>CM022303.1:715017970-715617970 GCA_011799875.1 Thinopyrum elongatum | reverse complement strand
GATTTTATTTAATTTGAAAAGGATTAAATAGTGCTGTTTTGCTGCTGTTCCTTGATGTTTGAGTCCTTTTCCATCTCCATTA
Source organism: Thinopyrum elongatum (assembly GCA_011799875.1). NCBI lineage: Eukaryota > Viridiplantae > Streptophyta > Magnoliopsida > Poales > Poaceae > Thinopyrum > Thinopyrum elongatum. The sequence goes on along the minus strand of CM022303.1, from coordinate 715,617,888 downwards.
AATGTTGCAATCATTTTTATAAATGCTTTGGGAATATTTGCAACATGATGCACATTTTAGTTTTCAGGGTTGGACAACTTTTATTTTCCACTTTAATTTTAATTTGAAATTTTAGTTAGGAGCTGAATGCAAATGATGATTAGGCACTGATAATCATGATGACATGGCATAATCAAAAGGGGATTACTATAGTTAACCACTAGGGGTGTTACAATTCTCCTCCACTAACAAGAATTCTCGTCCCGAGAATTAAGAGGTAGAAGGAAAAAGTTCGGGGTATTCTGCACGAAGATTATCCTCGCGTTCCCAAGTGGCTTCATCTTCAGTATGATTTGACCACTGCACTTTGAGGAACTTGGTAACCTTCTGACGGGTCCGACGTTCAGCTTCATCGAGAATGCGGATCGGATGCTCCTTATAAGAAAGATCATTCTGCAATTCGAGTAATTCATGATCCACAGCTCGGTGCGGAGATTCCTTGAAGCATTTACGAAGTTGCGACACATGGAAGACGTCGTGGATATGGGAGAATTGCGGCGGCAATTCCAATTTATACGCCACCTGACCACGTCTTGCAACAATGCGGAAAGGACCAATGTAGCGTGGAGCTAACTTGCCCTTGATCCCGAAATGGTGAGTGCCTTTCATAGGAGTGACTCGCAGATAAGCTTGATCACCAGGTTGATAAGTCAAACCCCATCGTTTGCGATCATAGTTGCTCTTCTGGCGGTCCTGAGCCGCCTTGAGATTTTCCCGGACAATACGGACTTGTTCTTCGGCGTGTTGAATAATATTCGGACCCACGCGCAGTTGTTCCCCAGTTTCTGACCAATTCAGAGGGGTTCGACACTTACGTCCATATAGAACTTCGAAGGGGGCCATTTTCAAGCTGGCTTGATAGCTGTTGTTATAAGAGAACTCGGCATACGGGAGAGATTCTTCCCACTTCTTGCCGAAAGAAATAACACAAGCTCGTAGCATGTCTTCAAGCACTTGATTGACTCGCTCAACTTGGCCTTGGGATTGGGGATGATAAGCTGAACTCCAGGTAATATGAGTTCCCATAGCTTCTTGGAAACTTTCCCAGAACTTTGAAGTGAAAAGGCCGCCACGGTCCGAACTGATCTCCTTCGGAATACCGTGGAGTGAAACAATTCTCGAGATATATAATTCGGCTAACTGACTAGTAGTGATCGTCTCCTTGACAGGCAGAAAGTGTGCAACTTTGGAAAGTTGGTCAACGACGACAAGAATAGCATCGTGACCCTTCTGTGACCTGGGAAGTCCTGTAATGAAATCCATCTGAACCTTATCCCATTTCCACAGAGGAATAGGAAGTGGTTGCAGAATTCCAGCAGGCTTCTGATGTTTTGCTTTAACGCGACGACACACATCACATTCAGCAGCATATCGAGCAATATCCTGCTTCATTCTAGACCACCAGTACCTTTGACAGAGATCACGATACATCTTGGTGCTACCCGGATGAATAGACAGCGGGGTATCATGTGCCTCCTTCATGACCTTGTCGGTCATAAGCTCGAAGCGGGGTACGACAATGCGGTTTCTGAAATACAAGGTTCCATCTTCAGACTGCGAGAAATCCCTGTACTTTACAAGGTGAAGGTCTTTCTTCATCAGATCAATTTCAGCATCTTTAGCTTGTGCATTCTTAACAGCTTTCTCAAGATCTGGTTGTATCACAAGGTTATTAAGAGAGCCCTGTGGAACAATACGCAGATTCAGCTTGCATAGTTCTTCAGAAAGACGAGGTTGAGCTCGCCTAACCATGAGGTTGTCGCAATAGGACTTGCGGCTTAAGGCATCAGCCATCACGTTAGCCTTGCCAGGGGTATAAGAAATACCCAAATCATAGTCCGCAATGGCCTCCATCCATCTTTGCTGACGGAGGTTTAGTGATGGCCAAGTGAACAAGTACTTCAAACTTTTATGATCCGTGTAGATCTCGCAATGATTACCGAGAAGGTAATGTCGCCACAACTGCAGTGCATAGATGACAGCAGCTAGTTCTAGACCATGTACCGGATAATTCTCTTCATGCGGGCGCAACTGACGAGAGCCATAAGCAATCACTTTATGCTCTTGCATTAGGACACAGCCTAATCCTTCATGGGATGCGTCACAATAAATCACAAAGTCTTTGCGGGTATCTAGAGGAGATAGTACTGGGGCAGATGTTAGCTTGTCTTCGAGTGTTTGAAAACTTTCCTGACATTTGTTTGTCCATTCAAACTTAACGCCCTTGTGAAGCAGATCAGTCAGGGGCTTAGCAATCTTGGAAAAGTTCTCGACAAATCGACGGGAATAGCTTGCAAGGCCAAGAAAACTTCTCACTTGCTTGACGTTCTTCGGAGGAGTCCAGTCCAGAATAGCCTGAACTCGTTCTGGGTTAACGACAATGCCTTCTTTGGAAATCACATGGCCGAGGTATGTCACTTCAGAAAGCCAAAATTCACATTTGGAATACTTGGCATACAACTGGTGTTCTCGGAGCCTTTCCAGTACAAGACGGAGGTGTTCAGCATGTTCTTCCTTATTCTTCGAATATACCAGAATATCATCCAGATATACCACGACAAATTTGTCGAGGTAATCCATGAAGATGTAATTCATCAGATGGGAGAATGTGCCTGGAGCATTTGTTAAGCTAAATGACATTACAGTGTACTCATAAGAGCCATAGCGAGTAACAAATGCAGTCTTCGGAATATCCTCTTCACGAACACGGATCTGATGATAACCCAACCTCAAATCAAGTTTAGAGAATACCGATGATCTAGCAAGTTGATCATACAAATCATTGATCCGAGGAAGCGGATATTTATTCTGAATTGTGGCTTGGTTAATGGGCCGATAATCCTGAACCAATCGGTTAGTTCCATCCTTCTTCTTAACGAAGAGTGAAGGTGCTCCCCAAGCAGAGGAACTAGGGCGGATGAAACCTTTCTTAAGTGACGTGCCGATTTCTTCCTTAAGCTCGAGAAGATGATGCGGAGGCATTTTATAAGGGCGCTTCGCAATAGGGGTAGTGCCAGGCTTCAAGTCGATGACAAACTCGACAGCTCTAGCAGGGGGTATTCCTGGAAGGTCTTCTGGAAAGACATCTTGAAAATCACGAACAATTGGAATGTTCTTGATGCCTTCAAGAGGTGAAGCGTTCAATGCATTCAGAACATATATTTGAGTCTCAGCATCCTGAGCTATTCGAGCTGAGTATTGTACTTTCTGGCCAGAAGGGTGAGTGAGCCAGACTGATTCAGTGGCACAGTCAATCAAAGCTTTATAAGGCTTCAACCAGTCCATACCCAGAATAATGTCTATGTTGGAGGTCTTGAGAGCAATGAGTGAAACGGGGAACATCAATCCTCCGATCACAATGTGGTTGCCGTGGCTTACCCTGGTAGTTTGCCAATTAGCCCCGGGTGACTGAATTACCAAAGGGGTGGACATCTTCTTGAAAGGGATATCATGACTTCGTGCAAAACTTTCGGACATGAAGGAGTGCGATGCTCCAGAATCAAAGAGTACTGAAGCTGGGTTTGAATTCACTAGAAGGGTGCCCATCACAATTTTGGGGTCCTGTCGAGCTTCTTCAGTCTTGACATGGTTAACATGAACAAGCTGACTAGCAGGAGGTCTGGCATTACGATTTCTGCTAGGATGGTTTCGTCGGCCCTTTTTACGGTCAACAGAACAACGTGATGAATTCTGCGGCTGAACCTGAGGACAGTTGAAAGCACGATGCCCTGGCTATCCACACTTGCGGCATAAACCATCATTATGGGGAGGAGCTTCAACATTGGGTTGTCCACCCTGAATCGTCAGCTGCCTCGGTGGTGTAGGCAGACGAGGTGTAACATAAGATGGCCTGGGTACAGGGACAGGTCGGTGATGAACATTGTGTGGGATCCAGACTCGACGTTTCTGAACAGGCTGACCCAAGGACGAACCAACATCACGAGTGCGCTTGAGAGACTCCAGGTACTCAGTCAGAGCAGTTTCAACTTGGAAAGATTTGCTGACAAGCGTTGCGAAGTCTGCAAAATCAAGGACAGCAAGTGCGAGGTTTATATTTGTACGCAGTCCTTCACGGAATTTCTCCTGCTTGCGGGCGTCAGTGCAGACGTCATCTTCAGCATAGCGGGATAGTTCAAGAAATTTCCTCTGATATTCATCCACAGTCATTGTGCCCTGTGAGAGTTTGCGGAACTCCTGCTTCTTCTGGTCCATCAGACCTTGAGGAATGTACCGTGCACGAAAAACTAACTGAAATTCATGCCAAATGGTTACAGTTTCAGCAGGCAACATACCCTTGTGGCTTTCCCACCATTGAGCAGCGGGACCCTTCAAGTGGAATGTCGCAAAGGTGACGTAACTGTCAGGGGCAACATTAGCTGACTCCATCTCAAACAGGATGTCACGAAGCCAATCATCAGCATCCATAGGATTGGTGGAGTTGCGGAAAACAGACGGGTTGAGGCGCACAAATTCTGGCAGCGAGATCGGTCCAGGCTCCTGACGAGCCTCGTTGCGTTCCAAACGTTTTACCAGACTCTCATTGAGCTGACGGTTCAATTCAAACTGCTGCATCATTGCGGCAATATAGGGTAGAGGTGGAGGATCGTCAGCCATCCTGCCAAATCAACAGGGGCAGTTTAGCAAGAAAATTGCATGTGTATGGAATGATTCATGAAGTAACACGCACAACAGAAGGAAGTGCAATAGATACTTAATCATATTCGCACCAGACATTCAAAGCCACACATAGCCTCGGTTACAATCCGGCATTACGACAGTTGAAAGGGAAAGGCTAGACATCTAGGCGGCGCGCAGGCACGCGACAAGGAAGTACACAACGAGACATAGCAAAGGCTACATCAACGTCGGAGAAAACTATTGGGGCGAGGAATCTGCAAGTGAAACATAGGGTGCCCTCGATAAAAGGATCCTGCAAGCAGAACCTGGCCCACAATCTTGAAGAAAGGAGGGGTAATTTAAGAACTCCGGGTGGATGTGATTATGAGAACCTAAGGTTGGAGTTAGTAAAATTTTAACCCGAATAGAAGAGAGATCAGAGTCCCAGAGTATAGACGAGGAATAAAAGATCCTAATACCACCCAATTGGCGACGTTGGCCCGTAAGCCACAAAGCCAAGTTAGAAAAACAGTTTTCGGTTACTAGGCTCAACTTTGGCCAAGGAGTTGGAAAGGGGGGTTCCTATAGGCAGTCGGCTCTGATACCAACTTGTGACGCCCCCGGCTCAACCGTGCACTAATCATACACGCAAATGCACACGATCAAGCCTAAGGACTCACGGGAAGATATCACAACACAACTCTAAAACATAATAAAGTCATACAAGCTTTATATTACAAGCCAAGGGCCTCGAGGGCTCGAATACATAAGCTTGCATACAAGCATCAGCGGAAGCATCAGATATCTGAGTACAGATATGAAACAGAAACAGAAAGGCCTTTAGAAAGGCGGGGCAAAATAAAACACTACGATCGAAAGGCGTAGGCCTCCTGCCTGGGACCCTCCGATCCTACTCCTTGTCGTCAGACAACTCGTAGTAGTATCCATCCTCTGGGTAGTAGTAGTAGTCGATCGACGGGGCATCTGTCTCAGGGGCTCCGTTATCTTGGTCACGTCAAACTGATATGGGGAGAAAAGGAAAACAAAGCAACCGTGAGTACTCAGAAGTACTCAGCAAGCAAGGATCTACACTACATATGCAACATTTTCAAAGGAAGGTTGTATATGTGGACTGGGCTGAAGAAATGCCAGAATAGAGAGGAGGCCTAGTCCTATCGAAGACTAGCATCTTCAGAGGTCTTGCAGCATTAGAAGAGTGTAGACAGAACAATATAATGTAGTAGTATCATTAAGTCTCAACCTCACCCAGAGATCCTTTCTTGACTCCCTGCGAGAAAGCAATCCCAGAGCCATACATTCATCAACCTCGTCCTGAGATCCCTTCTCGACTCCCTGCGAGAAGCAATCCCAGAGCCATAGTATCCAAGTATCCAGTTCTAATTGTATCAATCAGGATACAACTCCGAGTGTCCTTTACCATAGGACCGGCTATCGATAGAAGTTTTCTTCCCTGCAAGGGTGCACCAACTTACCCAACACGCTCGATTAACTCCGGCCGGACACACTTTCCTGGGTCATGCCCGGCCTCGGCCAAACGACACACCGCAACCCTACCTAGAGCTCAGCAGAGAGGTCCCCGTCGGTCTACATCCTAAGCGCTCAGAGGTATTGGGCCATCGCCCTGTGCACTCCGAGTCGTTGCGTGCAGGGGGAAGCCAGGCACCAGGGGCGCCAGTCCGTCCCGGCCGCAAGGCTGAACTAGACGTCTGACAGAGCTTTCGGCTGATGCTATGATGCAGAACGCCCATACTATGCCCACGTGATGGTTAGTGCTATCAGGTCAGAGACCTGCTCGGATCAAATATCCAAATCGTTAGTGGACTAGATGCTTGCGGTAACGAGCAGAGATTCACGAAAGATGTGACCCCGTCGCCCCGTCTCGAGGACTTGCGGCAAGGGCCATGAATGCCCGGCCACGCCTCGTATTCACCACTCGGGCACCACACAGGCAACCCGTCTTCACATCACACGCGGGTACCCCTCAGGGTCGACCCGCCTTCCAAGTAACAGTGTAAAGTCCAATTATCCGTGTGTCCATAACATCAGGGGAATCCGAGGTATCATCCTTGTTGGATTCCTACTTGATGTATCCGTCAAGGTGAACTCGGAGGAATCACCCTCGCTGGGTTCACACTTGAGGTGTTGTACGACGGCGTCGTTATCGGAAGCGGTAAAGGAGGAATCACCCTCGATGACCATGACCGAATCGCTACTCTACAGAGTTAACATCAGAAGTGCTACAAGAGGTTTCACCCTCGGCACTCGATAGTAACGCTGCAGTGTCGTTACAACTAAGGGGGATGATGTGCGGTGCCGGGACCTGGTCTTCAATCCCGTTGATCGGGTCTTCTGATAATCCAGCGGGGCAGTCGGGATAAGTGGGGTCACTGATAGGTCTCTACCTAGCCTATACTAAGCAGTTTAGGATAAGCAGATAAGGTTTCAATAGCAGGTTACAATAACAGGCTATGCATCAGAATAGGTAAAGCAGTAGCAGCAGCAATTCTAATGCAAGCATGAGAAATTAGAATGGGCGATATCGGGATGATCAAAGGGGGGGCTTGCCTGGTTGCTTTGCAGCAAAGGCAAGGTCGTCAACGGTGGCGTCGGGCTCCTGAGTTGCGTCGGTCTTGGGGACGACGCTGTCAGGGTCTACCGAGAGAGAAAAGGGGGAAGAAACAGTAAATACTAAGCAAACAAGTGCTACACAATGTATAGCATGACAATATGCAGTGCCGGGTGTGTCCTAACGTATGGTTGCACGTTACTGAGGAAGGAGGAATCCATCCGGGAATATTTTCCCGGTTCCGGACATTTATCAGACAGGTGACCGGAGAGGAACGGTTCCATGTTCGGGTAGTTAGGGACTTGTGACGGACGAACGGACCGCATATCGGGACTCGTCTCAAAATTCTGAGCAATTTTCATGTACAAATTATTTTCATCGGAGTTACGGATTATTTAATATGATTTTCTAAAGATTTATTGATTTTCTGGAATTTATTTAATTAATTAAATTAGAATTATCCAAAACAGTAACTATGACGTCAGCATGACATCACAGTGATGTCAGCGATCAACAGGACAAGTGGGTCCCGCCTGTCAGCGACTGCTTAATTAATTAACAGTAGTTAATTAGCCAATTAGGTTAATTAATCTTAATTAGTTTTAATTAATCAGAATTATTTAAGTTAATTAATTAATTATTAACTTTAATTATTCATTTATTTTATTCTTTTTTATTATTATTTAACAGGGGCGTGGGGCCCCTTGGGCAGTGGCCCGGGGGGTTAGCGGGCGCGCGGTTGCGGGCGCGTGGACGCCCGACGGGCTCGTGCGGGGCGATGCCCGCCCGGGCGCAGGGGATGGCCGCGGGGCGAGGGCGGTCGCCGGCGGGGCGCAGGGCAGTGGCGAGCCAGGCGACGCGATGGGGTGGTGCGGGGAATCGGCGCGGGGCGGCGGTGGAGCAGCAGCACAGGGGCAGCGGCGTACGCCGTTCGGCGCGGGAGCGCGGCTGTGCGCGTCGGAGCTCAGCGCGGGAGAGGGGCAAGCGGAGGGGGTCGCGGGCGGTGAGCGCGGCTGCGGAGCTAGCGGGCGTGGGCGACGGCTGCTAGGAGGGGGGAGCCGAGCGCGGGGATGGGGAGCTCACAGCGAGGGGGTTCGGGGAGGCGTTTGGGGAGGGCGAGGCGACGGAGAAGCGAGCGGCTCCAGTGAGAGGCGGCTCCGGCGTGGCGGCAGGGTGAGGAGGCGACGGGGTTGACGGGGAGGCGACGGGCGGCGCAGGCGAGGCGACGCGGCGATGGCGTCGGGCGCTCGGGCGCGGCGTCTGTGGCGACACGGCCCCGATCCCGTCGGGGGGAGGAAGAGAGGGGCGTGGGGGGGAGAGAGTGCGGATCGGGTGGGGGCTAGGGTTTCGGGGGTGGGTGCCCCTGGGGGGGTTATAGGCCGGGGGTTGGGCCGGCCTGGTGGGTGGCCAGCTGGGCCGGTTGGCCCAGTGGGGGGGGCGATTTCTTTTGTTTCTGTTTTCTGTTTTCCTTTTTCTTATTTCTTTATTCATTTCTTTTCTGTTTTGCAAAAAAAATTTAGGCTACTTATGGACTTTTGTAAAATATAAGAACTGATCCATAAATCACAGTGCAACATTAGTCACTGCTAGAAATTGGTTTGGTGTCCATATCTTTTTGTTTAGATTTTATTTAATTTGAAAAGGATTAAATAGTGCTGTTTTGCTGCTGTTCCTTGATGTTTGAGTCCTTTTCCATCTCCATTAAATGTTGCAATCATTTTTATAAATGCTTTGGGAATATTTGCAACATGATGCACATTTTAGTTTTCAGGGTTGGACAACTTTTATTTTCCACTTTAATTTTAATTTGAAATTTTAGTTAGGAGCTGAATGCAAATGATGATTAGGCACTGATAATCATGATAACATGGCATAATCAAAAGGGATTACTGTAGTTAACCACTGGGGGTGTTACAGTGTGGCAGTCTGCAGTAGGGAGGGCATACGGATGACAAAAATAAATGAGTGCCAAACAAAAGTGGCGATCAACTGCTTCCTTTATACCCTGATGAGTACGACGAGCCGTGTTATTACAGATAATGCCATAAACATAGAGGCTATTTTACATGCCAAAAGCTTACACAAGGAAAAGGTTTACAAAGGGCCTAAAAGTAGTGGTTTGAAGATCCCAATGGTGCCCTGCCGCACGTCTGTGTCGTTTCTCGTTGGTGGGAAATCCTTTAAGAGGAGGAGGTGATGGTCATCTATAAGAAAGAGGGACCTGGAAAAGAGCCTCCGTAGATCAGGTAGGTTTTTTTAACGAACCTATAGTGGAAAAAAATAGTTGAGATCCGAATAGGGTCAAACCGTACTATGGACCGTTTCCGCAGTGTGCCTCCGGCGCTGCCCAAGGTATTTTAAATGCGTAGTTATGTACGTGCGGTACGTATGCCCCAGCCTTATGGGGCGGTCGGCGGAGGCTAAACCGCTATTTATGCTCCGGCTCCACCGGGCTATCGCATTGTAGTGCGGATCGGACTCACTTAGAAGAGTCGTGGGTCTTGATGACCGATGGGTTGTCCGGCTTGATGAGGCCGCCCTGTACTTCGGCTGCTAGGGCCGCAGTATGCTCCTCAGTACGGAGGGAGCGCTCCATATTCCTATTTACTTTGATGACGCCATGAGGTCCAGGCATTTTGAGCTTTAGATAAGCATTGTGCGGAACCGCATTAAAGCGGGCGAAGGTTGTTCGTCTGAGCAGTGCATGATAACCACTGCGAAAAGGGACGATGTCGAAGATCAAGTCTTCGCTTCGGAAGTTATCTGGAGAGCCGAATACGACTTACAGTGTTAAGGAGCCCGTGTAGCGGGCCTCCATGCCAGGTATCACTCCTTTAAAGGTAGTGTTGCTAGGTTTGATTCTTGACGGGTCGATACCCATCTTCCGGACAGTATCCTTGTAGAGCAAGTTGAGGATGCTGCCGCCGTCCATAAGGACTCTAGTAAGATGGTATCCGTCAATGATAGGATCGAGTATTAGGGCCGCCGAACCTCCGTGACGGATACTGGTTGGGTGGTCCCTGCGATCAAAGGTGATCGGACAAGCCGACCATGGGTTGAATTTTGGGGCGACGGGCTCTACGGCGTAGACGTCCCTTAACGCGCATTTGCACTCCCTCTTGGGGATGTGGGTGACGTAGATCATGTTCACCGTTTTTACCTCGGGGGGAAACTGTTTCTGTCCCCCAGTGAGCGGTGGGCGAGGTTCATCATCGTCCTTGCTTGAAGGTTCTTTCCCCTTATGTTTGGTGTTTAATTTACCGGCCTGTTTGAAAACCCAGCAGTTTCTGTTGGTGTGATTGGCTGGCTTGTCAGGGGTGCCATGAATCTGGCAGGGTCAATCCAGTATCTTGTCCAAGTTGGATGGACCGTCCCTAGTACCTTTGAATGTCTTCTTCCGCTGACCGGGTTTAGAGCCACTGAATCCGGCGTTTACCGTCGTATCCTCTGTTTCTTCGTTGTTGTTCCGACGCTTGTTTTTGCTGCATCGTGGCCTTCCATTGCCATCCCTAGCCTCAGAGGTGCCGGGGTCGCTGGTACTGTTGCAGACGGCGTGCCGCAGACGGCACGGTTGATCTCGTGGTGGTAGGCCTCGGTGAGGCGTCTCATGGCCGCCAACTTGTTGGCGCTGTCGAGGAGTGCGATACGGCACGCCTCCAGCGTTTCGCCGTTTGCACCAGGCGCTACGGGCGCGGACAGGTCCCGCATTGCCGCCTGCAACGGGTCCCGGCCGGCCTGGTCGGAGGCTCCGTCGTGGCTGACGACCAGCACCCCGGTGACGGTGCTGGTGCTGGCGCTGCTGTCTGCAGCAGGGAGCGGGTCGTTGAAGATCACCACGTCACCGGGGAAGGCATCAGAAAGCGCGACGTCGGCGTCGATGACCATGTCGTCGGACGGGTCGGTGGAGCCAACGGACTCCAGGTCGGAGACCGGCTCGTTGGCGATGTGAAGCTTGCCGAGGGAGTCGATGAGGCAGCTTTCAGGGCCGGCCGCGCCCGCGACGAGTGCGGGCTCGTCGGAGAGGCGGATCCCGCCGATGAGGTCAGCGAAGCTGATTGCGGTGCAAGCAACTTCCGTGCCGCGCAGCATGTCAGCACAAACATCGTCAGGTGTGCCGGGCTGGCTGCGCTCGCCAGGAAGGAAGAGGGTTCCCGTCTAGAACGTGTTTCCGGACGACGGTGCATCTAGCCCCACAGTGGGCTGCCAAATGTCGGGGGTATCGTGCGACATATGCCAAAGGATGGCTTATCATGGATGGGGACAAAAGTACGTCGCCGGGCTTTGGAAGCGGGAATGAGCGAGACCGCATACGCCTGCGAATCTTACCCAGGTTCGGGGCTCTCCATGGAGATAACACCCCTAGTCCTGCTCTGCGGGGTCTCCGCAAGATCACTACCTTAACAAGTAGCTACAAACTTGCTCCTTGAGCTGTTTTGCAGAGGAGGAAGGAGGGCATGGCTAGCTCTACTCCTCTCCCTATGTGTCTGTGTGAGTGCTAAACTCAGGAGGCTTTCTCCTCTCTACCCAGGTCCCAACCCCCTGCATGGGGTGACCTGGGGGGTTTATATAGGCCTACCCCCAAGGGATACAATGGTAATCCGACCGGGCGTAGGACCCAGCCGTCAGTGTCTCTGATCGTCGGCTTCTCCGCCGACTGCAGGGGCCCGCCGCCTTGTGGGTCCCCCCGGCTGTCTCGTACTTGGCCGACAAGCCGGGCCCGCTGCTTGCGGGTCCTGTCGGCTGCGTAGCACTGTAGCTGTGCCACTGATGATGCATGCTTGGTCGGGGAGAGCGTGGCTATAGTCCTGCAGCTTGCCGGCGTTTCACTGTAGCCACTCCCCGTCTCTTCTGGTTAATGGCGCACAAACTTCAAGGAAGGGGGAGGGCCGCCTGCTAGGAGCCGGCCTCCCCCTGAGCCGACTGGTCAGGGCTCGCCGCCTTCTGGCCTCTCACGGACAGGTAGGGCCCGCCGCCTGCGGGCCGTACCGACAGCCCGTCATGGGAGCATGGCTTCCTCTGCCATGGGTGATGTTATGAGCAGCATGGCAACAGTGCCGCGTCGGGCGTGGGATGTCCGCTTGGTACGCTGCACTGTGACCACGCACTGCCCAGGATTCGGGGGTGGCAGGCTTGTACTGTAGCCAGGCCCCGTCTCGTCGTGTTTACGTGGGTGCTAATTTTGAGGGCGCGAGGGGCCGCCTGCTAGGATCCGGCTTCCCAGGAAGCCGCCTGCTAGGAGTCGGCCCACTTCATGGCCGTCTTCTGGATTCCGCCGCCTCCTGGCAACCGGCCGCTTGGACCAGCTGGCTCCAAGAAGGCGGTCATTTGTCTTTCATGTTTGAGGGGCGCAGCCTGCCCCGATGTCTTGAAATACCAAGGAGAGCTGATGAGGCTACCCGTGGTCATTTATTCCGACAGACACGCGCTGTGAGGTGTGCACATTGGTTTTTATGGAAACACCCCTGGACATTAATTAATTGCCGCGGAAATAATACCCAAGAAGTCGACATGGAAAGGAATTCGAACCAAGGACATCCTCGCTTCTGGACAAACGAGCGGACCATCAAGACACGATTTGGTTTGCGTTTGATTACTAGCTAGCAATTTATATGGATGATTCCAAGTCTCGCTCAGCAGATGTTTTCCACGTGCAAGTTTTCTCTTTATTTATTTTCAAGTAGCGCTTTTTTTAGTGAAGTTTCTATTTAGTTTTCATAATACATAAGTTTTCCCATATGAAAAAAATAAAATAATTATCAATATGCAATTATTGTTTATTTTATATTTTCATTTCATTATTGTGTACCTTTAAGAGATAAACATGAACTTTTTCTACAATTTATGTGAATTTAGGAACTTGAATGGATATTAAAAACACGGTATATCATGAGAACAGACAATATTGTACTTTATTCTATAGTGTTTTATATTGCTCACTGTGCTTTCATTCCGGACCACATGCACGCACAATTATTGTATATCTTCATTTTCACAATAATATGTCATTTTCACAATAATATGAAAATGAAAAGTGAACATGAAATTGAATGTGTATTTCAAAAAATGCTCACCATGCTTTTAATATACTTTCAACTTTTTTAAATCCACATAAATTAAAAAAACATGTTTATCTCTTCAAAGTACACAATAATGAAAATAGAATAAAGATATAAAATAAACAATAACTGCATATTGATAATCGTTTTATTTTTTTCATACGGGAAAATCTATGAATCATGAAAACTAAAACATAAACTTCACTCTAAAAGAACTAGATAGGGACTTGAAAAAAACTAATAGAAAACATGTGCAGAGCGATACATGGAATCATCTATATAAACTGTTTGCTGATAGTTGAACACAAACCGAAGCATGGCCATGTGGTCCGATCGTTTGTACAATTAATCAAACTCCAAGGTTTCCCGTAAAAAAACAACGCTCACAGCGTATCCAACGTGCGTGGCCACTGACATGTGGCCCAGCGACACGCTGGCATGCCACGCAGGCGCTCGATGCGGCGCATATGTTGAGATGCACTGTATTTTAATGTCAGACAAGTTATAGCATCACTTTTATGTATTTTTCAAATTTGGGCACCAAACTGACCGTGTCGGACAAGTTAGGGCACATGTAGTGTATTTAACTCTTAATTAATATGTATTGTAAGCATGCGTGCATGCAGGGCAACCATCTATGGTTTAAATTAATGGATAGTCATCAATGCATTAAATTTTCCAAATTTCAAATCATGGACGTGTAGCAAGGCTACTCATAGTGGGGTAACTTAGTAACATACAGCACCTCAAGCTAAATTTACATATGTAGCATGTAGTTAATTAGAAGAGAGATGGTTGTGTTAACATAATATGTTACTGTAACATAACACAGCCCGGAGCGAAATAAGTCTACATCTGAATAAATGAAGACTTGCATGTTACCACACATATGTTAGTACCCATTATCAAGGTAGTAACATAGAGGTATTGCATAGAAGCACCTAGGTGCTCCACCCCCCTACATTCGAGCCATATACCCGCATCGAGATTACTAACAGTGCATGTATTCCCTTTGCATTCACTGTGGTGTCCTTTATTAACACTCAATTAACTGGCATCGTATAGGCCTATATTCTGGTCGACAGGACGCTGCACTAACCACCAGACAGTGGTCATCTCACGTGCTCAGTGTAACATCCCAGCATCACATTACAGTAATCCCTTATGATCAGTGCCAAGTCATCTTGATTTACAAAGCTTAATTATATTGGATTAATATCTCATTTCAAAATCCTCATTTCAAAATCCTTCTCTGAATTCAATTCAAATTCAAAGTGCAATTTGCAGTTGCTCAAAAATTGTTAGAAAAATGTTCAAAGTGTGACAAATAATCTCTGGTTATTTGTCATGTTTGAACCAACCTCTTTTGGATTCCCAGGTGCCCCTGGAAATTTATTTAGTGGTCCAGCAGCATTTAAAATTGGCCTTTCCAATTTCAAAAAAATGGTTAGACAACTCCTTTTGGCCTCGAACTTTTTGTGACTGCTAAAAATAATGTGCTTGATTTATGAGACAAGTCTCATCTATAGCAAAACTCGTTTAGATTTACAGTTTAATAGAAAACAGTAGCAAAAATTTAAACAGAAAATAAAATGCAAAAGAGAGGAAAGAACACCCCCCCCCCCCCCCCCCCCAGACTCCCCTGGGCCAACCAGCTGGTCAGTCGGCCCACCGGCCCCACCGAGAACCTACATGAACACCCCTATAATGAAAAAAAAAAAACAGACGGAAACAAGAGAAAATAAAAAAGAGACAAAAAAAAAAAAAGAACAAGAAAAAAAAAAAAAAAAAAAATAAAAAAAAAAAAAAAAATAAAAAAAAAAAAAAAAAAAAAAAAAGAAAACCCCCCCCCCCCCCCCCCCCACGTTCTCCTCGTCCCTCTGCCCCCCCCCCCCCCGATCCAGATCGGGCAGGCTGCGCCCGACCCCGACGCGCCATCGCCCCGCCCCCCCTCGCCGTTCGACGCCACCAAGCCGGCGCCCCTTTGCCACCTCGTCGGACCGCCCGCCGCCCGTCGCCGGATCGCCAAGCACAGCGCCTCCTCGTCCCCTCCCCGGCGGCCTCCCTAGGCCTCGCCGCCCTTCTTCCCACCAACGTGGGTGAGCAACTCCCCTTCTCCTCTCTGCCTCCCTCGCCCGCCGTGTTCATCGTCTGTCGTGGCCCCGTTCGCCGGCCACCCCCAGCGCGCGTCCTGCGCGATGACCGCGCCCGTGGCCTCGCCCCGCCTCTGCTACTGCTCCTGCGCACCGCGACTGCCCGCGTCGCGCCCGTCGTCACCGCGCACACCAGCTCTCCCACAACTGCGCGTCCCTGGCCTCCTGCGCCGCCGCGTTGGCCAGGCGCCGCTCCGGCGCTCCTCGCGCCCGCCTTCGCAGCCGCCCGGTGCCTGCCCGCCTTCTTCTCCCAGCGCCGCGCCGCCCCTGCCCTGCAGCCCCGCTCGCCGCAGCCGCCGCTGGCGCCCCGACTCCCTCCGCCGGCAGCCCCGACCACCTCCGCCGTGCCCTCGCCGTCGCCAGTGGTCGGGCACTCGCCGCGCCCGTGCCCGTTTGCCGCTGCCCAGCGCACGATTGGCCCCCTGGGGCCAATGACGAATGGGCCCCGCCACACTGGGCCAATGACATGTGGGCCCAGCGCCCTATTAAAATAATAAAAATAATAATTAGAGTAATTAAATAGTTAATTAGTTAAATATTTAATTAACTTAATTAATCATGTTAACTAACCTAATTAACTATTTAACTAATTAAACTGTTAATTAGTTTCAGTCAATGCAACCGGGACCCACGTGCTAGTTTGACCAGTCAAACAGACTGTTGACTGATGACATCATGCTGATGTCATGCTGACACAGTATTGCTTTTATCTAATTAAATTAATTATGTTAATTCCAAAAATGAATTAAATCTTTGAAAATTAATATAAAATAAACCGTAGCTCGGATCGAAAAACTTTCTACATGAAAGTTGCTCAGAACGACGAGACGAATCCGAATATGCCCTCCTCATACCTGTCACATGCCTCTAGCATGATGAACATGGAACTTTCCCCTCCGTTTCATTTGTCCGATAATCACCCGGAGTTGGGAGAACACTCCCGGATAATTTTCCGCTCCCACTAACTTGCGTAGTACTACATTAGGGCACCTCTCGAATAACGTGCTGCCATGCCATGCTTCTGTGATTGCATTTGTCTGCCTTTATTTATTGTTTCTTCCCCCTCCTCTTTTGATAGACCCCGAGACCGACGCAGCTCCGGAGACCGGCTACACTACTGACGACCCTTCTTTACGGCAGAGCTTCCAGGCAAGCACCCCCCTTTGAACATGCCTATATCGCCTATTCTTTCTTCCTCCTGCTTGCATTAGAGTTTGCTACTGCTTTGAGTTATCCTATTCTGATGCATAGCCTGTTTATTATAACCTGCTATTGATACTTTACCTGCTTATCCTAAACTTCTTAGTATAGGCTGGATAGAGACCCACCAGAGACCCCACTTTGTCCTAGTTGCCCCGCTGGATTATCAGATGACTTGATCAACGTGATCGACAACCAGGCCCCGGCACCGCACATCAACCCCTTAGTTGTACGACACTGCAGCGTTACCATCGAGTGCCAAGGGTGATACCTCGTTTAGCACTTCTGATGTTAGCTCTGTAGAGTAGCTATTCGGTCGTAGTCATCGAGGGTGATTCCTCCTTCACCACTTCCGATAACGACGCCGTAATGCAACACCTCAAGTGTGAACCTCGAGGCTGATTCCTCCTTAGTTCACCTTGACGGATACATCGAGTAGGAATCCAACGAGGGTGATACCTCAGATTCCCCTGATGTTATGGACACACGGTTACTTAGACTTTACACCTGTTACTTGGAAAGGCGGGTCGACCCTGAGGGGTACCCGCGAGTGATGTGGAGACGGGTTGACCTAGAGGGTGCCCGTGAGATAATTACGAGGCGAGGCCGGGCATTCTTAGCCCTTGCCGCAAGTCCTCGAGACGGGGCGACGTGGTCACATCTTCCGTGAGTCTCTGCTCGTTGCCGCACTACCAACACACTAACGGTTTGGATATTTGATCCGAGAGGGCCTCCGGCCTGATAGCACTAACCATCACGTGGGAATAGTTATGGGCACTCTGCATCGTAGCATCAGCCGAAAGCTCTGTCAGACGTCCAGTTCAGCATAGCGGCACGGTCGGATCATGTCGGCCATCCGAGGCGACGCTGGTATCCACCCTGTGCGCAACGACCCGGAGTGCGCAGGGCGATGGCCCAAGACCCCTGTGCGCATAGGTTAATCCGACGGGGACCTCTCTGCTGAGCTCTAGGTAGGGTTGCGGTGTATCGTTTGGCCGAGGCCAGGCATGACCCAGGAGGTGTGTCCGGCCGGAGTTAAACGAGCGTGATGGGTAAGTTGGTGCACCCCTGCAGGGAAGAAAACATCTATCGATAGCCGGTCCTACGGTAAAGGACACTCGGAGTTGTATCCCGATCGATACAACTAGAACTGGAGATGATACCTGGATGTATGGCTCTGGGATTGCTTTCTCGCAGGGAGTCGAGAAAGGATCTCTGGGCGAGGTTGATGAATGTATGGCTCTGGGATTGCTTTCTCGCAGTGAGTCGAGAAAGGATCTCTGGGTGAGGTTGATAACACTACTACTACTTTATATTATGCTACTCTGCACTCTTCTAATGCTGCAAGACTGCTGAAGATGATGAAGATGCTAGTCTTCGATAGGACTAGGCTTTTCTCTCTATTCTGGCATTTCTGCAGCCCAGTCCACATATACAGCCTTCCTTTGATAATGTTGCATATGTAGTGTAGATCCTTGCTTGCTGAGTACTTCGGATGAGTACTCACGGTTGCTTTGCTTCCTTTTTTTCCCCTTTTCCCTTTTGATGCAACCAGACGACGGAGCCCCGGAGTCAGCTGCCCCCGCCAATGACTACTACTACCACCTCGAGAGTGGTTACTTCTACGAGCTGGCCGACGACCAGGAGTAGGATCGGAGAGTCCCAGGCAGGAGGCCTACGCCTTTCGATCGTAGTGTTTTATTTTTCCCCGCCTTTCTAAAGGCCTTTCTGTTTCTCTTTTATATCTGTACTCAGATATCTGATGCTTCCGCTGACGCTTGTATGCCATCGAGCTATGTATTCGAGCCCTCGAGGCCCTGGCTTATAATATAAAGCTTGTATGACTTTATTTATGTTTTAGAGTTGTGTTGTGATATCTTCAAGTGGGTCCTTAGGCTTGATCGTGTGCATTTGCATGTATGATTAGTGCACGATTAAGCCGGGGCGTCACACTCAGTTCCCCCTTCTTCCCTCTTTTCTTCTACATCTTTTTCTTTTTTCATTTTCTTTTTATTTGGAACGATTTTGTTCAGTTTTTTATTCTTTTTTGCTAAATTGAATGAACTTTCTTTCAAAAATTTGATCGAATTTTTTCAATCTTTATGAACTTTTTTCAAAATCGATGAACTTTTTTCTAATTCGATGAACTTGGTTTCGGATTCGATAAACTTTTTTCAAACGATGAGTTTTTTTCAAATTAGATGAACTTTTTTTCAAATTCAATGAACTTTTTTCAAAACCGATGAACTTTTTTTGAATTCGATGAACTTTTTTCAGGTTTTTAAACTTTTCTTAAAATTTGATGAACTTGGTTTCGAATTTACGTTTTCTTTTTTTTGGATAATTTATATTCAGTATATGTTAACGTTTTACTAAACGAAAAGGTTACCTAGCATTGTTTTCTTGTAGTAGACAACAAAGTTAGTTTGGTCTAGTGGTTAATGTGATGTGCTGGCAACATTGCGATCCCGAGCCTGAATCCCAGCGATTCCCTGTATCGATTAGTATTAAATATCAGGAGTGCCAATAGGCGCTCAGATATTTCTGAGCTCGTCTACTGTTTCTCTCCTTCACTCCTCCCCCACGGCCCCACCCTCGTCCCTATCTTCTCGTCCCTCTCCCTCTGCCCCGGCGAGCCACCATCGTGCTCCACCCCGCGCGATGTGCCCCGCCTCCAATGCCACCCATGCGTCGCCGGCGCATAGGACGAAGCTCCGCTGGCACATCGTCTCCAGCCGCAGATGGATTCAACCTCCAACCTCCACCCTGCACAAGGCCAACGATGGATTCAAGAACGGTGGAAGCATGAACTGGTGACTGCAGATCCGGCATGGGCTAAGACTTTGGGGATGAAGTCGACTAGGCAAGGGTCCTCGATGTTGAGACCGTCTTTTCTTTCCTCGAAATTTCTCTCTGAAAATTTTCGTTCCTCGAATTTTCTCTCTAAGTTTTCCTGGAAGTTTTTCCTACACTGACACCCAATGGTGTTTAGATCGTCTTCTCTTTCCTCGTTTTTTTCTCTGATATTTTTCTTTTCTCGAAATTCCTCTTTGAGGTTTCCTGGAGTTTTTTTCATCATCAACTCTGACACCCAATGGTTATCTCTAATTTTTATTCTTTCCTCGAATTTTCTCTCAGAGGTTTCCTGAATTTTTTTTGTACAAGGTCAGATTGTGGTGTTCAAATCTATTTTTTGGCGGGGGAAAATCTGGGCAACCGGAGATTTTCCATGACTGTGATTTGCAACAAAAAATAATCAGGTGCCCGTACTGCAACAGTGGAGAAGGTCAGTGGTTGGTCTCAGACAACGAACAAACTGGCCAACATTTTATATCTTATAAGGTTTCTTGGATTTTTTTACCTCGTCAACTCTGACACCCATTGGTGTTGAGATTATCTATTATTTCCTCTCTTTTTTTCTCTGGAAATTTTCTTTTCTTCAAATTTCTCTCTTAAGGTTTCCTAGGATTTTTTGAGAACGTCTTCTCTTTCCTCTTTTTTTTCTCTGAAAATTTTCTTTCCTCAAATTTCACTCTCTCTGTGGTTTCCTAGATCTAAAAATTTTCTTTTCCTCGATTTTTCTCCACTGCATAAAGGAGTTGTTTTCCCGCAAATAGAAACTAGGCAGTGAATTTTCCTGCCAGATAACATGGCAAGTTTCATGTTCCTGCATGCCCTTTGAACAAACAGACGTTCTAATGGTGATCGCTCTAGGATGATAGGAATGAGCAGTACCAATGGCTACGAGATGAAGGTCCTGGCCAGAGGTATTTTCCTGGAGGGCAGGCCTTATCTTCAATGTTCTATTTCTTTGATATTTGAACATATGTTTGTGCACGATGATGCTCCGACGAGCACGTTGACGAATAGTGCTATGAACACAAACATGAGCATTCCTTCAGATGAGGTGGATCTCGACTTATGATGTTGTGGAGGCCGGCAGCGCCACGGTCCGAATGATTTTTGTGTGATTTGTGTGAAGAGAGAGGCGACTTAGAGTGCAAATGACGGGACAATGAATGTGAAAAAATCAATTTTCCAGTACCCGGGTGTTCTAGATGTTCCGCATTAATGATCCTAACGGACCCCATAGCTCGTATTACACCATGGTATTGAATCGGTATTGCCTCAAAGTGAAAGCATTTCCTATTAAATGTTCTGATCAGGGCAAAGTAACTACAGGCGAGGATATGGGTGGGTGGAGGACCTCGGAGCCAAAAATCCACATCTGTAACATAGGCTAGCAATATATGCATGTTACTAATCTAAGTTACTTCCCACTATGACCAGCCTAAGGTATGTGAAGAATACTTAATAATTGAACCATAATTCATGGCAGAGTATTTTTGTTTTCACACAGATAATTGTATAATTTAGTTATTATATTCCTCAAGTATCATACCTCAGATACATCTCTGTAGGTATATACAAATAAATTTTATGTCGTGGTATGTACACATATATTTCACGTCGAGATACGTACACATAAATTTCACATTCGGTACGTACATTTATGGGTATGTGCAAATAAATTTCACGTCAGGCATGTACACATAAATTTTGCGTCGGGGTATGTACATATAAATTTCACATTGAGGTAGTTTATGGGTATGTACACATAAATTTCATGTTGGGGTATGTACATTTATGAGTATGTACACATAAATTTCATGTCAAGGTATGTATATTTATGGGTATGTACACATAAATTTTTAAGTCAGGGGTATATACATTTATGGATATGTACACATGAATTTCACGTCAGGGTATATACATTTATGGGTATGTACACATAAATTTCACGTTGGAGTATTTTTTATATATATATTGTTTATTATCATACTTTAATTATGTTCTTGGGATATATCATTTTTGGGACATATATTTCTTAGGTATACTATTTCTCTATATTGTACTTTGGATATACTATTTTTAGGTTTCTGTTCCATAGATGTACTATTTGTATGTACATAAATTCTTAGTGTTAGATATATTATACCTACGACATGCATAACACTATTTTTGTGTTTAATAGCCAAAACATAAAGATGGATGCACCACACATGTGTGCGTGTGTGTGTGTGTGTGTGTGTGTGTGTGTGTGTGTGTGTGTGTGTGTGTGTGTGTGAATACAAGACAAAACAAGAGAGCATACACAAGGTATTATAGTGCGTACATTATAAATAAACATTTACAAGAAAACTAGGATGTCATATTATATATGGAAATAAATTGCATGGTATTATAATTACGTGCATTCTTATGGCAGGTATAGCATGCACCAATATTTGGAAAGGGATCAATCGCATGAGGTTTAGCTGCATGCTACTTAGGTGCCCCCAACAATTACAACAGAACTAAAGGTTTTCGACGGTGTACAAGTTTCCAAAAATTCTGAAAAAAAACTGAAACAACACAAATATAATATAACAAGATCCAACGGAGCGATAAAAAAATACGACTGCATATATGTATCATCAACATTTTTCTTGATTCATGATCAACATTTATTTGATTTATGATTTGATGTTTAATGTTTAATGTTTAAATACATCTTCTACATTTTTCATATATACATCAGGAACATTATTTTATACACATTTAACATTTCTGAAATAGATTATTAAAATTTTTATTCTTTCATACACATTGTACATTTTTTATATATATCAGGAAAAAATTAATAAATTTTTAACATATGAATAACACTTTTCTGATACATGGCCAATGTTTTTTTATAGAAATAGCAAAAAAGTAAAAGATTTAACAACATATATATTACTTAACAGAAGAACCAAAACAGACAAGCACTTGCGCCAGCAGTATTCGATCGCGCGCCGCATTGCTCAAGGGCAAGAGATCCAACCACTGCGACACGTGTCTATTTCTTGAAGAAATTGAGCAGTGCATCTTTTATACTCATTGCGGCCCGCATGGCCCATGGTACGGTGCTTGCGCGGGCAATTATTCTTTCCACCTTGCTTTAAGCGATATACACAGTCGCGCCCGGCAGTGGCGCGAAGCGGCACACTCCCCTCCCTTTAGAGTGTGCAGCCCACCCACTATCTCCACCACGGGATCTACCTCGATTATTTCGAGGATACCATATGTCTCGACCATAGCGCCCATGCGTTTAGGCCAGCCTACTGGCGATTTTTTCGGTCGTTCCTTTGATCGGTCAGTTTGTTCACTGTTGTTCCATTTTTTCTTTTCTTCCCTTTTCCGTTTTTTTTTCTTGCTTTGGTTTTCTTTGTTTCGCCCCAGTTTTTATGGTTTCATTTTTTTTCATCTGTTTGTCTTCGTTTTTGGATTTCGCCTTTGTTTGCATCGTTTTCACTATTTTCATTTTTTTACTTTGTTTTTGCTCGATTTTTGTTGGGTTTATTTTTTTCTTCGTTATCCTTTGGTTTTCTTTGTTTCTCACCTATTTACTTCGGCTTTTCTTATATATAATTTGGTTTCCTTTTTTTTTTGTTGGGTTTCGTTGGTTACTTTTTTGTTCTAACACATCGTTAATTTTTGCAGAACATGATGTACATTTTTAGTGTATATTGAAAATTGTTTCTTTGATAATGTTGAATTTTTTTAAAGCACACAATCTATTTTTTTTCTTCATTAAATTTTTGAATTTTTTTCAGTCCATGGTCAACAAAATTCAAATACACAGTGAACATTTTTTAAAGGCAAATAACTTTTTTTGCACACAATGTGCATTTTTTGAATACATCAAGAGCATTTTTATATGCATATTTAGCATTTTTCATATGCAACTGAAACATTTTTCGTATACACAATTTAAATTTCCTAAATACTCCCTCCGTCCCATAATATAAGAGCGCTTTTGACACTAGTGTAGTGTAAAAAATATCTCTTATATATGGGACAGAGGGAGTACGTGATTTATTTTCAATATATGTTCTTGATATGTATTTTCTTTTTCATATGCATTATACATTTGTGTGTCCATTTAGCATTTTTCAAATATATAATTAAGATAAATGCAAAAAAAACATGATTAGCACGTTTTTATTTCTACTTGTTTCCGTACACCTTGTACATTTTTTCCATACATGAGGAACATTTTTTATACATGTGTTTACATTTTTTAAAAACGTGATGAATTCAATTGTTTTTAAATATATGTTTCCTTGTCTGTTTTTTTCATACACATTGCAAATTTTTCCTACACATATGGAACATTGGTTTTTATTCATTTTACAGTATTCAAATACATGACTAAAGTTTTTCAAATATATGCATTTGTACTTTTTTGAATATGCCTCAAACATTTTTCTATACATGTGTTAACAATTTGTAAATACATGATTAACATTTTTCAAATATGTGAGGAACGCGTTAAAAAATGAAAGGCAAAAATAAAATTAAAAATTAAAAACAAAAGAAAGGAAAATCGAAATAATAAAAAAACAAATAAGCAAAACAGAAGGAAATGGAAAATAAAAAGAAAAAATCATGACTGTGCTGGGACGGCCCACCTGCTACAGTGTTGTAGGTGAGCGCTTCCTTCCATCTTGCATTAAGCGAGTTATAGTCACCTCCCTACC
Source organism: Thinopyrum elongatum (assembly GCA_011799875.1). Taxonomy (NCBI): domain Eukaryota; kingdom Viridiplantae; phylum Streptophyta; class Magnoliopsida; order Poales; family Poaceae; genus Thinopyrum; species Thinopyrum elongatum. Next base: position 715,593,671 of record CM022303.1, on the reverse strand, counting down.
ACCACGTCTTTTACGTGCGTCGCGTGGCCTCAGCGCAAGTAAATCCTGTACGAGGCATCATGCATCATTTAGTCGGCATGTCGCACAGAAGCGACTAAGCTTGGCTCGCCGATTTAACACTTGGAGAATTGCACATTGCCTCAAGTTTTGCGAGCTTCTACTAGCTTCCTTACTAATTTAAGTTATTATTTTTTCTTTTTTACTTCTTCTTCTTGTTGTTTATTTTACCCATTTTTTGGTTTCCTCTTCTTTCTGTATTTTTTCTCTTTTTCCTTTTTCAAAAAAGTTTCAATTTTAAGAAATGTTCAAAACTTCAGGAATTTTTTCAAAAATGCTCATATTCATAAAAGTTTAGAATTTCAAAAGGTGTTCATGTTGTCAAAAAATCAAAATGTCAAATAATGTTTCTATTTAAATAAAAAAAAATCGGAATTTTATGAAATTATTCGGGATTTAAAAACATGTTTTCAAAATTTTCTACTCAATTTCAAAAATTATTCGTGTTTTCTAACGTTCAGGTATGAAAAATGTTTATGAATTAAAAAATTAATTCATATTTTAAAAAAAATCAAAATTTTGAAACAAATTTGCCATACAAAGAAAACATAAATGTGCAAAATTGTGCACACATTAAAAAAGATAAAAGTTCTTTAGATAAACTGAATGAAAAACAAAACTATAATAACAGCCACTACAGTAGTCGGCTCGCTAAATTAGCCGAGCCGCTAGAGTGCGGCAATGAGCAAGCCCAGTCGGGTGCTCCCGTGTGGGACGCTGGCAATTTGACCCTTAATGCGTCCAATAGGAGCTCCCCATGGCACATACATTTTTTTTTCTTTTTTTTCCAGAAAATGACATATGCATGGACTGACATCATTCAGCTGTAATGAAACGGAAGCAACTGTATCATAGCTGGAATAATAACAGCTAGATGAGACTCATTTGTGATCATGGTAGCAAAGAATAGCAACAGTTCTTACCAAAGATAACATTGCTAAGTGTTACTGGCATGGTAACAAAAAATGTGGTTTTTGTGATCAGGAGACAATACATTATTTATTTTTGTCACCTCCGAATCTATAAATTGAAGGGTCAAATCCATGTGGGAGTTTCTCTCCTTCTCTGCGCAATATGAAATTGCCGGAGTGATTGTGTTTTTAACAGATCATCCATTCCTAATTTCTTGCAGATTATTTGAGACCCAAGCGCGTGTTGCCAAATTTGGTATTGTATTGTTAATGACCAACAAAAGAGCTTGGAAAGCATAAGCGAACCACGCACTGTACCAGTTTGCACTTTACCACATCCCCTCCTTCTGGTTCAGCAAGTCATCCACTCAGGTCTCAGTATTTCTACCCACCGGCACCTCCATACGCATCTCCAAAGATTTTACAAGTTTTCCTCTTGCCCGCTCACCTATCGATATGGACCTGGACCTCCCAGGACCAGCATCAACCCGCCGTTTACGTACTACACTTCAAACCACATGACAATCGTACATAACCGCTTGCAGAATCACCTATTTTGGGAGCCATATTGGCAGGCTTTATGTTTTTCCCCTCCGGAGCGCCATCTTTCTTAGTGGGATATTTGGCATGCACTTTTTTGAAATTCCATAAAATGAAAATCAGTTGCTGTGAACACTCGATTATTCTTTTTGTGTCTCGTACTCGGTAGCCTTGCATTGCATGCACCGGCATCTTCTTCTCTGATACTACTAACTACTAGGAGGGAAAATATACAAAGAGTTAGAGAGAGACACACACACAGAGAGAGCAAAGCAGAAGTATGATGAGAAATGTTATTCGTCGTAATTAGGTTTTACGAAACTTTATGCACCAACTCAAGAGATATCGAACGTGGCCTTGTAGATGATAAAGAAAACTGCTATTCAGAAGGGGGGAAATAATTCTAACATGGTTGGGTTTCCTTCTTTCACCTAACTAAATCGTCCACTAACCATCCCACCTGGCCAAGTCCCAACTCCAAACCCGGTCGACCAAAATGGAATTGTACTTCAATTGCATGTAAACCATCGGCCGTGGGTCCATGGGCTCCATCGACCAAAATGAAAATTGTTCATTTCTTAGAAAAAATCAAAATTTCAAAAAATTCAATTTAAAAACAAATTAAAGCAATATTTGGGAATTGAAGGAATTATTCAGGATTTAAAAAACATGTTTTCAAAATTTGTTACTCAAATTCAAAAATATTCATGTTTTCTCAAACGTTCAGGTTTTCTTAAAAACGTTTGCAAATTAAAAAGTATTCCTATTTTTAAAATGGTCAAAAAATTGAAAAACAATTGACTTAAAAAAATCATAAATTTTTAAAATTGTTCACACTTTTAAAAAGATACAAGTTCTTTAGATAAACTGAATGAAAAACAAAAGTAAAATAACGGCGCTACAGTAGCAGGCTCGCTAAATTAGTCGAGCTGCTAGAGTGCACCATGCTAGTTTTCACTTTGCAAGAAATAGTGATACCCACCTTCTGGTTAAGCAAGTCATCCACTCAGGTCTCAGTATTTCAACCCACCGGCACCTCCATAGTCATCCTCTGCCCGCTCGCCTGCCGATATGGACCTCGCAGGACCAACATCAACCCGCCGTTTACATGCTACTTCAAACCACATGACAATCGTACATAACCGCTTGCAGAATCACCTATTTAGGGGACCATATTGGCAGGCTTTATTTTCCCTCCGAAGCGCCATCTTTCTTAGTGGGATATTTGGCGTGCGCTTTTTCAAATTCCATAAAAGGAAAATCTGTTGCTGGGAACACCCGATTATTCTTTTTGTGTGTCTCATACTCCGGTAGCCTTGCATTGCGTGCACCAGCATCTTCTTCTCTGATACTAACTAACTACTACGAGGGAAAATATACGGAGAGTTGGAGACACACACAGCGAGCAAAGCAGAAGTACGATGAGAAATGTTATTCTTTGTAATTAGGTTTTTACGAAACTTTACGCACCAACTCAAGAGATATCCAACCTGGCCTAGTATAACGATGATAAAGAAAACCCCTATTCACAAGTGAAAAATAATAATTCTAACATGGTTGGGTTTCCTTCTTTCACCTAATTGTATTGCCCTATAACCATCCCACCCGGCCAAGTCCCTGACTCCAAACCCGGGCGACCAAAGTGGAATTGTACTTCAATTGCATGTAAACCACCGGCCGTGGGTCCATGGGCTCCCCGAGGGGAACCACCAAAACTAAGGGGAAACACATGCAACACCTGGCATACCGGACCAACCACCCAAGACCAACATCGGGCCGCCGTTTACGTGCTGCTTCAAGCCACATGACAACCGCTTGCAGAATCACCAGCTCAGGGAGGATCGTTGGCTCGTTATATTTCTACATCCGGACCGCCATCTGTTTTTGAGTGGAACAAGAATGTTTTGGCGCGCTCTATTGGAAAATTCCACATGAGGAAAATGTATCGTTGCGAATTCTGGATTCTTCCTTTTTGTTCGTCCCATACTCGGGCATGCATTGCATTGCGTGCCACGCCACCTTCTTCTTTGATACCAACCACTACCACACTACACGAGGGGAAATACACCGGGAAAGAACATTGCATCGCCGGTGCCGGTGCCGGCGTAGGCCAACCTACTGGACCCAAAGAGGCAGAATGGAAGCCTCTCGAAGCTAGAGTCGATCAACCCAGCAGGAGGAGGAGACCAAATCGAAACGGAAGGAAGAAAGGGAGTGTCTTCTACTCGATTCTTCATGTGTCTCACACAGACACACACAGTAACACTAGTACCCATTGCATCGCTTGCATCATCGCATGCACCTGCCGGCTGCCACCTTCTTTGGTACACGTCTACACGAGAAGAAAAGGATACTGTATTGTCTACTGCTGGTACCCACGTGAACCTACCTAACCGAAGTGGTGGTAGCGTCCCGAAGCAGCGAGGCTCCTCTGAAATCTTAAAGTCAAACTATTGCACAGAAGGAAAATAAAATATGAAGCAGAAGAACGAGGCTAATTTGTGGCTCTCATTATCCTGCCATTTATAAACAGCTGCCAGTGAAGAAGGCACTTTCGGCCAGGGACGCAGAGTTTATGCTCACGAGCTTAAACGAGCTCGGGTGAACAGTAAAACCAAAACAAAGTCGAAAAAATTTAAAAAAATTAAATTTTTTTGAGAGAAACATTGACAAAAGTTTTAAGCGCTTGCAAAAATCCGTCATGAAATAATATTCCTAGAAGACGTGACAAAAAAACCGGTACTCTGAAAATGCTACTTACGAAAGCATTTTGGAGCACTAATTTTTTTTTTCGCCATGTCTTACAGGAATGTGATTCCATGACGAATTTCTGCACGTACTTAGAACTTTTGTCAATGTTTCACCCAAAAAATTTGAATTTTTTTTATTTTCTTTCAATTTTACTGTTCACCGAGCTCTTCTGAGCTCGAGAGCAGAAAGGCACTTTCGGCCAGCGAAGGACATCCATCGAGAGCTACGCCCATCGTTCGTTTGTGTGTCCGTGAAACGCAGGAGCGAGTGGTAATTTGCTCGTGAGCGTAGGTTTACACTACACTTGTCAAGACAGAAACGTTTTCTTGGATCGAGCATCCACACCCACTTCCTAATTTTACACGTTATAGCATGAAGCTAGAATGACAGGTGCAGAGTTGCTGCAGGTGACACGTCAATGATCTCTGCCGCCGCGTGTTGTCATCATCACCACCACCAGAGCAGCTAAAGGAAGCTAAGAGCATCTACAGTCAGGCGCCCCAAACCAGTTTAAAACGGACGCCTCAAACACCCGGGCTAACTGGCACCCCTCATATCCAGTCCAAATATGAGGCGGATATGGGGCGTCTGAGCGTCCGTCACTTCGCACCCGACCCCACATATATTCATCCCCATCTGCTCGCCGGACCAAACCCTAGCCTGTTCACACCTCTCCCCTCCACTCCCTCCGCCACCCGAGCTCACCTCCGGCGATTTCCGGCCGCCCCCAGCATGGCGAGCAGCGGATCTGACTCCGATCAATCCGGATCCGTCGACTGGGGTGTCATCCCGTGAGGGTTGGAGGAGGCAATGGCGGTCCAAATTGCACTCCGCCGCTCCCGGGAGGACAGCGCCCGGCCGACGGACGGGTCTGTCCAGCACGACTCCATAGCGTTGGCTCAACGGGTGCTCGGGTCCTTTGGGGCTGGATCATCGCTGTCTCGGTAGTTGAAAAATCTATCCTTCCCCATCACCGGTCGGGTAGACTATGAGTCCCACCGGGAACGGGCAGCCCGCCGTGGGATGGAGAGGATAAGGGCCGCCGAGGCCCGTGTCGCGGCGGAAATGGCGGCGGCGAAGGCGGCTGATGCGGCGGCGCGGGTAGCCGCAGAGGAGGAAGTCATCCGCGCCCGCATTGTGAAGAAACGACAGTGGGGGAACACGCGCGCCGTTACCCGAGAGCATAATCGGGCGGTCCGTGCCATGGCTGGACTGCCACCGAAGGAGGAGTGGAGGACATCGACGACGAGGATAGCTCCGATGACGAGCAGATCCGGCTTGATCCCTACTGCGTCTTCGACCGGTAATTTCGCGATAAGGACGCCAATGGCGTCGGGAAGGGCAAGGGCAAGGGCAGCCATGGATGATCTCCATCATAGCCAAACATGCCAAATTTTGATAGTCTGGTAGCATGTTTAGTTAGTAGTGATGGAGTAACCGGACGATGTGTGCTCATCGACGTAGTTGCATGACTTTGTATGGATTTGAGATAGGATAATTGAGGTGTCCGAATATGAACTGCATTACTTGAGGCGTGACCGGTCAGTGTCCGCAGACACGTCCGGGCACGTCCGCGGGCGTTTGGGTTGCCGGATTTGTCCATCGGGCTGTAGATGCTCTAACCTCCCTGCTAACCTAACATGGAGCTCATCAAATCTTGGATGGACTGTGACAGATGAGTGGCCGGCTCGGGTGCGTGCGGCCGTGAGATTAACCTTTTTTGCTCCGTGAGATCTCTTCACCGCGCTTTCCTGGTGGAGCCCGACGGTCGGTGACGCGGCGGAAAGCGCCGAGACAGATAAAACTGGGCACACGCGGATCCACGTCACTTTACAACCGTATCAGTGGAGTACTATATAGGTAGAAATAATGATGTTCATATCTGAAATGGGGACGCGCCACTTGCATTGTTTGCCTCATCTCAGGTTAATATCAGCCGCAAGATATTTGCACCCACCCACCCATCTTCTTCCTCTCCATCTTCGGACCACTAGTGCTTGATTAAGGACCTGATAATGGTAGATGGAACCATGTGACGAGATGTGTGGTAGGCCATAGGCACTTAATTTTGTGGCTCATATTTTCTTGGATTTCATAAATTGCTACCGGTTAAGACATGGAGATCCATCGTGCCTTTTGTGGTGGAGGAGCCTCCCCTCCCCTCCACTCCATTGAGACATGCTTCCGATTTTCGACCAAGAGACATATTTTGTGCGTAAGCTATGCTCTTCAGAGGGATCACAAGAACTCCAGCAGCTCATTAGACTAACTAAAATGCCACATATCACTGATTGAGTCGCCAGGTGGCATGTCATTGGTAAGCAAACTTGAGCTTGCCTAATCCTGGTAAGCTCTCCCTCTCTCTCTCTCTCTCTCTCTCTCTCTCTCTCTCTCTCTCTCTCTCTCTCTCTCTCTCTCTCTCTCTCTCGTTTTTACTTTTTCTTTTTGAACCACTAGGTAGGAGTGGTGGACTAATTAACCAGATAATGACAATTCGAAAAAAGAAAAACAGATAATGCAAAACAGGCCTGAGACAACATAGATTACAGGGTGATCCCTAATAATATAGATGTTCTCATGCCGTTCTTCTTACCGCCAAGACGAAGAGTCAATCAAAAAGGAAAAGATATGGAAGAGTGTCAACAAAGTTGGACAGCTCAAAAAGAATTATCAGTTTTACAGTAGTTGGCATTTTGGTCATCCGTTCGTTCGGGTTGATCTAACGGTGATAAAATAGTTAGTACTGGTTAGTACTACTTCGTAAGTACTCCAAAGTACTAATATCGGTGGGGTCGGTACTCAAATTTTTGCGGGCCCTTCTCTTAATCGAAGGGTAAATTAGTCCATATCTTTTTCCTAAAACCGCCACTCGTGTCGCCCAATCCAGAATCGCCGCCGCCGCCCTCTCCTCTTGCATTGCCCCTCTTATCCTCTTCCATTGTCACACCCGTCGCCCTCTCCTCTCCATTGCCCCTCTTATCCTCTTCCATTGTCATACCGCCGGCGGTCCCTTCCACATCCACCCCCTCTTCCATCCAAGACAAAAACTCGATGGAGGAAGAGCTTGTGCAGATAGCCGGCGGCGAGAAGTACAACTTTGCCGCGCAGATGGAGGGGGAGATCCTGCAGATCGCCGGCGGCGATGAGGTGAAGTTACGCAGGCTCAGGGAGATAGTCTCATGGTTTCAGTACCCGAGGCAGTTAGCCGCCGCACAACAGAGGATGCATCCTTACATGTTAAAGAGAGAGAGGGCTGCAGTCTCCACATCACCGGAGCGGTTCCACATCGAATACCTCCTCTGGGCCATGGAGCAGTCGGATTCCCCGAGGGAGGGGACGAGGATTCGGTGGTGGAACTATCGCTCCAGGATCGAGAAACCAGAGGAGCGAGAACCGAGCATCTATATGGTTCCGCTTGAGATCTTGCCATGGGACCCTATGCCGGAGGAGCCTTCGTCGAGCAACCGCAGGAGGAGGAAGAGATATGTGCCAACGTCGCTTCCCCGCCGCTCTCCACTGTTCCTCGCCATTCCACTCGTCTCATGGGGCGGTGGTCTGCGGCCGAGGAGTAGTAAAGGTATGAGTATGGCACTACAAGAAATATGTTAATCCATGACAGTCAGAGGCCGTCACGGATGTGTGCAAATCCATCACACAATTGCATATGTGACAGATTTAAATTCCGTCATGTATATCGCGTCATAATTTGACCACCGTGCACTCCATGACAGACCTCAAATACCGTCATGGATTCTTGACGGTTTTTTGACCGTCACAACTTGTTGATGCTATTGGCGTTAACATGCCTGCCACGTCATATTATGACATAGTCGCCAGCCTGGATCTGGCGTGGCAGCCCGTGTGATAATTAGCCCAATCAGGATTTTGGCCCAATAATTTCAGTTACGGCCATCAGCCCAACTAGAATTTAATGCCCACTAATGCGGCCCATGTGTAATCAGCCCAATTAGAGTTTTTTGCCCACTAACGAGGCCCATGTGGTAATCAGCCCAATTAGAGTTTTTTTGCCCACTAATGCGGCCCATGTGGTAATCAGCCACTGTATGGGCCTACTCATTTCAGTCCAGCTCCATCTGTAGTTCACTGGTTTTTTTTCGAGCTCGTTACTTTAAACATTTTTTAGTCCGTACACTTTCTGAATTATTTGCTCATTGCGAAAATGAATAAAAATAAAACAAAAAATGCATCTAAAAAATGAAAACAAAAAAGAAATTACAAAACCAAAATGGCTACCGGCTCTCCGGTGCTCGTCAGAGATCCTCAACTCCATCCCTCAACCGTGAATGGCGCAACTCCTTGCTGCATAGCAAAGCAACGAATACGGTCGGATTGGCGCTTCATCGACCTCTTCACGGATTGGCCTGCTACGCTCCGTATCTCCTCCGCCCGCGTTGCCTGGAACGCCACCATCCGCCGCCGTCGTTGCGCGCAGTCTAGCGACGCCCACCATCGGCTCAGCCTTGACCCGCCGCCTCCACCTCACCAGATCGAACCGGCCCTACAGCGCACGTCGCCCGCCTCCTCGCAGGCCTGGCCAGATCTGGCATGAGGTGAGCAACCTCACACCCCCTCTGGATGGTGTCCCATCGATCCGGCGATGGCAGCATCGACCATTGCTGAGATCGCCCGCTCGGCCGTTCCGCGTTTGCCGCGTCGACACGGATGGTAGTTGCACAGGCGGCGTCTCCTTTGGCGCATGACGACATCGGCGCTGCCGCCGATTAGGTGGAGATGGTGAGGCCGAGCACGAGGAGCGCTGTAACGACGGCCAACGCGGCGGCGCAGCCAAACACGCAATTGTCGCCCAGCCACCCATGGCCATAGCGCGGCCTGCTGTTCATGCTCGCCGCGGTGCCAGCCCCTCCCATGGCGGCCCAGAGTGATGCCATCGGACAGTGTGGGCGCGGTCTGGTCTCGACCTGCAGATGAATCAGGTGATGTGGGATGGAGGATATCAGGTGGGGTGGGAGAGAAGCAAGACGAGATCACATCGGATTGACCGAGGAAGACTGGGGGAGTTCGTTCCTCTGTGGAAGATGAGCCGGCGGCTCGGGGTGTGCAGGGAGAAAGAACAGAGAAGAGAGAGAGAGAGGGAAGGAGAGGTGCGAGTGTGTGACTACCGTTGGATCCACGAAGATCGGACGGTGTTGATGCGTGATCCGTGGGAGGGTCACAAGGACCAATCAGAAGCCAGCGTTGGCACCACACCGGATACATGTGTCCTCAACCCTAGCGGGCTGCTATCATTCACTTCGCCCCAGCACCGAGTTTGGCCGGTCCAGAAATCTTTTTCTCTTTCTTTTCAGTTTTCCTTTTTTTTCGGTTTTAGCTTTTTATTTTCCATGTTTCTTATTACATTCTACATTTCTTTTCCATTTCTACTTTTTATTTTTTTACTTAGATCTGGAACATTAGTTTGGCATATGTGAAAAATGTTTAATACATTAATACTCATTTCCAATACATGTGTTTTTTTCATGTATAACTATATGTTTTTGAACATATAATTATTTCGAAAAAATACACAAGCATTTAAAATTTGTAATAAACATTAATTTTACCATCCTATTGAGAATTTGAATTTAAATAGACACTTCTTATGTCAAAAAATGCCTTTCTATCTTTGAAATAACTTATTAAGGGACCCTTGTTAAGTATGTAGCAAACACAAGTATTTTTATGAAACTCCCTCCATCCCAAATAAGTACAACTTTGTACTAAATCAGCAACACTTATTTTGAGACGGAGGAAGTAACTAATTAAAGTACCCTTTTGAAGTAATATATGTTTCATTTTATCTCATATAGTGAAAATGATAAAAAGGTCTAATGTCTGCTAGCGATAATTCCAACTTCTATTTTGTGGCCTAGTGGGCAAGATTATAATAATATCTAAAAGTTGTAAAATGATAATTTGGCATGGAATTATGTTATAGGTGCATAAGTTTGGCACACAAAATTCAGAGGATTCCACAAAAGTTTGAGTATACATTGTTCAAAGATGGATACATCTCCGAGGATGTTCTCAAATGAAAGTAACTCCATTTTCGAAGGCAAACTTTTTAGTGTATGTTTTCTAAGCATCGTACCTGAATTGTTGTCAAACTTTCTAAACACAATTCACAAGACACCTAGAGGTTGTGGTAAAATTTTGAGAAGGTTTTGCAAAAAAAATTGATGTAGCTGCATAGAAACCGAATGATCTCCGAGTAAGAATCATAATTTCGTGAGGGAACATGTCACGTTTGAAGACGAAGTGACTGTTCCTTCCTCGGTTGATCTTCAAACATTTTCTACAGTCAACCTACATTATTATATGTTACATGTCAAATATTAGCATTTTTTAGGAATTGTTTCTTATATTTAACTAATTAAGTGCATTTTTTTGGAATTTAATGGATATAATTTAAGTATGAAAAATAAGTTAATGCTATAAACGAGAAAACTTGGTCGAAACTCATATTTGTCTTCCTGATTCTATATTTAGGCCACATACAATAAATGAAAATAAATCTAAACTTTGTGGCAAGACTCGATCACCAACATGGAGTGTATTGGTTTTTATTTATTTAAAAACACAAGCCAAGTCTTACAAACATGACACTTGATATTGTGTCATGATATGAGCTCAATAGGTTGTGGTAAAAATTGAGATGGTTTCACAAAAGGTATGACGTGCACTCTTACAAATTGAATCATCTCTGAGGAAGAATTGTAGTTTTGAAAGCAAATGTGTCAGCTTTGAAGGAAAAGCGACAATTGCTCTATTCTTTGACCTTGAATTTTGTTTCTACACACAAAATACAATATTAAATGTTCCATGTAAAGATTTGGCATTTTCCAGGGTTTGTTTGTATTTTTAGGTCATTAAATGCATTTCTATTCATCTAATGAATATCATTCAAGTTTGAACAACAAGTTCAAGAAACAATGAACAAAATGGGTTGAAAAAACCATATTTGTGCACTTGAGTCTATATTAAGCCATGTCCAAGAAATGGAAAGAATTTTCAATAAACTGAGTGGCAAGACTCGACCACTAATATGAATCTTGCTTGTTTTTTAATTTCAAAAATGCAAAGTCAGCCGGAAAAACATGAAACTTGGCATGGTGTCATGGTATCTAGGCCATATCCAAGAAATGAAAAGATACGGGTAGCAAGACTCGAGTGTAACCTAAATAGAAAAAATAACATAATTCAATCAAACAAAAGAAACAATTGCATGATTATTCGCATAAAGTATAATGTCGTACTAGTTAGATGACATGCGTTGGCGGGGTCCGATATAATATGTGGTTTGTAGTTGAATTATCTCCGTAAGCGAGAGGTTCAGAGTTTGAAGCTCGTGGGGTCTGATACGATACCTTATGTGCCACTTGGCCAACCGGCGCTCACGCGCATGATCGGTTCGGCCGGCCCAACAAGCACACGCTACCGCATGACCGATCGCTCGACATTCAACTCGCTCGATGGTTCCTTCACTCGGTCGTCCGTTTGACCGACCACTGACAGTTTGTCCTTGACCATTGACTATTTGACACGTTGAATTTTGACTTCTCAAAAAAAAATAGAAATTTCATGAATTTTAAAAAAGTTCTAAAATACAAAATAAGCTTATGAACCTGAAAAAAATCGCGCATTTGAAAAAGTTAAAGAATACTTCCTCCATCCCAAAATAAGTGTCTTAACCTTAGTACAACTTTGCACTAAAGTTAGTACAAAATTGAGACATTTATTTTGCGACGGAAGGAGTATAAAATAAGTTCACAAATTTGAAAATGATTTAAAATAATGAAAATGAGAAAAATAAAAAATTAGGAAAAAATCCAAAAGAAAAAAAGGAAGAAAACCAGTAGGAAAAAACATAGAAAACCCCAAACCGAAAGCATACGGTAGCGGAATACCCTATTTGACGTTGTCTGAGTTAAACAGTCGACGGATCGCACAGGGGCGCGATAAACTGGGCCGTCCCATCTCCCGCTGTAGGCAGTTCCGGTTTTGGGAACTTTCTAGAAGTCTCCCAGCCGTTTCTAAAAGGTTCCTTAAGTGGTTTTTTTTTTCCTTTTATTTCTGTTTCTATTTCGGTTTCTTTTTTACTTTTTCTTTTCTGTTTTATCTGTTTCGTTTTTGTTTTGTTTTCTTTATTTTCCATTTTCCTTTTTTATTTCAAATAACTTTGAGAATTTAAATATTGTTCAAAATTCGAAAATGTTTCTTGTTTTTTAAAATTGTTCAGCTTTTCACAAAACTGTTCCCACTCAAAGATTGTTCTCATTTTTCCAAAAATTGTTCACAAATTCATAAAATGTCCGCACTTTACAAAAAGTGTTCGAGAATTTGAAAATGTTCCCATTTTAAATTATTTTACAAAAATATAAAAATGTTAGTGAATTTAAGAAAATGTTCTTATTTTTAGAAAATGTCCACATTTGTCAATAATTTGTTTTCTTTTGAAGATATTCTTCGTGTTTTCGAAAATTCTTCATAGATTCAGAAAGTGTTCGAATTTTCAAATTTTGTTCACATATGTTTTTATTTCATGTTTTCAATATTTGTTCGGAGTTTCAAAAAATGTTCGTGTTTCCACTTTTGCTCCCAGTGTCAAAAAGTATTTACATTTTTTAGAAAAACCTCAAAATCAAGAGATATTTGATTTTCTAAAATTTTGTTGGATTTTTTTTAATATTTCGCGTTTCAAAAAGTATTTGTTTCCTTAAAAAAATCATGTTTGAATTTTCATAAGGCGTACGATCTAACAATACTGCCTTATTAACACCCAGAGCTAGATATTGAACACCAACTCTCTTCAGCTGTGCTGGTTACTAGCGCGTGTGTATTATGTGAGGTCGTCGGTTCGAACCTGATCGAGCGCATTATTTTTGCGTTTTTCAGGTGCGCTCCCGCTGCTGGGCCGGCCCAGTTCATTGCCTCTGTGTGCGTCGGGCGGCTACTCGCCGCAAAATGCGGCGCGTAGGAGGTTAAATGGGCTGGCCCAGTACAGGCAACAGCGCAGCTCTCGCCATATAGGAAACTGCAGTTTCTCAAAAAAAAAAAAACTGCATCGAAGTTCCTCAAAAGAAAAGGAATGTACATTGAAGAACCAGCACAGTTTATCACGAGTGCCCTTGTAGACAAAGTGGTAGGAAGCCAGCGTAGACTCTTGGAGGTCCCTGGTTCGAGTATCCACCTGTCATTAACACCCATATCGTATCACTCTAGAGTCGTAAACAAGTGTTGAGTACCTAGCGTTAATTGCTGGAGGTGCTAGGTTCGCGGGCCTACGTGCTCATTTTTTTGCTGCTAAAACCAGCAGCTATGTGTATTGCTGACAGCTGGCCATATAAACTTCATATATTTGTTGACTCTATCTTTTTTTTGGGTGTAGACGTGTGGGTGTTTGGGCCAAACAAGGAGCACACATGACAAATCAACACCATCCATCCGTGACGGTCAGAATAGTGTATAAGGCTAGGCCCAGCTAGTATAGCCATGACGGTTTCCGTGACAGTTTCTCTTTGTCTGTCATCATGGGGCTACAAATTTGGGGGCCATCCTCGTGTTGCTGGTCCATGACGGTTTTCGTGACGAAGTAGGGAAAATTGTCATTATCTATGACGATTTCTGCGAACGTCATCAGAAATCTGTCATGAATTAACAGGTTTTTTGTAGTGTGGCATTTTAATCTCAATAAATTGCATGAAGATTTGAGTACATGCTTTTGGGGGCTGGATTATGATGTATATGAACCCTAGGCAGAATATGAACCCTAGGAAAAATGTGTACTATTGTAGTGGTAGAATTTGATGTATATGAACCCTAGGTAGTCTTTTTAGTGCCATATTTAGATGTATATTAACATTTGGCATAAATATGTTTGTTAAGTTAACTGAATTTGTTAAGTGTTCTTGTATCTGTTTAACTGCACTTCTACTCCAATCCATAGCCTCTGGATGGCAGCGTAATTAGTTGCAAAGAATAAAGTACGTTTGAGTATTGCGAGTTCATCATTGGACAGTGGTAGACTCTGGGTACACACTGAAATATTTGAGAACTGCTAGTTCAGTACACAGTTGTAGATTCTGAAATATTTCAGTACTGAAATTTCAGTATACACAGGTAGACACTGAAATATTTCAGTACTGCAATTTCAGTACACACTGGTAGATACTCAAATATTTCAGTACTGCAAGTTCAGTACACAGTTGTAGATTCTGAAATATTTCAGTAGTACAGTTTTAGTACACATAGGTAGACACTGAAATATTTCAGTAGTGCAGTTTCAGTGCACATAGGTAGACACTGAAATATTTTAGTAGTCCAGTTTCAGTAGAGACAGGTAGACACTGAAATATTTCAGTAGTGCCATGTCGATGATCTCCCTTTAAAATATTTAGGGCTTCCTAATGATAAAAAAAGAACTAGAAATAAGCACTTAAATACTTTTGGTAGGGATGTTGGCTTACTCATGTTGCAGTGATGTATAGCCTTTTGCTCCACTTCTTGTAAGTGCTTCTTGCATGGGCCATGGACTACATTCTGTTTACTCTCATCACAACAGTGATTTTGCATCTTGCAAAAGTCATATTAATTCAACATTGATTTATATGAACTTGGTATTCAAATTGGTATCCTAGAGTTGTTGTGACAGATTTCCTTGTCATATTCAAATGACCATACTGTCATTTTTCCCACAACAAATGTATTCAATCTGAAATTTTCAATTATTTATATGCTACAGGTGGGAGCATGAATAGGTTGCTGAAGATGCTGGGCCTCACAATAAAAATCCATTGCTCAACCTCAACACCAGAAGTTGTTTTGCATTTGTAGTTGTGTCAGTATTTCATGTTTTGTATTTGAAGACCAGAAGTTGGTTTGCATTTCTAGTTGTGTTAGTATTTCATTGATGTATTTGAAGACCAGAAGTTGTTAGGCGGTACAAGTTCAATCAGATAATTGGCAGTACCTGCAGTCTGTGATTTGTGATTTCTGTTTTGTATTCTGGTGTGTGTGCATGTTTGTGTTGGATCAAAGTGAAATACGGTTCTCATTCGTGTTTTGCTGGCCTTGATGCTAAGTTTAGTGTATGTTAGTAACACTGATGAGAGGGAAGTGGGGCGCCGGTGGGAGGCAGTAAGCAAATATTTTAGGGTTTTATCGTCGTGAAAACCGTAGAAAATCCACACAATGTCGAAAATCAATGAAACTTGTCATGGATGCTTCTCATATTGGTAGAAGGGTGTAGAAAGAACTTATGTCCATTTGAATTTATGCTACTTTCTGAAGTGATAGGAGTCTTATGACAGTAAGCATTTATGCTACATTCTGGAGTTTGTGGAAACTTAGAATTTATGATACTGAAATATTTCAGTACACACGGGTACACACTAAAATAATTAAATCAAGAAACAAAAATATTGTTTTGCCTAAGTAAAACAAGAAGAAACAAAAATTTGTTTTGCCTGGGGCTCGAACCCAGGACCTGTAGTCTGCTATGACACTGTGCTATGCCAGTGTGCTACGAATAGAGATCTTGATGACATGCATTTACCTTAATGTGTTGTATATTGCCCCTGCCCATGGCCCACCCGACTGCCATTTACCCACTGCCCACTTACCTCCTCACTTAAGGTATAGTCCGATTTTTTCAACAGTCAGTCTACAGGGCTATGTTTGTGTAAGAGAACATGTGTGCAAAATTTAAGTTCATTTAGAGGAGGTCAAAAAAATCACCACAGTACGGAGGGATCATTTGGTCTCACTTAAGCCAGTTTTTGTAGAAATGGTGATTTTTTTGGACCATCTCCAAATGACCCCAAATTTGTTATACATGGTCAAATACATGTGCCAAACATGGCTATGAAAGAAAATATCAAAATATATTTAGTTTACAATGCCCCCTTAAGGTATAGTCCGATTTTTTGAACAGTCAGTCTACAGGGCAGTATAAATTCAGAAAAATTCAAACAAATGTACAACCTTGAAAACTTAGCTATGTTTGTGTAAGAGAACATGTGTGCAAAATTTAAGTTCATTTAGAGGAGGTCAAAAAAATCACCACAGTACGGAGGGACCATTTGGTCTCACTTAAGCCAGTTTTTTGTAGAAAAGGTGATTTTTTGGACCATCTCCAAATGACCCCAAATTTGTTTTACATGGTCAAATACATGTGCCAAACATGGCTATGAAAGAAAATATTAAAATAGATTTAGTTTACAATGCCCCTTAAGGTATAGTCCGATTTTTTCAACAGTCAGTCTACAGGGTAGTATAAATTCAAAAAAATGTAGAACCTTGAAGACCTAGCTATGTTTGTGTAAGAGAACATGTGTGCAAAATTTAATTTTATTTAGAAAGACTGACAAAAAATTGACATGTGACATATGCAAAAAATTAAATAAAAATTAAAAAAGTGCCCGCCTACCAAACAACATAATTCAAACCCCACTGCCTGCATAAGAGAACATGCAGGCCCGTAGGGAATGTATATATGCTGCCAGTAGGCCCCACGGGGCAGAGAGGCATTGGTTAGGCAATGAGCTGCCTGCTTTAGAGAGGAACTTGAGATGGATAGCTCAGCCGGGTATATAAACTGGTGCGAGCTCTTCTCGGTTGGCGAGGTGGGACTAAACTCCCACCACCCCTCGGCTGTGCCTGGCGCGGCTCTGGCTTGGGCCTAATTCGGGTGGGCCGTCCCAGGCCGGCCTCACACGCGCGCTTATCATATCCTGGAGAGAGGTAAAATTCCCAATTTCATATCGCAGAGACTAACCCTAGGTCTTGCTGCCGTTCCCCATTCACTCCCTCCGCTCACATCTCACATCTGGTGACGCCGGCGATGGGGGCCAAAAAGGGAGGGAGGTCGCGGTCGGCAAGTGCATGTCGCCGCGCTGAAGAAAAGTGGGAGGAGGCAGTTGGGAAGTTCTGTAAGGGTGATGTGGAGAAGAGGGTGAATGTGCAGGAGATCTACAGCCGGTTTCCCAGCTTGCAGATGTTCATCAACCATGGTAGGGGTCTCATCAAAGTGCTTACGGGCAATGAGAAGAAGTCCTTGTTTGGTGCTGGTCGAGGAGTTGTTCCAGTCCAGGTTTTCCTCTGGGCTATGAACGAAGCGGAGTACTCCCCGGATCCGCGTCAGCGTGCGAGGTGGTACATGTACCGCTCCCGCCGCCGCGCCCCTCCTGATCCAGTGCCAGATCTTGTCGGAGTGGTGCTCGCGGCACCAGCTCTGGTTGATCAGTCCAATGTTCACTTTGACAGTGATGTGGAGCAAAGCGAGGATGAGAGTGATAGCGAAGATGTGGAGCAGAGCGAGGATGAGAGCGGGGAAGAGGAGGTTGTTGTGCTGCAGAACGACACTGATGGAGAGGAGGAGCAGGAAGATGTTGTCCAGGAGCAGCCGGCAGAGGTGCAGATGGTGGTGCCGGGGATCCCGCAGCTCGGAGACAGGACCATGCCGATTCAAGCGGAGACCTACATCCTCATAGGCATTCGTCACTCACAACGCATCAACAAGATGAAGGAGAAGAAGACAGAGTGATGGCATGTCAGTGTCTTCAGTTAGTCTATTAGTGTCAGTCAGTTTAGTGTTTGTAGAACTGCAGTCGATGTTACTTTGCTGTTAAGTTATGTGCTGATGAAGTTTATGTACTGCAAATGTGATGTGTTGTACCTGTTAAGTTATGTACTGTAGTTGTTAATGTAATGCAGATGTTATGCTTCTCGAAACTACCCCGAATGTAATGCAGTTGTTAATGTACTGCAGATAGGATTTGCTTAGGACATGCATGTCTGAATTTGGTTTGTGCATGCCTATCTGAATGAGATGAACATTGCATTGCTTTCTACTACAAATTCAGTTGCAGGACTTTTTATGTAGATTTTCTAATTCCTCGTTTATGTTTACTATACTAGCTATGTTAACATTATTGAAGTGATCTACAATTCCTCTTTGTCATGTTTCTTTTTCTTTGTTGCTTCCATGATATCTTTATTAATCTTGTGTATTTCTTTCATACATTTGCTACACTCCATTCTTTCACTCCAAGAATCACACAAATTTTTTTATATGATGCTTCATTGCATAATCACTAACTTGACTAAACTCCATTTACTGAACCCCATCTACCAAAATTCAGGACACATCAATTTTGGAGCATGGCCACAATCTATGATTTGGTAGCTCTGCACAGGGCACAGCATATTGCACATGGCCAAAGCATGGCAAGTCTTTGCAGCATGTTTGATGAGTGAAGCAACATTGCAGCAGCCAGTGTGATCATTGCAGCACCTAGACTCAGAAAATATACACTGAAACAAAGCATAGCATACTTGGCAGCATAGTGTTCATCATTAAGAATCCAGTGCATCTAAACACTAGATCTAGTTTAGAGACATACTACATTAATTAGAGTCAGCTATACTAAAGGTAGAACAACCTTCCAACAGTTCACAACCACATGCACTTGCACAAAAGTAAAACATCATCACATATACTGATGATGAGTACCACTTCCAGCTTCACAACATCTAGATCATGCAGACAGAACCTTCAAGAGGGCTGCATGCTGTCCCCTGATCTTCATGTCCTCCCCTCTGTTCGATAAAGCGCGTGCATGCGACATAAGGTGCTCAAGCAGCCCATCCCTGGGCTTTGGCTTAGTGGTACAGTATGGGCACTGGAACTTCTTCCTCTTGTAGTACGCCGCCCTCCCATGATCCCTGAGCTTCTGGGCTTCCATCTCAATGAAGGACTTGATGTTGTCTTCGTCCACATCATCTTCAGACTCATGCTGCACACACAAATGAATTGCATAAATACATTATGCATTCATATAGGCCTTAATGAACAAACAACAGATAGTTGCCATTTACAGGAATTTAATGAACAAATGAAGAAAATTGCCATTTACAGGAATTTAATGAAGAAACAAAGAAAATTTCCATTAACAGGAATTTGATGAACAAACAACACAAAATTTCCATTTACAGCAATTTCCTGAACAAACCACAAAAAATTCCCATGTAGAGGCATTCATATAGTGCTTACTGAAGTAAACAACAGAATATTTCCATTTAGAGGAATTAAATGAACATACAATACAAATTTTCAATTTAGGAAAATGCTGGACCAGATGTAGAAAAATATGATTACAGAAAAAATATAAAAGCTACTCGCATAAGTTCCAGAAGATCAACATATGAGCAAGGCAAAGTTTAATCATATGAATATAATAAGATTATCAGTATGCTAAGGAAATCTCAAGTCAGCTCTCCAATGAGAATTAAATGAACAAACAACAGAATATTTCCATTTATATGCATTCATATTGGGTTTAGTGGACAAAGAACACAAATATCCCATTTACAGGTAATTAATGAACAAACAACACAACTTTATGATTTTAACCTTAGAAACAACACAAAATTCCCATTTACAGGCATTCATAAAGGGCTTTATCAACAAAGAACATGTCATACAAATTAATGAACATGGAAAAATTAAAGTAGTAGGGGTTACCTCATACACGTTGTCGTCATCATAGTCAGCATCATACGGGGCCTTGAACCCAGTCATGTCCAGCTTCCTCTTGCTGTCCACAGGATCCTCTTGCTGCAATATAAACGTAATTCAATTACTACTAATTAAAAAACACAGTATGCAAAGGTCAAGCATTCTACAATGTCCTTCTAATTACCTAAAATTATAGTTTGACCTAAAATTGTACAGTATGCAAAGGTCAAGCATTGTACAAATCTACCTTGGTCAAACTATCATTTTAGGTCATGCTGAATCTGGCCCTTGAAACTATAATTTTTGGTGCTACATGTCAAACAAAAATTCTAAGAGTGATGAAGTTCAAGCAAACAACCAGTTTGCGCCATTTTCAATTGTATCGAAATCCAAACAAGATCAATGCTCCAAATTATGATAAACTCAAGCATCATATACAAGTACATGCCCAAAATGAATGCAAATGATGATGACAATGCCAAATCTAGCCATGTGAAATAATAATATCAATTGTAACACAATACAGTTCCAACTATTTCTAACTGCTTGTTTATGTAGTTGCTGAGGGAATATCTATTTTATTTTTGTATAATACACATACCACCGTATCAATGCACACTAGTAGAAAACAGGGCGTTGGTTGAGGCCTGGGTAAGGGCATTAATCCCGGTTCACTCATGAACCGGGACCAAAGGGTGCATCAGTCCCGGCTCGTGAGGCCAGGGCGCCGGCCGGGCCTCGGGGGCCATTGGTCCCGGTTTGTCTGACCCCTTTGGTCCCGGTTCCAGACACGAACCGGGACCAATGGGCCTCGCTCCTGGCCCAGCACCTTTAGTCCCGGTTGGTGGCTGGAACCGGGACCAAATGTTGTCCTTTAGTCCCGGTTTTAACCACCAACCGGGACTAAAGAGATCCCTATATATACCCCCGCCCCTGCCCGCGAACAGAGCCACTGCTCTGTTTTTTTGGCCGGCTGTGGGAAAGGTGTGTGTTGCTCTAGCTCACCTCCTATGCACATGAGGTGTTCGATGAAATGCCCGAGCCACACTTAAGCTTTCTCCTCTCGAAGCTCCTTGTCCAAGCTCCATTTTCCTCAAGATTTGTCTAGGTTTGCCGGTCCGTCTTGTCCCGTCCCCGTCCTCACCGCCGTCGATCGCCCGCGCCGATCTCGTCGCCGGCACCACCGTGGTGAGCCTCTTCTTCTTATCTTCTTTCTAAAATAAAAAATTTCTTACTTGTATGATTTAGATAGATACTTGTATAATTTTCTTAATTTTATTATTGTTTGTTATTATATAGTGCGATGGTTTTGGTATCCGCCCCCGTCGGCCCTCATCCTATCTATGATTCGGATGTTGTATATTATATTTTACAACTATTTGTTTCATTTTTTCAGTAATAACATTTGATCACTACTGTACTTTGGTTTTAATGTGATGATGAACTTCTATTAATTTGGTCACTTCTCTATTCGTGATGTTCTGTAATGGTTTTTGACACACTTAATTATATATAATGCACGCAGATGAACCGGCAATGGATGTACGGTGACAGACGCACCTCCGAGTACATTAAGGGCCTGCATAATTTTCTCGAAGTGGCTGAGGCAAACAAGCAGAATGGTTTTATCTGTTGTCCATGCCCTATCTGTGGGAATACGAAGGCTTACTCTGACTCGAAAACCCTTCACATCCACCTGCTTGAGAAGGGTTTCATGCCACACTATAATGTTTGGACCAAGCACGGAGAAAGAGGGGTTATGATGGAAGACAACGAAGAAGAAGAGGATGATGACAACTATCCGCCCCCTGAATACGGTGATGCTGCAATGGGGGAAGCTGAAGACCAAGAGGAACCAGACAATGTGCCCGATGATGATCTTCGTTGGGTCATTGTTGATGCACAGAGAGAATGCGAAAGTGAAAGGGAAAAGTTGAAGTTCGATCGCATGTTAGAGGATCACAAAAAAGGGTTGTACCCAAATTGCGAAGATGGCAACACAAAGCTCGGTACCGCACTGGAATTGCTGCAATGGAAGGCAGAGAATGGTGTAACTGACAAGGGATTTGGGAAGCTACTGAAAATATTGAAGAAGAAGCTTCCAAAGGATAACGAATTTCCCGACAGTTCGTACGAAGCAAAGAAGGTTGTCTGCCCTCTAGGATTAGAGGTGCAGAAGATACATGCATGTCCTAATGACTGCATCCTCTACTGCGGTGAGTACGAGGAATTGAACGCATGCCCGGTATGCGGTGCATTGCGGTATAAGATCAGACTAGATGACCTTGGTGATGTTGAGGGCGAGCGCCCCAGGAAGAGGGTTCCTGCCAAGGTGATGTGGTATGCTCCTATAATACCACAATTGAAACGTCTGTTCAGAAACAAAGAGCATGCCAAGTTGATGCGATGGCACAAAGAGGACCGTAAGAAAGACAGGAAGTTGAGAGCACCCGTTGACGGGTCGCAGTGGAGAAAAATCGAGAGAACGTGGGGGGACTTTGCAGGTGACGCAAGGAACGTATGGTTTGGTTTAAGCGTGGATGGCATTAATCCTTTTGGGGAGCAGAGTAGCAATCATAGCACCTGGCCCGTGACTCTATGTATCTATAACCTTCCTCCTTGGTTGTGCATGAAGCGGAAGTTCATTATGATGCCAGTGCTCATCCAAGGCCCTAAGCAACCCGGCAACAACATTGATGTGTACCTAAGGCCATTAGTTGAAGAACTTTTACAGCTGTGGAATGGAAAATGTGTAGGTGTGTGGGATGAGCACGACAAGGAGGAATTTGACCTACATGCGTTGCTGTTTGTAACCATCAATGATTGGCCTGCTCTCAATAACCTTTCAGGACAGACAAACAAGGGATACCATGCATGCACGCACTATTTAGATGACACCGAAAGTATATATTTGGACAAATGCAGGAAGAATGTATACCTGGGACATCGTCGATTTCTTCCGACCAACCATCAATGTCGAAAGAAAGGCAAGCATTTCCAACGTGAGGCAGATCACCGGAAGAAGCCCGCCGTTCGTACTGGTGATTACATACTTGATATGGTCAATGATTTACAAGTAATCTTTGGAAAAGGGTCCCGGCGGACTATCTGTTCTGAATGACGCTGAGGGATGCGCACCCATGTGGAAGAAGAAATCTAAATTTTGGGACCTACCCTATTGGAAAGACCTAGAGGTCCGCTCTGCAATCGACATGATGCACGTGATGAAGAATCTTTGCGTGAACCTGCTAGGCTTCTTGGGCGTGTATGGGAAGATAAAAGATACACCGGAGGCACGGGAGGACCAGCAATGTGTGCACGAAAAAGATGGCATGCATCCAAAGCAGTATGAAGGTCCTGCCAGCTACGCTCTTACCACAGAAGAGAAGGAAATCTTCTTTGAATGCCTGCTCAGTATGAAGGTCCCGTCTGGCTTCTCGTCCAATATAAAGGGAATAAATAAATATGGCAGAGAAAAATTTCCAGAACCTAAAGTCTCATGACTGCCACGTGATTATGATGCAACTGCTTCTGGTTGCATTGAGGGGGCTTCTACCGGAAAATGTTCGATTAGCCATTGTGAAGCTATGTGCATTCCTCAATGCAATCTCTTAAAAGGTAATCGATCCAGAAATCATACCAAGGTTAATGAGTGATTTGGCGCAATGTCTTGTCAGTTTCGAGCTGGTGTTCCCACCATCCTTCTTCAATATCATGACGCACGTCCTACTTCATCTAGTCGACAAGATTGCCATTCTGGGCCCTGTATTTCTACACAATATGTTCCCCTTTGAGAGGTTCATGGGAGTCTTAAAGAAATATGTTCTTAACCGTGCTAGGCCAGAAGGAAGTATCCCCACGGGCCATCAAACAGAGGAGGTCATTGG
The DNA here is from genome assembly GCA_011799875.1 of Thinopyrum elongatum. Classification (NCBI taxonomy): domain Eukaryota; kingdom Viridiplantae; phylum Streptophyta; class Magnoliopsida; order Poales; family Poaceae; genus Thinopyrum; species Thinopyrum elongatum. The sequence goes on along the minus strand of CM022303.1, from coordinate 715,569,990 downwards.
GTTTTGTGTTGACTTCGTTCCTGACCTTAAGCCGATTGGTCTCCCTCAATCGCGGTATGAGGGGAGACTGACTGGAAAAAGGCACGCAAGGAGCGGACTCAACAATATGTAGGGACGGGCATTCTTGGTCTCCAGCACACTACACAGTTGTACAGAATTCTACCTTGGTGACCCCGTATGCCAATGAACACAAGAATATTCTGCGCTCCAAACACCCAGAGCAGTGTGACGACTGGATTACATGTGAACACATTAGGACTTTTGGCAGTTGGTTGCAAACACATCTCATGGGTGACAACACTATTGCAGATGAGCTGTACTCATTGGCCAGGGGACCATCTTCGACTGTATTGACTTACAAAGGGTACGAGATAAATGGGAATACATTTTACACGATCGCCCAAGATCAAAAGAGCACCAACCAAAACAGTGGTGTCCGCTTTGATGCAGCAATCAATAGGGGAAAGGACACATATTATGGTTACATAGTGGACCTATGGGAACTTGACTATGGACATGATTTTAAGGTCCCTTTGTTTCGGTGCAAATGGGTCAATCTGTCAGGAGGCGGGGTATAGGTAGACCCGCAGTACGGAATGACAACAGTGGATCTCAACAATCTTGGGTACACAGACGAACCATTCGTCCTAGCCAATGATGTGGCGCAGGTTTTCTATGTGAAGGACTTGTCTACAAAACAGAGAAAAAGAAAAGATAAGGAAGCGAATACATCATACAATGAGCCAAAGCGCCACATAGTTCTTTCAGGGAAAAGAGACATCATGGGAGTGGAGGGCAAGATAGACATGTCTGAAGATTATGAAAAGTTTCATGAAATTCCTCCCTTCAAAGTCAAGGCTGACCCAAGCACCCTGTTAAACGATGAAGATTATCCATGGTTACGGCGCAATAAGCAAGGAACACACATAAAGAAAAAGTGAAGACTTTCTCTCCACAACTATTCTGATGATGCCTTTGATCTAGAATATCACTGCAGTTACATGTGAAGAAATGAAATGCCTTTGTAACATATGAGTTTTCATCCGAAACCCTGATACTTCGAAAGTGATTGTCCATTTTGTACACGAAGTGCATCCAGTTTTTGTCGTAACCCTATCAACTTTCAACCTTTTCAGAGTTCATTTGTACTGCTTTTCAATTTCAGGTTCATTTAGCTCAAAGAAAAGATTAAATGCATGAAAAATAGCAAATGAAGTCATAAAGGGTAGAAAATTGATGATGTGGCTTTGAATGGTGCATATTGAACGCACAAAAAGTCTGGAGTTCAAATAAGTTTAAAAAATATGAAATGCCTTTGTAACACATGAGTTTTCGTCCGAAACCCTGATACTTCGAAAGAGATTGTCCAGTTTGTACACGAAGTGCATCCAGTTTTTGCCGTAACCCTCTCAACTTTCTAGCACATGCTATGTGGATGAAATGATGTTACCATGCCAAGTTTCAACCTGTTCAGAGTTCATTTGTAATGCTTTTCAATTTCAGGGTCATTTAGCTCAAAGAATGAACTAATAGCAAAAAGAATGAACTAAAAAGCTTTTACAAAACTCTAATAGCAAAAAGAATGAACTAAAAAGAATCAATTAATTTTTTTTATGATCAACTAAAACAAAACTATAATATTCTTCAACAGCAAAAAGAGTCAACTAAAAAGCTTTTATAAACCTCTAGTATTTTTTAAACTAAAATTATATAAAATTTATGCAACTAAAATTATCAAAGTATTTTTTGTTCAAAACATTAATAGCAAAAAGAATTTTCATAAAGTTTTTTTTGCTTAGAAACGTAATCAGCAAACTAAAATAACAAAAATATGTTTTTGATTAAAACACCCATTTAAAATAACCAAAAAATTACCAAATTGAATATAATGATAAAACACACTAAAATTAAATAGCAGGAAAAAGAATCACTCAAAAATCTATTTTTAAAGTAAAGTTATTCACAAACTAGTGATTCACACAAATTTCAAAGAATTCAAATTTAAACTCTTCAAATATGAAAACTAATGGCACTAACAGAAAGTTTATAATTTTTGTGACTAAAGCAAAAAGAATCACGCAAAAACTCTAAAAAATTAAATAAAGCAAAAAACAAAACAAAAATACCGGAAAAAAAATAAAAAATAAAAAAACTCTAAAAAAATAAAAAAAACAAAACAAAATTATAAAACTTGCCAACTTTGCTTGTTGGTTGCTACCAATCTAGACCTCATATGGATATGATTCCTTCATGTGATTTGGTGTTTGTGAAGTGTACTTTGATGCCATGCTTTTGGTTGCTATGTTACCTTGCTGTAGCATGTTTAGTTGTTGCTCTCAAGTTGCTATCATGTTATATTTGTCAGCTTTTCACTAAGTCTGAGATCTGTTATATCTTTGAATTATGAACATAGGAAATGTCTGACGACGATAGGATCCAAGAGTGCGAGTACTGCAGCGACGACCGGGGTCTGTGCGACAGGCCTCACCTGGAAGGCGGTCGACGGTTCAGTGTTAAGCTCGACGAGACCTTCGATGTTTATACGGTACGCAACGACGACAAGTCTTTTTCCGTAATTAAGCATGGCTTATGTTTCTTCAATGTGTAATTTCTGCTTTCTATAATTCAACTAGTCCATCCCATGCCATGCAAGACGTTATGTCTTGGAAAAGCTGGACTTCGAAGATCATGAGAATATGCAGATAAAGAGAGTTCACCTCAGGACCCATCATGGCTATACTTTTGCTGTCAAGCTATACAATGCGGTGACCTACTCCCATTTTGGTTGCACAAATTGGGCAGCACTTGGCAAGGCATATGGTTTTCAGGAGGGTATGTATGTCACCTTCGATCTGGGTGATGATCCTGAAGAAAATATCTCCATTTGGGTCGATGTTCATACGCTTCCACTTCTACCTCTATGTGAGTTTCTCAAACATTTTCAATAAGTAATTTATATTGTATTTATAAAAATAGTTGACAGCTTATTTCCATTCTTCAAGAAATGTACGGAAAGTAGTAGACAAAACCTACTACAGTTATGGGTCTGAGCTAAATTGCGAGGAGATACATCATTTTATTTCATGGATTAAAGATGTTGAGACTTTTAAGATGAATTATCATATCTCTCCAAGTTATTCTCAATATGTGCCAATAGTGCACGTGTTGAACTACAGTAACATCCATCGAGACATCATGGTAAGATTTTTCCTAATATGTCATCAGTGCATTTTTTGCATAGATTCTTTTAAGCTAAACTACATTTTGCTAAGTATGTTATTATGATGTTCTTCAACAGAAACTCCCGGCGGATTGTATACCTAGATTTATGGAAATGAAAGGTGACATGAGGATTGTTAGCTTACGGCCAAGTTGGCCTACGTACCACCGCAGTGCATACACGATTCGTTGAAGCGATGACATCCTCACAATCAAAGATTGGAGAAAAGTTCTGAAAGATCGCAGAGAACTACTTGGGGGCAACATCAAGCGTAGCCCACAAATGGGAGATAGGTTCATCTATATTCTCCATAATGGAGAATCAGGGGTTTACCTGCTTTATGCTATTTTACCATCGAGAGAGTAGGAGGTCTTAGGTAGTTATGTGCTACATTGTGCTAGAATGATCAGCTAGTTCTTATATGACTATGATGATGACTTGTTATCATGATGATGAGTTATGTGCTACTTTTGTGCTAGATTGATGAGCTAGTTCCTATATATATGACTATGATGATGAGTTGTTATTATAATGATGATGATGATGATTAATGGTTCCTTCATTTGCTTACTAGCTAGCGTCGAGTTCTCTCTATATATGTAGTAGCTAGCGTTGACCAAGCACGGAGAAAGAGAGGTCACTTCTCTCTATATGTAGTAGCTATAGCTAACACAATATGAAACCCCTAATTAAACCATCCAAAACCCCTAACAACCCCCCCCCCCCCTTTCAAAAAAAACAAAAACCCCAGAGCCTGGGAGCTGCTGACGCGTGGTTGCCCTTTAGTCCCGGTTGGTGTTACCAACCGGGACTAAAGGTCCTCCTCCCTGGGCCCCCCAGAGCGGCCACGTGGCCCTCCTTTGGTCCCGGTTCGTAAGCAAACCGGGACTAAAGGTTTTGGGCATTAGTCCCGTTTGATTTGTCCTGGTTCCAGAACCAGGACTAAAGGCCCTCTGGAACCGGGACTAGTACCCTGTTTTCTACTAGTGGCATTGATATGGAACGAAAATAGTACAGTGTGGCGCCACATCCACATACACAGGAATGGCGAGGCCGTGCCGCCGGCATGAGCACAAGATCGGGGGGCTACTCAGCCACATAACTAAACTGTAAGGTTACATGGATGGATGTGTTCAATCCTCTAGCCCCTGCCGTGGCCCACTGAGGCATTATCCAAAACAAATCTACCAATATATCCAGCACAGAAGAAATCTGAGCACAAGCAGCAATTAAGATTCTAATAAATTAAAAACCCTAACTCTCATTATGATCTCTGTAGCATTCAAGCACGAATCTAATACAAAAAACCCAAACTCTCATTATCATATCTGTAGCATTCAAGCACAAATCTAATACAAAAAAACCCTAACTCTCATTATGATTTACCAACAAGCAAAAGGGGGTGCAGCATTCAATCACGAAAATATACTAAAAAAATCCTATCTACTAAATTGTATGCTTCTCAACAGTAACTATCAAAGGAGGGGAATGAGAAACTTCTGCCCAAACCAATGGAACTAACCCTAGAATCTTAAAAATAAAACTAAAAGGGATAAGGAATTACCTTCTGCTCCACCTGCTCCTCGCCAGAGCCCGCCTCCACCTTCTCCACCTTGTGCGCCTCGCCAGAGCCCGCCTCCACCTTCTGCGCCTCACCGGAGATCACGAGAGCGGGCGCATCTGGCTAGACTGCGCCGCTCCAGCCCGCCTCCACCTTCTCCAGATGTGCAGCACTGCCCTGGACACCAGCATCGCCCTTCACCACTGTGGGCGCCACGACCTGCTGCGCCAGCGCCACCAGATCTGCGCCCCAATCGGGGCGCTCGCTTCATCCTTCCTCCATGGCGATGGAGGTGATGGAGAGGATATGGTGGGGGAGAGGGAGGTGACGCGGTGTGAGAGGATGCGGTGGGAGAGGAGAGGGAGACGACGCGGTGGGAGAGGAGAGGGAGAGGAGACGGAGACGATGCGGCAGGGGGAAATGGTGGGCGATGCGGCCGGAGGTGGTTCCCCTCCACATTTATATGATGGGACGGTTTTGGCATGTTCCCATGGACACGTGCTGCCCCAGGACCGCGGGCGACTGCACGCGAAATCGAAACGCCTGGCGTATATGAATACGTATACGGCCGGGTATACGATCTAACCGAGCCCGAGCCTTCTGTGCTAAACCACGAGGAAATTGGACAAACCACCTACTTTTGGTGCTAGTTTTGCAGAGAACACTCACTTTACAGGTTTGTTGCACAAAACACCACATTTTGGGGTAATTTGTTGGAACTAAGTCTAATCCACCATTTGGGTGTGTTGACAAGATTCCTGACAAGTGGGTCCAGTTTGTAAGTTCATCAGTGATAAAAAAATAGCCACATCAGTAGCCAACTAGAATTGTCAATATCTCACAATTCTTAACTCCAATTGAGCTGATTTTTTTCTAGAATATTAGTGAGTGCACACATGAGTTCTTGTTTTTTTTGTATTTTTTGAAAATGTTAAATTTGAACAAAAAATTGAACGAGCCAACTGACATTGCAAAACCGCCAAGTATTTGGATGTTAAAACCCAATGGCGGTAATCTTTTGGTCTGTGCGACTTGATGATGTCTGTAATGGTTACATGACAACTACTTGGATGCTAAAACCTCATGGCGGTAATATTTTGGTTTGTGAGACTTGATGATGTCAATAATGGCTTTATGGCAACCAGTTGGATGCTAAAGGCTGACAGCGACAATATTTGCCATATCTTGGTGCTACTGATTTTATTTTATGAATATTTTGCCTATTTATGAATTGTTTTAGATTTGTATAGCAATCTTATGTTTTTCACATGAAAGTTTGTGGTGTGCTAAGCTAGATGTAACCAGTAATGAATCCAGAAAGTTTTGGCTGGTTTGGATCACTTTATAATGAGATATTTGCAGTTTACATTGGCTCATACAATTTTCTTACTCAAAATTTAAAAAAAATGCAAAACAATCCTGTAAATCACACATGCATCCAATACTATTCTGGGAAAAAGGCAGCTCATTTTGACCAATAGTTTGTGAGATATATGCAATGTTAGTTGACTCCTTCAATATTTTTTTTCAAATTTAACATTTTCAAAAAATGTAAAAAATCAAATAAATCATACATGCACTCAGTAATATTTTGGGAAAACTTCAGCTCAATTGTAGCAAAGAATTGTGAGATATTGACAGTTCTAGTTGGGTGCTGATGTGGAATGTTTTTTTTGCGGCGGTGCACTTACAAACTGGACTCACTTGTCAGAAATCATGTCAACACACCCAAAGTGGCGGATTAGACCTAGCTGCAACAAATTACCCCAATATGTGGTATTTTGTGCAACAAACCTGTAAAGTAGGTGTTCTATGCAAAAGTAACACCAAAAGTAGGTGGTTTGTGCAATTTCCTCTCTAAACCACAGGTCAAAAAATAAATTCATGACAAAAATAAAAGGAAAGCGGTGGGGGCATGCACGAGCACACGACGCCACGCGTCTAGCCTCGGTAACTCCAAACGTCCACCCACACGCCAAATAAAGGCCGCCTCCCCCACACCCGTCTCCCCCACTCCCCCACCCCTGCTGCTTTTCTTCCCCAAATCAGCAAAAACCCTCTCCTCTCCCCTCGAATCCTACCTCCTACGAGCCAGCAACCACCTCCCTTGCCCATTCGTCGTCGGAAGATGGAGGCCAGCCGTGAAGCCGCGGCGGTCATGAAGGATGCGGCCATACAAGCACTGGACAAGCCTGCTGCGGTGATTGCCGCCGTGGTTGGCGCAGCCGAGGGAGCCGTTGCGGCCACGGGAGGTGGTGCACAGTCTGCTGTCACTGCTCCAGCCACCGTCGCAGCGGTCCAGCCTACAGTCGTGGAGCAGATCGACGAGGAGGTGGCGGTGGCTCTGGAAGAGCAGACGGCCAAGCGGAAGCGCGAGTAGTGCGAGTTCATCGACAAGTACTACTACGAGGAGGCCGAGGTCGCCGCTCAGGAAGTGAAGGACGAGGCCGTTGAGTTCCACGAGGAGGTCGACGACGAGCTCCCGGAGGTACTACTCTGTTCTGTACTTTTCTCCTACTCTATTTTTGGGGTTTTCCCCCATGGGGTTTTCTCCTAAATTGCATGCAGCATGGATAAGATTTCGTCCAGATAGGTTATGCTTGTTGATCTCTCCCTAAGGGTTAGGATTAGTACTAGTTGGTTGGTAGATTTGGAAGGAAACCCCTTCAATCTGAAAGTTGGCATGGAACAGTAGTCACGGAGGCCTAAAATCCATCTGTGCGTGCAATTATTTTGTGAAGATGACTAAGAATATGATTTAGAAACTGATTATGAATCAGTTCTGATGTACAAAATGGTGGATTTGTTAGGTATCACCTCTTTGATTCGTAAGGAAAAACGTTTCTCTCAAAGAGGTTTGAGTGGTTGGAAAATTTCCTACAAATTTGTTTATTTCATGGCAGTCAACAAGAGGATCAATGATTAATATGCCTGCTATGTAGTTGTAATAATTACATGAAAAGTTGACATGCAACAGTAACTATTTAGCAACGGTGCTTGAGCTTCTATAAATGGTAACTTTTAAAACATGTACTCTGGAAACAACTTTGAATATTTGCTGTTGGATGAAGCCAATCCAACAGTGGACAGATGGGAAATCCCAGCATTGTTGGCCATTCGATATCTTATTTACTGCAAAACAAAAATTTGAAGCATGCATACTATCTAGAACATTCCATTACTAAGCTTAAGCACAATGCTACCTATGCACAAACAACCTCATAGCACTATGTTTCCCCATTGTTCTAGAACCTTCGATACTTTAACAGCGCAAACTCTTTTCTTCTAAATGAATTGCTAATGCTTTTTAACTTTGTGAATCTGAATGCATAATATGCACAAACATTATCACTTTATTAAAGAAAACACACACAAAAAAACTCCATTGCTACAGTAGCATAGCAATGTAAAATGCATCTGAAATAATTGACATTAACTATTGCTTTCACGTCCAATGCACGTGTGCCTCGCTAGTACCAACAAGAGTATCAATGATGAAGAGTTTAAATCAGTAGAACCCCTGTTACAACTATGCTCTGTTCCTCAATTGTGTTAACCCATTATCTGGTTTTGCTATTCATGAAACTGTGCTCTGTTCTTCAATAGTGGCAACCCATTATCTAGTTTTGGTATGCATGAAACTGTGCCACATCATCGAGTCATGCATGTGGTCAGTACTGATGCATGTAGTAACAATTTAGGGCCACTGCCTGCCATTAACAACAAACATCCATTAGTTCTTTTCTTGCACAAATCAATCCATGAAACTATGCCACATCAGTAATCATGCATGCCAAGTCCATGCAACACTATATTTCTAGCAACAAGATTTTCTATTGCATTCTTACTATATAGAATTTTGCATTACTAAGCGCAATCATAATGCTCCATATGCACAAAGCTGATAGCACCATGTTTCTCCTTTCTTCTAGAATCTTCCATACCTTAACAGTGCAAACTTTTTCTATCTGCTTCATGATTTCCCTATAATGAAGTGGACTATGCATCTTATTTTCAATCTGATTACTAAATCTGTTGAGACCTAGTAAATAGTACATTTATTTAGTTGTCAGAAAAACTAGTTTATTTGATGAAAATCATGAAGCCACACAACTATATTGTGAAGACATTTTCTGACTGCAATCAATACTTCTCCTTTAATAAAGATCAGTAATTCATTGCAGAGTTTCTTACGTACGCACCCTATGTAATTCTTAGCAACAAGGATGAGTAATTAAATCCATAATTTCTTATGTTCGCACCCGATGTACCTCAATCCAAAATTTCTCTTTTTTTATACATAATTCATGACATGATTCATATGTTTTGTTGTCTTCAAAATATCAAGTGAGGGCAATCTTTTCTTTGTTGATGTGGTAGTTTTACTTTGTAGTATGTACTCATCTAGTTTGAATATCCTTAAATTAGATAATGTCTGGTATCTCTTTATGATAAAACCAGATCATACAAATATTGTTGCAAGAAATGGTAAGAAATGATCCTGTTTTTGGAATTATCTATTTTCAGTATGAAATAAAATATGTGCTTGGATGCAGTAAAATGATTTGTCCAACCCTAAAACCTGAACCCTTTAGTTAAATGTCAACTTAGATTGTACAAATAGGAGTAGTTCTTTAGAGGGGAGAACAGCTACGCATGCAAAGCAAAGAAAAAAGAACAAGAAAGAAAACAAATAATACATCAACATATATTGCAATACATGAGGTACATGTCCTGTCAATCATCTCTTTCATCATATTTTTGTATTCCTACTTTCAGAATGTACTTGATACTCTTATGAAATGCTATATTTCTGTATTCTTAATCTGACTTGGCTGTGGATCAACCAATACACAGGAAGATGACGAAGACGTGGATGATAGTAAGGAGAGTAGGGACAGGAAGAGCCGCTACGTCCTCAGGAGGCTGCGGAATGGGGAAATCCCATACCGCAGCAGCCCCAACAGGCTCTACGGCGACATAGCCTACCCCTTTTGCTGCGCGAGGATCAAGAACGACTACGACAGCCTGATCATGCATGGCACCGGTATCGGCCGTGGTAATGGGAGGAACCGCAAGCCCCACGTCCGGGCTAAACATGTTGCCTTTGGTGCCTTCCTCAGGAAGTACGCGAAGGGGCATCTGCCGTTCTACCTCCCGAGGCCTCCTCGTCCGGCCAAGATGCCGAGGATCTGATGCGTTGCTTGGTTGTTGCTGCTGGCCCACCCTACTTTAGACTGTTTTGATGTTATGGTTGTCGTGTGATACTTCTGCCCCACCGTACTGCTTGAACTTATGCGCCGGTTTATCTTTTGGGTTGCGACTGTTTACTATGCTATGTTTAAGTGTTTGGTACTACATTGCTTATTTCTGGTAATGCCCAACTTTCAATGCTACGTGCTTAGGTACATGCTAACAATAGTAAACATGGATTTCTGAAGCAGCAGTGCCAATTTGTACATGATAGGTGCCTAATTAAGCGTCTACCCTGTACTAATAAGCGTCGTTGCTTCATTAAACTATTGTTTATCTTGTAAGCACCTACCCTAAGCGCATTGCGGTCAACATTGCCTAATACCTCCACTATGGTGATATATGGTACATGTTCTGTCTCTAAATGAAGATGCTAATGCTATATCTTGAACTGAATTTGGTATGTTTCGAAATAAAGACGTTCAAGTTATTTCTATGGACAGTTAAACCATTATAACTGAGCTTGTATTAATAGCTGCCAAAAGTAGAGCACACAAATGTTTGCCAGGAGTACATACTGCCATTTGAAGGAAAACAAATGAGCATGCATTAGTTATTGCCAGAAATGTAGCATGCACATGATTGCCAAAAGTACCTACTGCCACTTTTTGACATGCACTTAGGTTGTATAAGATATTGCCAATAGTATATCATGCAAATGATTGGCAGAATGACCTATTGGCAGTTCAAGCAAAAGAACTGAGCATGTATCCCTAATTGCCAAAAGTATATAATGTGCCAAAAGTATGTACTGCAAAAGCAGAGATTGCTCTGTTGTGGTATGTTATCATACCCTACTTTCTTACGCTCGGCAAATTTGATGGTCTTAGCTGGTGTTAGCAAGCCATCTTTCACCGCCTCATCGATGCACGTTTGATAAAGTAAGATCACCAAATCATAAATGACAAATGTATAATAAGTGCTTACTACAGTGCTACCCAGTACGTACCTAAACTACCATTTGGTTGTCTTGAATGGGCTCAATATAGCTTGTGATGGTTTGCGTGGTCGTCTTGATATCGAAGACACCCGTTTAGCAATGGTCTTGCTATCAAATTTCAGTTTGAGCTCTTCAAGAGTTTTTGTTTTTGTAGCTTGCACTTCATCGACAACCATCCTCGGGCGTCCACGTGATCTCTGCTTTTTTGGGGAGCTCGGGGCGTCGGGATCCTTTTGGGAGCTCGACGTGTCTGTTTTGTTGCACTCAACAGTACCGATAATTTCTTGGACATCGTCTTGTGAATCCTTAGGTTGCGCTGCAACGTGGGCTTCATACGTTTCCTTCTGTACAGCGGACATCAGTGCATTCGTTAACATCATGACACATGTGAATAAAATAAAGGGATAATTGTATTCATACCCTTAGTTGTGTCCCCCTCAACCGAATTGCCCCTAGTTTTTGAAAACACGTGGTCTTGCCCAACCCACTTTGTCGTCTTGTGCTTTTGCCCTTTGACCGTTTGACCGTCACTTTGAAAACTTCATAACTAATTCATACTAAATCAGAAAAATGCAAATAAGATACCAAAATGTTTGGAAAAACATCACATGTATGTCAATGTCACTTGCATTCATGACAAAAGTGTTGGTAAGTGCCCATCCGAGTTTTAGCTCTTATCATACCACCATGAACAGGAAAATCTAAAAAAATTCAAGAAAAATTTGGTGGCAAAGAATTGCAAATGTTTTAAGTGCTTGCCAAGTTTCATGAGGGAATGACATTCATGGAAGTCGTGGCAAAAAAACAATGAACACTCGAAAATAGATTTTTTTTTGCCATGACTTCCACGAATGTCATTCCCTCATGAAACTTGGCAAGCACTTAAAACATTTGCAATTCTTTACCACCAATTTTTTCCTGGATTTTTTGAATTTTTTTAGATTTTCCTGTTCATGGTGGTATGATAAGAGCTAAAACTCGGATGGGCACTTACCAACTATTTTGTCATGAATGCAAGTGACATTGACATACAGGTGATGTTTTTCCAAACATTTTGGTATCTTATTTGCATTTTTCTGATTTAGTATGAATTAGTTATGAAGTTTTCAAAGTGACGGTCAAACGGTCAAAGGGCAAAAGCACAAGATGACAAAGTGGGTTGGGCAAGACCACGTGTTTTCAAAAACTAGGGGCAATTCGGTTGAGGGGGACACAACTAAGGGTATGAATACAATTATCCCTAAAATAAAATATCCGTGCTTTTTCGCTAACCATTATGGGCTACTTGTATGATTCTAGGCGAAGACCGTTGCAATCTGAACACAACACGCTTGAAACTATTTTCCAGCTGAAAATTTCTATCTGTGACTAAATTTGATAAGCGACACATATGTCAGCACAACATTGAGGCATAAGATATTCCAAAAATAAATATAGTGTTTGACTGACCTGCTCGAAATTCTCGGTAAAATCATCACCGTTCCATGTCAACATGTACTTCAGTGTGAACATCGCACATGAATGCCTGCAATGTTTAGTTTAGGTTTTAGTAAACTTGGACGTGTCGGCGAGGAATAATTTAGGAGGTCGTGCGTACCCGTCATTCTGTTGTGGTATGTCGTCATAGCGTACTACATCCCAGTCGGTAAATTTGATGGGCTTACCTGGTGTTACCAAGCCATCCTTCACCGCTTCATCCATGTAGGTCTGAATCGACTCCACCTAGCATAATACGAGTATTACAAAGGGTTACGGTGATTTGGGAGATCATGTGCCATGCGACGGTAAAGAGGCAGCAACATAAAACTTACAAGAGCAGTTTCCTTGGACTTGTCAAAATGATCTTTTAAGGAGTTTAGGATTTGAATCTCTTCTTTGTCGAAATTAAACACCATTGCCATCTAGTGGTTATTATGCACATTCAACGGGATGTGCACCTGCCGTAAAGTCAAAGTGGACTCATTCCACGGAATAATTTAGATATGGTAACAATTATGGTTTGGGGGACCCCTGAAATATTTCATCTATACTATCTATTACGATATATGAAATTGAGGAAAACGGGTACCTTCCGGCGTCCTACAAATTTATTTGCAACACGCTCAACCCACGAGCTTCCACGGCCCCTTGGAATAACCCCTTTTGATTGTAAAAGCTTTCTGGTTTCATCGGGGGATATGACTGAGGTAGTATCAGTCTCAACTCCGCTGATGTGAGCATACGCCATAATAACCTGCCAAATTTGTAATCATATAATGATGTGCCAACAGTTCAAATAGTTGATGTACAATGGAGTACAAGGGGCTTACATCACCATAGATGTATTTTTTATTGTAAATTGGCTTCAGTTGTTCCGCTCTTAGGGGAATGTCTCCGATTAGAGCTACTTCAACAGGATCGTGTGTTCCCCGGATGAAAACGGCTGCCTCTTTGTCCTGAGCGGTGAGCACGTAATCACTATCAAACAGAGGCTTCAACGGTGTGACTCGAGGATCCTCCTTGTTTGGCAGGACGTGTCTGGCACTTGGTGTTGGAGTTGAAGTACGTGGCATGGATGCGTCGAACTTAGGAGTCGCCGTGAAGGGATCACTGCACACATTGACTTGTTCCTACAATAAAAAAATGGTCAATTATAATTAGTTTGTTAATACTACTTATGTGGTGGGCCATAATTATTACCTCCACGCCTGCTTTCTGTGACTCGGATTGTAGGCTGACTTTAGTTTGGTTTTTTCATTCCTGTAACAATTATAACAATAATGAATATGGAGGAACATATTCATAACAATAAAAAATGCACAACATGACATACCTTCAGTTCCCTCCTTAAGTCCTTAATTTTGTCCTCGACCATCGAGAGCCTAGGATTACTGCCAGATTTACTTTTAAGGTCGATTAACTCTTCGCTCACGGTGAGGAATTTCGCATCAAATCTGTGCTGAAATTCCATTAACTGTCTGCCTATCTTCTTTTCTTGTTCAGCAAAACATGCATTCATGGCTGTAACTATCATTTCCACCTGTGCAAACGAAATAACACCCCGTTCAGAACAAAGCAAAATGAATGAGTTTCGGTGCGACCTTTTACTGCTCTTGGAAAATGAAAATTGTCTTTGTTGGCCTTACTTGGTGGCTACTCATATTTTGACATTGTGATTGTGCTCGAGATGAATCACGTTCATCCACATGTACACATTTTTTTGCTTTGTGCATCATTTCTATTGTTGGCCTCTGGTTGTCGAGCACAAATTTCCATCACAACCTTTGAATCAGGTACAATGAATCAGTAGTAGCAAATAAATAACCGAATATATACATGGGTCAAATCTACAAACACACCAGTCCTTTAAGAAGACCTCATGTGCTGTAAGCTTCTGTTCTTATTTTGCACGTGCATTCGTCCCATCGTGCGACCAATGGTGGGGGTATAGCAGGATACATCAATTTGCCAGAACGCACGTGCTCCCAGTACCAAATCTTCACAATAAATTACTTCGTCAATATAAAGAGATATAGAAAAGAAAAACAATTGTAGAATGTTAACTAGTGATGTTGCACTAACCTGAAGCAGAGGTAGATTTCCCTGTAGAGATACTTGCTCAAGATAGTTAAATTTGTATATGCACCTAAACAAGTGTTTCATTGTGAAACTTCCCCAGTTCAATGTCCGAATGCTTTTAATATCCGCAACAAGTTTAAGATATTTCGCGTCGACATAAGATTGTGCTGTTGGTGCTAAAACTGTACCAATAGCGAAAAGAACGACCCGCGGCAGGAAATCATCGTCCGGAGTTTTGGAACTTATGATCGCTGTCTCAAGGTCAGCCAGAGAAATTGTCCCATTGTGTTGAAATGTGTTAAACAAATTTGGATCCGGTGTGCTTTGCAGCTTTTCATCAATATCCTCCCCTTCTATCGCAAGGCCAAATATATGGTGCACGTCTTCTGCGGTGATAGGAATGGGTGTTTTACCTATGGTAATGGACGACATCTCACTATCGAAGCTCTTTGCTAGTCTTATCAACATAATGCACCGGAGATTAAATTCATGCATCTTGGTTAGACCCCCAAGACCGGTTTCGCTTATGATGGACTCTATGTGTTTTGGTGACAACAATTTCATGGCTCTGGCGAACCTTGACGGTGAGCATGCTAACTTCATATGGGCGTGCTTCGCAAAGAGTTCCTGCAAAAGTGGCATTAGATTTTAGCGAGCATGAAAGAAGTGTGTGCACTTACAGTTTTCAAACGAAATGTCAACTACGTACCTCATCGGTCATTTCGGAGAAGTGTTTTTCTCCATTAGCAGGACTTTTAACAGTAGTTTCCATTGTACTAGCACCCATGGAACAGAAGCAAAACCGGGTCAATTTATTTGACCTTAATGTTGAGAAATGTATAACAAAAATAAAATCTTATATGCAGGTATGGATGAGTTTTTTAAATAATATGAACTACATGTAACTATAATCACACTACAGATTTTGGTCATGCATAACATTGTGACAGTTCAACTAGGGTTTAGGATTCCATAAACATACGACGTGTTATTTCATGGAAGAGATACCCTTGTTGTGGTATTACCTCTTCGGACATTCGTGTAGTGTGCCAAGATTGATTACAAGATAATTATTAATAAGAGCTATGATACGTAACCTTCTGTCGGAGACGGTGGCGGCCCAATGCTCCACGCGGATAGTGTGTCCCACACTAGATGTGGCTGTGTGGCGCTTGACGGCAGCAATAGGAGCAGCGGCGCTTTGACGCGAGTAGGAGGCGGTGACAGCACCACTGCCGTCAGACCCCTCAGGTGATGTTCCCGGTGGGCGGTGGCCGGCGGCTACAATCTGATCTTGCAGCGGTCATGGGAGGTGGTACGGGACCTGGATGCCGCGGGTGGTTACGAGGGAGGAGCTGTAATCGTGGGATTTCGAGAGATATGGGCGGCGTGAGTTATGGTAGGTTGAAACATTACCATCTAATGTTCCGAAGAAAAAAAACAAATGTGTCGTCGAGAAAGGAATACATTTTTTAAGTGGTAAAATATGTTGTTTGTTCTGAAAATGCCCGAAAACTGGCCGTACGTGACAAAACTTGCAACTTTGCTGAAAATGGTTGAAACTTGAATGTAGCCCAAAAATTACCATGGCTTGCAACCCTGCAAAGTTGGGTTGATTTCAGGTAGGTCAACAAACCAGCATGTGGTTTCGGAGGGTGCTAGTCAAGGCCGGAAGGGCGTGTCTGGGGGCACCTCCATGTTTAGATCATCTACAAATGATCTCTACTATTTCCAATGGAATCCCATGACCAAAACAAGCTGCCATGCGAAATGCTTGTTAGTTTAGACTAAGATTTCCATTTTCTTTATTTTTTTACCGAAAATGCTCAAAAATTGGCCGCACGTGAAAAAACTTGCAAACTTAGATGAAAATGGTTCAAACTTGGCATGTATCCCTAACATGGCCATGGATGGTAACCCTACAAACTTGGGGGTCATTTAATATAGGTCAATAAACCAACATGTGCTTTCGGAGGGAGCCTGGATAGCCCGGAAGGGCCCGTCTCGGGCCACCTCCTTCAATACACCAACTACATAGGATTCCAAGTTATTTTCATGCCATCCCATGACCAAATCAAGCATGCATGCACAGTGCTTTCAAGGTTACACATCATTTTCATGAATTTTTCATTTTCTCCCAGACGGTCTACCCCCCTAGACAACCATCGAAAGGGGTAGCACATGATGCCTTCAAGCTTCTTTGCCTTAGGGTGGACCTAATTGACACCATACCAAGTGCGAACATTGGTTCAAACTGGATTCCATCCATGGAGTCGATGCGGTACACGCACTGCCTCCGTCGAGAACCTTCATGCTACACTTTCGAATGTACGAACCAAGTAGATCATGCTTCATGTGTAATGAACCCAACTTATGACATGCAATGGAAAAGGTTACATTACAGGCTTCCAGGACAACATTAAACGAGTTTCAGCAAAATTTGCAAGTTTTGGCAATTGCGGCCATTTTTCGGGCATTTATGACCGAAAAAATGGAAGAAAATGGAAAATCTAGTAGAAACTTACAACCACTGTGCATGCATGCTTCATTTGGTCATGGGAGGCCATGAAATAAATTTGACATAATTTGAAGATGGTGTGAACATGGAGGTTCCCCGACACAAGCCCTTCCGGTCGAGCCTGGCACCCTCTGAGAGCAGATGCTACTATCCTGACCTGTATGAAATCAACCCAACTTTTTGGGGTGACTATTCAAGGCCATGTTAGGCCTCCATGCCATGTTTAAACCATTTTTTGTAAAGTTTGCAGGTTTTGTCACGTGCGGCCAGTTTTCGAGTATTTTCGGCCGAAAAAATTACCGTACATGCTAAATTTTGGGTAAACTGAATAGCATTTTTGCGTGCTTGCTTGATTTTGTCATGAAATGCACTTTAAAAGCTTGGGGGAATTTCACATATTTCATCTTGTACTTGCTTCACAAAGTGGACAGTGTAGTTCAAAGGTTCTAGACAGGAGCAGGTGATGTACCTGAGCTTTTATACGACATAGAATCCGGTGTAGGCCAATGATCCAACTAGGCTTGGTGTGTCAACTAGGTCCACCATAAGACAAACAAAGTGTAATGCATCATGTGCCACCTGCTTTCGATGGGTGGCTAGGGGGGTAGACCATGCAGGCGATGTCTCTTTTTAGCTTCGAAATTGCAGAAGGATTATAAATGTTGGCCAAATTAAAAACCATTGTTAATGCATTTTTGATTTGCTCATGGGAGAACATGAAATAAAGTTGGCATCATTTGTGGATATTGTAAACACGGAGGTGCTCCAACACGCGCCCTTCCTTGGGCTAACATGGCATCCAAAGAGAGGACACAGGCTGGTTTGTTGACCTTTCTTAAATCAACACAAATTTTTGGGGGTAACAACTCATGGTCATGTTAGTCCTCCATGCCAAGTTTGAAGTATTGTAAGTAAATTTTGCAACTAATGTCATGTGGGGGCAGTTTTCGGGCATTTTCGATATAAAAAAATCCCAATACAAGGAAAAGTTGTCGAAACTGAGAACCATTTTTGCATGTTTGCTTGATTTGCTCATGGGAGGCCATGAAAAAAAGTTGGAATCATTTGTATGTGGTGTTAACATGGAGGTGCTCCCAGACTCGCCCTTCCGGGCTAGCCTGGCACCCTCCAAAAATGCTTGATGGTTTCTTCACATATCTTAAGTCAACCGAACTTTTTTGTGGTGACAATTCATGGCCATTGTAGGCCTCCATGCCTAGTTTGAACCATTTTCGGCAATGATTGCAAGTGTTGTCACGTGCGGCCACATTCGGGCATTTTCGTCTGAAAAAATTCTAGAAAATGAAAAACTTCACTAAACTAAAAACCATTTTGCATGCTTGCTTGCATTGGTCATGGCATGTATTGTTGTGAAACATATTTGGAAAATGGACAAGGCCAAATTTGGAATTATATATCGTTTATACTTGTTTGGAACCAAAAACCTAGTCCAGCCCTTATGAAATGTATTTTTTAGCACAATATAATGTTTTTTTAATCTTGCTGATATATGTTAAAAGATCCCATATCTCACACATGCCACCTTTCCTGAAATCCCGTGATTGCACCACCTTCCTTGTAACCACCCGTGGCATCGGGGCCTCCTACCACCGCCACGACCGCTCCAATATAAGATCGGAGACACCGGCCGTACGCGCTTTTCGAAATCTCCGGACACCGCCGCCGCCATCGTCAGCTGAGGGGTCGGAAGTGACTGCTCTTTTCGCCCCCTCCTCCTCACGTCCCTCTCTCGAGCGAAAATGGTTAAGGAGATCAGCACGGTACGTATTTGCACTATAGAAACTGTCAGATCTGAATTCAACTGCTAGCACTAATCTTTAAGACTGTACTAGTAATGTGATTGATCTCGATTCGCAGTGTGGCATTTGTTTGGACACCAAGGGTTTGTGCCCCGGTGAGCATCAGATGAGGGAGTTCTGTACCGTCACCCTGCGCGCGGGATTTGCAAACAAGACAGTAAGATCCAGTCTGACATGTCCCGTAGCAAATATCATGAGAAATTTAGTACTCCATCCGATCCAAAATTAATGTGTTAGATTCATGTAGATACGCATGTATCTAGTCATGTTTTCTTGATAGATACATCCGTATGTGCAATTCTTTGTCCACAAATTTTTAGACGGAGGCAGTAATATTGAACGAATATTGTACTCGGACCCTTTGTACTCAGTCAGTTGTTTGTAATGTTTACTGCAAAAAGAGTTATATTGCATGTTGATTTCTTAGATGATAAAATGGTTTTGTGTACGTGCATGTAAATTTAAATCTTCTATAGGGTTATATGATATTACTGTTAAGAACTAGTGAACTACTATGCTAGTCATCTATGATTGGACAAACTCTTTAGATAAACAGGCAGTTCATATATATTAACAATCATACATATGCTACTCAGGTAATCCCCTGCTACACCAGATACAGTTTCATGCAGAAATTTGGAGTGCCCTTGGGAAAATATGGGAACTTTGAAGCAAGTTTCAGTACCAATGAGGGGTTTGAATTCCCATGTGAGATTACCAACGACAATGAGTTGACATACATTTCTGCGGATTCTTGGAAGGAATTTGTTAGAGTTTACACGCTATATGTGGGTCAGGAGATTACGTTCAGTACTGACAATTCAGAAGTACCAAGTAGCATTGTGACAACTGGGAATTTGCCTATCATACATCCAAGTAAGATACTTTTTTTCTCGTGCAAGTTTTATTACTCTAACTTTATCATTATCATATACCATATGTTATAAATTAAATTGTCTGTGCTATAATATTGTAGCATACTACCAATTGTCCAATGAGAAAAGAAATATTATTGACAATGTCGCTGTAACTGAGGGGACAAGCTTCAACTGGAGAATGATGGAGTATGTCATACGCCAAGTGATGAACCTTGACAAGTTAGTGGAGCGTCATGATGCTGGAAACTATGATCAAGGAAGAGCATATGGATTCCTCCATACGTTGACATGGTCATATTGCAACAAGAACTTCTCGGTAACCATCTTTCTGTTCTTCCTTTACTTTGTGTCATTTCAGTATGTTTTTAGCTTTGTTCCAAATTAATTGTTCTTCCTTTACTACATAACAATAAGTTGCGACGTGTTGATGTAACAAATATTTTCTTCAAATAGAAACTGCCTCATCGTGTTGTCCCCGAAGACATGGATGAATATGGTGCCATAACCATTGTTTGTCATCCACGCACTACTGTGTCAAGTACATACACCATTTCTGATATTGACGGTCATGTCTGCGTGAACAAATGAAACGAGTTCATGAAAAAGGAAAAAATCTTGCTATTAGGACACAAGGTGCTGATGTTGCTGTACCTGGGAGATCATGGGATTTATCTGTTTGTTTCCCATGTTCCTGATGTGCCACTCGAGTAGTTTTGGCAAAATGTAGTGTGCGAAAATAAATTAAGGGATTTTTAAGTCATTGCTGTAATGAGGTACTTTATTTTTATTTCATGGTACTCTTGTGTTCGTGCACAACATAATGGGCAAGAATTTAAATGGTTGTTTACGTTTTTTCATTCGATTGCCTTCATTGGAACTCGGTTTAGTCATTCTTTTTTAGCAATTTTAACATGCTCCGTCTTACCCCTTGTTTTCTCATAATAGTTATGAAGGTAAGAAATAATCAAAACAACTATTTAATGCAATCATCGTGTAAGATTTATTTCTTACTCTTACCTGACATGTTAAAAGAGGGGTCGGGGGTGTAAGAGGTAGCATGTTAGAACACCTCTTCTTATTAAGCTGTTATTACAGGTGACCATGATAATCGCCTCGATACGATCACAAATAGATTATTTCTTCACAATCAACATCACACACAACACACACAACACCATTACACTAGCCGTCAACAGCTTCAGCATGAAAACAATTTGTCTCCCTAGTCCTAACATCGTATAAGCTTGGTGCTTCGTAATGGTTGGCACATTGCTCTGACTGTAATTTGTCCTGCCTCCAATGTTGCCACTCTTGGTACATGCGTTCTTTCCCCACTGTTTTTTTGCGCTTTGTAGCTCTTCCCTTCTATCCTGTGCCGCAGCAATTGCATCAACGGCATAAGCACCAACAAGGACACTTGTACCAACAAGATGATCCACGTACTATAGTTCCCAGCGCCAGAAATCACATGAATCCTATGAATCAAGTGAACACAAATCAAACCAGCACTAATGAAACAGTAGAAAAAATTACTCATGCAGTAAATGTCAACCCAAAGTGTATAGAGATTGTACATTGTGGTGCTTGCACTTGTAGAACACCCAACCATCATGCTCTTCGGTACTGGAGAGATAGAATCTCACCGTTTCGCCACAGTCAGGGCAAGGGATCAGGGGCACATCAACTGATCAGCCCTCAGCGCACACCTAATCGAGCTCGACGATGACATGGTTGATTTGGTGTTAGGCGACTGCGGCAATGACAGACGGTGGTTGTAATCCTTTGGGTAAGAGAAGAACTAGGGATGTTTATTGTTAAAAATATTCGCTCCTCCGCTGGGCTAACAAACCCTAACACCAGCCAGAGGATCGTGCTCCCTCTAAATAGGCTAACTAACAAATCTTCCAACCGACTAACTGACCCTAAAATCACGGACGGATACCGTTCCATCCATGCGCATTACTTGCAAATATATAATTGATTGTCATATATCACGGATATGTACCCTTCCATCGTACCGCATATCCCTCCCATCTTTTTTTCCGCATATCGCTCCTATCTTAACCGCCCCATCAAGTTTTGGTCTCCTGAGGTAGCCGTCGCCGGGAGTCACGCCATCGCTCCGCAGAAGCCCACGCCGACGCCGGAGTAAAAAGAAAAAGGTCTCATCCTCCATGTCTCCTCCCATCTCTTGATACATTCATACTTTTTTCCGTTGATTGGACCAAGAAGGCAGTTGTGATGAGATTAGAGATGCCATATTGTGTGCAAGATCTTTGGTAGTTGTTCCTGGGGGATTAGTTTTTCGTCGAAGGTACTCTTTTGGTGCAAGGTTGTGTGTGGTTGTCTTTACTTGGAGTAAAGGCCGTTATCAGATTAGATGTGATTGCAAGTTCACAGTAGTTGATAATATGAACTGGTTACGGATATATTATGTTGGTGGAGCTAATTTTCTAGCCCTTTCAGCTATACTGGATTACTATGAATGATTTGCATAAGGTTGGAGTGAAGAATTTTATGCAAGAGCTTTGCGATTGGTTGTTAGGGGAACCTGATCATACGATCTAGTTATGGATATATTTTTTTTTGTCGGTGGAGTTACTTTACTAGACCTTTAGGCTATGTTGCATTAGTAGGAATGATTTTGATGATGTTTGATTTAGCCACTTAGATGTGCCGTACACAGACTTGTTCTCAATACTATAGTAAAGGAGGTACTGTTGAAGGAGTTGCTGGATTATTAGGACTGATTTGGATGAGGTTGTTCCTAGCAAATTAGGAATACAAATTTTAGGAGATTAGAGCTTTTGCTGGAAATTCAGCACTGAGTTTGTCTCACATATACGATGCTATTCTATATTATGAGCTATTTAAATAGTCCTATGTTTTAGTGAGAATCGGTATATTTTGACAATCTGAATCTCATTAATTGCATTCTACTATCTGGTGTTGTAGGAACCATGGATTCACACGTGCATGACAACCATGCAGAGTACGACATGTTGTTGCGTGAAGCCCGCCGGGAGATCGACGCAAAGGTCCAACATGAACGTGATGAGATGGATAGGACACTCAAACAAGAACGTGCGTATGTCGATAGGATGCTTAAAGATGAGCGTGCTGATATGTCTCAAAAGATTAAGCAGATGCGTGAAGAGATGGAAAAAAAGTTTCAGCAGGACCGCGAGGACATGGAAAAGAAATTCCAGCTGGCGTACAAGGAGATGCAGCTTACATTGCAAAAGGACCGGAAGGTTGTCGACGGCCTTATACAGACTGAGTGTGTCAACATGGACGCCAATGTGTTGCAGGCACGTGCCAATATGGACATTAGGCTGCAACAGGAGCGCAAGGACATGGACTACAAGGCTATGGTGGAGCAGGACATGATGGAAGGAAAGATTCTGGAAGACCGTGCGATGTTTCAGTCCCACGTTCAATGCCACAGCAGTCGACCGCAAGAGCATGTCTTCAGTTCTCCCCCTGTGAGTACCTTGCAACGATGCTATTCAGTCACGATCACGACCGATATTGTGTATGAATAGTTTTTTTTTGTGAGTAACTTTGTGTAAGCTATTCATATGCAGGCCAAGCAGCATAACGCGGCACAATCTCCAAACACTAAAGGCCTAGCGATGTCGGTGTCACCCGTTGAATGCTACAGTACTCCACTCGAAGAACATGTCTTCAATTCTCCCCCTATAAGTACCTCGCACCAATGGTAAACATTCACATCCAACATTTTGTATGACCATTTTTAATTCGTGTGTAACTCCCTGTCGGCGATTCATACGTAGACTAAGCATCCAGTGACGGAACAATCCCGAATCTCCACAGATGAAGATTCCATCCCATATAATAAGGTAACTTTGTCGCGATGTTGCTATGCACATCCAAAATTATGTATGGCACTTTGGTGATTGCAATGTATTAAATCTGACGTGAGATACTCGTATGTAGGTGTTGTTAATGAAATTTTTCATTTATAGGGATTATGAGCTTTCGCATGTCCCGATAGGATTCTTTGACGAAAGACCCTGTGAGATGAGATTGTTTAAACCCGGCGTATTGGACTATGATTTTCTCATGAAAGAAATGGCTAGATTTGGTTATAAAAAGGATTCACATTTGTACCACTTCTTTCCTGAGTATGCGTGCAAACTACCAGAAGGAATGTTTCTGATTTCAGGACCAGGTGATTTTGCAAAGATGATTTCCCGTCTGAACGGCAGCAAGACATGTCATTTGTATTTGGTGTATAATCGTCCACCGAAAGATGATTATGAGTGTTCGGACATGGATTCAGAGGTTCCTATTCTTCATGTTACATCAATTTTACGGCTTCATCCTTAAGTTTGTATTAATATGTTCGTATGATTTTTGACAGGAACTGCGCATCCGAGTGTAGGAGATATGCCCTAGAGGCAATAATAAATGTTATTGATTATCTCCCTGTTCATAATTAGGTTTATGTTCCATGCTATAACTGCAATGATTCTCGAGTCTGCAAATAAAATGAGGCTCGGAGGAAGACTCATATGCACGTGTGGGATAATAAACGGTAAAATGTATTCCTAGTCTGGCCTCTAAGACTAGCTCAAGTGTTGCATGATGGTTCTGTTTTCCTGATCATGGGCATGTCTATGCCAGCAACTTTGAGGGCACAGTGTTAGAAGAACATTTGTGTTGAATCGACCCAATTGATGTTATGCTATGAGATTCATTCGTCACAAGTTAATGGTTAATAACACAGAGATGGTTAATGTTTGCATGATTCCTTAGACCATGAGAGTATCGAGTTTCTTCATGCTTGCTTCATGAACTTTGGGGTTTGTTAAACGTCATCCTAAATGGGTGGCTATTACGGCGGCTTACGGGTTCATGGAAAAGTATGTCAAGTAACTTGATAGCTCAAGATTGGGATTTGCTCCTCCGACGATGGAGAGATATCTCTGGGCCCTCTCGGTGTTACGGTATCCATCATCGTCTGGCCAGACACTTTGTGATTTGATCACGGGGATGCCGGAACACGGGAACGAGAAAAGAGAACAATACCGGTAACGAGGTAACTAGCATAGTGGACAAGTTGTTGATCCACGGGAATGCCAACATGTCTCACCTCGGGTATTTGTAACATATCACGAAGCAACAGGAATAGCACACGGCAACTGGAGGTTCACTCGAATATTCATTCGTGTGGGTATAGGGGTCAATATGGGTGTCCACGGCTCCGATGTTGATCATTGATCGGAAGGGGTTCCGTGTCATGTCTATACTTCACCGAACCTATAGGGTCACACGCTTAAGGGTCATCTATCTGCTGAATACTAGACAGGGAGTCTGAGAGAAAATCACCGAAAAAGTTTCGGACACCAAAAAAGTTTCGGACAGCGGAAAAGTTCCGCAGAGAGAGGTCACCGGATGAGTTCCGGTGAAACTGAAAAGTTGTTTCAGAGGATACCATAAAGTCAAATTTGTTTTGGCACATGCCCGATAATTCTTGGAGGGTGCCAGAATCATTCTGGAAACTTTTGGGAATTTTCTGGAAGAAAAACCGGAAATGTTCCGGAGCTGCCGGAACCACTTTAGATGCTTTTCGCAGTTGAAAATCACTAATCTGGAATTGTTCCAGAACGCGTTGAAAATTATTTTAGTGGGTACTGGAAATGTTCTGAGCCCACATAAATATTTTCAGTTCGAACGGACGCTGAAAAATGTCGTCGTGAATAGTGAAAGTGCTTTTTGGGTGGCTTCTTGGAGAAGCCACCTTGAGGGTCCTTTGGTATTTTTCCCCTTGGCTTCTTGGAGAAGCCACCCTTGGGCTTGGCCTATAAATACGGGTGGAGGGGGCTGCCTAAAGACTCATGCCATGCAATTATCTGGCTTCTCTCTCCCTCCCACGAAAAGAGTTTCGTAGAGCCGAAAGGCTGTCTGGGTTCCGGTGGGAACTAGTTCTGGACGGCGAAGCCCTGCCGGATAGATGACACCGTATGTGTGCAACTCTGTAGAGAGGTCGTAGTTTCGATCTTAGTGCCCGAGGGGCTGTTCGAGAGTGCCTCCCGAAGGGCTGTCCAAGTGACGGTCCGAGTTCTGTGAGTCCTCCCGAAGGGCTGTCCGAGTGACCGTACGAGTTTTGAAGGTCCTCCCGAAGGGCTGTCCGCGACACCGTCCGGGGACTGTTCGACCGCCTCCCGGAGGGCTGTCCGAGGGGCAGATGAGGGAGTACATCCTCGCGGTTGGGAGGTTGTAAATCCTAGCTGCGGGGATCTGCACCGCCGATCGTCATCGACTCTACTTCCGCTGCGCTACGAGTCGGTAACGAAAATGATCAAACCTTGTATGCAGTCTCCATAGTGGTCCTGGGCTGGTGCGTAGGTCGGAAATTTTTTGTTTTCTGCTGCGTTACCCTACAGTGGCATCAAGAGCCGTGCTATGCGTAGATGGAGGTTGCGATCTAGAATACATGGAGATGTATGGGTGTTGCATAAAATAATTAGGTAGTAGATGAGTTCTATTACTGAAAATTATTTGTGCGGGTAGCATATGAAATCTGTTACCCGATGTTCTTGTTGCTTCCCTGGAATTTGCATATTTCTGATCTTGATAACAACATGGTGGAGTTTCAATGTTCTGGCAATCCGCGATCCTGATTGATCAACGAAGTGCTAACAGTTCATTGAATTCCACCGTAGTTAAAAAGAAAGATGAAATTTCGCAGACGAAAGGGCAATGCAGATATGATCTGCACGGGGGTCATGCGTATGACGAAGTTTAGTATGGGGCTCGAGATTTTATTATCTCGGTTTTCATACACCCTGGAAAGTTAATCTAGCGACTTGAATTATCATACTTGATGATGGACGTTGGTAGCTTCGGTTTGTTTCGAAACCTTAGAAGCCACGTAAAACAAGTTTTTGCATGAACCGATTAGAGGCGTCTAACTTGGTTTTGCAGGAGGGTTTGCATGTGCATATGATGTGGTATAGCAGTGCTCATAATAATTTGATTATGTATGAGATGTCTATATGATGTAAAATTAACATGACCTGCGTGTCATGATTCGGCATGATGGCTGGAGCCATATGATTGCACTTTAATGACCTGCGTGTCAACCTTAAGTATTGCATTTATTTTATCTGCTATGGAGATAGCAATAATATCTAGTGCATCGACAAGGTGGTGGCAATCTTCGCGAAGGTGAACACCGACGTGAATGCCGAAGACGAAGAAATACAAGACTTCTCCGTCAGAAAGGGCTATACCATATCATGCTAATTATGAATTGCCTGAGATGTTTATCCCTTATGATGCACCCTTCTTGATTGCGCGGTAGTCGCTTTTATTAGGGTGACCTCTCACAAAAATATCAAGTAGTTAGTGTTCTCCCAAGTATAGCACCGTCACGGCACCTAACTTTTCGGGGTATCACATGCTACCATGGGTACGAACGATTAGGGATGTGTGAGGCGGGTGGGTTGAGACCTCGCGCGAGATCACTTGGTTGTCTTGAAGTTCAGGCATGAAAGTCATGAGCTCGGAACACACGCATCGAAAGATGAACAAGAGTCACATAGAGATGTGATTGGCAAGTTTGCCTACCGATTGAGATTTTCGTCATCAGTGATGCTACCATCAATGGCGTTGAATTGAAATGCGGATCTTGAATCACTCACAATCAATTATGAGAGATATTGATTTGAGTGGGAGCGCACTGTAGAATTATCTTGTTTAATTCTCAGTGCAATTAATTGTGAACACTGTCTAAGTGTTATATGCATAATAGTTGTAGAATAATGGCTCGCGTTTCCACCTTCCCTATTAATATTGAATAGCTGTTAAATTTCTGGTTAAAACTTTACGGTTGGTAACGTAATGTGAGGATTGTCCTCAAAAGTGCTGAGAAGGACTTTGTCCTATCGCATACTTTTGGTATTCTCTCACTTATGCTATGGATCGTGTGACTCACGTCCTTCGATCCAAAAGCTAGAATTCCGTTTTCAGTCTACTGCAATATGTTTACTTCCATGAGACCCGAACTTCAAAAGTTTGGATAGTTATGTGATATTCATGGAATCTGAAAATCATTTTCAGAGACAGACAAAGGCTAAAAGATATGAGATATCCAAAGCAATGTTTGTTTGCAAACTATTAGTAAAGGAGTTTACTATGCATTAGACTGATAAGAGAGGGATCCAGAAGAACGCCTGTCATATGATGAAAGGTGAATAAAATAACAACTTAAAGAGAAAGGAAGTGTCCGAAGGGTGTTAGTGTGACTTACACACCTAGGAAGTCCGGGGCTAACGCCACTCTTAAGTTGGGTGCTTCTTCTGAGAGTAGGAGAAATACTGAAAGTTAAACTGTTAGAAGTATAAAGGAAATAAGATAGAAGACTGGAATATCCAGCTCATGTATGAATGTCATGCAAGTTTTTGATGTATAGAAGGCTGGTCAAAGATATAGTTCTTGGGAATTATGGTTAAACATGTTAATCACTAATTCTTGGGTATTGTGAGTTAATCACAAAGATACCCGCTCGACTGCATTTTGTTGCAACTCGATGTAAGAACTACTACGGCCTGAAAGACTAGCCAGGAATGAGGTTGAGATACACACATGGAACATAGTAAATGTTACTATACCTTCCATCGGTGTATTCCCTATGTATTTATTTTCATAATTCATTTAGAGTTTTCACAAACTCTAGCCCTTTGCATAAGGTGTGTTGCAAGAAGGTTGTTCATAAGAGAACTTTTGATGTTCGATGTTATGAATAACATAAGGGCCATACTTTCATTATGAATGAGATGTATGTTATGAATATTGATAATAATATATTACCTCTATGTTTACTTTCATAATTCATTTTAGAGTTTCATACACTCTAGCCCATTGCACAATGTTTGTTGCAAAAGAGTTGTTCATAAAAACAACAATTGTTGTTCAGTATTATGAATAACATGAAGGGCCATACTTCCATCCAAGGTGGGATGTATGTTATGAATATTGATAGTAATATGATACATCCATAACACTGACGCTAAATGTCGTAAGACTAAGAGAATACCACACAAGTGTGGCACTACATTTGGTCACATTGGAGAAACCCGGATGGATAAATTCCATTATGATGGATTTTTGAAGTCCTTTGATTTTGAATCATCTGACACTTGCAACTTTCCTCCGAAAAGTGAAGTGACTGAAATACCGTTCACAGGCCATAAGGAACGGACAACAAACTTATTGGTGATCATATATTTGATGTGTGTAGTCCGATAAATGTTGTTAGTAGTGGATTTATCTATCTTCAAAAATGACTCAAGTAGATATGTGGATATTTACTTGATGAGACGTAAGTCTGGATCTTTTGAATTCATTTGAAAGGTTTTCAAAAATGAAGTAGATGGTTATTGTAACAAGAAAATTATGTTTCTACAATTCGATTGCAGAAAGGAATATTTGAGTTACAAGTTTAGCGAATGTCTAATGAGTTGTGAAAGTAGTTTCATAACTTGCACCTCCCGGAACACCATTGCATGTGGAAAGTCCGTGAAGATGTAATCAAACCATTTATGACATGGTAAGATCAAAGATGACATATATAAATTTGCCATTATCCCTTTTAAAGAGTGATGCTTTAGAGACTACGGCTTTTACACTGAAAAGAGCTCCATCAGGTCTGTTGAAATGATGCCATGGTATGGTACGCCCAACCATGTTATATCTTTTCTTAAACATTTGGAATATGGGGCTTGTGTAAAAGGTTACAAACCTATTCCAAATCAGGCAAGTGCTACTTTGTAGGTTATCCCAAGCAATTGGGTATTCCTCCCTCACTATACCGAGGCAAATAGGTTTGCCACAAAGAACGGTATGCTTTTTGAAGAAAATGGTTCTTTCAAAAAGGTGAGTGGGAGAATAATGCAAGTCGACGAGATAACCAGTATCTCCGTCATCAGGTCAAAGGAAAGAGACCTTGGAAGTAATTCCAGAGTTTCCTACTACGACTGATACGGAAGTCTCTACAATAAAATGTACGGACTTCGGTCGAACTTGCAGCTGAACCACGTAGGCAAGGCTCGTGCAAACCTCTCAGGTGCGCAGGCGAGACATTGTTGTTAGACAACAGTATACCTACGATACACAAGGAAGCATTGATGGGCCCTGACTCCGGAATTGGCTAAATGCCAATACAATCCGAGATAGTTTCCATATAAATGTTTCAAGATTAAATCTTGATACACTTTTCGGAAGACTTAGAGTCTAACAAATTTTATGGAACTTAAAACTGATACGGATAAAAATGTTTTATCCATAAAGCTCGACTTGTTGAAATAACAAGTTCAAGGAGTTGACTGCGATGAGGTTGTTTCACCGTAGCGTTGCTTAAAGTCGGTTCGGGTTGAACTAGCAATTAATACATATTTTAGTCATGAGATATGAAACATGGATGACAATAGGATTTCCATATGATGGAAATAAAACCAAGGACTTGCATGTGTTACAGTCCAAGATATTTTGTCAGTCCAGAGGATGCTAGTAAGTATGCAAACTTCAGAGTTCCAGCGATGGACAGAAGAGAGCAAAATGGAGTTGGAATCTTCGTGTTTTGATGAAATGGTTAAAAGGGTTTTGACTTCATCAATGGGTAACGAAGATGCTTGTGATTCAAGAAAGTAAGTGGGAGCATAATAATATTTCTAGAAACGTTGTGTGCTTGACACATTGTTAATTGGAAATAAATTTCTTGACACGAATTAGGACTTCATTTAAAAATAGTTTTTTGATGAAGTGCTTGGGCTAAATAGCCTTTATATTAGGCATGATGATCTATGGAGATAGATTTACCTAATGGGGCTGAGCAAAGATACATATTGACAAAATGCTAAAACCTTTTAGCATTAAAAACGTCAAGGAGTGATTCTTGCCGAAGTCACATGGAAAGAGTTTTTGCAAGACTCGGTGTCCCAAAACACTGATGAGCAATATACATGATGGAGATTCCACACACTCTTGTGTTTGGATTAATCATGTATTCCATGGTATGTAAAACAACCAGATATGTCCAATACTCCAAAGATGTTGCGAGTATGGATACCAAAGTGATCATAGTACTGATCATGGGACAACAGTGAAAGATGTCATTGAGTACTAGAGTAGTACTGATGACATGTTTTCTCGCAAGAAGAGATTATGAAGTGCTCATTGTAAGTAATTACATCGATACAGTCTTCATCAATGCTCCATGTGATTTTCGATTAAAGTTAATGGTTTTGTGCAATACACAATATGGTGGCACGGTAGTTGGAAATTGTTCCAAACAAGTTACTGTGGCAAATTCTATAACAGAGGCAAAGTATGTTGCCGCTTTTAAAGCGACAAAGAAGATGTTGAATCATATAGTTCATTCATGAACTTAGTATGGTTCCAAGATGGCTTTTGTCAATGGGACACTACTGCAAGTAGTTACTCCATAACTTAGTCTGAGGAATCCAGGTTCGACCTGTGATTCGCATACATACCATGCCAAGTCCACACAAAATATGACTTTTGTGAAAGCATGAAAACGCGAGGATATCCAGAGATACACACGGAGCTGAAGTCGTCAGATCCGTTGGACATTCAGGCTATACCACAAGCGAAGCATATTTACACCGGTGTGCCACAGGTGTAAAGTGCATTAGCATTAACTAGATTATTGACTCTAGTGCAAGTGGGAGTCTGTAGGAGATATGCCCTAGAGGCAATAATAAATGTTATTGATTATCTCCCTGTTCATAATTAGGTTTATGTTCCATGCTATAACTGCAATGATTCTCGAGTCTGCAAATAAAACGAGGCTCGGAGGAAGACTCATATGCACGTGTGGGATAATAAACGGTAAAATGTATTCCTAGTCTGGCCTCTAAGACTAGCTCAAGTGTTGCATGATGGTTCTGTTTTCCTGATCATGGGCATGTCTATGCCAGCAACTTTGAGGGCACAGTGTTAGAAGAACATTTGTGTTGAATCGACCCGATTGATGTTATGCTATGAGATTCATTCGTCACAAGTTAATGGTTAATAACACAGAGATGGTTAATGTTTGCATGATTCCTTAGACCATGAGAGTATCGAGTTTCTTCATGCTTGCTTCATGAACTTTGGGGTTTGTTAAACGTCATCCTAAATGGGTGGCTATTACGGCGGCTTACGGGTTCATGGAAAAGTATGTCAAGTAACTTGATAGCTCAAGATTGGGATTTGCTCCTCCGACGATGGAGAGATATCTCTGGGCCCTCTCGGTGTTACGGTATCCATCATCGTCTGGCCAGACACTTTGTGATTTGATCACGGGGATGCCGGAACACGGGAACGAGAAAAGAGAACAATACCGGTAACGAGGTAACTAGCATAGTGGACAAGTTGTTGATCCACAGGAATGCCAACATGTCTCACCTCGGGTATTTGTAACATATCACGAAGCAACAGGAATAGCACACGGCAACTGGAGGTTCACTCGAATATTCATTCGTGTGGGTATAGGGGTCAATATGGGTGTCCACGGCTCCGATGTTGATCATTGATCGGAAGGGGTTCCGTGTCATGTCTATACTTCACCGAACCTATAGGGTCACACGCTTAAGGGTCATCTATCTGCTGAATACTAGACAGGGAGTCTGAGAGAAAATCACCGAAAAAGTTTCGGACACCGAAAAAGTTTCGGACAGCGGAAAAGTTCCGCAGAGAGAGGTCACCGGATGAGTTCCGGTGAAACTGAAAAGTTGTTTCAGAGGATACCATAAAGTCAAATTGGTTTTGGCACATGCCCGATAATTCTTGGAGGGTGCCAGAATCATTCTGGAAACTTTTGGGAATTTTCTGGAAGAAAAACCGGAAATGTTCCGGAGCTGCCGGAACCACTTCAAATGCTTTTCGCAGATGAAAATCACTAATCTTGAATTATTCCAGAACGCGTTGAAAATTATTTTAGTGGGTACTGGAAATGTTCTAAGCCCACATAAATATTTTCAGTTCGAACGGACGCTGAAAAATGTCGTCGTGAATAGTGAAAGTGCTTTTTGGGTGGCTTCTTGGAGAAGCCACCTTGAGGGTCCTTTGGTATTTTTCCCCTTGGCTTCTTGGAGAAGCCACCCTTGGGCTTGGCCTATAAATACGGGTGGAGGGGGCTGCCTAAAGACTCATCCCTTGCTCTCATACTCATGCCATGCAATTATCTGGCTTCTCTCTCCCTCCCACGAAAAGAGTTTCGTAGAGCCGAAAGGCTGTCTGGGTTCCGGTGGGAACTAGTTCTGGACGGCGAAGCCCTGCCGGATAGATGACACCGTATGTGTGCAACTCTGTAGAGAGGTCGTAGTTTCGATCTTAGTGCCCGAGGGGCTGTTCGAGAGTGCCTCCCGAAGGGCTGTCCAAGTGACGGTCCGAGTTCTGTGAGTCCTCCCGAAGGGCTGTCCGAGTGACCGTACGAGTTTTAAAGGTCCTCCTGAAGGGCTGTTCGCGACACCGTCCGGGGACTGTTCGACCGCCTCCCGGAGGGCTGTCCGAGGGGCAGATGAGGGAGTACATCCTCGCGGTTGGGAGGTTGTAAATCCTAGCTGCGGGGATCTGCACCGCCGATCGTCATCGACTCTACTTCCACTGCGCTACGAGTCGGTAACGAAAATGATCAAACCTTGTATGCGGTCTCCATAGTGGTCCTGGGCTGGTGCGTAGGTCGGAAAATTTTTGTTTTCTGCTGCGTTACCCTACACCGAGACATGGAGGAGGCGGAGGGTCTGGCTAGAGAGCTTGAGGCAGAGGAACAACTGAACTCCTTAGGTTACATTGATGTACCGTGTAAAAATATGGGAGAAGGTGAGTCGTCGCCAAGCCTGACGCAAACTCCAACGACCAATATGAAGAAGTCACTAGATTTTGGCACCGGAGACGAGCTTCCGTATGAGGGTTAATGTTATTTGAAATGTTTTAAGCTGGGGACAACATTTTTGTTTTTTTTTACGAATGTTTGCAGTTATGAAACAATTCATTCACGATGGAGGTCTTGTAACAACATTTTTGCTAGAATGTGATTTCCATTTCCGACGTGGCATGCATGTGTTTATACCGAACCGTACACTCCGTCCGTTCCTAAATATATGTCTTTTAAGATATTTCAGTATGAACTACATACAGATGTATATAGACGTATTTTAGAGTGTCATTTTGCTCCGTATGTAGTTCATACTGAAATCTCTAAAAAGACTTATATTTACGAACGGAGGGAGTAGTTGTTTGTGAGCGGGCCTTTTGTGGAAAAAATGTGCAGTCACTTCAGAACATTTATGTACATTCATGCTACGTGGCCGTCGATGTGTCCGCACATGTGCTAGCAATGTTTGTGTACACCGCAGAAGACCCCGCGCCAGGTGCTGCAGGATCATGTACAACTGCGACTGAAAAAAATTTGGTGCAAAACGGTGCAGGAAATAAACCAAACAGACATTTTATGTGACACAACGTGACAAAAGTGCTGGCGAATCATCCTCGGGATCCGCGGAGTCAGACCTGACGAGATCTACTCCGGGATCGGTGCGGTGTCAGGGCGCATCGAAGCGCAGGCGGATCCCCGCCAAAGCGCATGACGAAGGGCCGTCACACGCGCGCCCGTCGTCACCCGGAGACAGGCCGACCGAATTAATCGGTGCGGGCCCCGCACGTGTACGCCTATCGGGCCCCAGTCCGATATCCCCGCGCGATCCGCTTGCGGGGTGTGGAGTTCGTTCGTGCAGGCGTGATTACCGATGGCATGCATGCACGTAGGTTTCCCACGTCGGCCCTGCCTCCTCCCCCAAAGCACGACCCATCCAAGCAATTCAGCGCGGGCCGGCCCACGTCGCGACGATCTCGTGTCAGGATCATGTCTTAACATTTTTAGTCCCACCTCGCCCCCCGAGCAAGTCCTGCACCTGCTTAAATACCTTCATCTATTTGATTATTATAAGCGTGGGTCTTCCTTGCACTCTATTTGAAGGATATGCAGGATGAGTATGATTCATCATCTGTATTCATCGTGTATATTTTTCAATTGGAGAGCATGGATGACTGATGTATTTTTTCGGATTTATCGGCCTATATTTTTTTTTCGGGAGCGAAATATAATTCCTCCAGTACATCTATTTCCAAATTTTCTCGTGCAAAATAAACAAGCTACACGCTGGCCACGAAGAAACCATGATTATTGAGGTTGCACATCAAAAAGTCACATAGAAAATGCAAACCAAATATCCCAAACTCACATAAAAAATGCAAACCAAATATCCCAAACTCATACTGTTACAAGGGAGTGGACCACCAAATAGCTGAGTCATACATTATGAGGAAGTCACTGACTAACTGACAGAATGAAGTATATTTTAGAGACAAGGTCACACGGTACTAGACATAGACAACAATGCACACGCCAACATCAGGTTGATCGTCGACGTACTTGCTGTCCGACCGTGCAGACAATGTTGTAGCTATCATAGTTCTGCTTCGAGATCCTACACAGAAGGATATAATTAATGCCAAGCAAAATATATTTGGACAAATGCAAACATTAAATTACGACATATTAGATACCTCTAACAATTTGGTGCACGTACGTCGATTGTGACCATCTGCCACATGACAATAGTCACATCTACCCTGTGATCTTATCTTCTTCATCTTTGCCTGTAGCCTTTTCTTCGGAGCACCTCGGCCTGGCACATGCACGGGATCCAGAACCTTATCGAAACCTTCACCATCAAGGTTAGCCGATTGTGACATCAACGGGCCAAAACTAATGCTGTTACCCTAAGCAGTAGTTGATCCCTTGCTGTCAGCTTGTTCAATAGTTGATCCCTTGCAAACATCTTGTCCTTCCAAAACCCTCTTTAGATGCTGAAACGCCTCATCAGAGTGGCATGCCTTGAAACATGATGCGTGACTAACATTCCTTAACTTACGGTACCTTTGCAGGGATGCAGAGTATTCATACATCTCGCTCTTTCTGGTCGGTGCGAATGCACATTTTGCACTCATTGTCCACCTAGTGGGAACATAACACCTGGGCAGTGTTTCTTCTTGTAAAAATCCCAATATGTAAAATATGTGGGAACATGGTGTGCCTGCGCATTCCAATTTGCGGCACGAACAACTGATCGTGCGAAGTAGACCTTCCTTCGACTCCGTGCGCACTTCGATCTTTTTATCCATTCTTTGCTTCTTAGACACAACGTATGTGTTAACTTCTGCTGCATCAAGTACCTCTCTGGTCTCACATTTGCTTACAGCATTTATGCTCCATAAGACCAACTTAAACACAGCAGGAGTGAAATTTTTTGCGGCTTGTTTCTCAAGACCTGAAGCATTTTCCTCTGTGAACGGAACGGACTGCAAGGCCTCGATGTCTTGGAGAGCCTCGTTCAAGCGTCGCGACGCAAGGCAACGCTCATAGTGCTCTAGCATTTGAAACAACGTCATCTTAGCCTCAAGATGCGTATGTAGCACCGAGTTTAAACTCTCACTCCGCTGATTACTGCTCAATCCTAGGAAACAACGGCCCTCAAGATATGGAGCACACCACAGTTTTCTCATCTTATACATCTGATGCGGCCAGGACTCCTCACTTGTTACTTTATTCCGTTGTAAGAATTGTAACCATTTTCTCTCATGCTCTTCAATGGAAAATGTGTCATATATGAAAGATCTGAATTCCTCCTTTACCACGTCATCATGCAGATGACGTACAATGTTCTGCTGAATGTGCCATATACAGAGCCTATGGTTTGAGTCAGGCCACACCACCCTAATTGCTCTCTGCATTGCAAGGTCCCCATCCGTGAGCACAGATATAGGATGCTTCTGTCCCATAGCATCAGAAAAGGTCCGTAACATCCACTCGTATGTCTAGCTTGTTTCATGAGAAATGATACCACATGCAAAAATAACAGTGCTGCGGTGGTGATTCAACCCGACAAACGGCACAAATGGCAGATTGTACTTATTGGTTCTGTATGTGCTATCAAAAACAATAACGTCTCCGAAAGCCTCATAGTCAAGTCGGGATTGACTATCACACCAGAACAGTCCCTTCAGATGGCCAGCTTCATCAACCAAGTACCTGAAGAAAAAATCTGAATCTCGCTCTCGCCGCGCCACCATGTGATTGATCACCGTTTGAGCATCACCGGAAGCGATTGATTCCTGCTTGTTAGCATGGCAGAAATTGTAAATGTCCCTCATCGTGCATCCAACCTCATCATATCCACCGAATTGCATGCACAAAATATCCCTAATATGGTGTTTCCTGATCCCTGATTTTTTCATGTCTGCAATGTCCGCTTTCTGCTCATCGCTAATTCTTCTGTGTGAACGCAAAAGACACGAAAGATCCCGTGGGGCTAGAGGATGGTTGTGTTAATCGATGAAATCCTTCACAAACCACCGACCTGTTTCCTCCTGTCTTGCAATCACCAATTTAGCTTTACACCCTACACGAGTTATACTCCGTGGCCTCCTTTTTCTATCTTCCATCTTCCTCTTCATGTGCTTCTCTTCACGAACCCCTTCACGACTACACACAAATTTCCTTAAAATTATATGGCAGTTGGATCCATCCCACTCGACATAGCTTCTCCGGACACTAAAACCTTTCTCAAGACCATATTTGTTATAGAAACTATAACCTTCATCCTCACTATCAAACATCTTGTTGGCAATATGATAGTACTACAGCATGGACTCATGACTTACATCCGCCATGTCTTCCTGCATCACCATCTAGATGAATAAAAAGCTCAAACGACAAACAAAAATGCATGCAAAAGCCAGTACGAAATCTTCCATGGAATTTTAAACTTTGCTCCTTGTTCGTGTTATGCCAAGCGATCATCAACGTCCATAAACTAGTGAAGTGACCATGGATGATGAAAAATTCTAAATTGAATTGCATGCACTAGGGAAACCAAAATCGATTATGACTAAACAAATCTAAGTAGGAAGTGCAGGCTACGAATCCAAGTAGGTTGAGATTCGGGCGATTCATACCTTAGGATGCAAGTCTGGAAGCGATGGGATCGGCGGGGGGCAAGTTCCTATAGCGCCGCCGCTGACACTGCCGCCGCTGATGTGACGCCTTATTCTTCTTTTTGCCGCCGGGCACGTCTTTTATAGTGAAGGGGGCGACGAGGAGGACGAGGACGACGCCGACGACGGTGAATTGGTTCCTCTCGCCGGGCTCGTCGGACAGAAGGAAGGGGACGAGAACGAGGACTTGACCTCCTGGATCGACTAGACGTGGTTCTGGTCGTGGACGTCATCAGTTGAAACCACAATATTTTACCCTAGACCATTATGCCCTTCTCGGATTAAACTAATTAGGTTTATTCATTTTTAATCCCCATCAGATCGGACGGCTAATAAAAATCAGAGGGGCAAGTACTCGAAAGTACTCCCAGTACTACGCCAATCACCGTAGAAAAGCTCCAAAAAGAAAAGAAAATAGGCTCTGGAATCCCATTGCCCACGGCCACTATCCTGTTCGTGCGTAGTCATGCACCCATTAAGAAATGGGAGATCCTAATGGCATGGATAAATAAATGATTGATTATCCTTTTTCCTTTGCCGGGATGATTGATTATCAATCACACCTCAGTCCACACTTCCCATTCTGCACTGATTGATGGGCATCTGTATCTTAGTTTCATCCCAAGCCTGGGTGCATTTCTCTCTAAAAACAATCGCTCCTTGTTCATTTATTTATTATTATTAGTAAGTAGTACGTACAGACTAATCACCTGCTCTCAATTAGCTTTCGTACCTTCAAACTTACTAATGATAGATGATTCTAGCTTGATTACCTGACGATATTTATTTTTTCTTCTATTCGCGTTTGTTTGGTACTTCCTCTGTAACTTAATATAAGACTTTTTTTGACAATGTCATGGATTCTAAAAACGCCTTATAAAAAGTTATAGAGAGAATACTACTTTTTCTAAACTCTATAGATATTTTTTTGTCTCCATTTCCAATTTAAGATGTGGTTTCTAAAGACACAAAGTATTTATTCTTTTAGCAGAAAAGTAGCAAATCCAAGATCAAGTGGTGAGCACCTAGCTTGGGGCTCACATTATCCTGCCATTAGAGTTGCATCCTTTGTGTGTCATGGATTTGTTCGTGTGCGTATGTTCTACTCTTGACAAGAAAGAAAAGCTTTTGGATCGAGCATCCACACCCATTGGCCTATCTTTTTCGGTTATAGGTTTTTTATTATAATTCTTAGGATCTTTTTGCTATGTTGGTCATCTGATTCATAGGTTTGGATCCTATACCATTTTTTCTTAAGTAATCATTTGTTTTACAAAATTCAAACAAAATCGAGTATTCACTCTAGCTACATTTTGTCTTTGTTTTTCCTTTTTTTTTTACAGCATCAAACACTCTGGTATCTTATAGGACTCAAATCGACATGCCACAATCATATACTTTTCAATATTACTAGGTTTTGAAATTCCTACGAATCAATCCAAAAAATAAACCATACCAATCCGTGGACTGATGGTGTAGTGTGTTGGATGGCAATGGTTTGAGGGTCAGCTTTTTTCGCATCACTTCGAGGGTCAGCGTTGGAGGTGCTCTAAGGGCATGGCCAACGGTATGCTTCAAACATGTTGCCTCGCTGCCAACTAGGCTAGGGTGCCAGCGTGCAACAAGTGTAGTAGCCTCGCAATGTGTCAGAGTGCCCTGCAGAAGAGGTCGCTGCTCCACGAGAGAGATAAGAAAAGGAGAAGAGATGACAAAGAAAAGGAGGTGAGAGATGGCGCTGGATGCATGGTTGGGAGAAAGGAGATGGCGACATTAGAGCCCCACACTACTAATTGCTTGAGCTACATGCGCTGGGTGAAAATATATTAAACTGGTGCATCATTTCTTTTTTGTCTAGCTGGATGGGCTGGAACAACACCATGGGCGTGCCTCCATTGTACATGTCCTTACTGAACTTGTTGCAGGTGAACTGGTGCAGCCGCAGACTTCCTGCTGGAGACACGTCAAAGATACTCCCTCCGTACTTAGTTCTAGATACATCTTTTTTTATCCATTTTGATGATAAGTATTTTCGGACGGAGGGAGTATCTGCTAAAGCTAACCACTCCGCTTACCAAATCTTGGATGCTCATGTACTGTGACAGATGAGTGGCTGTCGTGCGACCTTGAGCTTTATTTTATTTTATTTTGCTCCGTGAGATATTCACTGCGCTTTCCTTGTGGGGCCCGCAGGCCAGTGAGGTGTGGGAAAGCGCCAAGATTTTTGATAGATAAAAGTGCGAAATTGCTGTGCGTACGATTTTCTTATGACATGATCTCACTCGTCCATCCAATTGATCGAACGGTGCATCGTACTAAATGCGTCGTACGTATAGCAGCTCCAGCAGGATCCATGTCACCTCGGAACCGGATCAGTGGACGTGAGCCGCTGCTCCCCTACAATTATTTTACATAATACAGTGATGTTCATATCTGAAACGGTGACGCGCCACTTGCACGATTTGTGTCTTCCCAGATTAATATCAGCCGCAAGATATTTGCAGCTTTTAGGACCACTAATTGGTTTAAAGCCAGTCTGGTAAGTGGTAGGGTACCAGATAATGGAAGAAGGAACCATGCATGTGACGTGATGTGTGGTGGTACGCCTGGTACTTGATTTGTGGCCCTCGTTATCTTGGATTTCATAAATTGCTGGCAGTTAAGACATGGAGACCCGTCGCGCCCTTTGTGGTGGAGGTCCTTCCACTCCATTGAGACCTGCAACTGATTTTCGACCAAGAAACATTATTTGTGTAGTATCCTCTACTCTTCTCACGGATCACAAGAGCACCAGCAGCTCACCACTCGTCATCGAGTCGCCAGGTGACCTTGTTAAGCTAACCTGAGTTTTTTTATATAGTTAGCTAACCCGAGCTTACTTAATTATGGTCAGTGACAGATGAATAAACAAGCGCAAAACAAATATGGGCGGCTGGCGTGATGCGATCTCCGGTGCACTTTTCTGTGGG
Source organism: Thinopyrum elongatum (assembly GCA_011799875.1). Lineage (NCBI taxonomy): Eukaryota > Viridiplantae > Streptophyta > Magnoliopsida > Poales > Poaceae > Thinopyrum > Thinopyrum elongatum. The sequence goes on along the minus strand of CM022303.1, from coordinate 715,529,186 downwards.
TCCCACGCGGTGGTGATGTGGCGGGAAGCATCGAGGTAGTTCCATGTGGTCACCCACCATAGCAGGTCCACTTTGTGTCCGGTTGAATATCAGCCTCAAGATTATTTGCCCTGATTTTCTTCTCTCTCGTTTTTTTCCTTTTTATTCCGGACCACTAGGTAGGATTGGTTGATTGATTAACTGTATAATGCAAAAAGAGGCCTCATGACAACATATATTACAAAGAGCTCCCTAATAAAGATGTTCCCAAGCCGTTGTTCGTACCGTGAAGACGAAGAGTCAACAGAAAAGATATGGGAGAATGACAGCAAAGTTTTTTTTTCTCGAGGAAACAGCAGGAGCTCTGCCTTTACATTAAGAAGAAGAGAATTGACTAGTTTATAAGGAGAGTGCCAGCAAAGTTGGACAGCTCAAAAAGAAGGAGAAAACAAGAAAAAAGAATCCCTTTGCCCACGGTACGGCCTCTATCTTCTTGGTGCCTAGTCATGCACCCATTAGGAAATGGGAGACCCTCATGGCATGGATGGATGGATATGATTGATTATCAATCACACCTCAGTCCACACTTCCATTATGAACTGATTGATGGGCATCTGGATCTCAGTCCACTGCCCATTTTCATCCCAAAGGGATTATATTTTTTTCTAGAGAATTATAATCCTTGGGAAAAATTCCCTCATCGGTCATTTTGTTCTTAGGATTGGATTCTGTGAGAATATTTACCAAGTAATCATCCGTGTTACATTTTGTAGGAAATAAAGCATCCACTCTACTAACACTATTTTAATTTGTTTTTTTACAGCATCAAACACTCTGCTATTCCACAGGACCCAAATTCACATGTCATGTTTCTGGGTTTTGAAATTCCCGCGAATACAAAAGTTGGACCGAGGGAAAGAATCTCTTCAGGGACGAAACACGCGAGACCGCATCGCCGGAGGGTATGGTTGCCGCCGCGTGTCACCATCATTATTTTATTTTATTTTATTTTTTTGATGGTGTCACCATCATTATTAGACTAGCTGACATAACTTCTCTGTTATTAACCTAACACAAGCTTACCAGATCTTGGATGGGCCGTGACAACCGCACAAATAAAATAATACAGTATAGCGGAGAAGAGTGGCTGGCACCAGACGGTGGCAGATCTTCATTGCGCTTTCCTCGTGGGGCCCACCGGCCAGTGAGGTGGCGGAAAGCGCCGAGGCGCATGAAAACGGTCAGAGGTGGATCCACGTCACCTGGGAGCCGGATCAGTGGACGTGAGCCGCCGCTCCCTCCACAATTATCTTACGACCATCATACTTCTATCTCAGACGGAGAGGCTCTCATTAGCTTAGCTTGGATTTTATAAATTGGTGGCAGTTAAGACGGGGAGATCCGTTGCACCTTTTGTGGCGGAGGTCCCTCCCCGCCACTACCCTCCACTCCATTGACACGTGCATCAGATTTTCGACCAAGAGACGTTTTTTCTCTAACCTAAAGAAACTAAACACCAGATTTTCAACATATTTGCCACCATCTTTTTCTCTCTTTAGCCAAGGACCGAGGAATCTACCCTGGTTATCAGGCGATGTTTATCTTTCATCTGCCTGTATTCGTTTAGTACTCCCTCTGCAAAGAAATATAAAAGCGTTTAGTAATGATCTAAACTCTCTTATATTTCTTTACATAGGCAGTAATACTGAAACGAAAGATTTTTCTAGCAGAAACAATTTCCAATTTAAGATGCGATTTCTAAAGGCACAAAGTAATTTACTTTCTTAGCAAAAAGTAGCAAGGCCAACATCAGGTCCAAATCAGTACTCCACTACTCCTTAATCCCACTTCTTTAATTAGTGCAAACATCAACAACTACTACTGTGCTAATAAGGACCCTGACACGTCGGTCCCAGAAACATGTGGCCAAGGATTTTTGGCAGCTGACCGGAGAGAAAAGTGCGGTGGGCCCGGCCTCACCAGGAGATATTAGCTGTCCACCAAAGGCTTGGCCGGACGGGGGCGTGACGTGGCCGGCGCAAAAGCGCAGGGAGCAAATAGATCATGTGGCTGGGAGTGCGCTTGCCCTTTGCTTCACGGTTGGGCCACGCCGCACCAAAAAGATGGATGGATGGTATCACCACCTGCATCCCCATTAAGAAATAACCTTGTCATGTCAGCTGACCGTTTAGTAGGGCAGGCAGCAGCTTGATATGTCAAGATTAATAGAATCTCACCGCAAAAAAAAAAAAGATTATTACAATCTACCGTTGCATCAAGCAGAGCTCATGTTTCCCCTCAACAACAACAAAAGGGCAGATATTTTATCTTAATTTCACTGCACCAACAACAATTTTACTGTTGTAATTGGTGCGGCGGTCGGGGTTTTCTCTCCTTTCCGGAAAAAACACTTACTAGTTTGAGGCACACTTTATTTGCGGGGGAGTTTGATGACACTTTTTTTTATGTGGTTAGAGTTGCTTCCGCGTGATATATCGTCAATTCAAGGAACAGTTTGATGCACAATTGTTCCGCGTGATATATGGTCAATTCAAGGAATAGTTGTGTCTGCTTTTCAATTGAGTTGATTTGTGTTTCTTTTTTGTGGGTGTTAGAGTGCCAAGTGTCCATTCAAACTCACGGAGTCTCTCAAACACTAGGAAACGACAAAACCTGTGTCGAATCTTCTCGTCACCACACGACCAACCAAAAATATGTAACATCACAACTCATATATATGTATCTGTCAATTAAATGGACAATAAATTGTCTGAATTTATCTGACATAAAAAAAAAGAGAAGCCTAGATTTAGACAAGCCGAGATATGGAAAGGCCACTTGCACGCCATGTTTTTAGAGTTGCACTTATTCTAAAATTACACTCATCGGCACGATTTATCTAACTGGCCAATTCGACAAAATGTATTGTGGGTTGGAGTCGCTTTGAAACCCGTTCAGATGGTTGCCCTTTTTTTTTCTCCAAAAATATACTCATGATATGTACGGGCAGCAGCTTGATGTGTCAAGATTAATAGAACCTCATGTCACGAAAAAAGAAGATTAATACAAACTCACCGCAAGAAACAAAAAGATTATTATAACCTACGGTCCCATCAAGCAGAGCTCATGTTTCCCCTCAACAACAACAAAAGGGCAGAGATTTTATCTTAATTTCACCACACTAACAACAGTTTTATGGCTGTAATTGATGCGGCAATCGGGATTTTCTCCCCTTTCCGGAAAAGCCACTTAATAGTTTGATGCACACTTTTTTTTGCGGGGGAGTTTGATGGCACTTTTTTAATGCGGTTAGAGTTGCTTCCATGTGATGTATGGTCAGTTCAAGGGATAGTTTGATGCACAATTGTCCCGTGTGATATATGGTCAGTTCAAGGAATAGTTGCGTCTGCTTTTTCAGTTGAGTTGTTTTGTGTTTCTTTTTTGTGGGTGTAAGAGTGCCGAGTGTCCATTCAAACTCACGGAGTCTCTCAAACACAAGGAAGCGACAAAAACTGTGTCGAATCTTCTCGTCACCACACGACCAAAAATATGTAACATCACAGCTCATATATATGCATCTGTCAATTAAATGGACAATTAAATGTCTGAATTTATGTGACATAAAAACAAGAGAAGCCTAGATTTGGACAAGCCGAGATATGGAAAGACCACTTGCACGCCATGTTTTTAGAGTTGCACTTATTCTAAAATTTACATTCGTCGGCACGATTTATCCAACCGGCCAATTCGACGATGTCGAGCCAGACGTATTTTGGGTTGGAGTCGCGCTTAAATCCGTTCGGATGGTTCCCCTTCTTGTCCTTTTTTTTTTTTGACCAACTTCCCCTTCTTTTCCAAAAATATACTCATGTTATGTATGGGTTATTCTGGAACCAGAGAAAACATGACAAGCACATTACTAATTGTTCGCAAAAAATGATTCCTTTTGTCTGGAGCGCACGGTACCTATCCAAGACGTACGAAGTCTTTCGAATGAGATCATGAAATTATCAAGTTAAAATGAGAAGAGTTTCTTTTATTAGCCACACACACCAAGGGCTAGAAATGTAACATCACCATTGGTATCTACTCGACAATCATATTCAGAGAAAATACGTATCGAAAACTATGTGGCCAAGACAAGAGGAACCAATAGTTAGACAAGCTGAGAAAGGGAAAGCCCACTCGTGCCATGATAACATAATTGGCCTTATCTAAAATTTACCAATGCTGCTACAATTTATATCCTAGAAATATCTTGAGAGGTTCGCTCCTGGCCTCTCATGTTGGAACGGCTCTAGATATTCGTGGCTCTCTTTCGCCTCGCCCTCCCTCCGCCCCCACTCGTGCAAAACGCCGTGACCCCTATTCGTTGTCACGTGGATTATTCCGCGTACCACAGTAACAGCTGTAATGCAACAACATTGTCCCATCAAACAAATTATGTATGAGATAATAAACCATGGGAAATTTCCACCGTCATACAAATCACACCAGGATAATTAAATATAAAATCACACTCAAATCGTATCACATCATCGTTTCGAATTCATGGCAAAGAAAAATAATACTAATTAAAAAATACACTTTTTTTAGCTAGTAAGAAAATACACTTGTATATACTACACTTGGACACGTAAGCCGAGGAGCAGATAAGGGAGAAAAGCGCGCCCAATGGGGAGGCAAGGCCAGAAAAGAAAAGGGCGAGTGGGTCGCTGCAGGTGGGCCCGCGGAGGCCGGGGCGTCCACAGCCACTAGCTGGCCGGCGCTTCTGGAAATCTCGGGGCTCCGACAGGTGGGCCCCGCGCGTGACGTGGCCGCCCTCCCCGCCCCTCCTCCCGAAAATATATTTCCGTCGCTCCTCCACCCCACCTTCCTCCTCCTCCGCCTCCGCCTCCGCTTCCTCCTCCCCTCCGCCTCTCCCGGCAGCACGTGCGCGCCCCGGCGGCCCCTTTTAGCCGCGCCGCTCGCCGGAGCGCCCCCGCTTCGTTTCGCCTCTTTTTTCTTCGGGTCTGTTTCTGGCCGGTTTCTTTGGGTCGCGGTGCTTCGCCGGCCGGCTCCGGTCGCCGAGGAGGGTGTTTTTTTGGGCGCTTCCTGGCCGATCCCGGCGCGAGCCGCTGCTTCCGTCCCCGCCTTCTCCGTCGGCCGGTGGTGGTGTCTGCCGCCTGCCTCGTTCGATCTCGGTGACGGGGAGGCCGAGATTCGGAACTCCGGGGAACGGCTCATGGCCTCCATGGCGCTCGCGGAGGTAAAGATCCATTTTTTCTGCCCGCTCCACGCATTCGCTGGCTGTTCTCGCCTGCTGCAAATTTTTACTCCGCAGTAAAATCATTTTTTTTGGGAGGGATTTACCTTGCAGATTTCTGTTCTTGATGGCTTCTCCGTTAGACAATTTGCCAAAAAGATTTTTTAATCTATTTATTTATTTCTGCAATACTAGTAGTATCCCGTTCATAGTGTTTTTTTCGGAGGGATTTTTATCCCTTTCTCTTGGGAGAAAGGCCCTGTTTCTAGACACCTCTGTTTTGGGAGGACACAGACCACACCACCACAATATATAGAGGCTTCGAGAACTAGAGATGGGGAGGACACTACTGCCATAGTTATTTAGAGCCACCTACCAAACATGCCAGGAAGCCACAGCACCAAATCCAGAAACATTGGATGGTGCTTTCCATCCTAGGTAAAATTCTGTTAGCGCTGCACTTTTACAGTGTTGACTGTAAAAATATTACTAGTAGTTACAGTCTTCATTTAATTCTTGAATGGTTGGTTGAGGACCAATCAGCATAGCTCACTTTTTTTAGTAGCAGTGATTTTTACCAGTACTCCAGTAGCAATTTGAATGTTGATCCTGTTTAATCAGAAACATATGTAGTTTTAGCTCAAATTATGCTGCAATGTTCAGTTAGCCCCCGTGGTGAAATTTGGCACTATTTTGGCTTGCTAAATACGGAGTAATTACTACTGGTCTGTGGAACTGTTTGCAGCCATGGTCAGCAATATGTTCTGGCTGAAGCACTGATATTGTTTCTTCTGTTCTTATCTCTAGGAAAGGGATGCCTTGGATTCATCTAGGATGCCAATCGGCAAAGGGCTATCTGTGGATGTTGCAATGCAACCCAATGAGGAGGGGATGGGTGAGCATCCTGTCAAGGTAGCCATTTCTTACCCAAGTATTGAGATTTAAGAACAAAATATGCTAGTTGGTCCCATCGGCGTATCATATATCGTCGCCGTGATGCCTAATGATCTTCGTCTTGCTTTGATTAGCCTAGGAAGCCATACACGATCACGAAGCAGCGGGAGAAGTGGACGGAGGACGAGCACGAGAAGTTCCTCGAGGCGCTGAAGCTGTACGGCCGATCCTGGCGTCAGATACAAGGTGTGTGCAGCCTTTATAAGTATAACGCATCTTGTATTAGAATTTAAAGTAGTTGAAATAGTGATGCTGATTCATCGGAACTGTTCTTTAGAACACATTGGCACAAAGACCGCTGTCCAAATCCGAAGCCATGCCCAGAAGTTTTTCTCCAAGGTGACTATGGCCCTTCCTGTAGTTATGATACATTTGGCCTGTATGCCACTCTGTGGACAGCGGTTTATGTTATATGTTTGTATAATACATATACTTGTAGAAGCAGAATTGGTGGCAGCTAATTTGAATCATTTGAATATCGACCGTGTTTTCTCATGCGGGGGTTGCTTATCATGCAGGTGGTGCGTGAACCTGGTGCTAAAATTGAGATCGAGATCCCTCCCCCCAGGCCAAAGAGGAAACCACTGCATCCATATCCTCGCAAGCGTGCAAACTCCTGCAATGGGGCAAACGCAGCAAATGGGCAACCCAAGCTTGCTCCTGTGTCATCTTCTTCTGGCTCTGACCAAGAGAATGGTTCTCCGGTGTCGGTGCTATCTGTGATGCAGTTGGATGCTTTTGGATCATCGATGTCAAACCCGTCATCTCGCAGTACCTCCCCAGAGTCGTCAGATGAGGAGAATAATGTTCTTCCAATGGTGAACGGAGGGAAAGGTCAACAAACAGGGATAGATCAATCCCACAAGGTAAACAACCATCATTCAGCCCAGTTAGCTGCACTGCTGAACAGCCTTATTGAATGACCACTTGAACTTATTGGACTGCTCTTGTGTCTTTCGCAGGAAGCTGATCAGGAAAACAAAGATACGGGTACCTCTGAAGAGGATTCTTCTGATGAGGTACAGGTAACAAGTGTGAAGCTGTTCGGGAAGACGGTCGTCATCCCAGACCCGAGGAAAAGATGCTCCCCGGATACAGGCTCAGGGCATGAAAATGGAGAGCAAACCTCACAATCCTCTAACAAAGGAACATCACAAGCCCCACTGGCTGTAGAGATTCCAACACATACAAAGGGAGATCAAATCTCACAATCCTCTAACAAGGCAACATCACAAGCCCCATTGGCTGTAGAGGTTCCGATGTATACAAATGGAGAGCAAATCTCAGAATTCTCTAACAAGGCAACATCACAAGCCCCATTGGCTGTAGAGATTCAAGCATACGCTGCGCCGCCAAGTGGGTGGGTTCTTCCATACAATTCATTCCCGCCCCATTTGGGGGAATCAGCGGAAGCCAGAATTGCCCGTTTGCACATGTGGTGGCCATACTATGGGTTTCCTATGGTCCATCCAAGTGGACCGAGTGCAGTGGCACACAACGGAAAAGCTACTGATGAGAGCGAAGCTGCGAAGAGCCCTCCAGTAGAATCAAGCTCGGACTTCGTTGACAATACTCAGGCAACAGCCAGCAAGCAGTGGAAAGTGCTTGAGTCGCTTGGAACAGCGCAGGCCCCTCCGTCGGTTTCTAATTTTCAGCTTAAACCAAGCACGAACTCGGCCTTCATGAGAGTGAAGCCGATCATCAGCAGCGGAGATGAGCCGGCGAGGGGGTTCGTGCCGTACAAAAGATGTAGAGTCAAATGACAAAAGCGGGGATCTTCTTCCCCGTTTCTAATTTAACTATGAACCCTAGGAGGAGCCTGTTCCACATATTCCTTTGCTCCGGTGTATTCTTAGGTTTTACTTGCACATAGAGATTGGCGGCGGTCTGGCCCGGGAAATGCGCGTTGTTTCCTGCTTGCGCCTTGTAATGAGCAAGGCACAGGTGGTTGCTGTAAGTGCTGTAGGATAAAAAGCAGGAGGTTCTGTAGGGATGCCAATTCTCTGTCTCATGTTGTTGATGTAAAAGCAAAGAATTTTTCTGTCACTCTTGATTCCTAATGGAAATCGATTTCTCTGAATGAATGAATGAGGCTGGCATGTTTGATTGTTGCTGGGTGTTGTGTTGGTAAGAGTCTGAAGATGCTGGTGCCTTTTGTCCTGAGCAGGCAGAGCTTGGCTGTGTTGTTTCAGAGTGGGACATGGAAGGAAATATTGTTCATCATTTGTAGCAATTGCATGCCATCGAAGGTTTCCAGCCATGGCTGCTCAATTCAATTCTATCAAGTGGGAATTTATGAATCTTTGTCTGAACATTTAGATGTTCGCTGCAAGCCTGCAACTGTTGGCTAGCAATGTCTGATCATTCAATTATGTAAAGCAAGAAGCAGAGGCTATTTAGTTACTGGGAATTGTAGGGGACATATATCTTTAGTTACTGGGATCTTCCACACCACCTTAAGGCTTGTTTGTTGTACTTGTGTATATATCCAGAGGATGCAAATATCTCGTGTGAAGAACCGAAATGGAAATGGATAGCTGAAGGATTCATTGCGACAAAACGGGTAAATTTGTATCAAGAAGCAGAGAGTTGTTTTAATGAACTTGTCAATAGAAGCTTGATCCAGCTTGTTGATGTTAATGTTCACTATTATGATTTTGAACAACATTGTCAGGTTCGTGATATGGTGCTTGACCTTATAATATCTCTATCAGATGAAGAGAATTTTGCCACGGTTTTAAACCGTGCCTGCAATCCTTTGCCAAACAAGATTCGTCGACTATCCCTGCAATCTTGTGGTCTGAACATAAATGGGCAATCCATGCCATCACAGGAAGCAAGTTACATACTCGCTCATGGAATGTGTTTGGAGAAACAAAGCGGAAACCCCCACTAGTGGACTTCCAGTCTTTGGGCGTGTTTGACATATGTGGGGGTCATTCGTCACAGGAAAACAAGCATGTAAGAAATATAGGAAGTTTTCTATCAACGAGGTATTTGAGAATTCAGAGTGAAGATATCAGAAAGCTACAGAAGTTGGATACTCTTCATTTATGGGTCAGTTCAGTTAGAAAATTGCCATCAACCATAGCCCTGCTACTGAAACTGGTGCGCCTATTCATTGACCACGACACCGTGTTTCCTGGAGATATGTTTGGGAGAATGCAAGCCCAAACTCTCTGATGATGCGCCTATCCAAACATTTTGTGATGATGCAACTCGGGAGGTCTTGAAGATGAGATGTTTAAGAGTTACGAGAGGACAGAGGGCAGGTGAGTATGTGCCTGCCCTGGTGATAAGTTGTAAGAGGTATACATCTTGGCCCGCTGGTTACTTCATTCATTTGCACTGCATCCTGTGATCTACTGATCTGAGAGCTACACGTTTGTTTCTCCAACTCCGTGGTCTGCCATTTACAACAAGTCTGCAACCAGCCACCGGAGACTGAGACTTGCCACCATATATTTATGTAGTCTGGTGCATCAGGTTTGTATGCTTCAGCAACCAATTGAACTGACCGGCTGTAGTTGCCTCGAGGTGTCATGTTCAAATCTCTGAATTTCAGCTGCACCTTCGTCGACAGCTTCGGTTTGTTCATAGCATGCTAGCCTAACTGTCTGACATTGGTGTATAATTGTGGCAGACTGGCAACCATAGCTAGTGCCCAGCTCACACCCCAAATGTTACTGCTGAAATTGTGGTAACTACGGCTCAGGTTATGGCAAACGAACCAACTTCTCTTCAGTTCTGCAATTGTTTCACTCTCCTGCAAACGAACCTCTGTGCATTGCTCGGCTTGTCAAAAGATTCAAAGGAACATCCGAAAAATGTTCCTTTGGGGGAACAAAGAGGATACTATACTACTAGTTAAATCAGGAAGCGAAATGCTACTGAAAGTCTGAAACTACGACAAACAATGTTCAGTTTAAGTGTACATTTTCAGATCAATCCATGTGTTTATCAACGCTCAAAATCTCTCTCTTTTTTTTACATTAGCGTAAGCAATGTTCAGCTCAAGTTTAAATTTCATATTAATTCTGGAACTGATCATCACTCAAAAAAGAAAATTCTGAATCACGCATTAACGAGTACTACTAGCTCCTCCCATTCCTTGTGAGTCTGCAGACTCTGTTTTGAACCGAACCTCGCAGGAAGGAGAGGGAAAGGCTGCGTCTCTCCTGTTTTGTGCTTCGGCGTATTATAGATTTGTTTCCAGAGGTAGCCGTATGTCGAAGAGGACGCTCCACCTGATCCTGGTTCTGCTGGAACCATGTAGCATCCATATACATACCAATATCAAGCAGATCAGCTAGTATACTATATAAAACAAACCGAAGCTGTCCATGAAGATGCTCCTGAAATTCAGAGATTTGAACCTGACATCTCGAGGCAACCACAGTCGGTTTGGTCCAGTTCAGTTGGTTACTGAAGCATAAACACTTTGCCTTTCCAAATACTCCATCTGTATCAAAATATAAGACGTTTTTCGACACTATGACAGAGTTCAGTTCACCTAGTATACTTATATATAAGGGTGAATTCCATATATGCCACTAAAAACTTGCCCGTACCCTCATTTGCCATTGGAAATTTCCCTCCACCAAATATGCCATTGAAATTTTGCACCGCGTACAGATATGCCACTATGGTCAGTTTGAGCGTTAGTTGACTGTCAAGTGGCACTTGAAAAGACGATTTTGCCCCTGGTCGTTCCTTGCGACCAGCACTGTAGCGACGATGTACTGTAGCGACCCGAACAAATCTGGGCAGGTTCAAAAGTACGGGTCAATGTACTGTAGCATCATATGGAAGTACAAAAATTGTTAATGTTTTTCAAATTTTGTTCACTTTTTAAAAAATTTGTTCACAATTCAAAAAATACATTTGCCCCACAATTTCAAAACCGTCCAGATTTGTTCGGGATGCTATAGTACATCGGCATTACAGTGCTGGTCACAAGGAACGACCAGGGGCAAAATCGTCTTTTCAAGTACCACTTGACAGTCAACTAACGGTCAAACTGACCATAGTGGCATATCCGTACGCGGTGCAAATTTTCAATGGCATATTTGGTGGAGGGAAATCTCCAATGGCAGATGGGGGTACGGGCAAGTTTTGAGTGGCAAATATGGAATTCACCCTATATATATAATGAGGGAGTAGCTTATAAGATTCCGTAGCCAGAGTTGCGGTCAATGAATAGGCGCACCGGTTTCTGTAGCCGGGCTATGGTTGATGGCGGTTTACCATGATAACAGTCCTGCAAATGGAGTAGCTTCCCAATATGTTATCTTCAGGAACCTTTATATGTTTTCTTTCTACAAGGAAGAAAACCCTCACATGAGGAGCAGAACCAAACACATCACATGGTCAACACAGCAGGAATCTTTCGCAAAAACACACACACACACACACACACACACACACACAAACACACACACAGCAGGATCCAAGTGCCAAAACTACACATGAGAGAAGACATAGGGAAACTGGACATTACAAGATCAGGTTGCCAGCAGATGATACCATTACCAGCAGATCTACATTTTTTTTGAACACCTAGCAGATCTACATTCAAGTGCAAGAAGAACAGCACCAGGGCAACATTAGCATCCCAGCGGTAGGTGTGCAAGTCAGTTCTCCACCCCAAGCAGAAGCATTGGCTCTTCAGCAAGTAGCTACAACAATCACAACAGATAATCTGATTCTGGCACATGCTGCTTCATCTAGACATCTTCACAACAACCCTGGACACTGGGAAATCAGGAGTCATCTAGCTTTCACAACCAATGTTCAAATTCAGGTTATACATATTCCCAGGAAATACAATGACAGCGCACATAACCGTGCAGCTCAAGCTTATCATTCAGAAATTAGTGCTAGCCCTAAAATCACTTGTTGTGGCATAACTCATTTCGGAGGTCACTGTCCTATGCTGAAGCTAGGAATCTTGCAATCAAGCAATGTAATATCGCAGATGTAATTTGTGCCTGAGATCTCTGGTGCCACCACTTTGTCCAAAAAAAAAAAAAACTCAAATAAATCAAACACGCGCAAAGACTGGAAGTCTACAATTGACATTATGTGCGTTGTTTGGCCAAACACATTCAATGAGCGAACATGAAGCTTGCTTCTTCTGATGACATGGATTGCCCCTTCCTGTTCAAGCCCACTAGATTGCAGGGAGAGTCGACGGATCTTGCTTGGCAAGGAATTGCAAACACCGTTTAAACAGTGGCAAAATTCTCCTAATCTGACAAGGATATTAGAAGGTCATGAACCATCACATGAACCTGACAATATTGTTCAAAGTTGTCATCGTCAACATCAACTAGCTGGATCATGCTTCTGTTGACAAGTTCATTGAAATAACTCTCTGCTTCTTGATACAAATTTCCCCGTTTTGTGGCAATGAATCCTTCAAGTATCCATTTCCACTTCACTTCTTCACACGAGATATACTCGCCCTCTGGATATATACATAAGTATAACAAACAAGTCTTCAAGTGGTGTGGAAGATCCCAGTAACCAAGTAACGATATATGTCTCATACCATTTCCATTGCCATCACTCTCAAATGAAAGACCAGTACCAATGGAACCTTGGACTCTCTCCCATTCATCTGGGGTTTGATGTTTATTGGATAGCAATTTCGCGATGGTAATTATAGCCAATGGCAGGCCACCACATTTCCTTAAGATCCTAGCTGAAATCTTTTCTAGTTGAGGAGGGCAGGAGTTATCGGAGTGGAAAATTCTCCTAAAGAACAATCTTCGGGAATCAATATAGTTCAGAGGTAGCATTTCATAGAGCTGACCGCCATAGTTAGAACAAGTTGACTTAGCTACATTGGCTATGCGTGTAGTAACAATTATTCTGCTACCATTATGATTGTCAGGGAAAACTCCTTTGACAAATTTCCAGTCTTGTTCTTTCCATACATCATCAATAACAAGGAAGTACCTGTGCAGTGTTACACTATTAAGTAAGGTCATTAACACAAATACGATGTTCAGCACTACACTTACATTTATCTTTGCAGACAAACCTATCATAAATAAAATCATCAAATGCTAATCCCATGTACAGATGAAGAAAATTTACCTCTTTCCTGTCAAAATGTGTCGGATCCGACGGATTAGTTGATCTTTATCCCACCTCTCCGACTGACAATCATGAAATGCAGCCTGGTCGATTTGAGAAAGGAGATCTTTCAAGAGCTTGTCACGGTCAGGGGTGCGTGACACCGACACAGAAGCTCGGCACTGGAAGTGCCGTCCAATCTTGCGATAGGCCTCCATGGCAAGGGTGGTCTTTCCCAACCCAGCACTTCCAACAATGGCCACCACCTTCAGGTCCACGCTCTCCTCCGTCAACAAAGAGATGACCTCGTTCCTGGGGCCGTCAATGGCCACCAAGTCCTTGGCCACTCCATGTAACGCAGCCAGCCGAGGATCTATCGTCATCGAGACGTAGTTGTCGATATTCAGCCTACGCCGCCGCTCGCCCTCCTCCATGACGCGGGCCTTGAGCTTCTTGATCTGGGCCCCGACGCCATGGCGGGCAAACATTGCCTTGAGCTGGCGCGCGGTGCTCCTCGGGAACGTGGGCGCGGCCTCCATCTCCATGTCGTTTTCGTCGAGGCGGAGCATGAAGCGGTCGATGCACTCCTCCATGTCGTAGCCGAGATCCCGCATGCTGCCCATGCAGTCCTTGGCCAGCTTGTCGAGCCCCTCCATGCCCACCAGCATAGTCACCAGGATCTGCATCGTGCGGAGCTCGCGCTCGAGGAACGCGATGTCCTTGCGGACGCTCTTGAGCATCGTATACCCGTCCCCGAGCAAGGTGGCGAGCTTGATGATGACGGCGCCCAGCGCCCCCGTCCCCACCATCTCCCTAGCTAGGAGAAGAAGCTAGCCGCTACACAGGTGCCATGGGTTATGGACTTATGGTGTTGGATGCTTGGATGGAGTAATGGTGTTGAGCTTGACTGCTTGAGAAGAACGAGGTCGAGGAGCCGGTTAGGCAATGGTGGAGTAGCGTGGGGTGTGTGTGTGTGTGTGTCGTACCTCTGTTGTTGCTATGGAGCTTCTGGGAAGCCCATCGCATGAGGCTGCCAGGTGGGTCCTAAGGGATCATTCAGACTGAATCTGAGCAAACCAAAGTTTGCTGCTTAGTAGTAAGAAGATAAACAATTACGATGAGCATCCCTTCCCATGTGAGCGCTGGTAGCCTTTTGATCTATCTTAGCAACCAAGTGTTCTGCTGAACCAACCATGCAGCATGCAGCATGGTCCTGCCCTTTGTTTTACTACTTGGAATAAGGGCTCTGTCACATCAAAGGCGAAACTACGTTATAACCTAGGCACTAAAATATTTCGGAGAGCACAACATCATATGCATCGTCTGACAAACCTCGCTGTAGCATGGAGGTTTTTTTAGGTCCACTAGGTTCATGTTCGCTGGATGTTCTGTCAGGGGGTAGTGATTAAAGTACTTATGCCAACACTGATGATGGCACAAAATGGGCCGTCGGATCTTGGATGGATGCTCTAGATTCGTGTGCGGGAGCCGGTGCAAAGCTCGATTCATTTCATGGGAACCCCTTGACTGACACCAATATACAAAACATGTCTCTCCACCAGCTCCCCGCAGCCCATCTGGAGCATTCATCCAAGATCCAACGCCCAACGTTCATTTTTTCTATTTTTGAACCCTAAGTGCTGCTTCTACAGTAGTCCAGGGGTAGTTTAGAAAGTACCAGTCATGTTCTTCTTCTCACTGCCATGTTCTCTCCATCCCTAACCTCACATGCCTCCCAAGTCCACTCCCGTCGGCCCATCTCATATCCCCCCTGTGTAGTTTAGGAGAAGGTTGATGTTTGTTTGTGTTATTATTGGTTATCTTGAGCTTTTCCCTCGATTGCTGTAGAGGATTCAAAGAGATAAGTGGGTTGCTTGTTAGAACAAAACCGGAGTGGATACGGTAGGATAATTCTCATACCATATCATATTTGACTTTATACCGATATGGAAGCGGGACAAGTATAAGTAGGGTTGCAGATTTTAATATAGGATTATACTAGATTGTGTTGGATTCACACATTGCATGGTATGGTATGTCAAATGGAGGGAGTTTGGGATATGTCTAAAAGGAATGACAATACGGGGCACCGCAAATTCTCTGAGCAAAGCGGTCTACTCAGGTAGTAGACAAATAGACCCAAAAGTAATTAGAGAAAAGTTCATATTTCAACCCCGAACTGACCACACAGTTTAATTTACAACCCTGACCACACGGTTTAATCCAAAGCACACCATATGTCCCTGAAGCCAAGCAAACAAAGAGTCATGTCCATTGCAGATCACTTGACCTAGTCAAAATCTTTCTTAACATCCATCTTCAACATAATCATAGCTTCAAACCACATACGCGGCATAAAGAAAATTGTCGGTGATGCACCTGCCTTTGATGAAGCACGATTGCGAGAAAGAGACCAAGAGCTCAATGAAGCATTGTTGCCGAGACTCAAGGATCTGGGATACAATCTTCGTCATGCAGTTCCAGAGAGAGATGCAGAAGAACCCACCCGTCATGAGCATCGATTATTGGGGAATGTTGCATGGAAAACAAAAAAAATTCTACGCACACGCAAGATCTATCCATGGAGATGCATAGCTACGAGAGGGGAGAGTGTGTCTACGTACCCTCGTAGACCGTAAAGCGGAAGCGTTTATTAACACGGTTGATGTAATCGAACTTCTTCGCGATCCAACCGATCAAGTACCGAACGTACGACACCTCCGCATTCAGCACACGTTCATCTCGATGACGTCCTCGCCTTCTTGATCCAGCAAGACGGGCGAAGTAGTAGATGAGTTCCGGCAGCACGACGGTGTGGTGATGGTGATGGTGAACTCGTTCCCGCAGGACTTCGTCGTGCACTGTGGAAAACTAGACGGAGGACTAAACCGTGGAGAGGGGCGTCGCACATGGCTAAGAGATTGCCGTGGTCTTGTGTGGCGCCCCCTCCCTCATATATATATATATATAGGTGGGGGGAGGGGAGGCAGCCAGGAGGCGCCCCAAGGGTGGCCGGCCGGACCCCTTGGGCACCTGCCCTCTAGCGCCCCCCCTTCCTTGTATGCCTGCGGGGGGAAGGCAGGAGGAGGTGTCCCCCCTTTCCTTCCTCCTAGGTGGAGGGAAGGAAAGAGGGGCTAGCCCTCCCTCCTTTCCATCCCTAGGGCCGGCAGCCAAGGGAAGGGGCGCGCCAGCCCCTTGTGGGCTGGTGTGTTCACCCCACTTGGCCCATAAGGCCCATTAACCTCCCGGGGCTTCCCGGAACCCCTTTCGGTGATCCGATGACTACCCGATACACTCCGAAACCTTTCCGGTGTCCAAATAGCATCGTCCTATATATCAATCTTTACCTCCGGACCATTCCGGAGCTCCTCGTCATGTCCGTGATCTCATCCAGGACTCCAAACAACATTCGGTCACCAAATCACATAACTCATATAATACTATGTCGTCAACGAACGTTAAGCGTGCGGACCCTACGGGTTCGAGAATGATGTAGACATGACCGAGACGCCTCTCCGGTCAATAACCAATAGCGGAACCTGAATGCCCATATTGGTTCCTACATATTCTACGAAGATCTTTATCGGTCGAACCTTATGACAACATACGTAATTCCCTTTGTCTGTCGGTATGTTACTTGCCCGAGATTCGATCGTTGGTATCTTCATACCTAGTTCAATCTCGTTACCGGCAAGTCTATTTACTCGTTTCATAATACATCATCTCGTAACTAACTCCTTAGTCATTTTGCTTGCAAGCTTCTTGTGATGTGTATTACCGAGAGGGCCCAGAGATACCTCTCCGATACACGGAGTGACAAATCCTAATCTCGATCCATGCCAACTCAACAGACACCTTCGGAGATACCCAGTTATGTTGTGACGTTTGATAGCACACAAGGTATTTCTCCGGTATCCGGGAGTTGCATGATCTCATAGTCGAAGGAATATGTAATTGACATTAAGAAAGCAATAGCAATAAATTGAACGATCATATGCTAAGCTAACAGATGTGTCTTGTCCATCAAATCATTCTCCTAATGATGTGATCCCGTTATCAAGTGACAACACATGTCTATGGTTAGGAAACCTTAACCATCTTTGATCAACGAGCTAGTCTAGTAGAGGCTTACTAGGGACACGGTATTTGTTTATGTATCCACACATGTATTTAAGTTTCCGATCAATACAATTCTAGCATCAATAATAAACCTTTATCATGAATAAGGAAATATAATAATAACAACTTTATTATTGCCTTTAGGGCATATTTCCATCAGTCTTCCACTTGCACTAGAGTCCAATAATCTAGATTACATTGTAATGAATCTAACACCCATGGAGTCTTGGTGCTGATCATGTTTTGCTCGCGGAAGAGGCTTAGTCAACGGGTCTGCTACATTCAGATCCATATGTATTTTGCAAATCTCTATGTCTCCATCCTTGACCTTTTCACGAATGGAGTTGAAGCGTCTCTTGATGTGTTTGGTTCTCTTGTGAAACCTGGATTCCTTCGCTAAGGCAATTGCTCCAATGTTGTCACAAAAGATTTTCATTAGACCCGATGCACTGGGTATTACACCCAGATGGGATATGAACTCCTTCATCCAGACTCTTTCATGTGCTGCTTCTGAAGCAGCTATGTACTCTGCTTCACACGTAGATCCTGCCACGACGCTCTGCTTGGAACTGCACCAACTGACAGCTCCACCATTCAATATAAATATGTATTCGGTTTGTGACTTAGAGTCATCCGGATCAGTGTCGAAGCTAGCATCGACGTAACCATTTACGACGAGCTCTTCGTCACCTCCATAAACGAGAAACATATCCTTGGTCCTTTTCAGGTACTTCTGGATGTTCTTGACCGCTGTCCAGTGATCCACTCCTGAATTACTTTGGTACCTCCCTGCCAAACTTATGGCAAGGCACACATCAAGTCTGGTACACAGCATAGCATGCATGATAGAACCTATGGCTGAGGCATAGGGAATGACTTTCATTTTCTCTCTATCTTCTGAAGTGGTCGGCCTTTGAGTCTGACTCAATTTCACACCTTGTAACACAGGCAAGAACCCTTTCTTTGACTGGTCCATTTTGAACTTTTTCAAAACTTTGTCAAGGTATGTGCTTTGTGAAAGTCCTATTAAGCGTCTTGATCTATCCCTATAGATCTTGATGCCCAATATATAAGCAGCTTCACCGAGGTCTTTCATTGAAAAATTCTTATTCAAGTATCCTTTTATGCTATCCAGAAATTCTATATCATTTCCAATCAACAATATGTCATCCAGATATAATATCAGAAATACTACAGAGCTCCCACTCACTTTCTTGTAAATACAGGCTTCACCGTAAGTCTGTATAAAACCATATGCTTTGATCACCTCATCAAAGCGTATATTCCAACTCCGAGATGCTTGCACTAATCCATAGATGGATCGCTGGAGCTTGCACACTTTGTTAGCACCTTTAGGATCGACAAAACCTTCTGGTTGCATCATATACAACTCTTCTATATCTATACCTACTAATAAAGCAAGGTGCGTTTCTCCGATTTTTTTCATCCGTTCACCATCAAAATTTATTTTTCTATCCAAGGTGGTACTAAATATTTGTGCGTTCGTCTGTTTTTTTATTTTAGCAATACAGATTTTCGTACTTGGGCCGCATTAGCTGTGGCCCAGCCAAGCAGCCCACTTATTTGCCTGCTCATGAAGCTGCAAAACCTCTATTTTTCGCCCAACGCGGCAGATAGTCAGAGCTTCTCACAGGGCACCCAAAACTGTGCCGGCCCGTTTCGTTTTTCCTTCCAAATTTATTTTTAAATTTACCTTATTTTGTAATTAAAACTTTTCAAAAAAAGTTCAGAATTTTATTTATTTTGTCAAATTTTCGAAAAACTTTCAGAATTACAATATTGTGTTCGTGTTTTTAAAAATCTTTGAAAAAATATATTTTTGTTGTTCCGAATATTTTTCGAAATTCAGGACGTATTCAATTTTTTTTCCAAAAATTGTTTGTGTGTTCCAAAATTGTTTGGGATTTTGAAAAATGCATTTTAAAAAATATTCCAAAGTCAAAAAATATTCTTGTTTTAGTAAAATGTTCACAAATTCAAGATAATGTCCGCATTTAAAAACACATTTATAAAATTGTTCTGAATGTTCAAATTTCAAAAGTCGGTCACAACTTAAAATAAATGTTTCTGTTTTCATAAAAGGTTCATGTTTTTAGAAAATGATGCCGTTTCAAAAAAAAAAAAAATTCATGTTTTTTTTGAAATGGGCAGAATATTAAAAACATTGCCCGTAATTTCAAAAAATGTTCACATTTCGAAAATTATTTGGCAATTCATATTTTAAAATAATTTAGAAAAATGTTTTAAATCTGACATTGCAGTATGTTCTTAAATATTCGCGATGGCCATTGGTAACAGTTAGTGTTTGTTGCCATGGCTAGTAGCACATGGTCGAGTCTTTAAGGTCATGTGTTCGATCGTTCAACCTGTCGTTTTTCTGGATTATTACTCGTGCCTTGCAAACACAGGTCATTTCGGTGCCTGCCAGTAGCTGGGCCAGACGCGATCGGTTGTGCGTTCCACGCACTATTTGACGCAACTAGGTCATATAGTAGCTCCCATGCAGCTTCCCTAAGAAAAGCAAAAATATACGTATAGATTTTGATCCGTCCATTCCACACATAGTTCCTCATTTTTTTCATTTAACCCCAACCGGGCCTATCATGAATTTCTTTTTCTGTCGCACTGACAAGCAGCAAAAAATTAAGGGCGCGAGGGGATTAAACTATGAACCTTCCCTATTGTGCCGTCGGAGAAAGTCAACTCAGATAGCTTGCACTTATGATGGGAACAATACCACCTTGGATTTTATACTAAATCACATCAGTTTTTATATGTCCCTAAGTTGTTTGGAAATAAGAAGGTTGTGTGAGAATAAGGAAGTTGCCTCGAGAATCATGTGCAGAACGCGGTACTGCACAAATTATTGTCCGAGGTAACTTGCATGTGCCAATAAAAGATAATATGCTGGTTGGCTATAGCCTATAATTGAAAAAATTGTGGGCTCGTGCTAATAAAAGAGAATATGCTAGTTTTGCTTTAATTAATAAAAATTGTGGGCACGTGAGCGCAAAAATAGTCGAAGAGAATAAACCCTGATAATGAAGGGATATTCATGCCTGGTTATGCGCTAATTATGCTAATCAAACAAAATTTATGCGCTGCAATTAGTAATCTATTCGGTTACATCGTTGTAGGAGAGATTGGTCGAAGCAACCGTGCCTCGAAGATCGCCGTGTAGCAACCAAATGAGGACGCTAGCACAACTCCGAGACAGAGACGGATCCGGAGGAAAAAAAGGCACCAGTTGGGTGGTCGCCACCACGCCGACCAACCCCACCACTAACAAGATCTCGCGGGCCAATCATGACCCATGAGAAGACAGTAGCTCCACGCTCTGTCGCCCACCGCCGTGAAGACCGTTTTTGGTGGACATATCAATTATCTCTCCTCCTGCTTCTTGCAAAAAAATTATCTCCCCGTTGCAACGCATGGACAAATGTGCTATATTATTTAATTTATGTAGCTCTTTGAAGTCTGACCTTTATTTTTAAAGGATTTATTTTTCCGACAATTCCTCAAAAAACAAGCGGTCAAAAACAATGTTTATGACTATTTTAGAACCATGCCTAGGTCTATAATTTTTTTAGCAGACTTACTTGCAAATTATATTTGCAACACCGACAACAGTTCGGTTGATGGAGGAGGTGACTATAGGTGAGGCGCTAATCGACGACACCTACCGTGATGTTCAAAACGTCTTTGAAGTCCCGGTTCTAGGCGTAAAGCATGGCACACTGAACTATTGAGTAGTCATCAGACCGAGTCTGCCAGACGTTGATAACATCTGCAGTAGCTCCTGCAGCAGGTCTGTCACCTAGCGGTGCATCAAGGACATAATTCTTCTGTGCAGCAATGAGGATAATCCTCAAGTTATGGACCCAGTCCGTGTAGTTGCTACCATCATCTTTCAACTTAGCTGTCTCTAGGAACGCATTAAAATTCAGGAGAACGGTTAGCACGGGCCATTGATCTACAACATAGATATGCAAAACTATTAAGACTAAGTTCATGATAAATTAAGTTCAATTAATTAAATTACTAATAAACACCCACTTAAATTAACATCCCTTAAGTTATCTAAGTGATACATGATCCAAATCAACTAACCCAGGTCCGATCATCACGTGAGATGGGGTAGTCATCAATGGTGACTATCTCTATGTTGATCATATCTACTATATGACTCACGTTCGACCTTTCGGTCTCCAGTGTTCTGAGACCATGTCTGTACATGCTAGGATCGTCAAGTTTAACCCAAGTATTCTGCATGTGCAAAACTGTCTTACACCCATTGTATGTGAATGTAGAGTCTATCACACCCGATCATCACGAGGTGCTTCGAAACGACAAACTTTGGCAATGGTGCATACTCGGGGAGAACACTTTTATCTTGAAATTTAGTGAAGGGATCATCTTATAAGGCTACCGCCGTTCTAAGCAAAATAAAATGCATAAAGGATAAACATCACATGCAATCAAAATATGTGACATGATATGGCCATCATCATATTGTGCTTTTGATCTCCATCTCCAAAGCATCGTCATCATCTCCATAGTCACCGGCTCGACACTTTGATCTCCATCGTGCACTGCGGAAAACTAGACGGAGGACTAAACTGTGGAGAGGGGTGCCGCACGCGGCTAAGAGATTGTCGTGGTCTTGTGTGGCGCGCCCTCCCTCATATATATATATATAGGTGGGGGGAGGGGAGGCAGCCAGGAGGCACCCCAAGGGTGGCCAGCCGGCCCCCTTGGGCTCCTGCCCTCTAGCGCCCCCCTTCCTTGTATGCCTGTGGAGGGAAGGCAGGAGGAGGTGGCGCCCCCCCTTTCCTTCCTCCTAGGTGGAGGGAAGGAAAGAGGGGCTAGCCCTCCCTCCTTTCCATCCCTAGGGCCGGCGGCCAAGGGAAGGGGCGCGCCAGCCCCTTGTGGGCTGGTGTGTTCCTCCCTCTTGGCCCATAAGGCCCATTAACCTCCCGGGGCTTCCCGGAACCCCTTCCGGTGATCCGATGAATACCCGATACACTCCGAAACCTTTCCGGTGTCCAAATAGCATCGTCCTATATATCAATATTTACCTCCGGACCATTCCGGAGCTCCTCATCATGTCCATGATCTCATTCGAGACTCCGAACAACATTCGGTCACCAAATTACATAACTCATATAATACTATATCGTCAACGAGCGTTAAGCGTGCGGACCCTACGGGTTCGAGAATGATGTAGACTTGACCGAGACGCCTCTCCGGTCAATAACCAATAGTGGAACCTGGATGCTCATATTGGTTCCTACATATTCGACAAATATCTTTATTGGTCGAACCTTATGACAACATATGTAATCCCCTTTGGCTGTCGGTATGTTACTTACCCAAGATTCGATCATCGATATCTTCATACCTAGTTCAATCTCGTTATCGACAAGTCTCTTTACTTGTTCCGTAATACATCATCTCGTAACTAACTCCTTAGTCATTTTGCTTGCAAGCTTCTTGTGATGTGTATTACCGAGAGGGCCCAGAGATACCTCTCCGATACACGGAGTGACAAATCCTAATCTCGATCCATGCCAACTCAACAGACACCTTCGGAGATACCTGTAGAGCATCTTTATGATCACCCAGTTATGTTGTGACGTTTGATAGCACACAAGGTATTCCTCCGGTATCCGGGAGTTGCATGATCTCATAGTCGAAGGATTATGTAATTGACATTAAGAAAGCAATAGCAATAAACTGAACGATCATATGCTAATCTAACGGATGGGTCTTGTTCATCACATCATTCTCCTAATGATGTGATCCCGTTATCAAATGACAACACATGTCTATGGTTAGGAAACCTTAAGCATCTTTGATGAACGAGCTAGGTGATGACCCACAAGTATAGGGGATCTATAGTAGTTCTTTCGATTAGTAAGAGTGTCGAACCCAACGAGGAGCAGAAGGAAATGACAAGCGGTTTTCAGGAAGGTATTTTCTGCAAGCACTGAAATTATCGGTAACAGATAGTTTTGTGATAAGATAATTCATAACGGGTAACAAGTAACAAGTGTAATAAAGGTGCAGCAAGGTGGTCCAATCCTTTTTGTAGCAAAGGATAAGCCTGGACGAACTCTTATATAAAGCAAAGCGCTCCCAAGGACACATGGGAATTGTTGTCAAGTTAG
Organism: Thinopyrum elongatum; assembly: GCA_011799875.1. Lineage (NCBI taxonomy): Eukaryota > Viridiplantae > Streptophyta > Magnoliopsida > Poales > Poaceae > Thinopyrum > Thinopyrum elongatum. The sequence goes on along the minus strand of CM022303.1, from coordinate 715,505,615 downwards.
TTTTCATCATGCTCATATGATTCACGTTCGTTACTTTGATAATTTGATATGCGGGTGGACCAGTGCTTGGGTGCTGTCCTTACTTGGACAAGCCTCTCACTTATGATTAACCCCTCTCTCAAGCGTCCACAACTACGAAAGAAGAATTAAGATAAATCTAACCATAGCATGAAACATGTGGATCCAAATCAGCCCCTTACGAAGCAACACATAAACTAGGGTTTAAGCTTCTGTCACTCTAGCAACCCATCATCTACTTATTACTTCCCAATGCCTTCCCCTAGGCCCAAATCATGGTGAATTGTCATGTAGTCGACGTTCACATAACACCAGTAGAGGAAAGACAACATACATCTCATCAAAATATCGAACGAATACCAAATTCACATGATTACTTATAACAAGACTTCTCCCATGTCCTCAGGAACAAACGTAACTACTCACAAAGCATATTCATGTTCATAATTAGAGGGGTAATAAATATCATTAAGGATATGAACATATGATCTTCCACCGAATAAACCAACTAGCATCAACTACAAGGAGTAATGAACACTACTAGCAACCCATAGGTACCAATTTGAGGTTTTGAGACAAAGATCGGATACAAGAAATGAACTAAGGTTTGAGTGGAGATGGTGCTGGTGAAGATGTTGATGGAGATTGACCCCCTCTCGATGAGAGGATCATTGGTGATGACAATGGCTTCGATTTCCCCCTCCCGGAGGGAAGTTTCCCTGGAAGAACAGCTCCGCCGGAGCCCTAGATTGCTTCTGCCCAGGTTCCGCCTCGAGATGGCGGCGCTTCGTCCTGAAAGCTTCCTTATGATTTTTTTCAGGTCAAAACCCTCCATATAGCAGAAGATGGGCACCGGAAACCTGCCAGGGGCCCCACAAGCCCTAGGGGCGCGCCCAGGGGGGTAGGGTGCGCCCCCCAGGCTTGTGGCCACCTGGTGGGTCCCCATCTGGTATTTCTTTGCCCAATATTTTTTATATATTCCAAAATAATTCTCCGTAAATTTTTTAGGACTTTTGGAGTTGTGCAGAATAGGTCTCTCATATTTGCTCCTTTCCGGTCCAGAACTCCGGCTGCCGGCATTCTCCCTCTTTGTGTAAACCTTGTAAAATAAGAGAGAAAAGGCATAAGTATTGTACCATAATGTGTAATAACAGCCCTTAATGCAATAAATATCAATATAAAAGCATGATGCAAAATGGACGTATCAACTCCCCCAAGCTTAGACCTCGCTTGTCCTCAAGCGGAAACCGAAAATCGATAATCATGTCCACATGTTTAGGGATAGAGGTGTCGATAAAATAAAATACAGACATGAAGGCATCATGATCATCTTTAGTAGGGCAACATATATTGTCATATAATTTCTTATGCTAAAGTAAAAATTCGTTCACAGGGTAAAGTATGAATCAAAAACTTTATTGAAAACCAACAAACTATGATCTTGGCCATTGAAACAATTGCAATTTATCATAACGTCGGAAAGAGTCAATGTAAGAGCTTTCATATAGCAAGTTTCACATACTCAACTATCATTTAGTCTTTCATAATTGCTAACACTCACATGATACTTACGAGATCAAAGTCTCAATCGGACACAGAGAAAGATAGGGGCTTATAACTTCGCCTCCCAACCTTTTACCTCAAGGGTAACGTCAACAATAATAGTTTATGAATACCTACATCCGAGTGGATATATATATCTGGATCTCCCCCAACATATAGTGCTTGCCAAAAAGAAAAAAATTATAAAAAGAAGAGGTGATGATCACCATGACTCTTGTATAAAGGTAGGAGATAAATAAAAGATAGGCCCTTCGCAAAGGGAAGCAGAGGTTGTCATGCACTTTTATGGTTGGATGCACAAAATCTTAATGCGAAAGAACGTCACTTTATATTGCCGCTTGTGATAAAGAACTTTATTACGCAGTCCGTCGCTTTTATTTCTTCCATATCAGAAGTTCGTATAAAGCTTATTTTCCTCACACTAAAAGATCATACATATTTAGAGAGCAATTTTTATTGATTGCACCGATGACAACTTACCTGAAGGATCTTACTCAATCCATAGGCAGGTATGGTGGACTCTCATGGCAAAACTGGGTTTAGGGATTTTGGATGCACAAGTAGTATCTCTACTTGGTGCAAAAGATTTGGCTAGCATAGGATGAGAAGCAAGCTCAACATGTTGGAGGATCCATGACAATATAACTTCTATTCGGATATAAAGAAACATAACCCATTATGTTGTCTTCCTTATCCAACATCAACCTTTTAGCATATAATATTTTAATGAGTGCTCACAATCACAAAAGATGTCCAAGATAGTGTATTTATATGTGAGACCTCTCTTTCTTTATTACTTCCTATTAATTGCAACAATGACCAAAACTATGTTTGTCAACTCCCAACAAATTTCATGCGACATACTCCTTATATGTGAAGTCATCACTTCCCATAAGATCATTATATAATCTTTTTATTTATTTCTTTTATTATTTATTTCTTTTACTCAAGATCATAGCAAGAAATCAAAGCCTCAACTCAAAACTAATCTTTATTATATACCTCTCAGACTCGATTACATAGAGGGAACACAAAGCAAAACTCAAAGCTATATCATACTAAAACTTTATTCTACTAAACTGAGATATAACCAAAAGGATCGAACTAAGAAAAATGATAAAGGTAAAGGTGTGATGGTGATACGATACCGGGGCACCTCCCCCATGCTTGGTAGTTGCCAAGGGGAGTGCCCATACCCATGTACTTAGGTCTCTTTCTTCGGAGGTGGTGATGCAATCTTCTTGGCGATAATACCATTCAGGATGCGATTTTCTTCCTCATGCCTATTGACTTACTATTTGAGATCCATTATTTCCTTACGGAGTTTGCCTGTGACGGCTAGAGCTCCGATCACCCATGGATGCTTCCTGGCTGCGGGGGAAAAAGCAACTCTTTTTCATGTTATCTTAAGAGAGAAATCTAGCATTGGGAGGTATGACCGAATTCGGTATTGCTGAGCTCTGGAGTTCCTCCAGTATGACTCCAGGTTGAGGGCGAGAGGTAACTTCTTGATCCTCCTCCATGGCATCAACTCTTTTCAGGTCAGCCTCCATCTCTTCCTCCGTCGACCACCCAAAGTGGTCAGCTTCGCTGTATGCTCTTGGGTCCGGTATCGGGTGAGAGACATGACTCTCCCCGACCGACTCTTGCAAAGACATCTTGCTCTAAATCTACTGCAAAATTAGCGTACCACATACCTACTCCTTTTCGGAGTCTGAAACATTCTGGTAGATATCCCTTATGTACTCCTCCAGTGTTATGGTATTAATAATATTGGTTTCAACATTTATGGGAGTACCTGAGATATAATGTTTGATTCTTTGCCCGTTTACCACCTTCGGATTATTGCCTTCGGCGTTGTTGATTTTGATGGCACCGGAACGATAAACTTCCTCGATAATGTAAGGCCCTTCCCATTAGAGAGAAGCTTTCCTGCAAAAAATCTTAAACGAGAATTGTATAGCAAGACATGATCACCTACATTAAATTCACGCTTTTGTATCCTTTTATCATGCCATCTTTTAACTTTCTCTTTAAATAATTTGACATTCTCATAGGCTTGGGTTCTCCATTCATCAAGTGAGCTAATGTCAAATAATCTCTTCTCACCGGCAAGTTTGAAATCATAGTTGAGCTCTTTAATTGCCCAATAAGCTTTATGTTCTAATTCAAGAGGTAAGTGACATGCTTTTCCATAAACCATTTTATATGGAGACATACCCATAGGGTTTTATAAGCAGTTCTATAAGCCCATAATGCATCATCAAGTTTCTTAGACCAATTCTTTCTGGATCTATTAACAGTCTTTTGCAAGATCAACTTTATTTCTCTGTTACTCAATTCTACTTGACCACTAGACTGAGGGTGATATGGAGATGCAATTCTACGGTTAACATCATATTTAGCAAGCAATTTACGGAAAGCACCATGAATAAAGTGTGAACCACCATCAGTCATTAAATATATAGGGACTCCAAACCTCGGGAAAATAACTTCTTTAAGCATTTTAATGGAGGTGTTATGATCAGCACTCACTACAAAAAAGACACATCCGTGACATTTTGGGCCGAACAAATTTTTTTCCTGTCATGCTAATGACACTTCTATGACGATAATTGTGACAAAAGCACGTATCATCATAGATGTGGTGGGCTCCTACTTCTATGACAAAAAATCATGACAGAAAATGGGCTTTTCGTCCTGGGCGGGCCGGGGACGCACCTGCATGACATTCTTTGGGCCGTCCATGACGGAAAAAATCATGGTAGAAGCGAGGGCGAGGAAAATTTCGGGGAGTTCTCGGTTACGGTGGGTGGTCGGGGCCGAGCGATGCATGGAGGTTTGCGCGTTTCTCTCGTACACGTACGCGCGTGTGTGCGAGGTGTTGGGCTCTAACTGAACCCGAGCGAGGCGTTCGCTTACTGAGCCCGAGTGATTGCACTAGCTACGTTACTGAACCCGAGCGATCGATCCCTTGGCTGTTAACTGAACCCGAGTGATTCCTTCGCTACTGCTGCTAACTGAACCCGAGCGATCGATCGCTGCTGCTGCTGCTGCTTACTGAAGCCGATCGAACCTGCTGCCTCTTGATGAACAGTCACCGTTGTTGGGGATTGGATGAACAGTCCCGGTGGGGGTTGGATGAACAGGACCCCGTGGTAGTAGAGGCCGTTACCGCTGGATGAATAGGACCCCGATCGAGAGGAGGCCGCCACACACCCGAGCCGGTTGGGGGTGGATGAACAAGACCCCGTGGAGGGCTAGTTGAACAGGACCCCGTGTGGAGGGCTGTTTGAACAGTAGCCGGTGGAGGCTGGATGAACAGGACCCCGTGGTGAACAATAGCTGGTGGAGGCTGGAGGAAGTCGACGGTGGATGAACAGTAGCAGGTGGAGGCTGGAGGAAGTCGACGATGGATGAACAATAGCCCGTGGAGGCTGGAGCGAGGCATTAGACGGTGGATGAACAATATCCCGTGGAGTCCCGTTTTGCGGTACGCCACACCCCTCCCGATGAACAGGGCCCCGTTTCAACCGTAGGCGCTCCAACACAAGTCCGTTTCCTTCATTTTGCGGTACGCCACACCCCTCCCGATCAACATCACCCCGTTTCGACTGTAGGAGCTCCAACAAAAGTCCGTTTCCTCTGTTTTATGGTACGCCAGACCCCTCCCGATGAACAGGATCCCGTTTCGACCGTAGCCGGTCGAACAGAAGGCCGTTTACTCCGTTCTGCGGTACGCCAGACCCCATTTCGGCTGTTCCGTCCAAGCCGGTTGGCTCCCGTTGAACACGACGCATTCCGACCCAGTCTGTTGCCTCCCGATGAACACGATGCTGTTTCTCCGTTCCGATCCAGCCGGTTGGCTGCCGATGAATAGGACGCCATCGCTGTACGCATTCGAGACCCCGCCCGTATGTACGTACGTAGCCGTATTTACTTTCTTGCAGAATGGCTGTACGTACGTGTACATGATTTATACAGGACTACCTCAACTGCTACGTCACACGTGCCGCTCCTTGCTCGGCCACGGTTCATCCTTGCAGAGAGACTGATCGACCACAGTATGTACGTACACGTTCGCTACCAGAGAGACAACCCTACGTACAGTTCGACCGGGTGGGTCCCAGCTGTCAGGGAGGATAAGGAGGCACTTCCTTGCGTGCGAAGATATAGCTGATGGGTCCCAGCTGTCAGGGGGAGGAATTATTATTTTTGCCCGTAATAACGACGCACTTCCTTGCGTGCGAAGATGTAGCTGTTGGGCCCCAGCTGTTAGGGGGAGACAACATTATTTTTCAGGGTAAAAAGGATGCAATTGCATGCATGCGTCCATGGGCGTGGTGCGTCCCCACTGTCAGCCTCTCCACGTACAATCATCTTCTGATGACTCTCGTTTATTGACCACGTTGACCACACCGTGCCGAGCACACCAAGGCCGGTGGATGACGGCGAGGCCCCAGACTGGAACGACCCGGAGATGAGGAAGATGCGACAGTGGAGTCGCAGATGGAGAGGAGTGGGAAACTTGACTGGTTCAGGTGCGCGGCAGCACTGCTGCCCACAGGAGACAGGAGCAAGATCAGAGGTTGAAGAAGCATCACAGCTGTTGGATTAACATCCAACGGTCCAGCTACTAGAATCATTTGTTGATTTAGTTAACAAAGCCCTGCGCACGCGTCAGATTACTAGGCCCACAGTCAGCCACCAAATCTACCGGGTCCCAGCTGTCATGGGGAGGAACAGTTTTTTTCGCATAACAAGGAGGCACTTCCTTTCGTGCGAAGATACAGCTGATGGGTCCGAGCTGTCAGCAGGAGCAATCATTTTTTTCACGTAATAAGGAGTCACTTGCTTCTGTGGGTCCCTACTATCAGCCTCTCTACTTACATCCCTCTTCCGATGGCTGTTGTTTGTTGACCATGTTGACCACGCCGCGCCGAGAGCACCAATGCGGTGGACGACAGTGAGGCCCAGGAAGGGAACGACCCGGAGCCGGTGAAGCCACAACAGCGGATACCCACGCTGAGGGGAGTACGAGTGCTGACTAGTCGGCTGCGGGGTGAGGCTGACGTCGCGGGAAAATAACAGGAGGTGCGGGTGGGTAGAGGGATGGCCTAGCGGCAGCACAGCCGGCCACGGGAGGAGGGAGTAGGCAGTCCCGCCCGGGCTGGTTTGGGCGGCTGGAGCAGGAAGATCAGAGATTGAAGAAGCACGACGGCCATTGGATGAACATCCAACAGTCACTGCTCTGTGTTGACTAAGTTGACAAAGCCTTGCGTACGCGTCGATTTTTGTTAGGACAACGTCATCATCAACCTAGTAGGTCCACAAGTCAGCCTCCGAATCGGTGAAAAAGAGCATACAACCCATTTGCCATTATTTTCAATAATTTATAGCCTATTTGCTAATTCTTAAGGATATTTTGAAGCCCATATTCTTCTTATTAGCATTACAGACCATATTCTGGCCACTGCTAGAAAATTCAACGAAATTTTGAATATTTCGGTGGGGTCCGAAATCTTTTAATCACGTTAAAAATAATTTAAAAAAATTATATCAAAATAAAATACAAAGAAATTTTCTCCGCAAAAAAATGAATGAAATTTAAAATCTAGAAAAAATAAAATTTGAATGTAATCACCGGTTGGCTTTGGTTTAAAAATTTACAACCCATTTCTTAGTACTTATAGCCCATTTTCTGGGGAAGCCGAATACATCCCTCCTCGTCTTGAAAGATTTGAAGCCCAGCAGGGCTGAGAAAAGCATGTAGGCCTCGGTTGGGTATTCTCCAAAAAAAATAGAACTGGGCTAGCCATTTTCAGAAAGAAAACAGATATCAACTGGGCTCGTCATGTGCTTAAATAAAAGCGTGGGCTAGACGGGCCACAGCCCCCGCATAGCGCGCAGTTGAGCTCTGTCTCTAAAACTAAAAAACAACTGGGTGAGCTGCTGGGTCCCTGGTGTTAGCCGCTCGTTGTGTATTTTTCTTGTTTATTGACTACATTGACAATGGCGTGGGACCAAGATGTCAAACAATTAGGAGGAAGTATTTTTTTTGGCTTGTAATAACGAGGCACCTGCTTGCGTAATGCCATGACCCTGGTAGGTCTCTACTGTCAGCCTCTCCACGTACAGTCATCTCCTGATTCCTCTCGGTTGTTGACAATGTTGACAACGCTAGACGACGGCGAGCACAGCGAGCGAATTAAGGTGGAGAACGACGACGAGGCCTCGGATGGGAACGAACAGGAGCCGTGGAAGATGCGGCAGTGTAGTGGCAGGTGGAGGGGAGTACGAGGGCAACAACATGTAATTCAAGCTTACAAACGGTACAAAAGCCCAAGGATTAATTGTTCATCAAATTTAGACAAAACCCAGATTGAACATGGTAATAACATCTAGCCCAACCACTATTTTTGGCAGTCACAAACAAATGGATCGGTCTGATCCATAAAATCAACATCCTGTGCCAAAAAAATTATTGAAACATGATGACAAGTTGTTGTAAATAGAAGCCGAGCACGTTCAGAAGCCCATTTGTCCACTTGAAACTTCTTTTTTTGCTATTCAACATGTCCGTCCGTGAGAAATTTCTTGTTGAAAAACTTAAGCCTCATGGACAATAGTAACCTCGCATTCAACAGGAAGAATGTGACAATGCTTCTGTTTGCCTGGCTACTCATCGATAACCTTTTTCAACTTAGAAAAAGGTTATAGCTCCTTCTCTGGCCGGCTTGGCATCCACCAAATTAGAGGATGCGGTACTGCATGCAGACACTCACACTGGTCGTAGCGCGACAAAATGAGGTGTCAAATAACAGGCCTACAATATACTTACTAGATTGTAAAGGTTCACAGGCTAGTCAACATTCACATTAAACTAAGCTTCAGAAGATACGGTATGCATACTAACATTCACAAGCACAAAAGTTCATCATGTTTATGCATCTCAATGATTCACCATACTATAACCAATACAAAGCTGTGAGAAGGTGTAGAAATAAAGAAAAACGATCGATGCTTCTCTGAGCAAAGGGCCTCCCTGTGCATGCATTAATTTCCTGGGCATGCTTGTTTCTTCTCAATGTTGCGAGCACTTTGAGGATGTTGGCAACTCCACAGCTAGCTGGCTGCCTCATCTTGCAATTGATGCTGACACATTTGCAGCAAACACAGGAGGCAATAGAGATGACTCAACATCAGACCGTATTGTGCAGTTCCCCTGAAATCTTCATTGTCCTGAATCTGAAAATATAGGAAAACAATAGTTATACTTAAACAGTGTTGCAAAACAGTAGCACATATCAATAGCTCGGCATGAAAAAACATGACCATCTGGACGAAGGGGATAATGACCTGCCTGAGGAAGATTATATATAATTTCATAAGTTGTTAGTTGATTTCCACCTTCGGCTGCACTACTTGTTTGCTCCTCCACACATGACAGGATCGTTCCACACTGCAATCAGCAAGTCAATGTACGAATAAGCTTATTTCATCTTGCGGTGGTCATTGTACCTAGTTACGAATGTAGGAATACCTGGAGCACCATGAGGTTAGCTGACAGCAGGTAGATGCAGCCATATAATTTTGTGCGGTGCTACCAAAATTGAGGTTTGTGTCCCTTCCCCTTCTTATGAGAATTCTTCTTGAAGTTGGTAGAATGTGACGGCTTGTTCGTTGCATCAAACTTGCCTTTTCCCTGAGATTTGTTCTTGTTGTTTTGGGGCTTGTTGGGCTGGAAGTTCTTCTCGTGTACCATCTGGGCACTAGAAGCTCCCTCAGTGACTCGAGCACGTGTGTCTTTTGCTCTCGCCTTCTCTTCAAAATCAAGAGTGCTAATGAGATCCAAAACGGAAAACTCATGTCTCTTGTTTTTCAGAGAAGTAGCAAAATTGTTCCACGAAGGTGGAAGCTTGGCAATGATGGTCCCAACAACAAATTTGTCCGGTAACACACACTTAAAGTACTCAAGTTCCTTAGCGAGTGACTGTATCTCATGAGCCTGCTGAACAACAGGGCGCTCATGAGTCATCTTGTAGTCACAGAATTGCTCCATGACGTACAACTCGCTGCCAGCGCCCGAGGCCCCAAACGTGCCCTCGAGCGCAGCCCACATGTCTTTCCCGCTGTCAAACGACATATATGAATCCACAATGGAATCGTCAAGAACACTCATAAGGGTGGCTTTGAAGAGGGTATCCATGTTCTCAAAAGCTTCCTGCTGTGCAGGATTAAGATCGCCCTCAGGCTCGCCCTTAGTGGCGTCATAGCAGTACATGATCTGAAACTAGTATACTTCTCTCGTGCGCCACCTTTTATATTGCATCCCCTTAAAGGTAGGCGGCTTCAAAAGCGCAGCAAAACTAGTCGGAGTAAATTGCCTATAATCAGGTTTTTGGATTGGATTGTTGAATATATGAGCAATTTACTATGAGGTTTAATCCGAATCAACAGTAAATAGATCATGACGACAATTGCAAAGATCAAAGTAATGATGTGGACTAAACCAGGAGGATAGAATCACATACTGTGCAGCGGGAGCAGAACCGCTGTGGTTGATGTTGTCACTCATGTTGTTGATGAAGAGGTTACCGAGTTCGGGGAAGAAGGTTGTCGTTGAGAAAGTCGTCGCTGGCAGCAGTCGTACGAGTGTGCTCCCCAAAAACCTGATCGCCCCTCTCCCGTACAGGATCACGAAAGGCGGGGTTCCGGAGGACTGCTGTCCCTTCTCCCGGTGCACACCGGAAGGAGGGATGGAGAAGACTTGCGTGGCGGCGCTATGATCTGGGAGATCTCATGATCTGGAATGGTGCGAAACCATATGATACAGCGGCGGCTAGGGTAGAGCCTGTCAGGTCGGTCATGCGAGTATAATAGTAGGCCTTTGGCCCAAACCCCACGTCCAAGTCAATAATAGCCTCACTATCCAAAAGAACCGGAAACAGCTGACTAATTAAGGCGTTTGTTAATTATTAATTAATGACTTAATAAATTTTCCGACCAACAAAAATATAGACCACATGCATAGCTTTTGTCCTTGGACAGGCTCATTTCCGAGGAGCGCGCGTGTAGGTTTCCTATTATCATGCTCATGCAAATGCTAGAATAGATCACATTATAAAGTGGTGCAACTCACACTGACCTAGCAGTATGGCACTAAACTTTAGTCCCACTCACACCACACCATGCTCTAAGAGCATGGTTAATAGTATAGCCAACATCCGGCTATATGAAGTTGACACAGCATATAGAGCCAACCTAATAGCCTGCTAGTACAATAGTTAGTCCCTTTAGTATAATATATCATTAATACATGACCCCACCTTTTGTCTCACAAAGTATGTTGGAGCTCGTGCTACAACCGGCTACAAGTTTACAGCTCGCTTCTCTTCTCTCTCCTCTTCTCGCTCCTTCAACTAAGCACAAATACTATATTTAAATCCTTATAGCCTGCTTATGTCACCTTATTGTATTTGCCCTAAAGTTACTCTCCACCGTGAGTAGTCTAAAATGTCAGGCGTGCAGCGGGTGGCGCCCTCGGCCGGCGCGCCGCTTCAAAAGCGGACGTAGTGAGAGGCCGCGTCGCCCTGACTTGCCATCAATGTGGAGCGGCGGGCTCAGCTGGCGCCGGGCGGGAAGCGCGCGCGGGAGGGGGGAGGGGTTTTTGGTGGGCCAGGAAGGTGAGAAGCCAACTTGGGATCGGTCCGGACGAGGAAACATCTGGTGCTCCCATACTCCAACTGCTTACAATAAGTGTGGGCTATGTAGAGGGCGTAGTAAGCAAGCTTCTCATCGTTCTGCGAGTTGACAGGACACATCAAAGTAGTAGTTTTTTTTAAAAATGTACATCAAAGTACTAGTGTAGTAGTCTCCAAAAAGGGCCGACCATATCCATGGCTACCATCCCATCCCGTGCTCCGTCATTGAGTACGTGCACGATTCACGTGCCATTGAAGAAAAAAACTGCGTACGTGCCATTGAAGAAAAAAAATTAAAAACAAACACGCCGCCGCGTCATGGTCGAACTTTGATTCGTTCACGCATGGTTCCCGACCCTCCACTAAGTGAACAACTACTACACGCGTCAAATTATCACGTGAGCTGCCTCTTCATCTAGAAATGAGCTCCACCATGTACCCGCGCGTGTGTGTTAGGGAATGAGGCACAGAGTACGTGCGTCCAATTCTTCTCTTCATGCACGTACTCTTTTTTTATTGCAGGTGATTCGTGCACGTACTCGGCCTACGTTGGTGACCATTGGTGAGTCTCACTTATCTCTACATCTCTACATGTACATCTACATCTGCATCTACGTCTACACTACATCTACATCTACCTCTACTATAGTACAACAAGTTTTAAACATGAGACCAGCCATTTTCTTGCATGACACGACCAGCCCGTATCGCTTCTTGCTCCTCGTCTCTCTCAAAGTGCGCCCGGCAGGCGATTTTGCCATCGATTGAGGTCGGTTCGCTCACACTCGGTCCCACATGTTATAAATCTAAAAAGAATAGTGATATGACAATAGGAAGCGCTCTGACCGGTGGACCAAACGCGACAGACGTGCCGAGTGGGTCCAGTTTCTCGTAAGGTGACTTATTGATACGTCCATTTTGCATCATGCTTTTATATTGATATTTATTGCATTATGGGCTGTTATTACACATTATAGCACAATACTTATGCCTTTTCTCGCTTATTTTATAAGGTTTAGATGAAGAGGGAGAATGCCGGCAGCTGGAATTCTGGACTGGAAAAGGAGCAAATATTAGAGACCTATTCTGTACAACTCCAAAAGTCCTGAAACTTCACGAAGAGTCATTTTGGAATTAATAAAAAATATTGGGCGAAGAAAGCACCAGAGGGGGGCCACCAGCCAGTCACAAGGGTGGAGGGCGTGCCCTACCCCCTGGGCGCGCCCCCTGTCCTTGTGGGCCCCCTGGCAGTCCTCCGACGCCCATCTTCTGCTATATGGTGTCTCTTGCACTGAAAAAAAATAATAAGGAAGCTTTCGGGACAAAGCACCGCCGTCTCGAGGCGGAACCTGGGCAGAACCAATTTAGGGCTCCGGCGGAGCTATTTTGCCGGGGAAACATCCCTCCGGGAGGGGGAAATCGTCGCCATCGTCATCACCATCGATCCTCTCATCGAGAGGGGGTCAATCTCCATCAACATCTTCACCAGCACCATCTCCTCTCAAACCCTTGTTCATCTCTTGTATCCGATCTCTGTCCCAAAACCTCAGGTTGGTACCTGTGGGTTGCTAGTAGTGTTGATTACTCCTTGTAGTTGATGCTAGTTGGTTTATTCGGTGGAAGATCATTTGTTCAGATCCTTAATGATAATTAATACTCCTCTGATTTTGAACATGAATATGCTTTGTGAGTAGTTACGTTTGTTCCTGAGGACATGGGAGAAGTCTTGTTATAAGTAATCATGTGAATTTGGTATTCGTTCGATATTTTGATGAGATGTATGTTGTCTTTCCTCTAGTGGTGTTATGTGAACGTAGACTACATGACACTTCACCATTGTTTGGGCCTAGGGGAAGGCATTGGGAGATGATGGGTTGCTAGAGTGACAGAAGCTTAAACCCTAGTTTATGCGTTGGTTCGTAAGGGGCTGATTTGGATCCACATGTTTCATGCTATGGTTAGGTTTACCTTAATTCTTCTTTCATAGTTGCGGATGCTTGCGAGAGGGGTTAATCATAAGTGGGAGGCTTGTCCAAGGAAGGGCAGCACCCAAGCACCGGTCCACCCACATATCAAATTATCAAAGTAACGAACGCGAATCATATGAGCATGATGAAAACTAGCTTGACAGTAATTCCCATGTGTCCTCGGGAGCGCTTTGCTTTATATAAGAGTTCGTCTAGGCTTGTCCTTTGCTACAAAAAGGATTGGGCCACCTTGCTGCACCTTGTTTACTTTTGTTACTTGTTACCCGTTACGAATTATCTTATCGCACAACTATCTATTACCGATAATTTCAGTGCTTGCAGAGAATACCTTGCTGAAAACCGCTTGTCATTTCCTTCTGCTCCTCGTTGGGTTCGACACTCTTACTTATCAAAAGGACTACGATAGATCCCCTATACTTGTGGGTCATCACTTATGCACCTCGATGGAGGAAGCACCTTGCTCAAATTTGGCACTTTTCCGTGAATTCTCTAGACATTTATTAGCCCAGATACTCCCTCCGTTTTTATTTACTCTGCATATTAAAAAACCACCGCACTGTACGGTTGTCCTTCGTCTCTCACAAAATGTCGCCCGCTTCTCTTCTCCCCCCTTTTCCGTTTTACAATCCTACGAATCAAACAACGCACATAGGAAAAATTCCTAAGGATTAGAATCCTCCAAAATTCCTTTGAGAATCCTTTGAATCAAAAAACCCTTATAACAGGGCTCAATTAACAAATCTCACCAACCATTGGCACCTTGTACTTATGGTTGCTTCGTCCGAGCAACTTACTCTTGGAATATTGGAGTACGAGCGCATTCAACGAAGAGTGAAATGATGGTTGCTTCGCCCGAGCAACTTTTACTAGTACTACGGGAAAGGTGGGGCTCTGTGTCGGAGTAAATGGCCACGGGTAGCCTCATAAGCCCCCCATGGTATTTCAACATATCGGGGCTAGCTGCGCCCCTCACACCTTCCGGGAGCGCGACCGCCTTCTTGGGCCGGCTGGTCCAAGAGGCCGGCTGCTAGAAGGCGGCAAGACCAGGGAGGGCGGCCGCGAGGGGGCCGATTCCTGGCAGGCGGCCCCTCGCCTCCTCGAAGGTAGCACCGCATCATCATGACAAGACGAGGCATGGCTACAGTGCAGTCTGCCACCCGCGAGTCCGGGATGGAACATGGCCACAAGTGCTGTGTATTGGGCGGACACCCCCCGCCCAGCGCGGCACTGTTGCCACGCAGTCCGTGACATCACTAGCGTCAGAGGGAGCCGTGCTCCCACGAAGGGCGGTCGGAGCGGCCCGCAGGCGGCAGGCCCTACCTGTCCGCGAGCCACCAGAAGGCAGCAAACCTCAAGCAGGCGGCAATAAGGGAGGGCCGATTCCTAGCAGGCGGCCCTTCTCCCCCTTGGAGTCTGTGCGCCATTAACCAGATGGGACGGGGTATGGCTACAGTGAGCGCCCGTCGGGCGACGGGACTGCAGCCACGCTCCCCCCGACAAAGCCTTCGTCATCGGGGACGAAGCTGCAGTATAAAGCAGTCAACATGGCCCACAGTCGGCGGGCCCTACCTGTCGGCCGAGATCACGGCAGTCGGCGGGGTCCACCAGGCGGCGGGCCCTAGCGGTCGGCGGAGAAGCCAGCGACCAGAGACGCTGACGGCCGGGTCCTACACCCGGCTGGATTACCATTGTACCCCTGGGGGTAGGTCTATATAAACCCCCTAGGCTCACCCATGCAAAGGGTTCAGCACCCACACCATACACTCACAAACGTAGAGAGAAGAGTAGGGCTAGCCTTGCCCTTCTTCCTCCTCTAGCCAAAACAGCTCAAGGAGCAAGCTTGTAGCTACCTTGTTGATCATAGTCATCATGCGGAGACCCCGCAGAGCAGGACTAGGGGTGTTATCTCCGAGGAGAGCCCCGAACCTAGGTAAGATTCGCAGGCATGCGCGGTCTCGCTCACTCCCGCCTCTAGAGCCCGACGACGTACTCTTGTCCCCATCCACGATAAGCCACCCCCTGGCATATGTCGCACAATATCCCCGACATTTGGCGCCCACCGTGGGGCAAGGTGCACCGTCGTCCAGACGAGCGCAGCCAACCCTCTTCCTTCTTGGCGAGCGCAGCCAGCCCGGCACGCCCGACGGCGTTTGCGCCGACACGCTGCGTGGCGTGGAATCCGCCTGCGCCGCATGCTGCCTCGCTGATTCCATCGGCGGGATCTGCCTCTCCGACGAGCCCGCACCCAACGCGGGCGCGGCCAGCTCTGGGAGCTGCCTTGTTGACCCCCTCGGCAAGCTTCACATCGCCAACGAGCCGGCCTCTGATCTGGAGTCCGTTGACTCCACCGACCCGCCCGTCGACATGGTCATCGACGCCGACGCCGCGCCTTCTGATGCCTTCCCCGGTGACGTGGTGATCTTCGACGACCCGCTCCCTGCTGCTGACAGCAGCGCCAGCACCAGCACCGTCACCGAGGTGCTGGTCATCAGCCACGATGGAGCCTCCGATGAGGCCGGCCGGGACCTATTGCAGGCAGCAATGCGGGACCTGTCCGCGCCCGTAGCACCCGGTGCGAACGGCGAAACGCTGGAAGTGTGCTGTGTTGCACTCCTCGACAGCGCCAACAAGTTGGCAGCCATGAGACGCCTCACCGAGGCCTACCAGCGCGAGATCGACCGCGCCGTCTGCGGCACGCCGGCTGCTGGCGAACCCAGCCGCGTGGGCACGGTCCGGCAGCGTGGCGCTGCCATCGCCAGCATGCTGGGGGCCGACCGCCCAGTCTACGCCTAGCCAATGGAGAACTTACGCGCCGCCCAGGCGGCCGCAGATGAGCTGGGCCGCCTGGAGGGCGACGAGTGTCGCTGCTTGACGGGGCGCGTCCAGCAGCTCATCGACGCGGCTGCCGCGCAGCAAGAAGCTGGCCGCCGCGTGGCGGAACCCGGCTTGCAGGCCGAGAACCTTCCCCCTCGCCGAGAGCACGGCACGACCTCCCGGACGCCGACAGGCGGCGCCCGCGACCGAGGAAACCAAGAGCCGACTGTTAGCCGCAGCCGCACACGCATCGCCATCGAGCGTGACCAAGACGGCCGCCCACGAGCAGTGGAACGGCGGGACGATCGTCCGCCTCCCCCGCGCAGGGAGAGGCGCGCCTCCCCGCTGCCTGTTGAGCAACCGACTCTTGGAGGCCGGCTGGGCCCCCGTGAAGGAGTCGGAGAGAACGACGCCCGCCTCTGGATCGACAGCTTGGCTCGATCCCTGGCGTTAGAAGAAGAGGATGCGATCGGCCCGCCTTGTTTCGGCCCCCGCATTCACGACGAGCCCTTCCCCAAAGGGTTCTCGCTTCCTCGAGACACTCCCAAGTACAATGGTTCTGTGAAGCCGGAGGATTGGCTGGTTGACTACTCCACCGCCGTCAACATAGCAAACGGCAACAAGCGCGTTGCAGTGAAGTACGTTCCGCTCATGCTCCAGGGCACGGCCCGGACATGGCTGAACATCCTCAAGCCCTACAGCGTCAACAGCTGGATGGACTTTACCGAAGTTTTCATCCGCAACTTCACCAGCACCTACAAGCGGTTGCCCAAGCCTCGCTAGCTCTCCCTGTGCATCCAAGGCCCGACCGAGTCCGCCCGCGAGTACTTGACGCGGTGGGCCGAACTACGCAACTCCTGCGAAGGGGTGCACGAGGTGCAAGCCATAGAGTACTTCACTACCGGGTGCCGAGAGGGCACCCTACTCAAGCACCGACTCCTCTGCGACGAGCCGGCCACACTCGATGAGCTGCTAATCATAGCGGACAAATACGCCACTGCCGACTCCTCCATGAGGTTGGAGCTCCGAGTGGACGCGTCTGGAAAGATGCTCCCTCCGGCCCCTCAGACGCCGGCTGGTGACTTCAGCCGGCGCTAGCAGTCGAACGACACCAAGCACAAGGCCCAGCAGCTGGCTTCCACCAGCCGGCAGGTGGCAGCAGTTGAAGACCAGCAGCCGGAGGGGTAGCCCGGCCCCAAGCGTCAGAAAGGCAGCAAGCCTGCTTGGTTGCCCGCCTTCTCCTTCGAGCAAACCGTTGATGCTCCCTGCAAGTTCCACAGCGGCGCGAAGCCGTCCAACCACACCACCTGGAGGTGCCACTGGCTCGTCCGCATTGCCAAAGACGAAGGACTGCCCCCTCCACCCGCTGGCCCGCCGGCTCCGCCTCCTCAGCAGCCGGCGGCCCGCCCAGTTGGCGCAATCCAAGATGAATTCCCCGAAGAACACGGAGCCTACGTCGTCTTCACCAGTGTGGCTGATGACAGGCACAGCCGGCGTCAGCAGCACCGCGAGGTGAACGCGATCGCTTCTGAGGTCCCAGAGTTCATGCACTGGTCCAAGAGGCCCATCAGCTAGAGCCACGCTGACCACCCGGAGGTGATGCCTTCCCCGGGTTCCCACGCCCTGGTGCTGGATGCCACCTTTTCAACGGAGCGGCGAGCCTGTCGTTTCTCCCGAGTTCTGATAGACAGCGGTAGCAGCATCAACATCCTCTATCGTGACACCCTGGAGAAGCTGTGCATCAAGGAGAAGCAGCTCCAGCCCAGCCGGAATGTCTTCCATGGCATTGTACCTGGCCTTTCCTGCTCTCCAATCGGCAAGATCAAGATAGATGTCCTCTTCGAAGACAAAGATCACTTCCGCCGCGAGCCAACCTGGTTCGAGGTGGTGGACCTGGAGAGCCCCTACCATGCGCTCCTTGGCCGGCCTGCTCTGGCTAAGTTCATGGCAGTGCCGCACTACGCCTACCTCAAGATGAAGATGTCGGGCACCAAGGGCATTATCACCGTAGCCGGTGACTACCAGAAGTCGGCCATGTGTGCTGCTGCCAGCAGTCGGCTGGCCGAGTCCCTTGTCATCGCTACAGAAAGGCAGCTCCTTGACCGGGTTGTGGCCATGGCCGGCAAGCAGCCGGACCTGTCACCAGATCCCAAGGAGTCGGAGGCCCAGGGCTTTTTCCAGCCGGCCAAAGAAACCAAGAAGATTCCCTTGGACCCTGAGCACCCGGAGAGGTTTGCTGTCGTAGGGACCCACCTTGACAGTAAATAGGAAAGTGAGCTCGTCGATTTCCTCCATGAGAATCGGGACATCTTTGCATGGTCTCCCAAGGACATGCCGGGTGTTCCGACGGATTTCGCCGAGCACAAGCTACATGTTAGATCAGATGCAAAACTAGTCAAGCAACCCCTCCGCCGCCTCTCGGAAGAGAAGAGAAGAATTGTTGGTGAAGAGATCGCCTGGCTTCTGGCAGCCGGCTTCATCATGGAAGTGTTCTTTCCAGAATGGCTTGCCAACCCAGTCCTTGTACTGAAGAAGAACAACAAGTGGCGCATGTGCATTGAGTACACCAGCCTCAACAAAGCCTGCCCCAAAGATCTGTTTGCTCTGCCTCAGATAGACCAAGTGATTGACTCCATAGCCGGAAGCGAGCTGTTGAGTTTTTTGGATGCCTACTCTGGCTACCACCAGATCAAGCTGAACCCGGCCGATCGGCTGAAGACCGCCTTCATCACACCATTCGGAGCCTTCTGCTACCTGACCATGACATTCGGCTTGAGAAATGCCGGTGCCACGTTTCAGCGTTGCATGCAGAAGTGCCTTTTCAAGCAACTCGGCAGAAATGCCCACGTCTATGTAGACGACATTGTGGTGAAGACGGAGAAGCGTGGCACCCTCCTGGAGGATCTCAAGGAGACCTTCGACAATCTGCGCCGTTTTCAAATCAAGCTCAACCCAGAAAAGTGTGTCTTCGGAGTCCCAGCCGGCCAGCTCCTTGGTTTCCTTGTCTCAGAACGCGGCATCGAGTGCAACCCTACGAAGATCAAGGCCATTGAGCAGATGGAGAGGCCCACCCGGCTGCGAGACGTCCAGAAGTTCACCGGGTGCTTGGCATCCCTCAGCCGTTTCATCAGTCGGCTGGGCGAGAAGGCTCTGCCTCTGTACCAACTAATGAAGAAAACCACTCACTTCGAGTGGAACGACAAGGCGGACGAGGCCTTCCTCCAGCTCAAGAAAATGCTGACTACGCCGCCTGTCCTGGCGGCTCCGGCTGCTAAGGAGCCCATGTTCCTCTACATCGCCGCCACCAGCCGGGTGGTCAACACTCTCATCGTGGTCGAGTGCCCAGAAGACGGCAAGGCACAGCCGGTCCAGAGGCCCGTCTACTACCTGAGTGAAGTGCTGTCGGCCTCCAAGCAGAATTACCCCCACTACCAGAAGATGTGCTATGGCACGTACTTTGCCGCCAAGAAGCTCAAGCAGTACTTTCAAGATCACTCCATCACGGTTGTCTGCACTGCCCCACTCGCTAAGATCATAAGCAACAGAGATGCATCAGGCCGGGTGGCCAAGTGGGCCATCGAGCTAGCTCCCCACACCATACTCTACCAGCCCCGCACCGCCATCAAGTCCCAAGCACTGGCCGACTTCCTCGTCGACTGGGCCGAGACCCAGTACCTGCCGCCGGTGCCGGATTCTACCCATTGGCGGATGAACTTTGATGGCTCAAAGATGCGCACTGGTCTGGGAGCCGGCATCGTCCTCACCTCTCCCAAAGGCGACAAGCTCAAGTACACATTGCAAATTCACTTTGCCGCCTCCAACAACGTGGCCGAGTACGAGGCACTCGTCCACGGGCTCCGACTGGCCAAAGAGATTGGCATCCGCCGGATTCTGTGCTACGGTGACTCGGACTTGGTAGTCCAGCAGTCGTCTGGAGACTGGGACGCCAAGGATGCAAACATGGCGAGCTACCGCTTCCTCGTCCAGCAGATCAGTGGATACTTCGATGGGTGCGAGTTCCTTCACGTGCCACGAGCCGGCAACGAGCAAGCTGATGCCCTGGCACGGATTGGCTCCACCCGCCAAGCGATACTAGCCGGCGTCTCCCTCCAATGCCTCCGCAAGCCGTCTATCAAGCCTTCGCCGGAATCAGAGTCCATCTTCGTGCCGGCTGCTCTCGGAGCAGTCGGATCCGACTCGGGGGCTGCAACAGCCTGCCGGGGGACTTCGGCAGGCGGCTCGGGGACTGCTGCAGTCGCACCCGGCCCGGGAACTTCAGAACCCGGCCCGGGGACTGCGGTAGTCGGCCCGGGGACGACGACAGGCGGCTCGGGGACTGCAGCAGTCGCACCCGGCCCGGGGACTGCAGCAGTCGGCCCGGGGACTTCAACGACACAACAAGCGGTGGCCGACTCCAACCCGCCTCCTCCCAACCCAACGGCCCTGGTCCCAGTGGCCGTGATGACAGTGGTCGAAGCACCATCATGGGCGTAGCCCATCCTCAACTTCCTGGTAAGCGGAGAGCTACCAACCGACGAGACCTTGGCCCGGCAAGTGCAACGCCGAGCAGCAGCATACACGATAGTGAACAAAGAGCTTGTTAGACGCAGCATGACTGGCGTTTTCCAGTGCTGCGTTGAGCCAGAAAAAGGCAAGGCAATCCTGAGAGACATCCATCAAGGCGAATGCGGCCACCACGCGGCCTCCAGATCCCTCGTCGCCAAAGCTTTCCGCCATGGATTCTTCTGGCCGACTGCTTTGGATGACGCCAAGGACTTGGTCAAGAAGTGCAAAGGGTGCTAGAAATTCAGCTCCAAGCAACATCTGCTGGCTTCTACATTCAAGACCATCCCCCTCACTTGGCCATTTGCCGTCTGGGGGCTGGACATGGTGGGCCCATTCAAAACAGCACGCGGCAGCATGACCCATCTGCTGGTCGCCATGGATAAATTCACCAAGTGGATTGAAGCAAAGCCAATTAAGAAGCTGAACGGTCCGACTGCGGTGACCTTCATCGCAGATATCACCGTCCGGTACGGCATACCACGCAGCATCATCACCGACAATGGCACAAACTTTGCCAAAGGCGCCTTGGCCTGTTTCTGCGCGACGCAGGGCATCCGACTGGACTTACCGTCCGTTGCCCATCCGTAGTCAAATGGCCAAGTCGAGCGAGCAAATGGCCTCATCTTGTCCGGTATCAAGCCCCGACTGGTCGAGCCACTGGAGCGCTCGGCCGACTGCTGGATCGAGGAGCTGTCGGCCGTCCTATGGAGTCTCCGGACCACACCGAACAAATCGACCGGCTTCACCCCCTTCTTCCTCGTGTACGGGGCCGAGGCCGTCATCCCAACTAACATCGAGTTTGACTCGCCTCGCGTCACCATGTACATGGAGGCGGAGGCAAAGGAGGCGTGAGAAGACGGCGTCGACCTGCTGGAAGAGGGCCGGCAGCTGGCACTCAGCCGGTCCGCTATCTACCAGCAGGGCCTGCGCCGCTACCACAGCCGGAAGGTCAAGCCACGATCCTTCGCAGAGTGGGACCTTGTGCTCCGGTTGATCCAGTGAACAACCGGCCAGCACAAGCTCTCGGCCCCTTGGGAAGGGCCCTTCATCATCAGCAAAGCCTTGGGCAATGACTCCTACTACCTCATCGACGCGCAGAAGCCCAGGGCACGCAAGTGGGACGATTCCGGCAAGGAAACAGAGCCGCCATGGAACGCAAATCTCCTTCGAAGATTTTACAGTTAATGCAGTATGTACCACGCTACCTTTTGTATTCAGAGCGAAGGCATCGGGTCCCTCAAGGAGCACTCGGGGGCTCCCCTTTTTATCTGTATGATAAGTTTATGCCTGAGAATGTGTTATTTCATTCCTCCGCCTGGCACCGGGGCCGACCAGTCGGCCCGGGGGCTCGCCGCCTTGCCCTACGTTGGTGCTGCCTGCAGTCGAACAAGTAGTGTGCCGACATCTAAGCCCTCTCTTGCCTTAAGCCGCAGCTCACAGAGCGACTGTCTGGCTGGCAAGAGCTAAAGGCAGGAAATGGTGTCCACACGAAAAATGACAAAGGAAAAAGCATCAACATAGGCCAAGACTGCTCCTCGCCTCTCCATCCGGCTGCTGAGCAGCCGGCCAGCCGGTTTCTCACTTGACTTGCTATGTTCTAAACGGCCAAAGTACTTGTCTTCCTAAACAGCCAAATATCGGACCTAGCCACAGACCGCAGAGCGGCTGTTCGGCTGGCAGGGCGGTAGCCAAAGAAAGGCGGCAAAGGAAAAAGTAAAAAAAGAGCAGAAAAGCAAGACAAAGTCAGAACCCGGCAGAGCACAACTTGTGTGAATAAAGTTAATTTACATAGCAAGAGCTCATAGCCAGCATTCAACAAAGTTTGAATACACCCCCAGCGGGTGGAATTGTGCGAATTTAACATACTTGTTCAAAAGATTACAAGAACATGAAAGATAAGATAAAGTGGCCGTCTAGGCTAGGTGAGCAGCAGGCAGGTCCGTCGGGTTGGCGGAGGCAGCGGCGCCGGATGGTGGAGCGGCCGACTAAGGGGTCTCAGCCTGATCGCCCTCAGCAGCAGTCGGTGCGGTAGCACGTGGCTCGTTGGTCGAGGCTTGGTCGGGCTGAGGCCGACTGTCCGCTCTGCCGTCCGGTGCGTCGTCTTCACCGTCCTCGTCCTCTTCGTCCTCGCCCTCGTCGCTGGAGGCGATCTCTTCCACCGAGTCCTCCTCATCCCCCGGGTTCAGCCCGAACCAGTTGGGCGGCACCTCAGCGCCTTCCTCGTCCAGCTCGGGGGTGAAAACGGTGGTGTCGGCGTACTCGGCGATCACCGCCACGCGTAGAGTAAGCGCAGGGCCCACCGCGGCCAGCTCCAGTCTAGCCTGTTGCCGGAAGGTGGCCAGCTGGGCCAGGTCCAGCCCAGGATACCACGCCTTGGCGAACTCCAAGGCCGTCCGCGCACCCGCCCGAGCCGCGGCGCCCTTCCAAGCCTCGAAGCGGCCGACCGCTAGCTCCAGCCAGTCGGCAGTCTGACTGGGGGTGCGTGGAATTCGAGCATCGGGCCAGAGGGCGGTTAACACCTGAGCCCTGGCGCACTGCAGGCGGTGGAGTATCCTGCGAGCCAGCTGCACGCGTGTCTTGACGGCTAGGAGCTGTTCGCCGAGATTCTGGGGCGTGTTGGGCGCGATGCCCACGCCCGCCATCCTCCGCATGTCATGACGCGCCTCGATGGCCTGGCTGACGGCGACGGAGTGACCGGGAAAGTATTCTACACAAGAAGAAGATCAAAGATTAGAAGCCAGAAGCCGACTCCTACAGCAGTCGGCGGCTGTTCAAAAGAAGAAGTAACTTACCATCGATCATGTCCTTGATCTCGCCGTAGCCGTCGCTCAGGAGTCTCCTTCTCGGCCCAGTTCAAGCGTTGAGTCTCGAACTCGGCCTTGAGGGAGTCTTCCTCCTCCTTCAGCTTCTGGAGCTCCGCCTTGTGCCGCTCCGCCTGGTCCGCCAGCTCCTTGGCTAGATGGTCGCATTCCTGGGCTGCCTGGCTGCGCTCCTGCTCCTTGGTGTGGAGCGCGGACTCGGCCTCGCCCAGGCGCTGCCGCAGATCTGCGGCGGCCTCTGCCAAAACGGTGAAAAAAGAAAACCATTAACACCAATGGAAAGTAGTTGCCGGGAGATCCGGCCCGTCTGCTCAGCAGTTGGCCCGAATCTCGGGGACTACACCCAGCGGGTGCGCTGACGCGCCCCCGCGAGGAAGAAGGCCAAAAGACTTACTTCGGCTCTCCGCCAGATCGGTGGTCCGCTTGGCCAGCTCCCGGAGCTAAGAGTTATAGGCGGCCGCACGGAGGTTGTGGTAATCCTGCAACAAAGACAACAGAAGAAGGTAACGAGTCAGTACTCGGAGCTCAACCTGAAGTTCCGAGTTGCCTGTTCAGTAGCCGGCCCAGAACTCGGGGGCTACACCCAGTGGGTGCGCTGGCGCGCCCCCACGGAAGATTACAAGAAATGAAAACAAGAGCCGTACCCGGACGGCTGCCCGCGTCGCCAGGAACTCCTGAGTGTATTGCTGGAGAGTGGCGCCTTGGGTGTTGAACCGGGCCAGGACTTCCTGCGAGGCAGCGTTCAAAACGCCCGTACCGCCGCTAGACGTCCAATCCGGTGGGGCGGCGCTGGTAGCCTCGGCGTCGGGGGCCGACGAGCTTGCGGCCCCGATCTCCAATGGCCGCAGTGCTGAGGCCGCCTTCTCCGCACGCCGGCGCACCGGGATATGGATTGCAGGAGTCGGACCGACCACCAACTCGCCGCCGGCTGGCGGCGCCAGCGACACGTCAGGCTGACTGCCCTGGCCGTCGACAGCCGGCGTGCGCGGGGGCACCACCGCCTCCGGGACAACAGGGTCCCCTCCCCTCTCTAGGGCCGGCTGGTCATCGCCAGCCCCTCCAGCCGGAGCCTGGCCCTCCAGCACCACTGGCTCCACAGATTGCGGACCGGTGGACTCCGGAGCCCGGCTACGGGACGCCTCCTCCGCCTGCATCTTGGCGGCCGCGTTCGCCTGCTCCTTGGTCGCGGCGTTGGCTTGAGCCTCGGCCGCCGCGTCGGCCTCCGCCTTCTGCCACGCCGCAGCCTCCCGCTCCTCTCGCGCCTCCCGCGCGTTCCTCTCCGTCACCTCATGAAGGGCGGCGAGCGGATCCACGTAGCTGAGGCCCGCGAGGCCGTCTGCCGCCCCGATCACCGAGCCGGACGGGGCTCACGACAAGGAAAGTGGGAAGCTACGCACCAAAGGAGGAAGCGAATAAAAAGATCGCAAAGACAGAAGAAAAGCAAACACAAAGCAAGATGCAAGAAAGGACAAGGCGCTTACGCGGACACCAGCGGGAGCCGCTTTGGGGCCTTCTGGAAGAGGGCTGCCTTCGTAGCAGCCTCTTGCCACTTGGTCATGGCGGCTGAGGTCCTGGCCTTCTTGGGCCGGCTGCTGAACAACCCGACGTCGGCCCGGCGCTTCGGCGCGCCGGCTGTTGCAGTCGGCGCGGCCGAGGAGCTGGCGCCCGCCCTGTTGGCGCCATGGGAACGGCGTGGCTCGTCGTCCTCCTCGTCGTCATCCGGCCAATCCCCGAGGCCGCCTCCTAAGGAGCCGCCTGCTCCGTCACCGCCACCGCCTGTGGCATCGTCCTCCTCCTGAGCGGCCGCCCCCAAGTCGGGGTCGTCCACGTCACTCGCCGCCCGGTCCGCCATGTACTGATGACCCGGGGCCAGCGCGTCAGTGGCCGTCTGGCCCGGGAAACGCTGCACCAATGTCGACTGGTCAGGTGGCAAGAAAGAGCCCGGGCGAACAAAGGAAAAAGAATTAGAGGACTTACCGGAGGCGGCGGGCTGGCCCGGCTATACGGCGGCTTGCCGAATCGCCACTCCGTCTCCGATAGCTTGCAGTCGGAGAAGAAGTTCACCATGCGGACCACCTCCACGTCCGGCATCACTTTGGTGGACAGCCGGCATGGGTCCCTGCGCCCACTCGTGTCGCTGATCAAGTGAGGCCGGGCTTGAAGGGGCAGCACTCGGCGCTTCACGAACGCGGCCAGCAGGTCTGAGGCCTTGAGGCCCTCTGACGCTGTCATCTCCTGGAGCCGGAGAAGCGTGGTGGTGCAGGCGGCCGACGTGGTTCTCGGCCGAAACTTCCAGTTGGTGCGAGGCCCAATAGGCGGGCCGGCTGCGTAGGCCGGCAGGTTGACGTAGTCCCGCGTTGAGTGGATACTCTCGACGTAGAAGTACGACTTCTGCCACAGTTTGGCCGACTGCAGCAGGGCGAGAGCTGGGAAGTGGACCCCAGATCCCGTGAGCCTGAGCCGCACCGTGATGCAGGCTCCGCACTGGGCCGCCTCGTTCTTGGCGGCGGTGCCGAGCTTGAGATAGAAGAGCTCTCCCCACAGCTCGAGTGTGGGGAGCGTGCCGAGGTAGCCCTCGCACAGGGTGACGAAGGCGGAGAGCAGCACCACCGTATTTGAAGTGAGGTGGTGGGGCTGCACTCCGTAGAAATCCAAAAACGAGCGAAGGAATCCGCTCGCCGGAAGACCGAAGCCACGGAGGAAATGCGACTGGAAGACGAAGCGCTCGCCGCCTTCCGGCACCGGCGAGATCTCCCTTTCGTGGGGGACACGCACCTTGACATTCGACGCATGAGGGAGCCACTGCGTCTGGCGGAGGAACTCCAAGTGCCCGTCATGAACATTGGAGCCGTCCCAGTCGCCCGCACGACCGCTTGGCGCCATGGGCTCCGTGCTCGGTGACGGCGCAAGGTGGCTGCGACGCGAAAGAGGTCCGACGACGGTGGGCTGCGGCGGCACCCCAGCGAGAGGAGAGGCCGCGGCGGCAGCAAAAAGAAGAGGAAGGAGAAAGGCAGGACGAAGGGGGAGGAGGGCGCGCGTATGTTCTGTCGCCCCCTCCTCCCCCTACTTATAGCCCCCCGACGGCGGAGCCGAGGGGGCGAGACATGGGGGGGCGCAAGATTAACTGCGCCCACTCCCCCCGCGACCCCGCGATTACCGCGCCATAACGGCATGTATTAACCGCACCTGGGAAGCGCAACCGCCCGCCTCGGCCGCAGCGGATCCGCGCGCGTGCCGAGGCCCTATAGTGGCGGGCCCAGGCCTGCGGTGATGTCCCATCGCGCACGCGGGCTGGCAGGCCAGCCTGGCTTGCTGGCGCCGCGTGGCGAGCGAGCAATGGGCGGCAAGCCTGTCGTCCGGCTGGCACTCTACCCGGCCTCCACCACGACGATTCGAACTCGCCAGGCGGCCGGCCTGGCCTTGGCCGGCTCCTGGCAGTCGGCCTCTCCGGAAGACGGACGAAGCCCAACTACCAGATCACTCAGAGTAGGAAGCTGCTGAGGCTCCTCGTTTTTCAGCCGCGGTGCCCCACCAGCTTCGGGGACTACTGTCGGAGTAAATGACCACGGGTAGCCTCATCAGTCCCCCACAGGGGCGGAGCTAGCACAGGAGCGTTGGGTTCAGCTGAACCCAACGATTTGTCCTGTCCAGGTATGTATACACATATACGTACGTGCTTGAACCCAGTAAAAAATAAGGATTGAACCCATCAACTTGCAACGCTTGATGAGAAGCCCAAAAGCCCACAAAGTTAAACCTTCCGTGCAGCCTCCTAGGCTTGTTCGTGGCTTCTTGCCCCAATTCCTATTCTCCTAGTATACACCAACCGCCAGCCGCAACAGACCCTTCCGTCGCTTCCTCAACTCGATCTACCCTCATCTGTTCGCCTCGATACGCCAGCGACGAGCCAACAAGGTAAACCAAACTCTGCGATCTCCCACCCCCTTCTGGTCGGAAACGGCAATCGTGCCTGCAGTTGTAGACCAAATTCGAGGTACTGAGTCATCCTCAAATCTCCTCTCTGTTGTGCATGCCGTAGTTTTCTAATTACTTCTTCTACGTACTTGATTGATCTATACTATGGATCGGCATTTCTCGAAGAGAAATCGATCACCAGATTAAGGTAATGATGTAGGCAAAGCGCATCAAATGCCACTGCAAGTAGTCTTCGGAAGCCTTCTTTCGTAGAAAAATTAATTTAGATCAGTTTCCTTATGATTGCAGTATTCAGTTTTTAATGTAGCACAACATTGGATAAGCAATATCATATAGAAAATTTCTACTGGAGCCCGATCTCATCTACTCTCGGTGGACAAAAAATTTGAAAAAATAGTAAATAAAATAAAATCTGAAATCCCCCGCAAAAAAAAGATGGTCAAGTGTTCTGGCTGCATCCAAATTTTGCTTCCACGATCACTGTCGTGGTGCTCTGTACATAGAAATCAGTGCTTCAAAATGTCTATTTTTAAAGCTTTTTGATAGCTCCGGTTTTGTTTATTTTGTCCACAGCATCTCACCCTGGAAGTTTGCAAACGCTTAGTACACTTGAGCATCTTGGATGAAAAAAAACATTTCCTTTTATTTTTGCAATTTTTTTGGAATTTAAGTGAGCTCGAGCTCCAATACGCTATCCTAGTGCTATAATATTGTTGTGAGATGGTATAAAATTTCACTTTATATTTAACTAATTCGTACCAAATCTTTATAACAAGTCGGTGAGTGAACCCAATGGCAAAAATTCCTGGCTCCGCCCCTGGTCCCCCATGGTATTTCAAGACATCGGGGCTAGCTGCGCCCCTCACACCTTCCGGGAGCGCGACCGCCTTCTTGGGCTGGCTGGTCCAAGAGGCCGGCTGCTAGAAGGCGGCAAGACCAGGGAGGGCGGCCGTGAGGGGGCCGATTCCTGGCAGGCGGCCCCTCGCCTCCTCGAAGGTAGCATCGCATCATCATGACAAGACGAGGCATGGCTACAGTGCAGCCTGCCACCCCCGAGTCCGTGATGGAACGTGGCCACAGTGCTGTGTATTGGGCGGACACCCCCCGCCCAGCGCGGCACTGTTGCCACGCAGTCCGTGACATCACTAGTGTCAGAGGGAGCCGTGCTCCCACGACGGGCGGTCGGTACGGCCCGCAGGTGGTGGGCCCTACCTGTCCGCGAGCCACCAGAAGGCGGCAAACCTCAAGCAGGTGGCAATAAGAGAGGGCCGACTCCTAGCAGGCGGCCCTTCTCCTCCTTGGAGTCTGTGCGCCATTAACCAGATGGGACGGGGTATGGCTACAGTGAGCGCCCGTCGGGCGACGGGACTGCAGCCACGCTCCCCCCGACAAAGCCTTTGTCATCAGGGACGAAGCTGCAGTATAAAGCAGTCAACATGGCCCGCAGGCGGCGGGCCCTACCTGTCGGCCGAGATCATGGCAGTCGGCGGGGTCCACCAGGCGGCGGGCCCCAGCGGTTGGCGGAGAAGCCGGCGACCAGAGACGCTGACTGCCGGGTCCTACACCCGGCCGGATTACCATTGTACCACTGGGGGGTAGGTCTATATAAACCCCCCAGGCTCACCCATGCAAAGGGTTCAGCACCCACACCATACACACACACACGTAGAGAGAAGAGTAGGGCTAGCCTTGCCCTTCTTCCTCCTCTAGCCAAAACAGCTCAAGGAGCAAGCTTGTAGCTACCTTGTTGATCATAGTCATCATGCGGAGACACCGCAGAGCAGGACTAGGGGTGTTATCTGCGAGGAGAGCCCCAAACCTGGGTAAGATTCGCAGGCATGCGCGGTCTCGCTCACTCCCGCCTCTAGAGCCCGGCGACGTACTCTTGTCCCCATCCACGATAAGCCACCCCCTGGCATATGTCGCACAATATCCCCAACACTCTGTGATTTGACCACTCATTAGTCATTATTACTGCGGTGCAACGAGCGGGGTGAATCTCGCCAGCGGTTGTGCACTCAATATTGGTGCATGGCACGTGGACCCGTATTCTGGCTGTCCCACATGTGGGCGAAAGGAAGTTTGAATGATTTGTGGCATTGCTATCAAGCCTCCGGGATATGTTTATATGTACACATAATTTTCCAGCATAATGAAATTGTGCTGTAATGCTATGAAGCTTTCTACTTTGGTTTCATGTGTCCTCTTGCCTCCAAAGTTGTCTCGTTACAACATTCATCAAATACAAAGGAAACTAATATATGCATGATAATGCATCTCAATGATTTGCAGATCAGCGTCAATATTTACATCACAACTGAATACAAAGTTGTGAGAATGTGTACAAATAAAGAAAAATAAAAAATTGAAGGATGATGTCCGCAGGCATGGTTCCATTTCTTGGCGTTCATTTGTTGGCAGCTAGTTTCACGCAGCTCTGTAGAACTGAACAAGACATGTTAGCCAAGAAAGGATTCTATGGTGGACATGGACCGTCCGATCATTTTGTGCAGGTCCACTAAAATCGAGCTAAGCATCCCTGTTTGCAAAGATATTGAACAAGTGTGATTACATTAATAGTAGCACCAGTAGTAGTTGATGAAACATACACACACAAGTAGAAGCCGGTCACCTTTGCAATCTCTCATAAAACTAACCACTTGTTGGAGAAGATTAGGTTCGGAGTTGGATGAGGAGGATAGCAAAACCAATCTCCCTTTGTACAGTCACACTGAAATGTAGAGACGTTGTCCGTGTGACATTTTAGTAGAACTGCACAAGACACTCTTAAGAAAAAAAAATGATTTTTGCAGTTCACCAAAAGGTTGCAATACCAACGAGGTGAAATGGATAGCCCTGTTTGCAAAAAGAGGTAGAAAGGAAATAATTACTGGCCAATAACAGTTGATGACACATACGCCAACAAAAAAAGAAGCACATTCCTTGTCCTAAGGGAAGATAGTAGCATGGTTGTTTATGTAAAACGGGGTGAGGACCAGATTGCAACATGGAAAGTATGCCGGCCGAGCTACGTTTTGGGCAAAGAACTAGGGAAGATCCACATGCAAGATTTTCCACATGCAGCAATGTGGGAAGATGGGTAGGAGCAAGGACAGAGGAAGCTGTACCCGAGGGTCGTCGGGATGTAACTAGGAGGGCGCCGGCGGCCGGGATCTGCCCATACTGCGGCAGCGAGCAAGTGGCGAAGGGCCTGCTGCGCCGGAGCTTGGTCAGAGAGAACGGCGAGTACCGTAGATCGGGACGTGCTGCCTCGATGCCGTCGAACAGAGAAACTGAAGGAAATATGCCCTAGAGGCCATAATAAAGTTGTTATTTTATATTTCCTTATTCATGATAAAGATTTATTATTCATGCTAGAATTGTATTGATCGAAAACTTAAATACATGTGTGAATACATAAACAAATACCGTGTCCCTAGTAAGCCTCTACTAGACTAGCTCGTTGATTAAAGATGGTTAAGGTTTCCTAACCATGGACATGTGTTGTCATTTGATAACGGGATCACATCATTAGGAGAATGATGTGATGGACAAGACCCACCCGTTAGCTTAGCATAATGATCGTTCAGTTTTATTGCTATTGCTTTCTTCATGTCAAATACATATTCCTTCGACTATGAGATTATGCAACTCCCGGATACTGGAGGAATGCCTTGTGTGCTATCAAACATCACAACGTAACTGGGTGATTATAAAGATGCTCTACAGGTATCTCCGAAGGTGTTTGTTGAGTTGGCATAGATCGAGATTAGGATTTGTCACTCCGAGTATCGGAGAGGTATCTCTGGGCCCTCTCAGTAATACACATCATAAGCTTGCAAGCAAATGACTAAGGAGTTAGTCACGAGGTGATGTATTACAGAACGAGTAAAGAGACTTGCCGGTAACGATATTGAACTAGGTATGAAGATACCGACGATCGAATCTCGGGCAAGTAACATACCGATGGACAAAGGGAATTACGTATGTTGTCATAACGGTTCGACCGATAAAGATCTTCGTAGAATATGTAGGAGCCAATATGGGCATCCAGGTTCCGCTATTGGTTATTGACCGGAGAGGTGTCTCGGACATGTCTACATAGTTCTCGAACCCGTAGGGTCCGCGTGCTTAACGTTCGATGACGATATAGTATTATATGAGTTATGTGATTTGGTGACCGAATGTTGTTCGGAGTCCCGGATGAGATCACGGACATGACGAGGAGTCTCGAAATGGTCGAGAGGTAAATATTGATATATAGGACGATAGTATTCGGACACCAAAAGTGTTCCGGAAGGTACCGGGTACATATCGGGTCACCGGAAGGGGTTCCGGGCACCCCCGGCAAAAGATATGGGCCTTATGGGCAAAGAGGGGAAACGGACCAGCCACAAGGGGCTGGTGCGCCCCCCATATGGGATGGCCAAGGTGGAGAAGGAAAGGGGAAGGAGGAAAGGAAAGAAAGGGAATAGGATTCCCCCTTCCTACCCCCTCCCCCCTCTTTCCTTCCCCCTCCGATATATATGGCAGGGGGGGGGGGGGGGGCTTGGGAGGAGCCCAAGTAGGATTCGGTCCTACTTGGGGCGCCTCCTGGCCTCTCCCTTCCCCTCCCACCTATATATATGTGGGGGGAGGGGCGCCCCTAGCACAGACCAGACAATTGTCTAGCCGTGTGCGGCGCCCCCCTCCACCGTTTACACCCCCGGTCATATTTTCGTAGTGCTTAGGCAAAGCCCTGCGAGGATCACTTCACCATCACCGTCACCACGCTGTCGTGCTGACGGAACTCATCTACTACCTCGACGTCTTGCTGGATCAAGAAGGCGAGGGACGTCACGAAGCTGAACGTTTGCAGAACTCGGAAGTGTCGTACGTTCGGTACTCGATCGGTGGAGCGCGAAGAAAGTTCGACTACATCAACCGCGTTGTGAAACGCTTCCGCTTATGGTCTATGAGAGTACGTAGACACACTCTCCCCCTCATTGCTATGCATCTCCATGGATAGATCATTGCGTGTGTGTAGATTTTTTTTTGTTTTCCATGCAACGTTTCCCAACAGTGGTATCAGAGCCAGGTCTATGCGTAGATGATATACACGAGTAGAACACAAAGAGTTGTGGGCGGTGATAGTCATACTGCTTACCACCGACGTCTTATTTTGATTCGGCGGTATTGTGGGATAAAGCGGCCCGGACCAACCTTACATGTCCACGCACATGAGACCGGTTCCACCGACAGACATGCAACTAGTTTTGCATAAAGGTGGCTGGCGGGTGTCTGTTTCTCCTACTTTAGTTGAATCGAATTTGAGCAAACTTGATGAATCACCGTTGTGGTTATTGCCGTAGGTAAGAATGGTTCTTGCTAGAAACCCATAGCAGCCACGTAAAACTTGCAACAACAAAGTAGAGGACGTCTAACTTGTTTTTGCAGGGTATGTTATGATGTGATATGGTCAAGACATGATGTGATATACGTTATTGTATGAGATGATCATGTTTTGTAAGTTATCGGCAAGCGGCAGGAGCCTTATGGTTGTCTCTTTATTGTATGAAATGCAAACGCCATGTAATTGCTTTACTTTATCACTATGCGTTAGCGATAGTTATAGAAACAATAGTTGGCGAGACGACCACAACGCAACGATGGAGATCAAGGTGTTGAGCCGGTGACAATGGAGATCATGACGATGCTTTGGAGATGGAGATCAAAAGCACAAGATGATGATGGCCATATCATGTCACATATTTTGATTGCATGTGATGTTTATCTTTTATGCATCTTATTTTGCTTAGTATGGCGGTAGCATTATAAGATGATCCCTTCACTAAATTTCAATGTAAAAGTGTTCTCCCTGAGTATGCACCGTTGCTACAGTTCGTTGTGTTGAGACACCACGTGATGATCGGGTGTGATAGACTCTACGTTCACATACAATGGGTGTAAGACAGTTTTGCACACGCGGAATACTTGGGTTAAACTTGATGAGCCTAGCATGTACAGACATGGCCTCGGAACACTGGAGACCGAAAGGTCGAACATGAGTCATATAGTAGATATGATCAACATAGAGATGTTCACCATTGAT
Source organism: Thinopyrum elongatum (assembly GCA_011799875.1). Classification (NCBI taxonomy): domain Eukaryota; kingdom Viridiplantae; phylum Streptophyta; class Magnoliopsida; order Poales; family Poaceae; genus Thinopyrum; species Thinopyrum elongatum. Next base: position 715,472,116 of record CM022303.1, on the reverse strand, counting down.
GACTACCCCATCTCACGTGATGATCGGACATGGGTTAGTTGATTTGGATCATGTATCACATAAATAACTTGAGGGATGTTAATTTAAGTGGGAGTTCATTAGTAATTTGATTAATTGAACTTAAATTTATCATGAACTTAGTCTTAATAGTTTTTGCATTTCTATGTTGTAGATTAATAGCTCGCGATGTAGTTCCCCTATTTTTTGATATGTTCCTAAAAAAAATAAGTTGAAAGATGATAGTAGCAATGATGCGGACTAGGTCCGTGATCTGAGGATTATCCTCATTGCTGCACAGAAGAATTATGTCCTTGATGCACCGCTAGGTGACAAACCTATTGCAGGAGCAGATGCAGACGTTATGAACTTTTGACAAGCTCGGTATGATGACTACTTGATAGTTTAGTGCGCCATGCTTTACGGCTTAGAACCGGGACTTCAAAAATGTTTTGAACGCCATGGAGCATATGATATGTTCCAAGAGCTGAAAATGACATTTCAGACTCATGCCCGTGTTAAGAGTTATGAGACCTCTGACAAGTACTTTGCCTACAAGATGGAGGAGAATAGCTCAGCTAGTGAGCATGTGCTCAGAATGTCTGGGTACGACAATCGCTTGAATAAAGTGGGAGTTAATCTTCCAGATAAGATAGTGATTGACAGAGTTCTCTAGTCACTATCACCAAGTTACTAGAACTTCGTGATGAACTATAATATGCAAGGGATGACGAAAACGATTCCCAAGCTCTTCACGATGCTGAAATCGGCGAAGGTAGAAATCAAGAAATAGCATCAAGTGTTGATGGCTAACAAAACCACTAGTTTCAAGAAAAAGGGCAAAGGGAAGAAAGGGAACTTCAAGAAGAATGGCAAGCAAGTTGCCGCTCCCGTGAAGAAGACCAAAGCTGGACCTAAGCCTGAAAATGAGTGCTTATACTGCAAAGGGAATGGTCACTAGAAGCGAAACTGCCGCAAATACTTGGCGGATAAGAAGGATGGTAAAGTGAACAAAGGTATATTTGATATACATGTTATTGATGTGTACTTTACTAGTGCTCGTAGTAACCCCTGGGTATTTGATACCGGTTCAGTTGCTAAGACTAGTAACTCGAAACAGGAGTTGCAGAATGAACAGAGACTAGTTAAGTGTGAGATGATGACTTGTGTTGGAAGTGATTCCAAGGTTGATACGATCACCATCGCACACTCCTTCTATCTTCAGGATTAGTGTTGAACCTAAATAAATGATATTTGGTGTTTGCGTTGAGCATGAATATGACTGGATCATGTTTATTGCAATACGGTTATTCATTTAAGTTAGAGAATAATTGTTATTCTGATTACATGAGTAAAACCTTCTATGGTCATACACCCAATGTGAATGGTTTATTGAATCTCGATCGTAGTGATGCACATATTCATAATATTGATGCCAAAAGATGAAAAGTTGATAATGGTAGTGCAACATATTTGTGGCACTGCCGTTTAGGTCATATTGGTGTAAAGCGCATGAAGAAACTCCATGCGGATGGGCTTTTGGAATCACTTTATTATGAATCTTTTGATAGTTGCGAACCATGCCTCATGGGCAAGATGACTAAAACTCCGTTCTCCGGAACAATGGAGTGAGCTAATGACTTATTGGAAATTATACATACCGATGTATGCGGTCCGATGAATGTTGAAGCACGCGGCGGATATCATTATTTTCTGACCTTCACAGATGATTTGAGTAGGTATGGGTATATCTACTTAATGAAACACAAGTTTGAAACATTTGAAAAGTTGAAAGAATTTCAGAGTGAAGTGGAGAATCATCGCAACAAGAAAATAAAGTTTCTACGATCTGATCGCGGAGACAAATATTTGAGTTACGAGTTTGGCCTTCATTTAAAACAATGTGGAATTGTTTCACAACTCACGCCACCTGAAACACCACAGCGTAATGGTGTGTCCAAACGTCGTAACCATACTTTATTGGATATGGTGCAATCTATGATGTCTCTTACCAATTTACCACTATCGTTTTGGGGTTATGCATTAGAAACAGCCGCATTCATGTTAAATAGGGCACCGTCTAAATCCGTTGAGACGACACCGTATGAACTATGGTTTGGCAAGAAACCTAAGCTGTCGTTTCTTAAAGTTTGGGGTTGCGACACTTATGTCAAAAGGCTTCAACCTGATAAGCTTGAACCCAAATCGAAGAAGTGCGTCTTCATAGGATACCCTAAGGAAACAATTGGGTACACCTTCTACCACAGATCCGAAAGCAAGATCTTTGTTGCCAAGAATGGAACCTTTCTAGAGAAGAAGTTTCTCTCGAAAGAAGTGAGTGGGAGGAAAGTAGAACTTGATGAGGTAATCGTACCTTCTCTCGATTTGGAAAGTAGCACATCAGAGAAATCCGTTCCCGTGATGCCTACACCAACTAGAGAGGAAGCAAATGATAATGATCATGAAACTTCAGATCAAGTTGCTACTGAACCTCGTAGGTCAAGCAGAGCACGATCCACACCAGAGTGGTACGGTAATCCTGTTCTAGAGGTCATGTTATTAGACCAAGGCGAACCTACGAACTATGAAGAAGCTATGATGAGCCCAGATTCTGACAGATGGCTTGAGGCCATGAAATCTGAGATAGGATCCTTGTATGAGAACAAAGTGTGGACTTTGGTGGACTTGCCCGATGATCGGCAAGCTATAGAGAATAAATGGATCTTCAAGAAGAAGACTGGCGCTGATGGTAATGTTACTGTCTACAAAGCTCGACTTGTCGCAAAAGGTTTTCGACAAGTTCAAGGGGTTGACTACGATGAGACTTTCTCACCCGTAGTGATGCTTAAGCCCGTCCGAATCATGTTAGTAATTACTGCATTTTATGATTATGAAATCTGGCAAATGGACGTCAAAACTGCATTCCTCAATGGATTTCTTAAAGAAGAGTTGTATATGATGCAACCAGAAGGTTTTGTCGATCCTAAAGGTGCTAACAAAGTGTGCAAGCTCCAATGATCCATCTATGGACTGGTGCAAGCATCTCGTAGTTGGAATATACGTTTTGATGAGGTGATCAAAGCATATGGTTTTATACAGAATTACAGTGAAGCCTGTATTTACAAGAAAGTGAGTGGGAGCTCTGTAGCATTTCTGATATTATATGTGGATGACATATTGCTGATTGGAAATGATATAGAATTTCTGGATAGCATAAAAGGATACTTGAATAAGAATTTTTTCAATGAAAGACCTCGGTGAAGCTGCTTATGTATTGAGCATCAAGATCTATAGGGATAGATCGAGACGCTTAATAGGGCTTTCACAAAGCACATACCTTGACAAAGTTTTGAAGGAGTTCAAACTGGATCAGTCAAAGAAAGGGTTCTTGCCTGTATTCCAGGTGTGAAATTGAGTAAGAATCAAAAGCCCGACAACGGCAGAATATAGAGAGAAAATGAAAGTCATTCCCTATGCCTCAGCCATAGGTTCTATAAAGTATGCCATGCTGTGTACCAAACCTGTTGTGTACCTTGCCATGAGTTTCGCAAGGGGGTACAATAGTGATCCAGGAGTAGATCACTAGACAGCGGTCAAAATTAGCCTTAGAGGACTAAGGAAATATTTCTCGGTTATGGAGGAAATAAAGAGTTCATTGTAAAGAGTTACGTCGATGCAAGCTTTTACACCGATCCAGATGACTCTGAGTCTCAATCTGGATAAAAGTGGGAGCAATTAGCTAGAGTAGCACCATGCAGAGCATTGTAGACATAGAAATTTGCAAATATACATACGGATCTGAATGTGACAGACCCGTTGACTAAACTTCTCTCACAAGCAAAACATGATCACACCTTAGTACTCTTTGGGTGTTAATCACATGGCGATGTGAACTAGATTATTGACTCTAGTAAACCCTTTGGGTGTTGGTCACATGGCGATGTGAACTATGGGTCTTAATCACATGACGATGTGAACTATTGGTGTTAAATCACATGGCGATGTGAACTAGATTATTGACTCTAGTGCAAGTGGGAGACTGAAGGAAATATGCCCTAGAGGCAATAATAAAGTTGTTATTTTATATTTCCTTATTCATGATAAAGGTTTATTATTCATGCTAGAATTGTATTGATCGAAAACTTAAATACATGTGTGAATACATAAACAAATACCGTGTCCCTAGTAAGCCTCTACTAGACTAGCTCGTTGATTAAAGATGGTTAAGGTTTCCTAACCATGGACATGTGTTGTCATTTGATAACGGGATCACATCATTAGGAGAATTATGTGATGGATAAGACCCACCTGTTAGCTTAGCATAAAGATCGTTCAGTTTTATTGCTATTGCTTTCTTCATGTCAAATACATATTCCTTCGACTATGAGATTTTGCAACTCCCGGATACTGGAGGAATGCCTTGTGTGCTATCAAATGTCACAACGTAACTGGGTGATTATAAAGATGCTCTACAGGTATCTCCGAAGGTGTTTGTTGAGTTGGCATAGATCGAGATTAGGATTTGTCACTCCGAGTATCGGAGAGGTATCTCTGGGCCCTCTCGGTAATACACATCATAAGCTTGCAAGCAAACGACTAAGGAGTTAGTCACGAGGTGATGTATTATGGAACGAGTAAAGAGACTTGCCGGTAACGAGATTGAACTAGGTATGAAGATACCGACGATCGAATCTCGGGCAAGTAACATATCGATGGACAAAGGGAATTACGTATGTTGTCATAACGGTTCAACCGATAAAGATGTTCATAGAATATGTAGGAGCCAATATGGGCATCCAGGTTCCTCTATTGGTTATTGACCGGAGAGGTGTCTCGGTGATGTCTACATAGTTCTCGAACCCGTAGGGTCCGCACGCTTAACGTTCGATGACGATATAGTATTATATGAGTTATGTGATTTGGTGACCGAATGTTGTTCGGAGTCCCAGATGAGATCACGGACATGATGAGGAGTCTCAAAATGGTCGAGAGGTAAAGATTGATATATAGGACGATAGTATTCGGACACCAAAAGTGTTCCAGAAGGTACCGGGTACATATCGGGTCACCGGAAGGCGTTCCGGGCACCCCCGGCAAAAGATATGGGCCTTATGGGCCAAGAGGGGAAACGCACCAGCCACAAGGGGCTGGTGCGCCCCCCATATGGGCTGGCCAAGGTGGAGAAGGAAAGGGGAAGGATGAAAGGAAAGAAAGGGAATATGATTCCCCCTTCCTTCCCCTCCCCCCTCTTTCCTTCCCCCTCCGATATTTATGGCGGGGGGGGGGGGGGGGGGGGGGGGGGAGGCGGGGGCGGCTTGGGAGGAGCCCAAGTAGGATTCGGTCCTACTTGGGGCGCCTCCTGGCCTCTCCCCTCCCCTCCCACCTATATATATGGGGGGGGGGGGGGGGGCGCCCCTAGCACAGACCAGACAATTGTTTAGCCATGTGCGGCGCCCCCCTCCACTGTTTACACCCCGGGTCATATTTTCGTAGTGCTTAGGTGAAGCCCTGCGAGGATCACTTCACCATCACCGTCACCACGTCATCATGCTGACGGAACTCATCTACTACCTCGACGTCTTGCTGGATCAAGAAGGCGAGGGACGTCACCGAGCTGAACGTGTGCAGAACTCGGAGGTGCCGTACGTTCGGTACTCGATCGGTGGAGCGCGAAGAAAGTTCGACTACATCAACCGCGTTGTGAGACGCTTCCGCTTACGGTCTACGAGGGTGCGTAGAAACACTCCCCCCCTCGTTGCTATGCATCTCCATGGATAGATCATTGCGTTTGTGTAGAATTTTTTTTGTTTTCCATGCAACGTTTCCCAACAGAAACGATGCACATCCTTCTTTTCCGTCGGCGGACAGGATGCGGCCGGATCAGTGACCAACGGTGAGAGAGAGAGAGGCCACCGCCACCTTGTGTGAGATAGTGTGACGAGAGACAAACCCCGGCAGGCAGGCTCCATTGTATATAGTGGAGCGGATTTCTTTTTGCTCGATGACAATCGTTTTATATTCTGTACGTGCCATTGAGGAATATAACATTATTTAATACTAATGCATCAAGTCGAACTTTGTTCCGTGTACGCGTGGTACACGACCCTCCTTCGAGTAAACAACTGCTACACGCGTCAAATTATCACGTGGGCTGCCTTTTCGTACAGAAATGAACACCACCGTGTACCCGCGCGGGTGTGGCCGGGAATGAGACGTGAGTACGTGAGTCGTGCATGCACCTCTTCTTTACGTGCAGGTACATACATGGGTGGGTGTGAGAGAGATGGTTTGTGCAAAACAGAGGCAATGTGTCGATGATATCTCAAACAAAAAATGTAACATATGCAATGTGTGTGAAACAGAGTCATGGATAAATCATATATAGAGGGAGCGATCCATGAGAAGAGAGTGGAGGGATCATCGGCTTGAGATATTGATAGAATCGAAAACAAGGATGAAGTGTGTGGGTGCGCGATCGATAAAGAGTGCCATCGAATTTGGGTTTGTCCATGTCAAAGATACAGGGCGGCTGGCCTGCTGGAATGTGAGAGGGCAGTGGTGCAGTTTGTCTCTGTGGCATGGATACCTACCTACAACGTTCGACTATCGGTGTGTGTGTGTGTGGGGGGGGGGGGGGGGGGGCGAGGGGCCGAGACCTAACTATAGAGAGGTAGATCGACTGGTATATATGTGGAGAAGGAGAGAGACCTAGCTATGTATTGAGGGAGATCGATCGGCATCCATGCATAAGTGTAGCAGAGGAATAAGGTTGGGAGAGAGACAAAGGTAGAGTGTCGGAGGGTTGGTGGTGGAGTTGCTTCTCACAAATGGTGGGAGAGGCCTGCTAGACAAACGGAGGGTACGACTGCAATATCAATAAGAGAGGGGATGTCTGCCTGTCTATGCACGTGCGTGTGAGAGACAGGTCGGGAGGTATGCAAAGATGATGAGGGGGACGATATGGTTGTGGTAAGCAGACGTAACTACATAGGAAGATCAATCGTCGTGTGTCGGAGAAAGGGAGAGACATAACTAGTGAGGTACGTCGATCGGTGCGTGGGGAAAAAGACTTATAGTCGACCTAGCTATATGTAGGGAGATCGGTAGGTATACAAGCATGCATGTGTTGGAAGCAAATAAGGTCCGGAGAGATGGACAGGGGGAGAGGGATGTGGCTAGGAGGTGGTGCGAGAGGCCTACTATATCGAGGGGGGAGGAGTGTGCGAGTATGAGATCGATGAAAAGAGGGGCGGGAGTGTGCACGTGCGTGGAACCGTATTGGTCATAGGGGGGCATGGACGGTGAGAAGAGAAGAGGGAGAGTGTGTGTTTGTGGTAGGCACACTTGGCTAGAGAGCTATATCGACCAGTGTGTGCTGGATAGAAGGAGCCGGGGGGCCTACACACACCGTGGGTGAACGACCTAAAGAGTAATAACGAATGTGCGTGATGGAGGGGACGCTGAGGGAGGGTGAGAGGGGGGCGGGCGTGTGCATGCAAGAGAGAAAGTTAGCTAGCTACAAAGAGAAGAGGATTGTGTGGGTGTAAAAGACAAACAGAGATCATAATTCATTATAAAAAGTGGATTCGGATATTTGAAGAAGATATTATAGTGTTTTAAACTGACGCATGCATGAATATATATATAATGGTGATACGCATGGTGTGGTTATGAACATGTTATACTACATATAATTTATAGAACATTTATTTGAATTTGTGATAATGTGTGGCTTTTGCAGCTCAGGGCTAAATACTTTTCATAATGTAGGGGGCGGGGCACTATACTTTGTGTGATAAACACAGTATACGTATGAAACATGGTTTAGATTTTGAAGATCTAGTTAGTACATCAAATGTACTATTATTTGGAATCAACATCAAGTGTATTCAAAATTTTGAATTTGAGTTCATATAGTACACATAGTTCATATCTATCTCTATAATAATCATGTGGTGTGTTGTTAAGATAATATACGAATGACGGTTTAAGTTGGCAACAATCATGATTGTAGATTCTTATTCAAATAGAGAAACGAATTCAAATTTAGTTCGAATTGCAGCGGTAGTATAGAAATTTAGAATGCACTAAAACATTCATATGAGTAGGTTACATGCATTATACAGCCAGCGAAATTTTTTAATTGGACATAACATGGATTCATAGCTTTGAATAGCATTTGTACAGTAAAACGGGACAAGACTCTCTCTTTGTGTGGTGCGAATAGTTTTATTTTTTTTGTTTTTTTTGTTGAGGGAAGTGCGAATTGATTTGGTACGTACATTATTACACGTTAGGCTTGTCCCTAAAGTTTAACCCACGCCTTGTTATCCCGAAAATTCATAAATCGTGCTCCCAAAACTCGCGCCTTCACAACCCGCGCCTTGCTATCCCGAAATTACAATGCGCGCGAAAACTCCCTCCAGCTGCGAAATCCCGACACGCGAAATCCCCCTTCTAACCCTGAGCCGAAAGGGGCGCTAGTTCAAATCGGTGGGGGTACTTTTGTAACACACCCTATATTTTGGACAAGCACATCCCTAAGTCATGGTTCCCCCCTCCCATCACCTCCTTTTCGCCATTCGAAATCCCAGGCCACCATAACCTCTCTGCTCCAGCCGCGAAACCCCACCCTCCGCCATTCGCCACCCCACCGCTGCCCAGCCGGAGCCTCTTCCCCGACGACGTCGTCCACCGCAACAGCTCGACGTCCCTCATCCACCGCCCCGGATGAGGATCCGTCGTCGATCTCGTTGTCCCGCCGGTTCAGCCGCCCCGTCCTCCACCTCCAAGGAGCTGCTCCGACGATGGCCTTGTCTATCGCGGCTGCTCCATCCCCACAGCGCCGCCTTAACCTATTCCACCGGAACCGCAGCATCCTCACCGATTCCTCGGACGAAGCCGAGGCCTACTCGGCGCCACCAAAGAGGTTGTACACTCATCGCATCGCACCTTCTCCTTAACTTGACCTCCCGGAGCCGACGGTGCTCGATCCCGCTCCCCCATGGCGCGGCTACCTCGTAGTCAGCGCCGCCGGCGACATCGCCACGGTGGCTCTCCCCCAGTGCGAGGCTCCCTCGGCGGCGGCGTCCATACCAGCCGGAGCTGCTGCTGCTGCTTCGGCTCTCGCTCGCGCTGCTGCTCTGCTCTTCCCCTCACTTGTGCTGCTGCTCTGCTCTTGCTCTTGCTCGCGCTGCTGATGCTGCTACACGGGCTGCTGTAGCTACACGAGTTGCTGCTCTGGCTCTAGTTCACGCTGCTGCTCCAGGCGCTGCTGCTTCGGGTGCTATCTGCTACTGTGTTCCCTATCGGTCGCCTGCTAATTTAGATCATTGTTTCTCTACTACTGGTGCTCGAGCGGACTAAACTACATGTGAAGTGCATATCTACTACCAGTGCGTTCAGTTTCGACAGTAACATTCAGATTCCACAGTAAATTACAGTTTCGACAGTTAAGTTCAGAGTCAACAGTTTTTACCTCATCTGTTGTAGTCAGGTGTTTTTTGGTGATGTACATTTTACATCTACCACTTTTTGGTAATGTATTTTACATCATCTATTGGAGATGCTATTAGAATCCCACTTGAGATTAACGATGTCTGTCTTGTGCTGCTTCAGCCTCGACGTCTTACGGCTCGCCGGAGCTGCTCCAACGACGGAACCATCCATCACAACAGAGCAGTACCCTGGACGCCGTCTACAAATGCCTCAGATCTTCCACCACACCTCCGACAGCCACCTCTGCCGCAACTTCTTCAGCGACCAACCCAATGATGCTGAGGTCGACACGGCTACGCCAAAGAGGTTGTACACTTGTCGCATCACTTATTACTCTACATTCATGTCGATCCATTAGGGCTATTTTGGTTCAAAGGAAAAAGTGAAGGAAAAACATAGCAATAGAAAATTTTCCTATGGTACTCTACTATTCAATTATTCATGCATTTGGTTGAAAGGAATGGAGCAAAACATCCACCTGGAGCTACTTTTCCTATGCATGAAAACAAGACTAAGTGCATTAGTGGCAGAATAACATTCTAACTGTACACACTTTCATATTGTTTCACTTTAGTTTGGCCATGTTTCTTTGCATTCCTCTACTCTTCCAATTCCTGTGAACCAAACACCCAAGTTGACAGAAATCCTGTGTTTACAAATGCTCTGTTTCCCACGTGCATTCCTAACCTATTCCGGTGTTTGTCCTATCCCTGCGTTTTTAGAATCCTGCAAGCCAAAGGAGCCCTTACAGAATTACTTTAGTTACAAATAGGTGTCGAAGAAAATTTTGTGTGGTTTGTCCTGCTCCTGCCGCGATGTCGTCCACCTCACCTGAGCTACTCCATCGACAGAAGCATCCACCATACCAGACATCACGACTCCCAACCATCTTTCGCCCCTCAGATCTCCTTCCCTGCCGCCGGCACCCACCGCAACTGCATCACCATCATCGACTCAGCAGATGAACCTGAGGAGTACACGGGTCCACAAGAGAGGTCGCACTCTTTTGTTTCTGCTTATCTTATGCATTGCTTAATATTACCTGCTACTTTATCGTCCTGTTCACCTCTTCGACTCCAAGTCAGGTCCGAATTAATGTTCAAACTTGAGTTTTAAAATGCTTGTGGGGCACATATCGAGGCAGTAATGAATAGTATCTTTGTCTATTATCTGGTTCACCTAGGGTATGTCTATGTTATTCATCTTGGGTGGGAAACAAACAGTAAAGCAATCATCATCTGTCTTTTTATTAAAGTGAAGCTATCATCAGCCTGCTATCATTATTTTTGGATCTATCCACTGGTTGTTACCATCACTCTAGATTTCTGCATGCTCTCCTTACATAATCTCACTATATTTTTTTCGTATGCATGTCAGATATTGTACACAGTCATGCTGAACATGTAGAGAAAAAGGTAAGAGTTTTGCACGGCAATACACTGTCATGCAGACATTGCTCCATGGTGGGTGCAATGGTGAACCCTCCCCCCTCTAGATTGTAATCCAGAGGAAGATATCTGTTCTGAGGCGGATTCAGACGGAGCTGACCACTCCTATTTACCCCCCGAGGTGTATGCTCTAACTTGGCATGATGATGTTGGTCATATCATGCATATGTTGCCTTGTAGTGCCTACTTTCGACATCATATATGTCATCTGCTTAGTTTAGACATGTTCTGTAATGCCACCTGTTTAGTTTCTATATCATATATGTGAATTATGCAATCTCATCTCTTTTAGCCAGCCATAATATATGTGAAATATGCAATGCCATCTTGTTTAACCAGGCACCATATATTTGAAATATACCTTGCCAATCCTTTTCTTTATTACATTTCCATTTGTCGACAATGTTTGTACATTCAACTACTCTTCCTGTGAATCAGCCATTTGAGTGGGTGATGGAAAAGTCTGGAGTGAAAACAAGGTCTTCAGAGCAGACAGTGCTACCTGTCGAAGCAGATCTCTTGATGGGTCTTGATAGCTCCTCAGAGATGGATTCAGAGACAGATGACCAGTCCTATTCCCCCACCGAGGTGTATGCTCTACCTTGGCACGGTTATACTACTCATATCATGCATATGGTATTTTGCATTGCATAGTTTAGACATCATATACACAATATTCAACACCATGTTCTTAGTTCAGACATCATATATGCGAATGCCCTCTGCTTAGTATATAAACCACACGTGTGAATTATATCATGCGATCCTGATTACTTAGATAACATGTATGTGAATTATGTCATGCCAACCTGTTTACTAAAGACATGATATAATTATCTCATGCCATCCTGTTTAGTTAGTCATCATATCTTTGAATTATGTCATGCTATGCTATCCAGTTTAGATAGACATCATATATGTGAAATTATGTCATTCTATCCTTTTTAGTTAAACAATATACATGTGAACTATTTCATGCCCTCTTTTTTCCACACTATCTATTGCATCTGTCTCTCATACAAGGTCTATACATTCAACTACTTTTCTTGTTTATCAGCCATTTGAATTGGAGGGGGTGATGACAGTATCTAGCAGAGTAAAAACACGGTCTTCAAATAAAACAGTGCTACCTCTTGGTGGAGATAGCACCCTGGTTGTACATGCACGAGAACCAGCCCTACCACACATAACCCAGACTCTCGCAGATTGTACCCCTACTCCAATGGACAGAGAACTAGCTTCACTCAATCTAACCCCAACCACAGCAGATAGTAACCCAGTTCCATTTGACACAACACCATCTCCAGCACAGGGCTCCCAAACAAGAGCAGTTAGTATGGCAGCTCCAGTGCCCAAAGTGCCAGTACTACCACGGCGAACCCCAACTCCACCAGTTAGTACACCTATTCCTGTGGACGAAGCACAACCAACCATTCATAGTTTAGCATCAATCGCATTTGATTTTGTTAAATCCTATGTGCGTATCTTCCCATCATGGAAATATTATACTGAAGATGAAGGAAAAAGCCAGTTGCAGGTGTTCGTCCAGGAGTTATGTGTAAGTAATGTTATTTATGGCAAATACTTTGCTTTGTCCCATACATTCTACCTCCATGCTGGTTTTAATACAGCAAATGTTCCCATTTTTCTCTATAGAGAAGGACCGATTTGGAAACTCAAGATGAGGTAACCTGTGCTAATACCTCTGCTATGTTCAAGAATGCTTGGTGGCAGTATCGGAATTTTCTGAAGAAAACGTACTTCACTGGCAAAGAAACTCATCAAATTCCCTTACTTTCTCCTGATACACATTTACGGCATGATGACTGGGAACGCCTTGTTCTGTACTGGTCCAGAACCAAGAATGTGGTAAGGTCTATGAGCTCATTTTTTATTTTGAAGTACTATATGCCTGCGTCTTACTGTACTCTGTTCGTGTAGAACAAGTGCTTACACCTGAAGAAGAACTGTTCTTATTTAAGATTCCATTGCTATGGTGCATACTGCTTTGCTCTTGTATCACTGTATTTACTCATACAAACTTATTTTTAAATTGAAGGATCCAATCGAAACTCCAATGGCACAACAGGTATGTTTAAACATGTTTGCTCTTCTAAATTGCTCTATTGGTTTCAATTCAATTGTGTATACAGTTGACTTCTCATATCATGCACATTACTAGCATCACAACAGAGCCAATAGTGTTGTTGTACATGTATAACCGTGTTACCCATCTGAAATCTTTTTGTACCGTGTAGTTTCCCACACTTGTATTCTTTCAATGCTGCTTTGTCTTGAACTGATATGATTTGAACCGTGTCTCTATTTTGATTTGGCAAGACAATGCAGTGACCATAGGACATAGTTATGATTTGAACTTGTATTCTCATGTTTGTTTCATGTTTTTATTATGTATTTACTACTTGGCAATAGAAGACTTGGTAGTTTAATCCTGTCCACCTTACTACTGAACTGGTTCACCGAAATGAGTTTCATATACTACATGCTAAACCTGTTATGTGTCTGCTTGTTTCTTTTTTTAGAATGCTGACAGAATATTTGGGAAGAGTACCTTATTAAGCAATGGTAAAGGAAATAATGCAGATAAGGTTCAGGATAGTGAGACATCCTTGTTGGTCTCCAACAAAGCTGATAAAACAGCTAAGGAAAACTATCTTGAAGATAGTGAGACAACCCCAAAGTCCTGTCTTGATGTAGTGTACGAGTTACTGGCCACTACCGCTGGCACAAGCTCTTCGAACTCACTGTTTGAATCAGTTCGGTTTCTTGAGTCTCAACTACAAGCTGAAAGACATCAATCGGCTATGCTGCGACAAGAAGCCGAAGGACTGAGGAAGTCCCTGGAGAATTCAGATGCATACTTTCTGGTGCAATAGCAAGCGTTGGAGGATTTTAGCGCCAAACAGAAGAAAGCTAATAAGCTTGCTAAGCTTATTGCCAGCATGGTGGATACCCAGGATAACATTTCTTGAGCTCTTGTGAAGTTGTTTTAGTTATGGACTTGTTTTGCTGCCGCTCGTTTATTTGTAGTGGTGGCCAACTAAGACGCCCAGTGTATGTAATATGCTGCTTTGTTCCCTATATTTGCACCGATGGCGAACTTTGATGCCCACTGGATGTAATATGTGTAATAGCCGTGCGTAAGTTGCTTGCTTATTTATTTCCTTATTGTCTTGTTTATTTGTTTGGTTGCAGTCACTGCAGTTCTTTTTCCGCGGTTTGCTAGTGGCAATAACAAAATATTTTTTAAAACTAGGCCGTAATAACCATGGACCGTTATGTAGTGACCATGGGCCTCCTATGGGCTGTAGGATTTATGGCCCTCCTACGGGCCGTAGGATCAATGGGCCTTCTATGGGGGCATTAGAATAAATGGGCCTTCTACGGGCCATACTATTCATGGACCAATAAAGGACCGCAATATGGGCCATAAACGGGCTAGAGTGGAAATTGTCAGTTTATGGCCCGATCATAACGGGCCGTTAATAGCCGATATGTATAACGGGCTTAAATGGGCCGTATTTGATGACGCTAAGAAAATAGCCCAACAGATTAACGGGCCACAAACGGGCTGACTGTAACCACGAGCTGAATTTGGCCCGCAAGCGAAACAGGCCAGTAATGGACTAGAAGTAATCGAATGCTGGAAGTGAGCCCAAGAATAAATGGGCCCTTAGAAGGCCGAAAGATCACACGGGCTGGAAAGGGCCCAATGGAATAATGCGCCGTTAATGGGTATAAATCGATACACTGTTCATTATGGGCCAGTTTCACCATGGGCCATTAATGGGCCATGAGTTACATAGGGCCTCATATGGGCCGAAAGATGTCATGGGCCATACATGGGCCGGAAGTTACAACGGGCTGGAATCATATTGGACGACCTAGATGCCGGTACTAGGCCTAATTCGGATAGGCCATAATGGGCCATGAGTTAGCGGGCTGTAAATGGGCTATATGCGAATAGGCCGTTAACAGGCTTTCCGTGGGCCGGTCCGCTACCTTTTGACCAAGTCAAATGGGCCGGCCTTTTCACCTGAATGGGCCACTGTTGGGCCGTGCCACGTGTCGACGTATCATAGGCGCCTCCCGTCCAATGAATGGACGACATCTATCCCAACGCTGAGCTGACACGTGGATACTCCGGTGAATTAGAATTTTATACGTGAAAAATCCCCATTGGTCCGGGCTGTTAACGGGTTATCGGATCCAAACCGGAACCCGCGGATAGCTTAACGGTGACCCGTTACGGTGGATGCCACGTGTCGGTTACCCTTGACGAAAGCACTTCCATGATGCACGATTTATCGTCATGGAACTGGACACTTCCGTGATGATAATTTTGGTATTGTCATGGAACACTTCTACGACAACACATGTATGACTATCTTGATTCTATCATAAAATCGTCATGGATGTACATGCATGATAGAAAACATGACCTACTATGACAAACACGTATCATCAAGTGTATTTTTTTCTAGTGACTACTAGTTGGAATAGCTTCTACCCACTTAGTAACATAATCATCAGCAACCAAAATATGTGTGTACCCATTAGAGGAAGGAAAAGGTCCCATATAGTCAAATCCCCAGACATCAAATGGTTCAATAACAAGTGAATAATTCATTGGCATTTCCTGACGTCTACTAATATTACCAATTCTTTGACATTCATCACAAGACAAGACAAACTTACGAGCATCCTTAAAAAGAGTAGGTCAATAAAAACCAGATTGTAATACCTTGTGTGCAGTTCTATCTCCAGCATGGTGTCCTCCGTAGGCCTCAAAGTGACACTTGCGTAGAATCTGTTCCTATTCATGCTCAGGTACACAACGTCTAATAACACCATCTACTCCTTCTTTATAAAGGTGTGGGTCATCCCAGAAGTAATGTCTTAAATAATAGAAAAAACTCTTTCTTTTGTTGGTATGTGAAAGTAGGTGGTATAAATTTAGTAACAATATAATTAGCATAGTCTGCATACCATGGAGTACTACGAGAAGCATTTATGACAACTAATTGTTCATCAGGGAAGCTATCATCAATAGGTAGTGGGTCATCAAGAACATTTTCTAACCTAGACAAGTTGTTTGCTATGGGGTTCTCAGCTCCCTTTCTATCATAATATGTAAATCAAATTCTTGCAACAAAAGAACCCATCTAATAAGTCTAGGTTTAGCATCTTTCTTTTCCATAAGATATTTAATAGAAGCATGATCGATGTGAACAGTTACTTTGGAATCAACAATATAATATCTGAACTTATCACAAGCAAATACAACTGCTAAAAATTCTTTCTCAGTAGTAGCATAATTTCTTTGAGCACTGTCTATAGTTTTACTAGCATAATGGATAACATTTAATTTCTTATCAACTCTTTGTCCTAGAACAGCACCAACAGCATAATCACTAGCATCACACATAATTTCAAAGGGTAGGTTCCAATCAGGTGGTTGAATAACAAGTACAGAAATCAAGGCTTTCTTAAGTATTTCAAAAGCTTCTACACAATCATCATCAAAAACAAATGGAACATCCTTTTGCAAGAGATTAGTAAGAGGCCTAGAAATTTCAGAGAAGTCTTTAATAAACCTCCTATATAAACAAGCATGATCAAGGAAACTTCTTATACCTTTGATATCTTTAGGACACGACATCTTTTCAATAGCATCAACTTTAGCTTTATCAACTTCAATACCTATTTCAGAAATTTTATGCCCTAAGACAATACCTTCATTAACCATAAAGTGGCACTTCTCCCAATTCAAGACAAGATTAGTTTCTTCACATCTCTGTAGAACTCGATCGAGGTTGTTTAAGCAATCATCAAAAGAAGTTCCGTAAACGGAAAAAACATCCATGAAAACCTCAACAATCTTTTCACAAAAGTCAGAGAATATAGCAGTCATACATCTTTGAAAGGTAGCAGGTGCAATACATAAACCAAAAGGCATGCGTCTATAAGCAAAGGTACCGAAAGGGAAAGTAAAAGTGGTTTTTTCTTGATCCTCTTGTGACACAGGTATTTGGGAAAAACCAGAATAACCATCTAGAAAGCAGAAGTGTGTATGTTTTGAGAGTCTTTCTAGCATTTGATTAATAAAAGGTAGAGGATAATGATCTTTCCTAGTAGCTTTGTTTAACTTTCTAAAATAAATAACCATTCAATAACCTGTGACAATTCTTTGCGGAATCAATTCATTTTTATCATTAGGAACCACGGTAATACCTCCCTTCTTAGGGACACAATAAACAGGACTTACCCATCTACTACCAGCAATAGGATAAATTATACCTGCTTCCAGGAGCTTTAGTATTTCATTTCTTAGCACATCCTTCATCTTAGGATTCAAACGTCTCTGATGATCGACAACAGGTTTAGCATGAGGTTCCTTATTAATTTTGTGCTGACATAGAGTGGGACTAATGCCCTTAAGATCATCCAGAGTATATCCAATAGCTGCACAGTGCTTCTTCAGAGTTTTCAATAATTTATTTTCTTCATGCTCTGAAAGGTTAGCACTAATAATAACAGGATATATATTCTTTTCATCAAGATAAGCATATTTCAAAGTATCAGGTAGTTGTTTAAGATCAAATACAGGATCAGTCTTGGGTGGTAGAGGATCTCCAAGAGTCTCAACAGGCAAATTGTGTTTCAAAACAGGAATTTGTTTAAAGAAAATCTCATCTAATTCCTTTCTTTCATTCATGAACATATCATTTTCATGGTCTAGCAAATATTGTTCTAAAGGATCAGTAGGAGGCACGGCAATAGAAGCAAGACCAATAATTTCATCTTTACTAGGCAATTCTTTATCATGGGGCTGTCTACGAAATTTGGAGAAATTAAACTCATGAGACACATCCCCAAAACTCACACTAACAGTTTCTTTCTCACAATCTATCTTAGCATTAACAGTATTCAAGAAAGGTCTACCAAATATAATGGGACAAAAATCATCTTGTGGGGAACCGAGAACTAGAAAATCAGTAGGGTATTTTATTTTCCCACACAAGACTTCAACATCTCTAACAATCCCAATTGGTGATATAGTATCCCTATTGGCAAGCGTAATAGTGGCATCAATATCTTCTATGTCAGCAGGTAGAATATCATTCATAATTTCTTGATATAGAGTAAAAGGAATTGCACTCACACTAGCACCCAAATCACATAATTCATGGTAACAATGATCTCCTATTTTAACAGAAACAACAGGCATGCCAACAATAGGTCTATGTTTATCTTTATTATCGGGTCTAGCAATTCTAGCAGCTTCATCACATAAATAAATAACATGCCCATCAATATTATCGACCAAGAGATCTTTAACCATAACAATACTAGGTTCGACCTTAATTTGTTCAGGGGGTGTAGGTGTTCTAGTATAACTCTTACGAACCATAGCTGAAGCTTTAGCATGTTCCTTTATCCTAACAGGAAAAGGTGGTTTCTCAATATAAGCAGTAGGAATAACATGATCAACATTATAAATAATAGTTTCCTCTTCAGCTTTAATGGGTTCTACTATTTTTACTTCAATGGGAGGATGATATTTAAACCACTTCTCCTTAGGGAGATCAACATGAGTAGCAAATGATTCACAGAAAGAAGCTACTATCTCAGAGTCAAGTCCATATTTAGTGCTAAATTCACGAAAAGCATCGGTATCCATAAAAGATTTAACACAGTCAAACTTAAGGTTTGTACCTAACTCTTTACCTTCGTCGAGTTCCCAATCTTCAGAGTTGCGTTTAATTCTTTCGAAGAGATCCCATTTGAATTCAATAGTATTCTTCATAAAAGAACCAGTACAAGAAGTATCAAGCATGGATTGATCATTATGAGAAAGCCGAGCATAAAAGTTCCGAATAATAATTCTCTTGAGAGCTCATGATTGGGGCATGAATATAACATTGACTTAAGCCTCCCCCAAGCTTGAGCGATACTTTCTCCTTCACGAGGCCAAAAATTATATATATAATTCCGATCACGATGAACCAGGTGCATAGGATAAAACTTCTGATGAAATTCCAATTTCAATCGGTTGTAATTCCAAGTCCCAATATCATCGCATAGCCTATACCATGTCAATGCCTTCTCCTTCAAAGATAAAGGGAAGACCTTCTTCTTGACTTCATCCTCGGGCAAACTTGCAAGCTTAAATAATCCACAAACTTCATCCACATAGATTATATGCATATCAGAATGTAATGTTCCATCTCCTACATAAGGATTAGCTAGCAGTTTCCCTATCATACACGAAGGAATTTCGTAATAAATATTTTCAGTAGGTGCAGTAGGTTGAGGGGCAACTCTTTGCTCTTCCGGTCGGGGTGAAGATACCCCGAACAAACCCCTCAAAGGATGATGTTCCATAGTAACAAGTGACAGTAAATTTTAGCACGTAATATAAATATTTTCTTACCAAATTCCACTTACCAAAGGTGCTTCACTCCCCGGCAACGGCGCCAGAAAAGAGTCTTGATGACCCACAAGTATAGGGGATCTATCGTAGTCCTTTCGATAAGTAAGAGTGTCGAACCCAACGAGGAGCAGAAGGAAATGACAAGCGGTTTTCAGCAAGGTATTTTGTGCAAGCACTGAAATTATCGGTAACAGATAGTTTTGTGATAAGATAATTCATAACGGGTAACAAGTAACAAGTGTAATAAAGGTGCAACAAGGTGGCCCAATCCTTTTTGTTGCAAAGGATAAGCCTGGATGAACTCTTATATAAAGCAAAGCGCTCCCAAGGACACATGGGAATTGTTGTCAAGTTAGTTTTCATCATGCTCATATGATTCGCGTTCGTTACTTTGATAATTTGATATGTGGGTGGACCGGTGCTTGTGTGATGTCCTTACTTGGACAAGCCTCCCACTTATGATTAACCCCTCTCACAATCATCCACAACTACGAAAGAAGAATTACGATAAATCTAACCATAGCATGAAACATGTGGATCCAAATCAGCCCCTTACGAAGCAACGCATAAACTAGGGTTTAAGCTTCTGTCACTCTATCAACCCATCATCTACTTATTACTTACCAATGCCTTCCCCTAGGCCCAAATCATGGTGAAGTGTCATGTAGTCGACGTTCACATAACACCACTAGAGGAAAGACAACATACATCTCATCAAAATATCAAACGAATACTAAATTCACATGATTACTTATAACAAGACTTCTCCCATGTTCTCAGGAACAAACGTAACTACTCACAAAGCATATTCATGTTCATAATAAGAGGGGTAATAAATATTATTAAGGATCTGAACATATGATCTTCCACCGAATAAACCAACTAGCATCAACTACAAGGAGTAATCAACACTACTAGCAACCCACAGGTACCAATCTGAGGTTTTGAGACAAAGATCGGATACAAGAGATGAACTAGGGTTTGAGAGGAGATGGTGCAAGTGAAGATGTTGATGGAGATTGACCCCCTCTCGATGAGAGGATCGATGGTGATGACGATGGCGATGATTCCCCCCTCCCGGAGGGATGTTTCCCCGGCAGAACAGCTCCGCCGGAGCCCTAGATTGGTTCTGCCCAGGTTCCGCCTCGAGACGGTGGCACTTTGTCCCGAAAG
Source organism: Thinopyrum elongatum (assembly GCA_011799875.1). Taxonomy (NCBI): domain Eukaryota; kingdom Viridiplantae; phylum Streptophyta; class Magnoliopsida; order Poales; family Poaceae; genus Thinopyrum; species Thinopyrum elongatum. The sequence continues at coordinate 715,451,542 of CM022303.1, read as the reverse complement.
CTTCCTTATGATTTTTTAGGTCAAAACCCTCCATATAGCAGAAGATGGGCAGCGGAGACATGCCAGGGGGCCCACAAGCCCCAGGGGCGCGCCCAGGGGGTAGGGCGCGCCCCCCAGGCTTGTGGCCACCTGGTGGGTCCCCCTATAATATTTCTTTGCCAATTTTTTTTTATATTTCAAAATAATTCTCCGTAAATTTTGAGGACTTTTGGAGTTGTGCAGAATAGGTCTCTCAGATTTGCTCCATTCCGGTCTAGAATTCCAGCTGCCGGCATTCTCCCTTATTGTGTAAACCTTGTAAAATAAGAGAGAAAAGGCATAAGTATTGTACCATATTGTGTAATAACAGCCCATAATGCAATAAATATCAATATAAAAGCATGATGCAAAATGGACGTATCACTAGTCTAGTAGAAGATTACTAGGGACACGGTATTTGTTTATGTATCCACACATGTATTTAAGTTTCCGATCAATACAATTCTAGTATGAATAATAAACCTTGATCATGAATAAGGAAATATAATAATAACAACTTTATTATTGCCTCTAGGGCATATTTCCATCATCGACTTAGTCTTCAGGAGAAGGGCAATGTAGTCCTCCTTAACAACCACAAGGTGGGCACGACCGTATTAAGATTCATCACAAAAAAAATCAGATTGTCGTTCACCAAGTCCTAGAAATATTTTGGAAAATTTGGTGTGAAACCACCCGACCCCATTCCACTATTGGAACACATCCTAAAGAGGCGACTTTGCGCTCTTCTATGGGGAATATGTACGGACAGACCAGGGACGCGGCTAAGAACGAACTCAGGTGGAAAACCCAAGAGAACATGGCCTGAGCGCCCAAGATCCCATCATAGAAACCACTGAGGATTTGTTCTTTCCCCAGGTGGTTAACGAAGGGGGATGATAATGAAAAGCTTGAACTTTATTTCTCCTCAGGCGAGCAGTGACGCCAACTTGAAAAAAAGAGGTATTGTCATCTCCTAACCAACAAACCAAACATGTAACACTGGCTCGAGTAAAACTCCAATGTTTTGAGCTCACGCTCAAGGTGGGCTTCGGAGGTGTCGCCAAGGAGAGAAGCTTAGGGTGGGAAATTCCTATTTATCGCTTGTAGTGAAGGATAATTCGCTATTAAGACATATTGCCCACCCGACAAGCAACAAGGGTCGATCAATTATAGAGTATCGACGTTAGTGGTAGCTAGTTTCAACCTGGGTTTTTTTGGGGGGGGGGGGGGGGGTCTCGACATAAGGAGCACCTAGTTTCGATGATTTTTCTTCCAAAGCTTCCTTCAAATTCCGGTTTCGTGATTTTTCTTCTTATGTTCATTTTTTATTTTTGTTTTCCCTTTTTATTTGTCTCTTTCTCCTTTTTATTCTAATTTTAAGTTATTTTTTCAAAATTTTCATGAGATTTCCATCAGTTAAGAACCAAGGTATCATTCTAGTAGGAGGTATACGCAAGTCTCCAATAGTTGCGCCTACACAAATAAACAAATACTTGCACCCAACGCGAAAAAGGGGTTGTCAATCCCTTCACGGTTAATTGCAAGGATGAGATCTGATAGAGATAGGTATAAAAGATAAATAAAAAGGAAAAATAAAGTAAAGGTAAATAAATTGCAGCAAGGTATTTTTGTATTTTTGGTTTTATAGATCTGAAAATATATGATGAGAAATAGACCCGGGGGCCATAGTTTTCACTAGAGGGTTCTCTCTTGAAAGAACACATACGATGGGTAAACAAATTACTGTTGAGCAATTGATTGAAAAGCGCAAAGTTATGACAATATCTAAGGCAATGATCATGAATATAGGCATCACGTCCGTGACAAGTAGATCGACTCCTGCCTGCATCTACTACTATTACTCCACATATCGACCGCTATCCAGCATGCATCTAGTGTATTAAGTTAACAAGAACGGAGTAACGCCTTAAGCAAGATGACATGATGGCAAAACCCCATCTTTATGGTAAAACCCCATCTTTTTATCCTTAATGGCAACAATACAATACGTGCCTCGCTACCCCTACTGTCACTGGGTGAGAACACCGCAAGATTGAACCTATCACAAAGCACCTCTCCCATTGCAAGACAGATCAATCTAGTTGGCCAAATCAAATCAATAAATCGGAGAGAAATACAAAGCTATCTTAATCATGCATAAAAGAATTCAGAGAAGACTCAAATAACGTTCATAGATAATCTGATCATAAATCTACAATTCATCGGATCTCAACAAACGCACCACAAAAGAAGATTACATCGAGGAGAACATTGTATTGAAGATCAAAGAGAGAGAAGAAGCCATCTAGCTACTATCTATAGACCCATAGGTCTGTAGTAAACTACTCACACATTATCGGTAGGGCAGCAAGGTTGGTGTAGAGGCCCTCCGTGATCAAATCCTCCTCCGGTAGAGTACCGAAAAAGGCCCCAAGATGGGATCTCACGAGAACAGAAGTTTGCGGCAGCGGAAAAGTATTTTTAGTGTGCCCTCTAGTATACGGGGAATATTTGGGTTTTTATGGAGCTAGAATTAGGGTTAGGGATGTCCCGAGGGGCCCACAAGCCCGGGGGGTGCCCTCCCTGGGGCGCGCCCTACGAGCTTGTGGCTCCCTCATGGCCCCTCTGGCCTCCTCCCGAAGCTTCGTGGTTGTCTTCTGGTCCAAGAAAAATCCTCAAAAAGTTTCGTTCCGTTTGGACTCCGTTTGGTATTGATTTTCTGTAAAAGACAAAACAAGGAAAAAACATCAACTGGCACTGGGCACTAGGTTAATAGGTTAGTCCCAAACAATGATATAAAATAGCATATTAATGCATATAAAACATCCAAAATAGATAATATAATAGCATGGAACAATAAAAAATTATAGATACATTGGAGACGTATCATGCATCCGCTAGCTTAATTCCTGCTCGTCCTCGAGTATGTAAATGATAAAAATAGAATTTTTGATGTGGAATGCTACCTAACATGTTTATCAATGTACTTTTTCTTATTGTGGCATGAATATTCAGATCCATAAGATTCAAAACAAATGTTTAATATTGACATAAAAACAATAATAGTTCAAGCATACTAATAAAGCAATCATGTCTTCTCAAAATATCATGGCTAAAGAAAGTTATGCCTAAAAAATCATATAATCTTGTCATGCTCTATCTTCATCACACAAAGAATTTATCATGCACAACCCCGATGACAAGCCAAGCAATTGTTTCATACTTTTAATGTTCTCAAGCTTTTTCAACTCTCACGCAATACATGAGCGTGAGCCATGGACATATAATTATAGGTGAAATAGAATATGGTGAAGGTTGTGAGGAGAAGACAAAAAGGAGAAAGTCTCACATCAACTAGGCGAATTAATGGGCTTTGGAGATACCCATCAATTGATATCGATGCAAGTGAGTAGGGATTGCCATGCAATAGATGCACTAGAGCTATAAGTGTATGAAAGCTCAAAAGAAAACTAAGTGGGTGTGCATCCAACTTGCTTGCTCATGAAGACCTAGGGCAATTTGAGGAAGCCCATCATTGTCCCTTCTCTCTTTTTCTCTCATTTCATTTTTTCATTTTTTTCTTTTTGGGCTCTTTGGGCTCTTTGGCCTTTTTTTTTATTTTGGGCTCTTTGGCCTCTTTTTTTTATTTTGGGCTCTTTGTCCTCTTGTTTTTTATTTTAAAACCGGAGTCTCATCCCAACTTGTGAGGGAATCATTGCCTCCATCATCCTTTCCTTAGATGGGACAACGCCTTAATAATAATGACGATCACACTTTTATTTACTTACAACTCAAGAATCACAACTTGATACTAGAACAAGTATATGACTCTATGTGAATGCCTCCGGCGGTGTATCGGGATGTGCAATGATCTATCGTGACATGTATAAAAAATAAGAATGGTGGCCAAGCCACAAATACTATGCCAACTACATGATCATGCAAAGCAATATGACAATGATGGTATGTGTCATAATAAACGGAACGGTGGAAGTTGCATGGCAATATATCTCGGAATGGTTATGGAAATGCCATAATAGGTAGGTATGGTGGCTGTTTTGTGGAAGGTAATGATGGGTTTAATGCACCTGCGAAAGTTGCGCGGTACTAGAGAGTCTAGCAATGGTGGAAGGGTGAGAGTGCGTATAATCCATGGACTCAACATTAGTCATAAAGAACTCACATACTTCTTGCAAAAATTTATTAGCCATCGAAGCAAAGTACTAATACGCATGCTCCTAGGGGGATAGATTGGTAGGAAAATACCATCGCTCGTCCCCGACCGCCACTCATAAGGAAGACAATAAAAAATAAATCATGCTCTAACTTCATCGCATAACGGGAGACCATACGTGCATGCTTCGTGAATCACAAATCTTAACACAAATATTCTTACTAATCCACAATTACTCTCTCGCATGACTCTAATATCACCATCTTTATATCTCAAAACAAATGCAAGGAATCAAACTTCTCATATATTGAATGCTCTTCATGAAAGTTTTTATTATATCCCTCTTGGATACCCATCATATTAGGACTAAATGCATAACCTAAGCAAATTGCCATACTATTTTTAAGACTCTCAAAATAATATAAGTGAAGCATGAGAGTTTATCAATTTCTACAAAATAAAACCACTACCGTGCTCTAAAAAGATATAAGTGAAGCACTAGAGCAACTACCTAGCTCAAAAGATATAAGTGAAGCACATAGAGTATTCTAATAAATTCATGATTAATGTGTGTCCCTCTCAAAAGGTGCGTAAAACAAGAATGATTGTGGCAAACTAAAAAGTAAAGACTCATATAATACAAGACGCTCCAAGAAAAATACATATCATGTGATGAATGAAAATATAGCCTCAAGTAAATTTACCGATGGATTGAAGAGAAAAGAGGGGATGCCATCCGGGGCATCCCCAAGCTTAGATGCTTGGTTGTCCTTCAATATTACCTTGGGGTGCCTTGGCCATCCCTAAGCTTAGGCTCTTCCCACTCCTTATTCCGTAGTCCATCAAATCTTTACCCAAAACTTGAAAACTTCACAACACAAAACTCAACAAAAAACTCGTGAGATCCGTTAGTATGATAAAACAAATCTCCACTTTTAGGTACTGTTGTGAACTCATTTCAATTTCATATTTGCATAATATCTATTTTATTCTAACTTCTCTATGGTTCATACCCCCGATAGTACCCATAGATCCACCAAAATAAGCAAACAACACATCAAAAACAGAATCTGTCAAAAACAGAACATTCTGTATTCTAACTTCTCTATGGTTCTTCCAACGTCATAATCTCAATGTTGTTTTAGAACCATCGTTAGACTTAACGATATCATAAGGTCCAGAAAACGTGATCACCAACAACACTTGAGCTAGTCCTAGAGGCAAGAGTAGAAAACTTTTATTTACCATTTATCATTTCACACGTGCATATGAGTTTTCCACTGAATCGCATATTCTAGAATCATAACAGTTATAGCATGGAATATAAACTCTTAACTATGAATATGAAAATATAATAATACGAATATTATTGCCTCTAGGGCATATTTCTAACAACATCGACTTTGGTTTTCCTATTAAACATGACCCTGTTATTAGCAACAAACGATCCATTGCCATCACAAGGTCATCATCTTTGGCCACTGTTTCTGCGTGCGCTTGCAAAATGATATGCTATAGGACATTTTTAGAGTTCTTGACCACAGCCGTGGCCACTACCAATATATAAAACTGATGTTGGAGGCCTACAACAAAACCAATGTTGACTGTGTCTTTTTTTTTGCTAAACACGGCTCTATTATCTTTACCTAATAATAAAGCAAATTGGGTTTCTGCCCGTACGTCGTCAATTTTGCAAAAAAGCCCCTCCGTTTATATGAAATTAACCCGCAATCCCTGTTTTAGTAAGCCTGTATATAATGTTACATTTTGCAAAAAACCCCTCCGCTAGCCTCGCAGTCTTATCCATTCCTCTGGCGATGGCTATGGCGACGGCGACGGCGACGGGACGGGTTGAGGGCTGCGGGGACGGCGCGGCGAGGAGGGGCAGGTGCTGCGGAGATGGAGCAGCGAGGCGGGGCAGTGGCGGTTGCGCGGCGCGGCGGGCAGAGGCGAGCTGAAGGGCGTGGACGGAGGCGAGCACGCGGGCGCGCGCAAACAATAGCGCTCCGGCGCGGGCGCGGACGGAGGCACCTCGGAGGGGCCGAGCAACCAGCAATGCACCGTTCTGCACGACGCTGCGTCCGGCGTCACCTCGGAGGTGCCGGAGCTGGCGCACGACAAGGCTGGTAGCTCCTTCGTCGTCCCGCTCGGCCGTCGCCGCCTCTGCGCCTTCAAGCGCCGCAGCGGGCCGCCTGCTTGGATGAGCCGCTCGGCGAGACCCTGGTCGGCGGCCTCGGCGCGGGCACCAGAGCCTGGCGCACGCTCCCTGACCTGCCGCCCGGACCTGGCGTGGCTCGGGGCCGTGGTGGAGGGCGCGGCGGAGGCCTTCTTCCGCAGCGAAATCCGGCGGCGGCTCGCCGTCACGGCCGTGCTCATCGTGCTCAGCCGCGTCGGCTACTTCGCCCCGCTTCCCGGGTTCGACCGCCACCTCATCGCCGACTCCTATCTCAGCTTCGCCCCGCTCCCTGCAGGTACTGTCCTTTCCCATTGCATTGGTCCTGTCAAACTTTGGACTGCCAAGTATTCATCTCTAGGAAATTCTCTGAAGCCCCATGGATCTTTTTCCTTTTTAATGTTTCCACTATGTTATGCTATGCACCAATTGCCGTACTTCACAATTCTGTTGTTCATCCTTGTGATTCTGGCAGGCGCTTATCGCTTTAAAGAAAGGCACCCAGCTGCTTAAGTATGGCCGCAAAGGGAAGCCAAAGTTTACTCCCTTCAGACTGTCAACTGTAAGCTCATTTCTACAGATGCTGCTCTCCCTCCCTCCATCTCGGTCTGGCAGAATTGATTTTCATGAATGACTTTTTAATTTTATGTCCTGAACTAGATTTTTTGTGGTATTCGATGGCCTTCCTTTCATGTTATGGTTCATGGAACTAGACCACAAATGTCTTAAAAATGGCAACCGTTAGAAAATTTACAACACAAGAACGGAAAACGACATACATTCTAGAGTTCATGGTTGTTGTTTGCACTTCAATGATTCCTTCTCTATGCTCCACAGGAAGAATCAACTCTTATTTGGGTCTCAAGCAACCAAGAGAAAAGTTTAAAACTAGCTTCTGTGTCCAGGGTTCTCTCAGGACAAAGAACTGTAAGACATTCTGAACAATATGGTCATATTTTACTCTCGAAGTCTTTTTTGTTGTCTCAACATCTGTTGTTCTTTTCAGCTGGTTTTCCAACGTTTTCTGCTCCCTGAGAAGGACCATTTATCCTTCTCTCTCATATATAAAGATGGCAAGCGATCCCTTGATCTCGTATTACAATGGAAACCATTCTTATCTACTCTTTCTCTTCCATTTCTGAATAAATATCATCTTCATTTTGATCTGGTTTCCTAGATCTGCAAGGATAAGATTGAAACACAGGTGTGGTTTACATGCCTCAGTGCATTGGTATCTCCAGGAAAGCACAGACCCCAACCCCAACACACGGACGACATGTGCAGTGGTGCCCTCTCTTTTGATGTAAATTCTCTGCTTCAACATAGCTCACTTTTATGCACCTTCTTTATTTCATTACTAAACACTGTGTATATTAATTACCATTGCTTGAGTGATGATTCATATCAATTGAACCACTGTGTATCTTTTCGAGCAAAATTATCAGTTTTGCTTTTGCATCAGATTCAGCTTTATTATCAGTTTTACTACAGGACATCAATAGCTTAGCTGATCTCTGTGCTAAGAATAGTTGATTGTCATTTCACTTATATTTCTCCTATGAAAAGGAGCATCAGTTTTAGCTTTACTCAGGTTGCTACTCATGTGTCATGTCACAGTGTCTGTAATTTATCCAGAGTCGGGTTCAAAGTTGTTGACTGAATTTTTTGGGCACAACCATCAAGCAACCTGAGTAAAGCTTACCTAAGCCAATGATTTTGTTCTTTTAGCTAGAGCCAGGTTCAGAGTTGTTCACTCTGGATTTTTTGGGCACAACCATCAAGCAAGCTAGCACGTATTGTTTAACTGAAGCAAAGGGCAGCTAAGCTATGAATGCTTCATTCTTTGCTCTGAACAAATGCAGCTACTATTTGTATTTAATCTGAGCAAAGGTGCAACCAATTGAAGTTATTTTGAAGAACCTGCACCTGAAAATGTATGTTCTGATTTTATAGCCTGCAAGTGAGCTCTTGAATAACTCTTACTTCCAGGAAGATGAGGTCTATTCCAGCGCCTCCAATTTCAGTCTCTTTGGTCTCAAGTGTGACTGAAGATGGGTGGCAATCTGCAAGTTTCGTGCTTTGGAAGGGTGAATTCTTACTGAAAAACCATATGCATCTTACCCATATTAATTTATTGCTAAGGTTTCCTCATACCAGTGGTAAATATAGCACTGAAGAAACTTCTAAATCAAACTTTACTTAAGTCTATAATGAAGCTACCAATTATTTCAGGCTGTTTAAAGAATGCTGAGTTGTCAAGCGAGGTGCTGCAGTGGCTAGCGTTGCCAGGCATGGGACGACGTCCCGAGGCTCCTGCATGAGGCAAGCCTCTCTGGCCTCCTCGGATGTCCTCTAGGAACAGGCACTGCATATGATGGCCTCCTCACCTAGCACCTAGGTTGACCTAGCCACCGCTATCGAAGCGGAGAGTTGACAACATATGTATGATTTGGACGTGTCAGTCCTGTAATTGCCATGTTCAGAACTATGAATTGAGTGACTACAAATATGTTTTGATCAATGAAATGAAAGGATGTTCTGTTACATCTTAGTCCAACCTCAGTCTATGAATCCCGCAATGAAAATCATGACATCCACATGAATATCGCCTCATATTTTTGCAGTTCACAGCTCGTACAGTTAATATATTTTACTACTTCCTTGGATGCTGAATGTACATTCTGCTCAGCTCTTATTAACTCTTTTACTTCTGATGAGACAAGTCATATATACATACATGCTTTTCGAAGAGCTTTATCAAAACAAAACAAAAAAAAAGATCTAAAAGGCCCAAAGAGTCAAAGTTTACATGCTAAGGTACAGAAAAAACAGAAGGATGCAGTAGGAGAAACGAAAAACAAACAAAAAGAAAAAACAAAGAACAGACCTTACAAACTTGCTTACGCAACGTCAAGCTTGTTTGCCTGGAAAAGGAGTGCATTGGTGCCCTGTGCTCCTCCAGCACAAGAGCTACACAACATGATTGGCACTTTCACATTTCGTTGTAGCAATTCCTCTGAACAAACAGCGTTACACATTCAGTTACGCGATTCAAGTAAGTACATTTTTTCCCCTTAAATTTTGCAAGTTATTTCATCAATACCTGTGTGAAAAGCCAGTGGGCAAATTATATAATAGAACGTTCAAATCTTACAGTCCCTAGGTAACTGCAGATTCATGAAAATAGCACATTAGCTCATACGACCTACCACTGAATTCAGTTTGCTTCAGTAAATAGCACACTCATTAGCTGTCGCGTGTTGTATGGAGCGGCGCGGTGTCGCGGACGGCGCCAGATGGGCCGCGCAACCGCCGTCTCCGAGGAGGACGCTGGCGGCGTGATCACCCCGTACACGCGGCTGATGTAAGTTGCCAGGTCGTGGCGGCAGCACGGGCATGTCGTCGCCCTGCAGAACCACTGTAGGATGCAGCTTTCGTGGAAGTAGTGCAGGCAGCCGGACAGGGGCAACTACTCCATCGAGACGACCGCCTGCGGCGCCGATGGCTGGCGCAAGGAGGGCGAGTGGAAGCTGCCGTTCCAGTGCCAAGTCCTCCTGGTCCCCGACCTGGCGTTCAGCTCGCCTCTGCCCGCCGCACCGGAGCGCTGCTGTCTGCCGCGCTTGCCTTTGCTCACGCTCTGCAGCTGGCCTCCGCCCTCGTCCTGCCGCGGTGAGCGCGAGCCTGCACCTGTGGCCGCAAGCAGGCTCAGCTTCCGAATCGTGTCCTTGTCAAACTCCTGCTCCCCTGTCCTTGTCCTTGTCAAACTCCTGCTCCCGTGTCCTTCTCAAACAAAGAAATCGTCCCGACCCGGAATTATAGTTCGATGCTATATATTGAATTGTTCTCTGCCGGAATCCAGAACAGGCCAGCGCCAGGTAAAGATTTGTCAGTCGTAACACCTTGCTCAGCATCATGTCGCCTTTGAGTGCGCCGGAGGAACAGGCACCGAGTTCGCCTTTGAGTACGCTGGAGGAACATGCATCGTGTTCGCCGGAATTCTTGGTCCAGAGAAGCACTGTGAGTCCAACGGTGACTACAACAGAGGTATGTGATGCCTCTACCTCCCTCAGAAACAACCCTGCTGTTTCCCCTTCCCTCAAGCTTTTGTGTGTTCAGAAATTGCTGAACTTGTGGTGTACACTAGAGATCATAGGCTGAGATGATACAATAGAAATCATATCAAGGCTGGAAAGTTTGCTGAACTTGTGGTGACTGTGTTCCTTCTGACAGTGGTTGTTTTATGGTCCTTGTGAGACGTCGACGACAGTACTCAGTTTCTTCAGTCATGTCAGTTGATTCAGTGGTAGTTGCCAGTTTAGTTTTGGACAATAGTTGCACACTATTGATCTCACTCAGTGGTATTTTATTCCTGGGTGTCGTTCTTGACTCTTTTCTTCTGCATTCATTTTCTTTTAAGTCATCTTTCTTCAGCCTTTAGTGAAAACGTTTCATCTCAGTCTTCTGTATTCTACTTTCCAGTTATTACCCTTGAGTCCTGTTTATCCAGTCCTCTTTGAAAATATAAGATGTGATCATAGTGCCAAACTCGCCACAAACCAGTCTTTGTAATCTTCCCCTTACTTATGTTAAAGACGGTATATACAGTAGGCACCTAAAATATCAACTTTACAATGATTTTTTTTGAAAAAACAAACTCTCCTGAAGCCTTGTTGAATAGAACATCTCTGCCATTCAAATGCATGATTCCATCCTTGAGAGTGCATGTATTAAAAGTTTATTAACTTATGTGTGTGCACTTGCAGATCCCAGAGACGTCTGAAAGAACTCAGGTGGAGGCCAAGGAGATTCGGCTCTCGGACATACCACCAGTAACAATTGATGATAGCAACATGCACACTGTAAGTTTCCCCATTCAAATTGCATATTTTGATATATATGTTGCTGCTGTGAACATTTGTTGTTGTTAAATAGAGCAAGTCACTTTAGTTCAACACTACACAACTGCATCTACCTTTATATATACCCTAAGTGGGTTTTCTAAAGTAGTTTTTTTTATGTTGTAACTGCAGAAAACAGATGACATCATTGAAATGAACATTCCAGAGGATTTCGATAACCGACCTTAAAAAAAGCAAAAAATTCTGAATCAGGTGTTTTGGAGCCATCACCAATGTCACCAACTATGTCAGCATCTAATCCAGTTTCTGAATATTATGAATCGATTGTGCCCGAATCAGATAATCAGATAGATCATGATCCATTGCCATCACCTCCATCACCGTCTAGCTCGACATTAACTCCCGTTTTAATATTACATGATGTCAAGGGACCAGATCCAAATAAAGGGATCAAAGTTGATGAGACATATGATTATCTCCCACAAGGTATTTATTAATTTATTATTTATACTTTTGTATTTTATATATTCTAAAGATATTTTATTTTATGCAGACTATACATTGACCGACCATGATCTATGTGCTCATATAGTAATAGAATCATCTTTTAGAAAACAGTTGCTCGTTCAGATAGATGGAAGTTGTGTCTTGCAAAATCAATTGATGTGCCTGCTAAATGAAAAGGAGTGGGTAAATGATGATGTAAGTACCCTTACTCAAACAGGAAAAAAATTCGAATCTCTTATATCTATTAGTAATAATGTATTTTTAACTTCCAAAATTATAGGTGATCAATGCATATATATGTTGTATGAAGGACCAAATACATGTCCAGAATGATAACAAAGTATATTTTGAGAGTCCATTTGTTACCTCACTATTTAAACGAGATGGTGAACTTGGAATACAAAAAGATAGTGCCTTCATGACAGAGACCGTCATCGAATATATGCAACATGACATGGTAATATCCATATTCATAATTTACATGTTCTAGGTTTCATACATTTCCATTTATTATTTTCCTAATTATCTTTATTACAGATTAAACTTCCAATAAATGCCAACAACACACATTGGTATTTAGCTGTTTTGAATAAAAAAAACGTGAGGTTCAAGTACTGGACTCATTGTGCTGGAACTCTGACCGTGATGATCTCGCTCATACGGTTAGTTACAACACCATTTTTAATATACTTCGCTAATGTGTGTCATTTCTAACCACTGTTTTATTTTTAGCTACGAGGAGTACAATTTCATTCGGACCTTCTTAAAAGTCAAAACTTGGTAAAAGACAATTGGAAAGACATTGATCTCACTGAATGGAAGATCACGGAACAATTAGAAAAGGCAATTCAAAAAGACAGTTCTTCATGTGGTTTGTTTATGGTCAAATTTATGGAATATTTCACCGGATGTGCACTATCTTACCCAATTACACAGGTATATATCTTTTTAAATTAAAAAGTATGTTAATTTCACAAAGAGTGTGTTATTTTTTAAATAACTTACTAATAATTGTTTGTGTTGCACAGGAAATGATTACTTCTTTTAGGTTTAAGTTAGCCAGCATACTATTATGTTGGAAAACAAACACTGTAGAAAGGGCTACAATCGTTGAAGAAAGTGACGATGACACTAATGGAGATCCCGATGATGTTCAAATATTAGAAAGCCTAGATGATATAAAAAAAACAAAGCAAAAAATCCCATTATCTGTTGAAAATAAATACAGATCACTAATATCTATTCTTTCTAATATGAGCGTACATGAATTAACAGCTGGACTCTGTACCTTCATTAAATCAATCAATTACAGCGAGATTTTAGAGTAAGTCATTTCAAAATAGTTTTGCAATTGTAAATTATCTTACTTATTTTCTCAATGGTTTATTTTACTAATTTTATCATTATCAGGAAAGTATGGATCCAAAGTTCAAATCCATATCCAATTAGCTTGTCTCTCAAAAAACTACAAGGAATGCTAAAGGATGATTTACCCATGGACAAGGATTGCTTTAATTTGGTTGTACGAAAGTTTATGTTTGATGACATCCAAACGGCAAAAAAAAACAAAACATTCGATAGCAAAACATTATCTGGATATGAAATTTTGGGTATGTTCTTATATTTATTATATACTTTCTTTTCTATATTCTAATTTTAAAATACTTTTCTAATCAATTATTTTGTATGCTAGATGACAAATGATTTTGGACGGCACCCAGACTTCCGTAAGAAGTAAGATGTGGAACAACTAGCAAATTCTGTTCGTCCTTGGCCTGGTATAAAATATAATGTTTCAACATGCAAAACGGTAAGAGCACTTTTGTATACTTTAGGCCACAATTATTTTTATTGCATCTAATATGTAACCTATTTCAGATCCATATTCCAGTACAATCCAACAATGATTTCATTCTATTCACATTGGACAAAGATACCAGAACTGTGTATATTTTGGACCCTGCTCCTATTAATCCCATATACCGATGGAACCCACTCGCGAAATATGTGCGCAAAATTATATGGATTGCAGAACACTTACCAAAAGCAATGTCAAAAGCATGCCCTGGGTCTATATGGAACGAGGATATTCTCCTATGGCATCAAAAAATCCTAGATGATATTCCGGTTTACAACAGGTATTTCTCAAGAGATGAACCCTGAATATTAAGTATTTGTTGTTTTTTATATGTACAAAATTTTAATTATTAACATATATATTCTTATACATAAGGGAACTATCTGGTTATCTTGTTCCCCTGTTCATGTCCACATGGGAAAATGAAAGACCACATTTGCCAATTTTAAAGGTAAATATCGTGACTATATAGATCATTAATATTATAATTATACATCTCATTCTAATGTTCTTCGTGTACAACAAATATGGATGTACAGGATGGATATGAATTCAGAAAAATTATTTTGGGCCAACTGCTAACATTCAAGGACAATGAAAGTGAAGATAACATGCCTGCCGGTGTACTTGAATTCATCAGTTGTATCAGGAAAATCCAATGTAAAACTAGTAAGTAAATTAGTACAATTCGTAAGATTTCATAATAACAAATTCTTTTTTCAAATTTGATTGCTTGGTCGTGCTAACTTCCAATTTCCTCTAACAGGGCTTGCGTGCTATTTCTGAAAAAATAAGCTTCTCGGTTGGCTGGCATCTCTGTTAGTAGTTTTATAGACGTAGCAAATGAACCAATTGGTTCAATTACAGATATTTGGCTGTAAATGACTCTCAGTTTCTACCTTGTAATGAAATCTAGACATGTACTCTTTAACAGTATTCTGATCTTGATGGTGGTCCTATGTATTGGTTGAAATTTCATGATGTTCACTAGCAGTTGCAGTGCTCTTATTTTTTTATTTCCACAAATATAGGCCTTAGATTGTTGATTGCTTAACTGCTTCTGGGATGTAAAATAAAAAAAAACACAAAAAAATACAAATGAAATTTATATTTCAAAAGTAATGATCATCACCATAAAAATGATTCCCTTCTAAATAATTTTCTCGAATTACTATTTTAAAAAACACCTTCCCAAATTAATAAAAAATGTGATTTCTTAAAAACAAAAAATAATCCTTCGTCCAATGAAATGAAAGTGTGAACCTGAAATCATGAAATATAATATTTCAAAAGTAATGATCATCACCATAAAAATGATTCCCTTCTAAATAATATTCTCAGATTTTTTATTTTTTAAAAACCCTCAAAATAAAAGTATTCTTGATTTCTGAACAACAAAAAATACTCTTTCATCCAATGAAATGAAAATGTGAAGCCGAAATTGTTACCAGCCAATTTAATAAAAACAAATACTCAGCGTAATTGATTCCCTTCTAAATAATATTCTCAAATTTTTAATTTTTAAAAAAACCTCAAATAAAAAGTATTCTTGATTTCTGAATAACAAAAAATACTCTTTATCCAATGAAATGAAAGTGTGAAGATGAAATTGTTACCGACCAATTTTCATAAAACAAATACTAAGTGTAATTATTTCTAGTTTAGGAAAAATTGGATTAAAAAAGTTCATCCAATGAAATGAAAGTGCGAACCTAAATTGTGGAAAATAATATTTCAAAAATAATGTTCATCACCAAAAAAAAATTCCCTTTTAAATAATATTCTTGAATTTTTTTTTTTTTTAAAAACTCAAAATAAAAAGTATTCTTGCTTTCTGAACAACAAAAAATACTCTTTCATCCAATGAAATGAAAGTGTGAAGCTGAAATTGTTACGTCTTGACGAACAATGTTAGGGTGGGACCAATTTTCATAAATCATAAAACAAATACTCAGTGTAATCTTATTTCTGGTGTTTAGAAAAAATTGGATTAAAAAAGTGTTCAAGATGATATGTCAGGCAGGTTTTATCTTTTCGTCTGATGAAACACAGACATTTGTACTATTATTATCCGTTCACAGAGGAAATCAGGACGTACAAATCGGATTAATCAATCATCACGTGTCCGTATCAGCGTACATGAGACTTGGAGAGTAAATATCCTAATTAGATTCATACAGGAGTCCAAAACCTACTCGTACAGGACTTTAAAACCTACTCTGAGGCAGGCACCGTTGGTGTTACAAATACTACTTCCAAATGATTTTATCTTACACAAACCCCAAATATTTGACTCGTACAGGAGTCCAAAACCTACTCGTACAGGAGTCCAGAACCTACTCTGAGGCAAGCACCGTTGGTGTTACAAATACTACCTCCAAGTGATTTTATCTTACACAAACCCCAAGTATTCACACGTCGCCTTACAGAAAGTTTCACACGTCAGTTTCACACGTCGCCTTGTCGCCTTGTGCAAACTACATTCAGCTCAATTAAATTGTTTGGTAAGTCAGCTATACATCAGGTATTTTAATATTTGTCTCAATATACGACATCATTCAACATGTCTATGAACACTGGTACCTGCAATGAAAACAATAAATTTATCAGAAGCGATTTGGAATATCCAAACAAGTAGTATACCAAAGTTTACTTTGAACAAGACATTTACAAGATTTTATTATGTAACACATTGAATCATATTTAGACAACATTGACAATGGAAAAAAAGATGCAATGATTGCACTAGAATTTAGTTCCTTTGGAAGATTGACTCATATTTAAAAACCACTGATTGCATGTTCTACAATTAAAGTTTTGTGGTGACACTAACCTCATGTAATTTCTGTCTAACTCGACTTTGATGGTCTTCATGACATCGAGATCAATGCAAGAAGCCACCAAGTAGAGAATGTCAATGAGGTCTGAAAACATAACAAGAAAAAGAGCATGTATTAAATGTACAGTACACCCTCCGTAAAGAAATATAAGAGCATTTAGATCACTGAAGTTGTGATCTAAACACTCTTATATTTCTTTACAGAGGAAGTACCAAACAAAATAGTGTGGGGCTGAAAATAACCTGAGAGAGAGATACAGAGAAAGAGACTTTCACTACTGGGATAATGACACATAATTAGAGACGTCGAATGGATTTTCTCACAATAGCAAATCAATTAGTACATGTTTCATGCATCTAAATAACAATACTCAATACGGATTTTCATTACAATTTTCTTGTTTAAGTAATATTTAGTAACACTTGTATGGAAAAATGATCAACCAGATGATCTGCAAGAGCAGACTACCTTATCAGATTTTAGTGCCTACATGACTCTCTTTTTTGCTGCTGGTAACTTAAATATCGGTTAGCTTGATGTAAAAAATCCTGACAAAAAAGAAGAAATAACAGTCAGCTCCATGTAAAAAACAATTATGCTGCAGTAATAGAAATAAAAGTTACAGAAGGCTAACCAGTTATTCCTGTCCACTAAGCAAATCTGTAGCACTATCAACCATAAGCATTGCATTATTACATACCGCTAAACTTAACATATATATAACTTGACGAACATCCAGTTTTACTTTAACATACAGTGCACTAACAACAAATTATGATGTATGGCATTACAAATATTCCTTTCCCTCATGCAGGAAAACAATTGGGCCATAATCTCAAATCATGGATGCTAAGGAAAAAAGAAGAAAGAGAGATAGAGAGCGGTATGCACGCATGACAGTTGAAGTGTGGCAGGAGAAACTCAAAAAACACCGTGAAGCCTATCATCGAAAGAAAGATCCAGAAAAGACACCAGAACAAAAGGCAGCCAAAAACGCACAACAAAAACAAAGATATGCAAGTATGCAACCAGAACAAAGGAAAGAAAGAAAGGAACAAATTGTAGCTCGTCGTCAATTGAATCGCAGCACACCATGCAAAGAATCAATTGCAATGGAAAACCCTGAATATGTCGCAACCGAACAGGAGGTTGGGACTTCTGAAACTACTGTAAAACAAAGGAATCATGTGGCAGCAGGAAAAAGGCAAGCATTACTACACCATCGTAACGAAGAATTCTCGAGAAGACGGAGGCAAACCGTTGATGAATCATCACAAGAAGATGCATCCATCACGGAAACCTGCGACAAAAACAATCAAACTCTAGAGCAGCCACAAGTCATGACTTACGGTAAAAATCTCAAATTTATACTCGCATTCCAAGTAAATGTAAATCTGTCTATACAACTAACCATCTATTCTGGATAGACATCCCCTCCTCAATGTTTCCAAGCATCAGAGAAACCGATGCACCAACACAATCATTAGACAATGATGATCACAGTAAAGTGGGTCTGTGGCCAGACATGCCCTCCACAATGATTCAAACAATCAAAGAAGTGCATGGACGAATACAATCATTCTGCAATGATGATCATGGTAAGTTTATAAATTACATATTAAATACTTTTATATAAAAATATTTTATATACATAACGACAACAAAAAAATAAACAGGCAATGATGGAATCATATATGAGCAAGAAGCACCGATTAAGGAAATAGATAAGACAGCAAAAAAAATCTACAACGAGGATCACGGTAAGGTTATCAATTTCAAAAATGTTCTTACTCAATACAGACATATATATATATATATATATATATATATATATATATACAATCAAAAATTACAACGCAGGTAATGATGAAGTCATATTTGAAGAAGACACAGATGAAGATGAATACATGTTCACCGGTGAAGGTATGCTTAATACAGTTAAAATAAATTTGCAACATTATAACACTGCTTACTAAATTTAATATGTTGCATATCAAACCAGAGTGGGACAGAGAAGTGGAAATTGAAATTATAGAAGATGAGGGAGCTCTAAACCCTGATCCATATGATTTCGTCTACAACAACATACCAACAAGCACAAACGTGCTCGAAGAAGAAGAAAATTGCTTATTATGCCATGCAACCAAATTCAAGTATGAAACTAAAGGATTATGCTGCAAAAAGGGACAAATAAGACTAGCCAATCCAGATACGCCTCCTGAGCTAATGAGACTTTGGACAAGCAACGACCCTGATGCAAGACATTTTCGCCAAAACATAAGATTTTTCAATGGGCACTTCTCGTTTACTACTCTATACTGTCACCTCGACAGAGACACGACTGACGTGCGAACGGCCGGTATTTACACCTTTCGAGCACATGGTCAGCTATATCACAACATACACTCATTTGGTAACAGCCAATCAAATCCAAAGCATCTCGAGCTATACTTCTACGACGATGATCCAAGCTTAGAGCATCGATACCGCCTTTGCCGTGAGGAAATGTACGAGCAAGACAAGAATGTCATTCGAATTATAATAGACATCCTACGTGGTAATCCATACTCTCAACAGTTTAGGAGTTTGGGACAAGCCGAAAACATTGAGGACTACAGACTCGTCCTGAACCTTGACCAGAGATTGGACCAAAGAACATACAACGAGCCAATCAATTCGGAGGTAGCTGCAGTGTGGATTGAAGGAAATGAAAGAAGGGATACTTATGACAGAAATGTAATATTACATGGGAACAACAACGAAAAAGAGCACATTCGATCATATTATGGGTGCTATGATCCGTTGTCATATCCTCTATTCTTTCCAAGAGCTGAACTCGGTTGGCATAGGAAAATACCAAAGAGGGAAACACAAGAGGCACATATTGCTGCTGATAATATCGTTAATGACGATGACCCAGGTAAAAAAACATACACTATTATATTTTTAAAATACAATTTTCATATACTAATACCTATGCAACTAACTTTTTATCTTGCAATGTTTGCACAGATTCAGCCAGTGGTCTATGGGTGACCATGAGAGAATACTACTGCTATAAATTCCATACACGACCAGGCATATTCAACCCAATTTTGCACGGCGGACGGCTTTTCCAGTAATTTGTTGTAGATACATACATCAAGATTGAAAGTTCCAGACTGGATTACATCTGGCACAATCAAAAGAAAATAAGGGCGGAGCTATACCAAGGCCTTCTAGACAGCATTCAAGCTGGAGAGCAAAATGGAGATGCAGTCAGAAAATGAAGAGTGCTTGCTTCATCATTTATTGGAGGACCACGAGATAGACTTCGTCGGTATCTCGATGCTATGGCTTTAGTTAGAAAATGTGGAAAGCCAGACGTATTCCTAACAATGACCAGCAACCCCAACTGGGAAGAGATCACACGTGAACTAGAGACTGGACAAACACCACAGGATCGCCCAGACATTGTCGTTTGTGTTTTCAGGGCAAAGCTACAAGAAATGAAGAAGGAACTATTTGAGAAGGCAATTCTTGGAAAGGTTCAGGCATATACATATGTCGTAGAGTTCCAAAAGAGGGGATTACCCCATGCTCACTTTTTGCTCATCATGACTGGAAAATTCAAGTACACATGTCCAGAACAGTATGACAGAATCATCTCAGCCGAGCTCCCTAACAAGCACAAGTACCCAGAACTATACAAAATGGTAATCAAACATATGATGCATGGTCCTTGCGGTGCATTGAATAAACTTTGTCCATGCACAAAGAATAGTCCATCATGCAAGAACAATTATCCAAGGCCTTTTAACGAAACTACGATTCAAGGCAAGGACTCCTACCCGATATATAGGAGACGCAACGACGGTCGGACTGAAACAGTCCGAAATTGCAAACTAGACAACAGGTGGGTGGTTCCTTACAATCCCTATATGTTAAGGATGTTCAACTGCCACATAAATGTTGAGATATGCTCAAGCATTAAAGCCGTAAAGTACCTCTTCAAGTACATCTACAAGGGACATGACCAGGCGTCTGTATCTGTAACAGACAAAGTAGACGAAGTCGAGATCGACGAGATTAAGCAGTACAGAGACGCAAGGTGTGTGACACCTCCTGAAGCACTGTGGAGAATATATGGCTTTGAACTAAGCAAAATGCACCCACCTGTCTTGCAACTGCAACTACATCTCCCAAATATGCACATGGTTTCATATCATAGCATGGAAACCATACAGAATATTATCGACCGTGAAGGCACAGAAAGATCAATGTTGACTGCGTACTTTGAAGCAAACATCAGATATGCAAAAGCACGAGGCATACTATACAGAGAGTTTCTGGAACATTTTACTTGGCAAAGTCGAGAGAAGTTTTGGCAACAGAGGAAGCGAGCCACAGTGTTCCAGGTTGGCAGGATCGTCTCAGCACACCCGACTGAAGGAGAACGATACTATCTTCGAGTCCTCCTAAACCATGTGACTGGAGCCACCAGCTTCGAAGACCTACGAACAGTCAATGGACAAATAATGCCAACCTTTCGAGAAGCTGCAGAAAAAAGAGGTCTCATTGAGGCAGATAGCACATTGGATGACTGCATGACAGAAGCGGAGTTGTTTAGAATGCCATCATCACTACGAAGGCTATTCGCGACAATCTTGGTTTTTTTGCGAGCTAGCGACGTACGCAACCTCTGGAACAAACACCTTGAGACAATGTCAGAGGACTACAGCAGAAATTGCAAATGCAAACACACAGTCGAACAGATGGTTCTAAAAAATATCAGAGACATGTTGCACTTCATGGGAAAAGACATAGAATCATTTCCTCTTCCAAAAATCGACCAGCAGCATGAGACGACAGACGACATACCGAGAGAGATCACCGAGGAGACCACCTTCGAGGTGGACCCCGAGGATGCAATGTTGCATAAAAACCTAAACTACGAATAGAGGAAGGCATACGACGAAATCCTAGAGACAATTGACAGCCAAAAAGGAGGTATATTTTTTGTGGATGGACCTGGAGGCACAGGAAAAACTTTTCTTTATAGGGCACTCTTGGCAACAATACGCGGACAAGGCAAGATTGTTGTGGCAACCGCCACTTCTGGTGTGGCTGCTTCCATAATGCCCGGAGGGAGAACCGCGCACTCGAGGTTCAAAATTCCACTTAAAATAGACGTTGGGGATATTTGTGGCTTCACCAAACAAAGTGGGACATCCAAGCTACTCCAAGCAGCATCACTGATAATCTGGGATGAAGCATCTATGACCAAGAGGCAGACAGTGGAGGCGCTAGATAAAAGCATGCGGGACATAATGGACAAACCATACCTTCCATTCGGTGGAAAAACGGTTGTATTTGGAGGTGATTTTAGGCAAGTACTACCTGTTGTCCGAAAGGGAACAAGAGCCCAGATAGTAGATGCATCACTACGCAGGTTGGTCCTCTGGAATTCAATGCGTCAATTGAAACTTGTGCGCAACATGAGGGCTCAAAACGACCCGTGGTTCGCAGAATACCTACTACGCATTGGAAACGGAACCGAGGAAACAAATGATGATGGTGAAATACAACTACCTACCAGTATATGTGTGTCAAGTAAGGATGACAATGGCCTGGAAAGACTAATCGACAATGTCTACCAAACGGACAAAGCTTCACTAAAAGATCCAAAGTACATCACGTCAAGAGCAATATTATCCACAAGGAATGACTCCGTGGACAAAATAAACCTAAAAATGATTGATCGTTTCCAGGGGGAGGAGATGGTGTACCACAGCTTCGATTCAGTAGAAGACGACCCACATAACTACTATCCACCAGAATTCCTGAACACTCTCACACCAAATGGACTGCCTCCCCATATGTTGAAGCTAAAAATAAATTGCCCAATCATACTACTCAGGAACATCGACCCTGCTAATGGACTATGCAACGACACGAGGTTGGTCGTACGTGGATTCCAGAAAAATGCAATTGATGCAGAGATTGTGGTGGGACATGTTGGGGAACGTAGCAGAATTTTAAAATTTTCTACGCATCACCAAGATCAATCTATGGAGTCATCTAGCAACGAGTGAGAGGGGAGTGTATCTACATACCCTTGTAGATCGCGAGCGGAAGCGTTCAAGAGAACGGGGTTGATGGAGTCGTACTCGTCGTGATCCAAATCACCGATGACCGAGCGCCGAACGGACGGCACCTCCGCGTTCAACACACGTACGGAGCAGAGACGTCTCCTCCTTCTTGATCCAGCAAGGGGGGAGGAGAGGTTGATGGAGATCCAGCAGCACGACGGTGTGGTGGTGGAAGCAGCGGGATTTCAGCAGGGCTTCGCCAAGCGCTACTGGAGGAGGAAGAGGTGTCACGGGAGGGAGAGGGAGGCGCCAGGGGCTGAGCTGTTTCTCCCATGCACCTCCCCACTATATATAGGGGTGGAGGGGGCTGGTTTCTTGCCCTCCAAGTCCATTGGGGCGTTGGCAAAGGTGGAAGGAAAGAAATCCCATCCTTTCCCTTCCCCACCGATTGTTATCCCCCTTTTTTAGGGATCTTGATCTTATCCCTTCGGGATATGATCTTATTCCTTCTAAGGGGGAATCTTGGTGCGCCTTGACTAGGGGTGTGGGGCCTTGCCCCCACTACCCACGTTCATGTGGGTCCCCCCATGCAGGTGGGCCCCACTCCGGAACCTTCTAGAACCTTCTCGGTACAATACCGAAAAATCCCGTACATTTTCCGGTGGCCAAAATAGGACTTCCCATATATAAATCTTTACCTCCGGACCATTCCGGAACTCCTCGTGACGTCCAGGATCTCATCCGAGACTCCGAACAACCTTCGGGTTACCGCATACTAATATCTCTATAACCCTAGCGTCACCGAACCTTAAGTGTGTAGACCCTACGGGTTCGGGAGACACGCAGACATGACCGAGACGACTCTCCGGTCAATAACCAACAGCGGGATCTGGATACCCATGTTGGCTCCCACATGCTCCTCGATGATCTCATCGGATGAACCACGATGTCGAGGATTCAATCAATCCCGTACGCAATTCCCTTTGTCTATCGGTACGATACTTGCCCGAGATTCGATCGTCGGTATCTCGATACCTTGTTCAATCTCGTTACCGGCAAGTCTCTTTACTCGTTTCCGTAACACATCATCCCGTGAACAACTCCTTGATCACATTGAGCTCATTATGATAATGTCCTACCGAGTGGGCCCAGAGGTACCTCTCCGTTACATGGAGTGACAAATCCCAGTCTCGATTCGTGCCAACCCAACAGATACTTTCGGAGATACCCGTAGTGCACCTTTATAGCCACCCAGTTACGTTGTGACGTTTGGTGCACCCAAAGAACTCCTACGGTATCCGGGAGTTGCACAATCTCATGGTCTAAGGAAAAGTTACTTGACATTGGAAAAGCTTTAGCAAACGAACTACACGATCTAGTGCTAGGCTTAGGATTGGGTCTTGTCCATCACATCATTCTCCTAATGATGTGATCCCGTTATCAATGACATCCAATGTCCATGGTCAGGAAACCGTAACCATCTATTGATCAACGAGCTAGTCAACTAGAGGCTTACTAGGGACATGTTGTGGTCTATGTATTCACACATGTATTACGATTTCCGGATAACACAATTATAGCATGAATAACAGACAATTATCATGAACAAGGAAATATAATAATAACCATTTTATTATTGCCTCTAGGGCATATTTCCAACAGTCTCCCACTTGCACTAGAGTCAATAATCTAGTTACATTGTGATGAGTCGAACACCCATAGAGTACTGGTGTTGATCATGTTTTGCTCGTGAAAGAGGTTTAGTCAACGGATCTGCTACATTCAAATCCGTGTGCACTTTACAAATATCTATGTCTCCATCTTGAACATGTTCACGTATGGAGTTGAAGCGACGCTTGATATGCCTGGTCCTTTTGTGAAACCTGGGCTCCTTGGCAAGGGCAATAGCTCCAGTGTTGTCACAGAAGAGAGCCATTGGACCCGACGCATTTGGAATGACTCCTAGGTCGGTGATGAACTCCTTCATCCATACTGCTTCGTGTGCTGCCTCCGAGGCTGCTATGTACTCCGCTTCGCATGTAGAACCCGCCACGACGCTTTGCTTGCAACTGCACCAGCTTACCGCTCCACCATTCAAAATATACACGTATCCGGTTTGTGACTTGGAGTCATCCGGATCTGTGTCGAAGCTAGCGTCGACGTAACCCTTTACGACGAGCTCTTCGTCACCTCCATATACGAGAAACATATCCTTAGTCCTTTTCAGGTACTTCAGGATGTTCTTGACCGCTGTCCAGTGTTCCTTGCCGGGATTACTTTGGTACCTACCTACCAAACTTACAGCAAGGTTTACATCAGGTCTGGTACACAGCATGGCATACATAATAGACCCTATGGCTGAGGCATAGGGGATGACACTCATCTCTTCTATATCTTTTGCCGTGGCCGAGCATTGAGCCGAGCTCAATTTCACACCTTGCAATACAGGCAAGAACCCCTTCTTGGACTGATCCATATTGAACTTCTTCAATATCTTATCAAGGTATGTGCTTTGCGAAAGACCTATGAGGCGTCTCGATCTATCTCTATAGATCTTGATGCCTAATATATAAGCAGCTTCTCCAAGGTCCTTCATTTAAAAAACACTTATTCAAGTAGGCCTTTATACTTTCCAAGAATTCTATATCATTTCCCATCAGCAGTATGTCATCCACATATAATATGAGAAATGCTACAGAGCTCCCACTCACTTTCTTGTAAACACAGGCTTCTCCATAAGTCTGTGTGAACCCAAACGCTTTGATCATCTCGTCAAAGCGAATGTTCCAACTCCGAGATGCTTGCACCAGCCCATAGATTGAGCGCTGGAGCTTGCATACCTTGTCAGCATTCTCAGGGTCGACAAAACCTTCCGGTTGTATCATATACAACTCTTCCTTAAGAAAACCATTAAGGAATGCCGTTTTGACGTCCATTTGCCATATCTCATAATCATAGTATGCGGCAATTGCTAACATGATTTTGACGGATTTCAGCTTCGCTACGGGTGAGAAAGTCTCATCGTAGTCAACCCCTTGAACTTGTCGATAACCCTTAGCGACAAGCCGAGCCTTATAGATGGTCACATTACCATCCGCGTCAGTCTTCTTCTTAAAGATCCATTTATTTTCTATGGCTTGCCGATCATCGGGCAAGTCAGTCAAAGTCCATACTTCGTTTTCATACATGGATCCTATCTCGGATTTCATGGCTTCAAGCCATTTGTCGGATTCCGGGCCCGCCATCGCTTCTTCATAGTTCGAAGGTTCACTGTTGTCTAACAACATGATTTCCAGGACAGGATTGCCATACCACTCTGGTGCGGAACGTGTCCTCGTGGACCTTCGAAGTTCAGTGGTAGCTTGATCATGATCATTATCAATAACTTCCTCTCTAGCCGGTGTAGGCTCCACAGAAACATTTTCCTGTGCTGCGCTACTCTCCGGTTCGAGGGTCATCTCATCAAGCTCCACTTTCCTCCCACTTACTTCTTTCGAGAGAAACTCTTTCTCTAGAAAGGATCCATTCCTGGCAACAAAGATCTTGCCCTCGGATCTTAGGTAGAAGGTATACCCAATAGTTTCCTTAGGGTATCCTATGAATACGCATTTTTCCGACTTGGGTTCGAGCTTCTCTGGTTGAAGTTTCTTCACATAAGCATCGCATCCCCAAACTTTCAGAAACGACAGCTTAGGTTTCTTCTCAAACCATAATTCATACGGTGTCGTCTCAACGGATTTTGACGGTGCCCTATTTAAAGTGAATGCGGCAGTCTCTAAAGCATAACCCCAAAAGGATAGCGGTAAATCGGTAAGAGACATCATAGATCGCACCATATCCAATAGAGTGCGATTACGACGTTCGGACACACCATTACGCTGAGGTGTTCCAGGCGGCGTGAGTTGTGAAACAATTCCACATTTCCTTAAGTGCATGCCAAATTCATGACTCAAATATTCTCCTCCACGATCTGATCGTAAGAACTTTATTTTCTTGTCACGTTGATTCTCAACCTCACTCTGAAATTCCTTGAACTTTTCAAAGGTCTCAGACTTGTGCTTCATCAAGTAGACATACCCATATCTACTCAAATCATCGGTGAGGGTGAGAACATAACGATAACCACCGCGAGCCTCAACACTCATTGGACCACACACATCAGTATGTATGATCTCCAATAAGTTGGTTGCTCGCTCCATTGTTCCGGAGAACGGAGTCTTGGTCATCTTGCCCAAGAGGCATGGTTCGCATCTGTCAAATGATTCATAATCAAGAGACTCCAAAAGTCCATCTGCATGGAGTTTCTTCATGCGTTTAACACCGATATGACCAAGGCGGCAGTGCCACAAGTATGTGGGACTATCGTTATCAACCTTGCATTTCTTGGCATTAACATTATAAACATGTGTAACATCACGTTCGAGATTCAATAAAAATAAACCATTCACCAGCGGGGCATGACCATAAAACATATCTCTCATATAAATAGAACAACCATTATTCTCAGATTTAAATGAGTAGCCATCTCGCATTAAGCGAGATCCAGATACAATGTTCATGCTCAAAGCTGGTACTAAATAACAATTATTGAGGTTTAAAACTAATCCCGTAGGTAGATGCAGAGGTAGCGTGCCGACGGCGATCACATCGACCTTGGAACCATTCCCGACGCGCATCGTCACCTTGTCCTTTGCCAGTCTACGCTGATTCCGCAGTTCCTGCTTTGAGTTACAAATATGAGCAACCGCACCGGTATCAAATACCCAGGAACTACTACGAGTGCTGGTAAGGTACACATCAATTACATGTATATCATATATACCTTTGGTATTGCCGGCCTTCTTGTCCGCCAAGTACTTGGGGCAGTTTCGCTTCCAGTGACCGTTTCCCTTGCAATAAAAGCACTCAGTCTCAGGCTTGGGTCCATTCTTCGACTTCTTCCCGGCAGCTGGCTTACCGGGCGCGGCAACTCCCTTGCCGTCCTTCTTGAAGTTCTTCTTACCCTTGCCCTTCTTGAACTTAGTGGTTTTATTCACCATCAACACTTGATGTTCCTTTCTGATCTCTGCCTCCGCTGACTTGAGCATCGCATATACCTCAGGAATGGTCTTTTCCATCCCCTGCATGTTGAAGTTCATCACGAAGCTCTTGTAGCTAGGTGGAAGCGACTGAAGGATTCTGTCAACGACCGCGTCATCCGGGAGATTAACTCCCAGCTGAGACAAGCGGCTGTGCAACCCAGACATTTTGAGTATGTGCTCACTGACAGAACTATTTTCCTCCATCTTACAGCTGTAGAACTTATCGGAGACTTCATATCTCTCGATCCGGGCATGAGCTTGGAAAACCATTTTCAGCTCTTCGAACATCTCATATGCTCCGTGATGCTCAAAACGCTTTTGGAGCCCCGGTTCTAAGCTGAAGAGCATGCCGCACTGAACGAAGGAGTAATCATCGGTGCGTGTCTGCCAAACGTTCAAATCGTCTGGCAGTGCTGGGAGAGCAGGTGGGTCACCTAACGGTGCTTCAAGGACATATGATTTCTTGGCAGCTATGAGGATAATCCTCAGGTTACGGACCCAGTCCGCATAGTTGCTACCATCGTCTTTCAGCTTGTTTTTCTCTAGGAACGCGTTGAAGTTGAGGGTAAAATTAGCGTTGGCCATTTGATCTACAAGATAGATATGTAACATTTAGACTAAGTTCATGACAATTAAGTTCATCTAATCAAATTATGTAATGAACTCCCACTCAGATAGACATCCCTCTCGTCATCTAAGTGATTACATGATCCGAATCGACTAGGCCGTGTCCGATCATCACGTGAGACGGACTAGTCATCAACGGTGAACATCCACATGTTGATCGTATCTTCTATACGACTCATGCTCGACCTTTCGGTCTCTTGTGTTCCGAGGCCATGTCTGTACATGCTAGGCTCGTCAAGTCAACCTAAGTGTATTGCTGTGTAAATCTGGCTTACACCCGTTGTATTCGAACGTTAGAATCTATCACACCCGATCAACACGTAGTGCTTCAAAACAACGAACCTTCGCAACGGTGCACAGTTAGGGGGAACACTTTCTTGAAATTTTAGTAAGGGATCATCTTATATATGCTACCGTCATTCTAAGCAAATAAGATGCAAAAACATGATAAACATCTCATGCAATCAAAATAGTGACATGATATGGCCATTATCACTTTGCTCCTTTTGATCTCCATCTTCGGGGCTCCATGATCATCATCGTCACCGGCATGACACCATGATCTCCATCATCGTGTCTTCATGAAGTTGTCTCGCCAACTATTACTTCTACTACTACGGCTAACGGTTAGCAATAAAGTAAAGTAATTACATGGCGAATTTCAATGACACGCAGGTCATATAATAAATTAAGACAACTCCTATGGCTCCTGCCGGTTGTCATACTCATCGACATGCAAGTCGTGATTCCTATTACAAGAACATGATCATCTCATACATCACATATATCATTCATCACATCCTTTGGCCATATCACATCACAAAGCACTTGCTGCAAAAACAAGTTAGACGTCCTCTAATTGTTGTTGCAAGTTTTTACGTGGCTGCTATAGGTTTCTAGCAAGAACGTTTCTTACCTACGCCAAAACCACAACGTGATATGCCAATTTCTATTTACCCTTCATAAGGACACTGTTCATCGAATCCGATCCGACTAAAGTGGGAGAGACAGACACCCGCTAGCCACCTTATGCAACTAGTGCATGTCAGTCGGTGGAACCTGTCTCACGTAAGCGTACGTGTAAGGTCGGTCCGGGCCGCTTCATCCCACAGTGCCGCCGAATCAAGATAAGACTAGTAACGGCAAGAAGATTGACAAATCGACGCCCACAACTACTTTGTGTTCTACTCGTGCAAGATACTACGCATAGACCTGGCTCATGATGCCACTGTTGGTGAACGTAGCAGAATTTTAAAATTTTCTACGCATCACCAAGATCAATCTATGGAGTCATCTAGCAACGAGTGAGAGGGGAGTGTATCTACATACCCTTGTAGATCGCGAGCGGAAGCGTTCAAGAGAACGGGGTTGATGGAGTCGTACTCGTCGTGATCCAAATCACCGATGACCGAGCGCCGAACGGACGGCACCTCCGCGTTCAACACACGTACGGAGCAGAGACGTCTCCTCCTTCTTGATCCAGCAAGGGGGGAGGAGAGGTGGATGGAGATCCAGCAGCACGACGGTGTGGTGGTGGAAGCAGCGGGATTTCAGCAGGGCTTCGCCAAGCGCTACTGGAGGAGGAAGAGGTGTCACGGGAGGGAGAGGGAGGCGCCAGGGGCTGAGCTGTTTCTCCCATGCACCTCCCCACTATATATAGGGGTGGAGGGGGCTGGTTTCTTGCCCTCCAAGTCCATTGGGGCGTTGGCAAAGGTGGAAGGAAAGAAATCCCATCCTTTCCCTTCCCCACCGATTGTTATCCCCCTTTTTTAGGGATCTTGATCTTATCCCTTCGGGATATGATCTTATTCCTTCTAAGGGGGAATCTTGGTGCGCCTTGACTAGGGGTGTGGGGCCTTGCCCCCACTACCCACGTTCATGTGGGTCCCCCCATGCAGGTGGGCCCCACTCCGGAACCTTCTAGAACCTTCTCGGTACAATACCGAAAAATCCCGTACATTTTTCGGTGGCCAAAATAGGACTTCCCATATATAAATCTTTACCTCCGGACCATTCCGGAACTCCTCGTGACGTCCAGGATCTCATCCGAGACTCCGAACAACCTTCGGGTTACCGCATACTAATATCTCTATAACCCTAGCGTCACCGAACCTTAAGTGTGTAGACCCTACGGGTTCGGGAGACACGCAGACATGACCGAGACGACTCTCCGGTCAATAACCAACAGCGGGATCTGGATACCCATGTTGGCTCCCACATGCTCCTCGATGATCTCATCGGATGAACCACGATGTCGAGGATTCAATCAATCCCGTACGCAATTCCCTTTGTCTATCGGTACGATACTTGCCCGAGATTCGATCGTCGGTATCTCGATACCTTGTTCAATCTCGTTACCGGCAAGTCTCTTTACTCGTTTCCGTAACACATCATCCCGTGAACAACTCCTTGATCACATTGAGCTCATTATGATGATGTCCTACCGAGTGGGCCCAGAGGTACCTCTCCGTTACATGGAGTGACAAATCCCAGTCTCGATTCGTGCCAACCCAACAGATACTTTCGGAGATACCCGTAGTGCACCTTTATAGCCACACAGTTACGTTGTGACGTTTGGTGCACCCAAAGAACTCCTACGGTATCCGGGAGTTGCACAATCTCATGGTCTAAGGAAAAGTTACTTGACATTGGAAAAGCTTTAGCAAACGAACTACACGATCTAGTGCTAGGCTTAGGATTGGGTCTTGTCCATCACATCATTCTCCTAATGATGTGATCCCGTTATCAATGACATCCAATGTCCATGGTCAGGAAACCGTAACCATCTATTGATCAACGAGCTAGTCAACTAGAGGCTTACTAGGGACATGTTGTGGTCTATGTATTCACACATGTATTACGATTTCCGGATAACACAATTATAGCATGAATAACAGACAATTATCATGAACAAGGAAATATAATAATAACCATTTTATTATTGCCTCTAGGGCATATTTCCAACAGGACAGATACTCTGGAACACGAGTTTTCCTACCTAGGATACCATTATGCCCCTCAGACGATGACATGTTTCCCTTCAGTTTCAAGAGGAAACAGTTTCCAGTCAGACTCAGTTTTGCAATGACGATAAATAAATCACAAGGCCAAACAATACCAAATGTTGGCATCTACCTGCCTGAACCAGTTTTCTCGCATGGTCAGCTATATGTCGCGCTATCAAGAGCAACTGCGACATCAAACATAAAGGTGCTAACAGGTACACATGATGTCAGCAAGCAGAAGAATAGAAAGACCAGTACAGACGACACATACACAAAGGGAGAGAAGAAAAAGAGGAAAAGGAAGACCAATACAAGCGGGACATATACGAAAAATATTGTCTACACGGAAGTCCTAACAAAATAGGTAATACAATCTTTCGATTTCTTCTTCAAAATTTCAGTTCTACATATTCAAGTGTTATTATCTAACATTAAACATATTACTTGGATTATGCAGGAACACTCCAACCAAGTGACAAACTCGCAGTTAGAATTGAAAACTTGATCGTCTTGGAAGGAGACAGAAACACTTGTGTATATATATACAAAATTATTGATGGTATAATTATCATTTATAAAGACCTGAACCACCAGATCATTCATGGATATTTTTAATTATGTGTCCAGTAACATGCAGAATCTCATCTGTCATTATTTTTCTACAATTCCATCATTCTTAAAGCATATTATTAAATGCAAACCAATAACTAATATTCACATTGTTATATTACATATGTACAATCTGTTTTCATATTTATATATTAATTATAATCAAAGAAATATTAAAACTACATCTAATCAAATGTGCTTAAAATGGTTCACTGTTAAAAGAAGTAGAGGGCCTGACACTGCCAATGCCGGTTTCAAGCCCCGGAAAAAAGTGGAGGGGGCAAAAACTAATTAACAATGAACACTAAGAACAGGGGTACAACATGAAAAGAAATAACTATGCTTCACACAGGAAAACGGGTTGCAGAAATTGGTACCAAGGAAATGAGTACCTACTTCAGATGTAGCCTCTCATAAATTCGTATTGCAAAGTAAAAACAAACTGGAACTGCACCAAGCAATAGAATTTGACTCAATGACACAAGATGCTCAGCATACATTTCGAGCAGAGAGCCTGCAGATTTGGACATAAGTTTATCAGGGTGTTCTAATAACTGGACTGTTGCTGCTGTCACAATGTCAAACAAAGTATTCAAGGTATAGCAGTTTCACTTAAACATCATTAGCTTTGCTTCAATTTTGTATCAGTGTGCATCCAAACGAATTTAATGCTTTGGTTGCTTCTGTCTAAAGCTGAGAGCCCCAAAACTGAACAGAAAAAATTTATGTTCTCTGCATGTGTTCTGATAGTACCTGACAATACTGGCTGGATGCCGTTGAGGATGAGGGTGAGCGCCAGGAGTGGCGTCAGTTTCGACACCGCTGCCGCCACATCGTCGCCGCCTGTGTAAATGTAACTGATGTAGTCACGGAAGAACATGTAGGAGATATGCCCTAGAGGCAATAATAAATGTTATTGATTATCTCCCTGTTCATAATTAGGTTTATGTTCCATGCTATAACTGCAATGATTCTCGAGTCTACAAATAAAACGAGGCTTGGAGGGAAACTCATGTGCATGTGTGGGATAATAAACGGTAAAATGTATACCTAGTCAAGCCTCTATGACTGGCTCAAGTATTGCATGATGATCCTGTTTTCCTGATCATGGGCATGACTATGCCGGCAATTTTGAGGGCACAATTGTTAGCAGAACATTTGTGTTGAATCGACCCAAATTGGTGTTATGCTATGAGATTCTTTCGTCACAAGTTAATGGTTAATAACACAGAGATGGTTAACGTTTGCATAATTCCTCAGACCATGAGAGTATCGAGTTTCTTCATGCTTGATTCATGAACTTTGGGGTTTGTTAAACGTCATCCGTAACTGGATGGCTATTACGGCGGCTTACGGGTTCATGGGAAAGTATGTCAAGTAACTTGATAGCTCAAGATTGGGATTTGCTCCTCCGACGATGGAGAGATATCTCTGGGCCCTCTCGGTGTTACGGTATCCATCATCGTCTGGCCAGACACAGGGTGATTTGATCACAGGGATGCCGGAACACAGTAACGAGAAAAGAGAACAATACCGGTAACGAGGTAACTAGCATAGTGGACAAGTTGTTGATCCACGGGAATGCCAACATGTCTCACCTCGGGTATTTGTAACATATCGCGAAGCAATAGGAATAGCACACGGCAACTGGAGGTTCACTCAAATATTCATTCGTGTGGGTATAGGGGTCAATATGGGTGTCCACGGCTCCGATGTTGATCATTGATCGGAAGGGGTTCCGTGTCATGTCTATACTTCACCGAACCTATAGGGTCACACGCTTAAGGGTCATCTATCTGCTGAATACTAGACAGGGAGTCTGAGAGAAAATCACCGAAAAAGTTTCGGACACCGAAAAGTTTCGGACAACGGAAAAGTTCCGCAGAGAGAGGTCACCGGATGAGTTCCGGTGAAACTGAAAAGTTGTTTCAGGGGATACCATTAAGTCAAAATGGTTTCGGCACATGCCTGATAATTCTTGGAGGATGCCAGAATCATTCTGGAAACTTCTGGGAATTTTCTGGAAGAAAAAACCGGAAATGTTCCGGCGCTGCCGGAACCGCTTCAGATGCTTTTCGCAGATGAAATCACTAAACTGGAATTGTTCCAAAACGCGTTGAAAATTATTTTAGTGGGTACTGGAAATGTTCTAAGCCCACATAAATATTTTCAGTTCGAACGGACGCTGAAAAATGTCGTCGTGAATAGTGAAAGTGCTTTTTGGAATTTTTTGGAAAGCCACCTTTTAGGGCTTTTTGCTAAAGGCTTCTAGAAGGTGATGTGGATGGATGAGAGCCCCCTTGGGGGGGACCCCTAGGGGGTGGCCGGCCACATGTGGAGCTCCTCCTTGGAGCTCCACATGTCCTTTGGTTTCTCTCTTATGCCCTTGGAAAGAGTTTCCTTCATGGGTATTTTGGTATTTCTTGAATGCCCATCCTACCCCTTGGTTTTCCTATATAAGGAGGAGAGGGGGCTGCTCAATCTTTCATCCCTTCTCACATACAAGTGCCATTGCAATGATCTGGCTTCTCTCTCCCTCCCACGAAAAGAGTTTCGTAGAGCCGAAAGGCTGTCTGGGTTCCGGTGGGAACTAGTTCTGGACGGCGAAGCCCTGCCGGATAGATGACACCGTATGTGTGCAACTCTGCAGAGAGGTCGTAGTTTCGATCTTAGTGCCCGAGGGGCTGTTCGTGAGTGCCTCCCGAAGGGCTGTCCAAGTGACGGTCCTAGTTCTGTGAGTCCTCCCGAAGGGCTGTCCAAGTGACCGTTCGAGTTTCGAAGGTCCTCCCGAAGGGCTGTCCGCGACACCGTCCGGGGGACTGTTCGACCGCCTCCCGGAGGGCTGTCCAAAGAGAAGACGAGGGTATACATCCTCGCAGTTGGGAGGTTGTAAATCCTAGCTGCGGGGATCTGCACCGCCGATTGTCATCGACTCTACTTCCGCTGCGCTACGAGTCGGTAACGAAATGATCAAAACCTTGTATGCAGTCTCCATAGTGGTCCTGGGCTGGTGCGTAGGGCGGAAATTTTTTGTTTTCTGCTACGTTACCCTACAGTGGTATCAGAGCCGTGCTATGCGTAGATGCAGGTTGCGATCTAGAATACATGGAGATGTATGGGTGTTGCACAATATAATTAGGTAGTAGATGAGTTCTATTACTGAAAATTATTTGTGCGGGTAGCAGATGAAATCTGTTGCCCGATGTTCTTGTTGCTTCCCTAGAATTTGCATATTTCTTATCTTGATAACAGTATGGTGGAGTTTCAATGTTCTGGCAATCCGCGATCCTGATTGATCAAAGAAGTGCTAACAGTTCATTGAATTCCACCGTAGTTAAAAAGAAAGATGAAATTTCGCAGACGAAAGGGCAATGCAGATATGATCTGCACGGGGGTCATGCGTATGACGAAGTTTAGTATGGGGCTCGAGATTTTATTATCTCGGTTTTCATACACCCTGGAAAGTTAATCTAGCGACTTGAATTATCATACTTGATGATGGACGTTGGTAGCTTCGGTTTGTTTCGAAACCTTTGTAGCCACGAAAAACAAGTTTTTGCATGAACCAATTAGAGGCGTCTAACTTGGTTTTGCAGGAGGGTTTGCATGTGCATGTGATGTGGTATAGCAGTGCTCATAATAATTTGATTATGTATGAGATGACTATATAATGTAAATTTATTAACATGACCTGCGTGTCATGATTCGGCATGATGGCTGGAGCCATATGATTGCACTTTAATGACCTGCGTGTCAACCTTGTTGTAATGCATTATTTTATTAGCTATAGAGATAGCAATATTATCTGGTGCATCGACAAGGTGGTGGCAATCTTCGCGAAGGTGAACACCGATGCGAATGCCGAAGACGAAGAAATACAAGACTTCTCCGTCAGAAAGGGCTATACCATATCATGCTATTATGAATTGCCTGAGATGTTTATCCCTTATGATGCACCCTTCTTGATTGCGCGGTAGTCGCTTTTATTAGGTGATCTCTCACAAAAATATCAAGTAGTTAGTGTTCTCCCAAGTGTAGCACCGTCACGGCACCTAACTTTTCGGGGTGCGCCATGCTAACATGGGTACGAACGATTAGGGATGTGTGAGGCGGGTGAGTTAAGACCTCGCAGCGAGATCACTTGGTTGTCTTGACGTTCAGGCATGAAAGTCATGAGCTCGGAACACATGCATCGAAAGATGAACAAGAGTCACATAGAGATGTGATTGGCAAGTTTGCCTACCGATTGAGATTTTCGTCATCAGTGATGCTCACCATCAATGGCGTTGAATTGAAATACGGATCTTGAATCGCTCAAAATCAATTATGAGAGATATTGATTTGAGTGGGAGCGCACTGTAGAATTAACTTGTTTTAATTCTTAGTGCAATTAATTATGGACACTGTCTAAGTGTTATTTGCATAATAGTTGTAGAATTATGGCTCGCGTTTCCACCTTCCCTATTAAAATTGAATAGCTGTTAAATATCTGGTTAAAACTCTACGGTTGGTAACGTAATGTGAGGATTGTCCTCAAGAGTGCGAAGAAGGACTTTGTCCTATCGCATACTTTGGTATTCTCTCGCTTATGCTATGGATCATGTGACTCTCGTCCTTCGATCCAAAAGCTAGAATTCCGTTTCAGTCAAGTGCAATATGTTTGCTTCCATGAGACCCGAACTTCGAAAGTTTGGATAGTTATGTGATATTCATGGAATCTGAAAATCATTTTCAGAGACAGACAAAGGCTAAAAGATATGAGATATCCAAAGCAATGCTTGTTTGCAAACTATTAGTAAAAGAGTTTACTATGCATTAGACTGATAAGAGAGGGATCCAGAAGAACGCCTGTCATATGATGAAAGGTGAATAAAACAACAACTTAAAGAGAAAGGAAGTGTCCGAAGGGTGTTAGTGAAACTTTCACGCCTAGGAAGTCCGGGGCTAACGCCACTCTTATGTTGGGTGCTTCTTCTGAGAGTAGGAGAAATACTAAAAGTTAAACTGTTAGAAGTATAATGGCAGAAAGAAAGAAGACTGGAATATCCAGCTCATGTATGAATGTCATACAAGTTTTTGATGTATAGAAGGCTAGTCAAAGATATAGTTCTTGGGAATTATGATTAATTTGTTAATCACTGATTCTTGGGTATTGTGAGTTAATCATAGAGATACCCGCTCGATTGCATTCTGTTGCAACTCGATGTAAGAACTACTATGGCCTGAAAGACTAGCCAGGAATGAGGTTTAGGTATACACAGGGAACATAGTAAATGTTACTATACCTTCCACCGGTGTATTACCGTCTGTATTTATTTTCATAATTCATTTAGAGTTTTACAAACTCTAGCCTTTGCATAAAGTAATCTTGCAAGAAGGTTGTTCATAAGAGAACTTTTTATGTTCGATGTTATGAATAACATAAGGGCCATACTTTCATTGAGAATGAGATGCATGTTATGAATAATGATAATAATATATTACCTCTGGATTTACTTTCATAATTCATTTTAGAGTTTTACACACTCTAGCCCATTGCAGAATGTTTGTTGCAAAAGAGTTGTTCATAAAAGAACAATTGTTGTTCAGTATTATGAATAACATGAAGGGCCATACTTCCATCCAAGATGGGATGTATGTTATGAATATTGATGGTAAAATGATACATCCATAACACTGACGCTAAATGTCGCAAGACTAAAAGAATACCACACAAGTGTGGCACTGCATTTGGTCACATTGGAGAAACCCGCATGAAAGATTCCATTATGATGGATTTTGAAGTCGTTTGATTTTTGAATCATCTGACACTTGCAACTTTCCTTCGAAAAGTGAAGTGACTGAAATACCGTTCACAGGCCATAAGGAACGAGCAAAGAATTTATTGGTGATCATACATTTTGATGTATGTAGTCCGATAAATGTTTTTGCAAGTAGTGGATTTATCTATCTTCAGAAATGACTCAAGTAGATATATGGATATTTACTTGATGAGACGTAAGTCCGAATTTTTTGAATTCATTCAAAAGGTTTTCAAATATGAAGTAGAAGTTATTGTAACAAGAAGATTATGTTTCTACAATTCGATTGCAGAAAAGAATATTTGAGTTACAAGTTTAGCGAATGTCTGATGAGTTGTGAAAGGGGTTTCATAACTTGCACCTCCCGGAACACCACTGCAAGTGGAAAGTCCGTGAAGATGTAATCGAACCATTTATGACATGGTAAGATCAAAGATGGCATAAATAAATTTGCCATTATCCCTTTTAAAGAGTGATGTTTTAGAGACTGCGGCTTTTACACTGAAAAGAGCTCCATCGGGTCTGTTGAAATGACACCATGGTATGGTACGCCCAACCATGTTATATCTTTTCTTAACATTTGGAATATGGGGCTTGTGTAAAAGGTTACAAACCTATTCCAAATCAGACAAGTGCTACTTTGTAGGTTATCCCAAGCAATTGGGTATTCCTCCCTCACTATACCGAGGCAAATAGGTTTGCCACAAAGAACGGTATGCTTTTTGAAGAAAATGGTTCTTTCAAAAAGGTGAGTGGGAGAATAATGCAACTCGACGAGATAACCAGTATCTCCGTCATCAGGTCAAAGGAAAGAGACCTTGGAAGTAATTCCAGTGTTTCCTACTGCGACTGATACGGAAGTCTCTACAATAAAATGTATGGACTTCGGTCAAACTTGCAGCTAAACCACGTAGGCAAGGCTCGTGCAAACCTCTCAGGTGCGCAGACGAGATATTGTTGTCAGACAACAGTATACCTACGATACACAAGGAAGCGTTGAGGGGCCCTGACTCCAGAATTGGCTGAATGCCAATACAACTCGAGTTAGTTTCCATATAAGTGATTCAAGACTAAAACCTTGATACACCTTTCGGAAGACTTAGAGTCTAACGAATATTTATGGAACTTAAAACTGATACGGATAAAAATGTTTTATCCATAAAGCTCGACTTGTTGAAATAACAAGTTCAAGGAGTTGACTGCGATGAGGTTGTTTCACCGTAGCGATGCTTAAAGTCGGTTCGGGTTGAACTAGCAATTAATACATATTTCAGTCATGAGATATGAAACATGGATGACAATAGGATTTCCATATGATGGAAATGAAACCAAGGACTTGCATGTGTTATAGTCCAAGGTATTTTGTCATTCCAGAGGATGCTAGTGAGTGTGCAAACTTCAGAGTTCCAACAATGGACAGAAGAGAGCATAATGGAGTTGGAATCTTCGTGTTTTGATGAAATGGTCAAAAGGGTTTGATTTCATCAATGGGTAACGAAGATGCTTGTGATTCAAGAAAGTAAGTGGGAGCAAAATAAATTTCTAAAAACGTTGTGTGCTTGACACATTGTTAATTGGAAATAAATTTCTTGACACGAATTAGGACTTCATTTGAAAATAGTTTTTCGATGAAGTGCTTGGGCTAAATAGCCTTTATATTAGGCATGATGATCTATGGAGATAGATTTACCTAATGGGGCTGAGCAAAAATACATATTGACAAGATGCTAAAACCTTTTAGCATTAAAAACGTCAAGGAGTGATTCTTGCCGAAGTCACATGGAAAGAGTTTTTGCAAGACTCGGTGTCCCAAAACACTGATGAGCAAAATACATGATGGAGATTCCACACACTCTTGTGTTTGGATTAATCATGTATTCCATGGTATGTAAAAACAAACCAGATATGTCCAATACTCCCAAAGTTGTTGCGAGTATAGATACCAAAGTGATCAAAAGTACTGATCATGGGACAACAGTGAAAAAGGGTCATTGAGTACTATAATAGCACTGATGACATGTTTTCTCGCAAGCGGAGATCATGAAGAGTTCGTTGTAAAAGGTTACATCGATACAGTCTTCATCCATGCTCCATGCGATTTTCGATTTAAATAAAGGGTTTTGTGTAATACATAATATGGTGGCACGGTAGTTGGAAATTGTTCCAAACAAGATACTGTGGCGAATTCTATAACAGAGGCGAAGTATGTTGCCGCTTTTTAAGCGACAAAGAAGATGTTGAATCATATAGTTCATTCGTGAACTTAGTATGGTTCCAAGATGACTTTTGTCAATGGGACACTACTGCAGGTAGTTGCTCCATACCTCAGTCTGAGGAATCCAGGTTCGACCTGTGATTCACATACATACAAAGTCAAGTCCACACAAAATATGAATTTTGTGAAAGCATGAAAATGCGAAGGATATGCAAAGAGACACACGGAGCTGAAGTCGTCAGATCCGTTGGACATCAGGCTATACCACATGCGAAGCATATTTACACAGGTGTGCCATAGGTGTAAAGTGCATTAGCATTAACTAGATTATTGACTCTAGTGCAAGTGGGAGTCTGTAGGAGATATGCCCTAGAGGCAATAATAAATGTTATTGATTATCTCCCTGTTCATAATTAGGTTTATGTTCCATGCTATAACTGCAATGATTCTCGAGTCTACAAATAAAACGAGGCTTGGAGGGAAACTCATGTGCATGTGTGGGATAATAAACGGTAAAATGTATTCCTAGTCAAGCCTCTATGACTGGCTCAAGTATTGCATGATGATCCTGTTTTCCTGATCATGGGCATGACTATGCCGGCAATTTTGAGGGCACAATTGTTAGCAAAACATTTGTGTTGAATCGACCCAAATTGGTGTTATGCTATGAGATTCTTTCGTCACAAGTTAATGGTTAATAACACAGAGATGGTTAACGTTTGCATAATTCCTCAGACCATGAGAGTATCGAGTTTCTTCATGCTTGATTCATGAACTTTGGGGTTTGTTAAACGTCATCCGTAACTGGATGGCTATTACGGCGGCTTACGGGTTCATGGGAAAGTATGTCAAGTAACTTGATAGCTCAAGATTGGGATTTGCTCCTCCGACGATGGAGAGATATCTCTGGGCCCTCTCGGTGTTACGGTATCCATCATCGTCTGGCCAGACACAGGGTGATTTGATCACAGGGATGCCGGAACACAGTAACGAGAAAAGAGAACAATACCGGTAACGAGGTAACTAGCATAGTGGACAAGTTGTTGATCCACGGGAATGCCAACATGTCTCACCTCGGGTATTTGTAACATATCGCGAAGCAATAGGAATAGCACATCGGCAACACTGGAGGATTCACTACAAAAATTCATTCGTGTGGAGGGGTCAATATGGGTGTCCACGGCTCCGATGTTGATCATTGATCGGAAGGGGTTCCGTGTCATGTCTATACTTCACCGAACCTATAGGGTCACACGCTTAAGGGTCATCTATCTGCTGAATACTAGACAGGGAGTCTGAGAGAAAATCACCGAAAAAGTTTCGGACACCGAAAAGTTTCGGACAGCGGAAAAGTTCCGCAGAGAGAGGTCACCGGATGAGTTCCGGTGAAACTGAAAAGTTGTTTCAGGGGATACCATTAAGTCAAAATGGTTTCGGCACATGCCTGATAATTCTTGGAGGATGCCAGAATCATTCTGGAAACTTCTGGGAATTTTCTGGAAGAAAAAACCGGAAATGTTCCGGGGCTGCCGGAACCGCTTCAGATGCTTTTCGCAGATGAAATCACTAAACTGGAATTGTTCCAAAACGCGTTGAAAATTATGTTAGTGGGTACTGGAAATGTTCTAAGCCCACATAAATATTTTCAGTTCGAACGGACGCTGAAAAATGTCGTCGTGAATAGTGAAAGTGCTTTTTGGAATTTTTTGGAAAGCCACCTTTTAGGGCTTTTTGCTAAAGGCTTCTAGAAGGTGATGTGGATGGATGAGAGCCCCCTTGGGGGGGGGGACCCCTAGGGGGTGGCCGGCCACATGTGGAGCTCCTCCTTGGAGCTCCACATGTCCTTTGGTTTCTCTCTTATGCCCTTGGAAAGTGTTTCCTTCATGGGTATTTTGGTATTTCTTGAATGCCCATCCTACCCCTTGGTTTTCCTATATAAGGAGGAGAGGCGGCTGCTCAATCCTTCATCCCTTCTCACATACAAGTGCCATTGCAATGATCTGGCTTCTCTCTCCCTCCCACGAAAAGAGTTTCGTAGAGCCGAAAGGCTGTCTGGGTTCCGGTGGGAACTAGTTCTGGACGGCGAAGCCCTGCCGGATAGATGACACCGTATGTGTGCAACTCTGTAGAGAGGTCGTAGTTTCGATCTTAGTGCCCGAGGGGCTGTTCGTGAGTGCCTCCCGAAGGGCTGTCCAAGTGACGGTCCTAGTTCTGTGAGTCCTCCCGAAGGGCTGTCCAAGTGACCGTTCGAGTTTCGAAGGTCCTCCCGAAGGGCTGTCCGCGACACCGTCCGGGGGACTGTTCGACCGCCTCCCGGAGGGCTGTCCAAAGAGAAGACGAGGGTATACATCCTCGCGGTTGGGAGGTTGTAAATCCTAGCTGCGGGGATCTGCACCGCCGATCGTCATCGACTCTACTTCCGCTGCGCTACGAGTCGGTAACGAAATGATCAAAACCTTGTATGCAGTCTCCATAGTGGTCCTGGGCTGGTGCGTAGGGTGGAAATTTTTTGTTTTCTGCTGCGTTACCCTACAGAACAGGATGACTATCGAGATTATCGCCGCCAAGATGAACGACAGCACCGTCACTACCACCACCGA
Source organism: Thinopyrum elongatum (assembly GCA_011799875.1). Lineage (NCBI taxonomy): Eukaryota > Viridiplantae > Streptophyta > Magnoliopsida > Poales > Poaceae > Thinopyrum > Thinopyrum elongatum. The sequence continues at coordinate 715,409,101 of CM022303.1, read as the reverse complement.
GAACACCGCGGACTTGGGGTTGCCAGCGCCAAGCTCATTGCTCACCCTCACGCTGTATTGCAAAACATGCATGTAAGAATCCAGTTCATTTCACATGGTGGAATTAAGCATGTGAAAACTTTACAAGTAGCAACAACTTTACCTAGCTGCTGCATTGAATCCAACTGAGATCGTCGGCACCATCCAGTACAGCTGCGCCAAATGCAATCTTGTCAGAGGCAAACAGATTGGGACAAGTTGCGGAGGACGAAGGCAAAATCAGAGACACACCATGTGATGGTTAGGGAGCAAGCTACAATCTTGGCGGCATTGGAGCTGCAGTTAGCGCGCAGGTGGGGAAGCGGGGGAGATTAGTTAGCGCCGCTTAACCCACCCAGTCTGAAACGGCTGCGGCGGCGGCGCCGTGTCTGACCGGGGGAGCGAAAGGGCATCGCTGGAGCACATGCCCGACCGGCCGGGGAGCGGCGGCAGGGGAGACCGGCAGGCGGAGGGGAAACAGAGAAGACGCGATGGGGATTCCGGATCCGAGCGAGGAAGAGGCGGAGGAGGTCGCTGGAGGGAGATCCGACCGGCGGCGCTGTCCGCTCACCCCTCGCGGTTGAACTCGCGAGAGAGCATCCTGGGAGGTTGGGTAGCGGCGGCAGGGGAGGCATGCAGGCGGAGGGGAGACAGAGAAGGCGCGATGGGGATTCCGGATCCGAGCGAGGAAGAGGCGGTGGAGGTCGCTGGATGGAAATCCGACCGGCGGCGCCGTCCGCTCACCCGTCGCGGTTGAACTCGCGAGAGAGCATCCAGGGAGGTTTGGTCGGGGATAATTGTGGCCTTTTGATCTGTGGCCTTTTAGTTTGTACGTCTTTTAAAAAAAAAACATATATTTCATTAGACAATCTGTTCGAGATTACATATATGTCATCACAAGAGATAAACATGATTGTCAAGCAACTTTGCACAAGGAAATTCACAAGAAGTAAAATTATTATTTCACCATTGGAGAAACTTGTGCCTCGCCAAAACATAGCCCACAAACGTCCGTCAGCACCACCATGACAACGCCGGAAAAAGAGAGGAACTACCGTCATACCGAGATCCGGGAAAGCACCACCCAGATCTTTCTCAGCGAGAGGTGGGCGATTTTTCGTCTGTACGTCGTACCAAAGAGAAGATGACAATAACACCATCTCAAAATAGACTTTTAGCCAACAATGACTATGCGCTACATATAGTATGTTTATTTTTAGACATATAGTGGGGAGTCTCTAATGAATATATTAAAATCACTTCAACCGAGAGAGCCGGCAGCAGGGGATAAGAGGGACGCTTGCCGTCGTCGCCTTCAGCAATTCAGCTAGATTGGGGAATGGTGATTCGTTTTGACGACACGAGGAGCTCGGTTGGAGTGGCTGCAGTTTGGGCTGGACTTAGTACATGGGCCAAATGACAATGGACCAACCCTAAAAAACAATGCTAAAAAATTAGAAATGAAATTTAATATTTAAAAACATCGCCATAAAAGTGATAACATTTTAAAAATTATGCTCGAATAAATAAATAAAGACCTTCTCAAAATAAAAAAATCACCATTAAAATGATACCATTTTAAAAATTATTCTCAAAAAATTAAATAAAGACCTTCTCGAAGTAAAAAAAAAACCCTGTTTACTGTAATTTTATTTTTCGCCCGGTGCAACGCACGAGCATTTGTACTAGTTAGCAATAAACGATCCATCGCCATCACAAGGTCATCATCTTTGGCCACCGTTTCTGCATGTGCTTGCCAAAATCAGAGGCTATAGGACATTTTTAGAGTTCTTGACCGCAGCCGTGGCCACTACCAATATATAAAACTGATGCTGGAGGCCTACAACAAAACCAACGTTGAATGTGTCTCTTTTTTTTTTGCTAAACACGGCTCTGTTATTAGCAATAAACGATCCATCGCCATCACAAGGTCATCATCTTTGGCCACCGTTTCTGCGTGCACTTGCAAAATCAGAGGCTATAGGACATTTTTAGAGTTCTTGACCACCGTGGCCAGTACCAATATATAAAACTTATGCTAGAGGCCTACAACAAAACAAACGTTGACTGTGTCTTTTTTTCTTTTGCTAAAGACGGCTCTATTATTAGCAATAAACGATCCATCGCCATCACAAGGTCATCATCTTTGGCCATCGTTTCTGCGTGCGCTTGCAAAATCAGAGGCTATAGGACATTTTTAGAGTTCTTGACCGCAACCGTGGCCACTACCAATATATAAAACTGATGCTGGAGGCCTACAACAAAACCAACGTTGAATGTGTCTTTTTTTTTTTCTAAACACGGCTCTATTATTAACAATAAACGATCCATCGCCATCACAAGTTCATCATGTTTGGGCACCATTTCTGCATGCGCTTCCAAAATCAGAGGCTATAGGGCATTTTTTTCTACATGATGATATTGGATATTAGGTAGGACTTTTTTGATGGGTTGATGTCCAAGTTACGGCAGGCCTGGCCAATACCAATATATAAAACAGGTGCTGGAGGACTACAACAAAATCAACATCAACTATGATTTTTTCTTATTAAACATGGCTCTGTTATTAACAATAAACAATCCATCGTCATCACAAGGTCACCCTCTTTGACCACCGTTTCACCTGTACTAGCAAAAGCACCGCGGAAAAACACTGATGCTGTACTGTTTTGTTCCAGTAGCACCAAATCTGAACCGCATATGTTAAATCTAATGGCCGAGAATCACCAAAGTCTTGTCTGACTTTCCTCTTGCATGTCAGAGAATCTGACGTTCCATCGCCTCCCTGGCACGATACCCAAGCGCTATAATAGAAGCCGCTCCCATGGCAGTATCTCGCCACCACTTCCCTTTCGCCATCGTCGACTCCATGGCCATGACGCTCGCAGCAGCAACCCTGGGCTCCTCTCCGCTCCTCGTATCTATCTCCGTTTCCGCCGCTGGGAATGGGATGAACAGCAGCGGCCGGTCCGTGTCGTTCGGGGCGCGCCGTGTGCCGGGGATCTCTGTACAAATTCATTCCCAGCGGAGGAGGATGGTAGCAGCGGCGGCGGCGGCGAGAGGGGAGGAAGGTGCCGGGAAGACCTTCGTGGAGGAGATGAGGGCTGCGGCGATGCGGCTGCACACCAAGGACCAGGCCAGCGAAGGGGAAAAGGAGCTCCAGGGACCGTCGCTCAACGAGCAGGAGCCTAACCTTGAGGCCTACCTGCGCTTCCTCGTCGACAGCAAGCTCATCTTCCAGACGCTCGAGAACATCGTCGACCGCGCCGCCGTCCCATGCTGTGAGTCAAGTCACTGCAACTGCAAACCCGTCCACTTGCTGTTGGTTATGGACTGGTTTGGTCAGTTGGTTGTGATAAACTTTGTTCTTGTTAATTATTCTGTTTTTTGGTACGAAAATAATAACTTTTCTCAAAACTAGCAAACAAACAAACGGTTTATAGAGTTTATGAAATCTTGAAACTACCTATTACAGATGTATATTTTAAATTAAAATTGCCCATATCTAGATTGTCGATAATAATCTGGTTTGATGAGTAGATGTTTTACTTGAACTTATGAAATCCATGATTGTTTACTTTGACCGCCTTCGTTATGCAACAATTAATTTGTGAACAAACAAACAGTAGGGACCTTTAGCTGCATAGTTGTATTAACAGTAACACTATGCGGTCACTCAGTTGGAACTGGAAAGTTTTAGCTCAATGGATGTACTTTGTTTATTCTGCTTAGAACAATAAATGACGTAATTACTGAAATCTCATAGTGGTTATGTGACAGTTTGTCTAACCTTTTTCTGCCGTAAATTACAGTTCCCTAGGAATGAGCTGGAACATTTCTCTAAAAAAAGGAACATTTCTTTCATCACTGTTGGCTACTACCTCCGTTCTGATTTATTGGTTCCTTTAGTATTTTGTTCCAAACTTTGACCATAGATTTAATTAATAAAATAATAATGCATGTCACCAAAAATTATATCATTGGATTCATATTTGGATATAGTTTTCAGTGATATTATTTTTTGTTACATGCATTAACATTTGTTAGTTAAATCGAAGGTCAAACTTTAGCACAAAATGCGAAGGGGACCAATAAATCAGGATGGAGGTAGTAGATGCTGCTGATTGACATTTTAGTTATCTATGCCTATCAGATGCGGAGTTTCGGAATACTGGGTTAGAGAGATCAGAGGCACTGAAGAAAGATCTGAAATGGTTCAGCGAAGAGGGTCATACAATTCCAGAACCATCTGCTCCTGATACTACATATGCTTCCTATCTGGAAGAGTTGTCTGAGAAGGACCAGCAAGCATTTTTCTGTCACTTCTATAATATGTACTTTGGTCAATCTGCTGGAGGTCGAATGACCGGCAAAAAGGTACCACTTTTCAGCACAGAACCTTATACCAAAACGTTCATGTGAGGTCAAATAGTGTGTGTTTGAATGGCTTCCCATATTGTTTTTAACAATGTGCTGTTGGCACCGGTTCTTCTCAATCTTCTGGGTTTTCTGATTGAAATTCCAAAAGAAAAATAGTACTAGTATGCTATTACTGTATGCACTCCGTCGAGGTGAGGGTCACTTTATATACAGATCTGTTGCATATCTCTTTCTTCTGCTATGTAAATACTTCCACATTCATTCTATAGCTGGCCATTTCGTTGTGGAGCATGAATCATTATATTTACTTATCCAATGTAAATCAGGGCATCATGGCAGACTGTAATCTGTCAGTGTGGTGTGAGCAGACTGTAATCAGGGCATCATGATGAATATCGTTTAACTAGTAATCATGCCTTCTATTCATTCCAGATTGCTGCGAAGATTCTGAACAAGAAAGAGCTGGAATTCTACAAGTGGGAAGGTACACTGTCCGAGCTGCTGCAGAATGTCCGCACAAAACTTAACCAAGTTTCTTCTGTAAGTCCAAAAGCTTTGATTTCGTGCTCTTATTTTTTTCTGCCATTTTGTCTCTCAGTGCCTTAACCCGATCATATCTATGCTCAGAGCTGGACCAGGGAAGAGAAGAACCACTGCCTCGAGGAGACTGAGACGGCGTTCGCCTATTCAGTAGATCGTCTGCGCAAGATATTCACCTGAGTCCAAGGTTTCAGTATCAGGCAGGATACTAGGTTGTATCATTTTCTTGTCAGTTGCATCGGATCGTCGGATCGTATCGTAGTACCACGATACAATGTGATTTTCATTTTTAGTATTGTCAATCTATATATTGAAAAATACAAGAAAGACATGGGGGCTTACTGGCAAGCACATGAGCGAGCAGCACAAGTTCGAGACTCACCACTCTTTAAAAAAAATGCCACCTTTAGTCTTGTTTTTTATATTAAAAAATACATCAAATGTATTTACATTTAATTATAAAATTGAATTTTGAGCATATTGTATCTCCTTCATAAAAGCCAATCAATGTTGTTTTCATATGTCCAATATGAATACAAACCCATAAAACAAATGGCTTACAGAAGGGGATTCGCCACCGCTACGGACATGGAAAGGGCAGCCAGCCTTCCCTGATCTCTCGTAGTTTGAGCATTCTCACTCCCGGCCGATGAATCCTGCCGCCCTGAAGGTGCGTGCAGCAAGGAGGCGCTCCTCTCCCGTGTCCTTCCTTAGTAACACCTTCCCTCTTCTCATCCTCATAACCAGCGCCAAAAGCCACCAATGAAAAGTCATCCTCCCTCCTGAATCACTAGTGTTACCAAGCCCCATCTGCCGTGGTTGCATGCATCGAGTTAATTAACTACACTAGTTTGATTTCCGAGCACAGACTCACCATCTTCCACCATGGCATCCCAACCCAAGATCTGCGCGATTGCCAGTGACTATGAAGGATAAGTCGACACTTCTCCGTTACTAGAATCTGCCCAGCATTATGTTTCAATTTCAACTGTTTATACTTCTTTTTTTGCAGTTGTGGATCATCCCCATTCACCAAGCCTTGCCCTTGCGAGGTTATAGATGTACTCCCTTTCCTTGCTCAAGTATCTTTAATTTGTTACGAATCCAGAATATGTATGGGAAGGCTTTCATCATATCCTAAATGGTACATCTAATTTGTTCTCCACTCCTGGAGTTTCTCTAATCTAGATTTTTTTTCGATAAAGGGCGATTTTATTACTTCAAAATGTAGCATCAAGTGGATACAAAGCATTATGAGTAACACCCGGCCTCTGCATAACTAAGATGCACACTGCCAAAACCAAAAGTCTGACAAAAAATCATGAATTACAAACCGACAAATCGGCAACAGTAGAGTCCTGTAGACCGACACTATGCCTATGTCGAAGAAGGTGGTGGACCAATCCGTAGGTTATGCTGCCATCCATGTCGGGAAAAACCCTCCGTAGCCACCTGCTCCAATCGCGTACACACTGTCTTGAACAACGGTTGGTACTCTGGTCGTTGTAGCATAGACCATGTACGTAGCAAGTGCGTACACTGAAAAATAACTTGTAGAGGAGAAGCATTTTTGTCATTAAAAATCAAATCGTTTCTATATAGCCAAAGCGACCAAATTAAGGCATACGCTCCCATCCTTATTAGCGTTTTGAACCTATTTGGTATTCCGTCCAACCAATGACCAAAAATATTGGTAACACTTATGGGCGGATACAAATTTGACGCTATTTGGATGACTAACCACGTAGAACGTGCAAAGTTGCATTGAAAGAAGATGTGTTTGATTGTCTCGTCATGAGTACAGAAACAACACTTCTTACTCCCTGGCCAGTTGCGCCGTGCGAGGTTGTCTTTCGTTAACACAACTCCCCTACGAATATACCACATGAAGATTTTCACTTTTAGTGGAATCTTGGACTTCCAAATTTTCTTGTTATTACTCAGTGGTACCTCAGAATGCATGAGTGCACGGTACATAGAGTCTGCTATGAAAGATCCTGATGTAGTAAGGTTCCAGCGAAACACATCCCTGCCTTACGTCAGGTTAATCGAATCCAACCAGGATAAGAGATTATGCCATGACACTAATCGGGGGCCAATCAAATCCCGCCTGAACGAAATATTTGGCGGGGAGGAACTGAGCACGTGCGCAATAGTATTATTCTTATTGCGAGCAATGTTACATAAGGCTGGATATTGTTCTCTGAGACTGCCATTGCCTAGCCAGATATCTTCCCAGAAACGAATCTCTGACCCGTCCTTTATCGCGAAAGACCCAAAGCGAAAGAGATGTTTCTTTGCCACCACTAGGCCGGCACAAAAGTGTGAGTCACCAGGTTTCCAATATGCCCGAGACACCGTCTTTTGGCCTAGATACTTGTTGCGCAACATGTTTTGCCAAACACCATCCTCAGTAAGAAGTTTGAACAACCATTTACTGAGTAGGGCCTCATTCTTGACATGCAGGTCATGAGTACCAAGGCCACCTTGGCCTTTCGGCCTACAAACCACGCTCTATTTGGCAAGTCTGTATTTTTTTCTTTTCACCATCTCCTTGCCAAAAGAATCTGGATCTAAAATAGTCCAGTCTTTGTAGGACCCCTTTTGGGAGTTGGAAGAATGAAAGCATATAGAGAACCATATTTGTGAGAACGGAGTTATTCAAAACCAGCCGTCCTCCAACTGAGAGGAGCTTTCCTTTCCAACTACTCAACCGTTTCTCTAGACGCTCCTCCACATGCTTCCACTCCGCAATGGTGAGACGCCGATAATGAACTGGTATTCCCAGGTATTTAACTGGGAATTGGCCATGTGCGCAACCAAAGAGGTTAGCATAATCGGTTGCGGCCTCAACGGCTTCTCCAAAGCAGAGCAGTTCGCTTTTATGGAAGTTAATTTTGAGACCCGACATTTGCTCAAACGCTGAAAGCAAGAGTTTCAGGTTTCGAGCCTTGTCCAGGTCATGTTCCATAAAAAGAATTGTGTCGTCGGCATATTGCAAAATAGAGAGGCCACCATCCACAAGGTGTGGCACTACTCTTGCAATCTGGCCATCCTTCTTGGCGCGCTCAATCAGAATAGCCAACATGTCAGCAACAATGTTAAATAACATTGGGGGCATGGGGCAACCCTGGCGTAGTCATTTTTTTGTCTGGAAGTAATGGCCTACATCATCATTGACTTTGATGGCCACATTACCTCCAGTTGTAAAATTTTCGATCCACTGGCGCCATTTATCAGAGAAACCTTTCATTCTTAGGGCATGTTGGAGGAAAGACCACTTGACCTTGTCATAGGCTTTTTCAAAGTCAATTTTGAATACCACTCCACTCATGTTTTTTCGGTGCATCTCGTGGACGGTCTCATGCAGGATTACTACACCATCTAGTATATTCCTTCCTTGCATGAAGGATATTTGAGATGTCCGGACAACATGGTCAGCTATCGAGTTTAACCTATTCGTAGCCACTTTGGTGAAAATCTTGAAGCTGGCATTAAGGAGGCATATGGGTCTGAACTGCTGGATCCGTTCAGCCTTCTTAATCTTCGGCAACAAAACAATCTCGCCAAACTTTAGCCTGAATAGGTCAAGTCTATCGGCATGAAGACAATTGAACAACTCCAAAAGGTCGGCCTTTATGATATCCCAGAAATTCTGATAGAATTCTACAGGGAAACCATCAGGGCCTGGAGCTTTTTTGTCTTCCATTTGGAACACTGCCGCTCTCACCTCCTCTTCTGAGAAAGGTGCCGTGAGGAGATCATTCTCTTCTTCTGTGACTTGTGGAATATCATCTATTCGGTTCTCATCAAGGGTGACATTCCCTTCATCTGGTGCCCCGAACAGAGATTTGTAGTAGCTGGTGATATACTTTTTGAGCTCCTCCTGACCTTCGATCCGCCTCTCATCCTGTTGGAGACTATGAATATATTTCTTCCTATGTCAACCATTGGCGACTAATTGGAAGTATCTTGCGTTACTATCTCCCATTAGGATGAAGTCAGCTGTGGACCTTTGGTAGTATTTGATCTCCTCTTCACGTAAAAGACGAGCAACCTGCTCATTAGATTGATTTTTCAATTCAATCTCTTGTTGAGATAAGGTGCGGGTTTCTGCGATTTTGTCAAGGTCATCAATGATGGTACAGAGGCGCTGCTTTTCTTTTTTGTATAACCCGTTGGTGTGTTTCGCCCATCCAAGAGGTGTTGCCTCATGGCCCTTATTCTATAATTCCATCTCTGAATCGGTGTACGACCAACGGCGGGCCTCTCCCAAACACTCATGTTTATGTCTACAAAATCATCCCGATGCAGCCATCCCAATTCAAATTTAAAAGGATGACGGGCAAAATGGCTCGTTGAATTAGAATCAAGAATGATTGGCGCATGATCCGATAGTGCCTCGATTCTCTCTAGGGCTTGCACGGTTACCATAGGAAATTTTAACTCCCATTCGGTATCCATGAGTACCCTATCGAGCTTCTCGTACGTCGGCATAGAACGGTTATTAGCCCAAGTGAAATGCCGCCCCGACATACAGGCCTCCCGAAGATCCAAACTGTCAATCACAACATTGAATAGGAAGGCCAATGAGTGTCGAAGCGGTTATTTTTTCTTCCTGGTACCTAAGGATATTAAAATCCCCTCCAATAAGCATTGGGTGCTGGTTATCCTTAGCCAGGTTTACCAGTTCCTGGAGGAAAGCAGATTTATATTCATCTTGGGCAGCCCCATAACTACGACCAGGCTCCATGTAAAATTATCAGCCCTGTTAAAAGGTTTCTCTAATCTAGATGGATGCACATAGTCTAATCCATATGGTTTTTGATACACTCATAAAAGGGATTAGTCTGCACAAAACTGTAGAAAATTGATTTGTGTCTGATACGTCTCCAATGTATCTATAATTTATGAAGTATTCATGCCATGTTTACAATAATTTTATATGGTTTTGGTATGATTTGCATGGAACTAACCCGGATTGACGTTGTTTTCAGCAGAACTACCGTGGTGTTTTTTTTGTGTAGAAATGAAAGTTCTCCAAATGAGCTGAAACTTTTTGACGATTTTTTTGAAACAAAAGAGACCCTCGAAGCTTCGTGGGAGGGCCAGAAGAGCCACGAGGAGGGCACAACCCACCACGGCGTGCCAGAGGGGCTTGGCTTGCCCCGGCGGGTTGTGCTCACCTCGAGGCCCATCTTAGTGTGAAACAAACGCCAAAAATTCCTATAAATAGAGAAACCATCAGAAATAACCCTAGATCAGAAGTTCCGCCGCCGCAAGCCTCTGTAGCGAAGAAAAACCAATCTAGACCCCATTCCGGCACTCCGCCGGAGGGGGAAATCATCACCGGGGGCCATCTTCATCATCCCTATGGCCACCATGATGAGGAGGGAGTAGTCCACCCTCAGGGTTGAGGGTTTGTACCAGTAGCTATGTGTTTAATCTCTCTCTCTCTCTCTCTCTCTCGTGTTCTTGAGATGTAACGATCTTGATGTATCGCGAGCTTTATTAATATAGTTGGATCATATGGTGTTTTCCCCTCTCTATCTTGTTGTGAATTGAATTTTCCCTTTGAGATTTTGTTTTATCGGATTGAATACTTTTATGGATTTGAGAACACTTTATGTATGTCTTGCTATGTATACCAATGATGACAATGGGGTATCATATTGATTCACTTGATATATGTTTTGGCACTCAACTCACGGATTCCCGAGGTGACATTGGGGTAATCTATGTGTCGGTGTGAAAACCGGCAGACCTCGGGGTAGGGGGTCCCGAGTTGTGGATCTAGGATCGATGGGTAACAAGGGACGACGAACACAGTGTTTACCCAGGTTCGGGCCCTCTCGAAGAGGTAAAACCCTACGTCCTGCTTGATTGTATTGATTGTATAAAGTGGTTTACAGAGTAGATCTACCTCGAGATCAGCATGAGCTAAACACTAGGCTACGGGGGATGAAGATAGCTCTCCCTCTAATGACTACTACCCTCGGTTTATATACATACCGATAGGGTTAGGGTTACCAAAGATAGATTACAATAAGGAATAAAAGAGATCTTCCGCCTTCTTGACTTGGAGGGCACACCACGGCTTCATAGATCTCCTGTCATAGTACGGCTCCACCAGTCCGGCCCACTTGCAATGGGCCGTCGCCCCGAGGACCCCTTAGTCCATGACTCCCTAAGTAGCCCCCGAACTTGCCTCCAACGCCGGAGATTGTCTTCTGGAATCTTCACATCGTCGGCTTGCGAGACGAGTTCTTTTATTTTTCTTGAAGCCGTGTTACACTGTTACTGTTTCCAAACACTATCCGAAACCCACTCTGATTACCTTGGGTCCGAAGAGTCTCAAGATTCCAAGATCCGGAGAGGCCTCGAGATCGAGGTGGGTCCATCAGAGTTTAATGCCGTTCCTCGGGACAAGGGCTTCGCACACCTTTCCAAAGGGCGTGCGGCCCAATGTCGTCCTTCCACGCACCTGCCCTTTCGGCTTCACGACAGGACGCCTATTTATAGATCCAAAGGTGCTGAGAACAGTTATCTTCCCCTTCACCAAGAACGACACCGAAAAAATTCCCCAAAGCCATGGCTGACATCCTAGGTTCTTCCTGGCACCCTCACGGCCCGCTCCCAGGCGATTGGTCGAGCTGCTCGGTCTCGCATATCCAGCTAAGTCGCTTGCAGACACAACGCTTCCTCCCCTTGGCCGATCTAGTCCCAGTTCGCGCCGGTCTTATCTCCATCGATGGCCGCGCTCTTGCCGAGAACTCCCCCGCCTCAAACAAGGAGGAGAGGGTATGTCTCATGCCCTTCCTTCTAAGGGGTTTGGGCTTTCCCATTCATCCTTTACTACAGGGTCTACTAGAGTTCTATGGGATCCAACTCCACAACCTCACCCCGGGGTCGATATTGCACATTTCTGGCTTCGTGGCCTTGTGCGAGATATTTCTGAATTGCGAACCCCATTTGACTTGTGGAGGAAGTATTTCTGTCTTGTCCCCCGCCTCCAAGAGGGATCTATATTTGAGGTGGGAGGTGCCAAAGTATGGCGAATAGCTGGTACAGTGTACCCAATCGGGACCCCACAGAAAGATCCCGAAGGATGGACTTCGGAGTGGTTCTATATCGAGGATGTTCCCCTCACCGACCCAATTTGGCAAGGGCTACCCGAATATTCAAATCATCCACCTATAAAGCGGTACAACTGGCGACCTAGAGGCCCTTCCCAACAGGACAGCGAAGAGGTGCGTGCACTGTCCCGCCAAGATCAGACTGCTCACTAGCAGCAGGCTGACCATGATCGAAGTTATGGCTATCGCCATTACCCGATGCGTGCAACCCCTACAATAGTGGGGTCTCCCTTTATGGTGCTACAATGGGACCAATGATGTAACACGTCACCAGCGGCAATGGCCAGACAACAAGGCGGCCCTGGCCAAAATACTGGCCGATATCTTCAAGGGAGACGAAGCAGAGTTCGCTCGTATGAGCATTCGAGAAGGCTGCTCCGGATACAATCCGGCGGACTGGGTAAGTCACAACCTATTACTTTGAGTTTGTAGATTTCGCTGAATTCTTACTGGCCGTCATTTAAACAGGGATGGAGGCGTCAGGTCGCGTCCATTAGTTGTCCTCCTCCTCAACCAGAGAGACACTCTCGAGATGGCGATCCGAGATATGACGACGATCCGGAGACGTCAATCGAATTTGAAGATGGGGTATTCTATCAGGAGGGCCTTGATGGCACCAAGGTGGCTGTAATAGCCGATCACCCCGGGTCTCTTCCCTCGTCCTCAGTAAGTGAAAAGAAGAACCCTTCCTGGACAGGGCGCTCGTCTCGTGCTACCCCCACGTGCTAACTTCTACTCCCAAGGGTCACCGCACTACGCGTAGGAATGCCTCCAGAGGAGCACGGAACACGCCGGCTCAGGACCTTGACGGGGGATCAAAGTGAAAAGCCTCCACCGAAGCGGAGGCACCTACCTCCTCGGCCCAGAGGTAACGTATTTCGGAATCGCAGCAAGGGTTGCCGTTGGCACTCCTTTTATTAAGGCTTGCTCAATTTTGCAGAAAGTGCATCCCTCTACACCAATCCAAAGATCACCCGGATGCGCCGAACCATAATTCCAGTCCCAAGTCTTCGGCACAAGCCAGAGCATCCTCCGAACATGCGACGGCTGGCGTACCCCCGGCGGACTCCGATGATGTTTCGGTCACTAATTCCAAAGTCGAGAGTGTAATGAACCATCGCCGCCGGAGGGAGACTTTACGTCATACTGCTTTTGCCGAACAGGATTTCAATGCTTTTAGTTCGGTGGACGCGTACCTTGGAGCAGTCCGAATAGGTCTGGACGGGATTGCTGGTCTATTTGCCGCCATGGTGCAGGTATATACAACTTAAAAGCAGATCATGTTCCCTAACCCACTAGCCCCCAAGCCGTAATTTGGGCGGGACGACCGAGTTAAGGGTGTATAATGATATTATTTTTGTAGGCCGCAAGGGATCCGAACAAAAAGTTGTCCAAGGACCTTGAAGTGAGCCGGACACAATTGATCGAAGTCAAGGCCGAACTAGATGCGGCTCGAAAAGCGAGTAGCGAAGTGTCTGGTGAGTAATAAAGACTGCTTTTCTAAGTATACGTTGTATACCAAGCATTAACACAATATTCTCCGTACAGCCGCGGGAGCTATAAGTGAGCTGCGGAGGGAGCTAGAGGCTGGTAAGCGAGTGCTGACGCGGAGTCAGGACGAGAAAAATGAGCTCAAGGCAGAAAATCAGTGGCAAGCCGAGGAAATTAAGAGCTTGAAGGCTCAGTTGGCCCAAGCCGCGGAGGAAAACCAGAAGCTGAAAGGTGGCATATTCGGTAAGTGCTGACCGCACCGCACTGTTTGATAAATGTCATCGATGTTTTAATGATGATGGGTGACACCTGCTTGTTAAGTCTCTTGACTGGGTGGCCTGAGGAAGAAGTGAGCACGTATGACGGGAACCTTCTAAACAAACTGTCGAAGACCTATGAAAAGGCCCGGAAAGCCATGAAGAGCATGGCGAAGGCATTATGGCCATCAGATGCGCCACCAGACAGTATGGCCGAACTGGCCATCCGTTTTAAAGGGGCTCGGCGTAGGTTTGAGTTATGGAAGATCTCGGCCTGGCGAGAAGGAGCACGCGAGGCATGGGCAATGGTAAAGACCCGCTTCACCAAGTTAGACCCGGTGCATATGGCCCGGGTTGGTCCTGTGGGCCCTGATGGTCAAGAGATACCACTAAGCTTGGTGTATGAGGAAGTGATGCAAGCCTCTTGCTATTCGCAGAAGGATTGTGCTTTAGAGAAATTGATAGACAATGTCGAGAATGAGTAGTTGTGTCAATTCTATGTATCTATGTACTTCACGTTGACGTTGCTCCATCCGCACTCTTATTGTTATTTTTTTTAAAGAATGTTGTCTTGTCCGGCCATCGGCTTCTGCCTCTCCGATTAGAGATCGGGGAGTGTTCTGTACTGTGTGCCATGGGAAAACGAGGCAATAATTTGGGAACCAGGCAATCCGGCCTTCTGGTTTGAACAAACGAAACATATGTGGAGAGCAATGTTATATTACTGTTTAACGTAAGAAACATCTTTCGACGAAAATAGTTCCTCCAAGGGTTCCTTTCATCGGGAAGGATTATAGTCCGGACTCGCGGGATCAACGAACACCAATGGCTTTAAAAAAGAACCTTGGTAGTAAGCTCGAGGCTATGTTCACTTCCCTTAGGCCGACTTATTGTATTCTGTAAGAACGCTAGCTTTCGGCTTCTCCCGTCTGAGGTACGGTCCCGGGTGACCCGGTCGTAACAATCACAGAGGTGCTCGCTTTACTCCCTAGCCGAACAATCGGGAACGTAGGGCGGCAAAAATCTTAAGTCAAACAAGTGCATATGTTGGCTTAACATGTATGAGAAGGATGCAATCATAACGAATGCGATATATGTATTTATGCGGCTTGTCTAAGGGAGCCCCCAGGCGAAGCTGGGTATTACATTTAGTGGTATATAATATGGGCATGGTATGGTTCGATTTAGCCGAACTAGCACCACGACGAAAGAGAAGAAAAAAGATAAAGAAAGACAAGGAAAAAATTGACGTCGGACTCAGGCGTATAAACGCCGCAGCCTTGCTGCGTTCCATGGGTTCGGCTCGAGGCTGTTGTCAGACGGGCGGTGAAGACGATACGCTCCTCCTACAAGTACTTCGTCGATGATGTATGGTCCCTCCCATTTAGGTGATAGTTTATTCTTCTGTTTTTCGGGGAGTCAGAGGACAAGGTCTCCCACGTTGTATGTCTTAGCCCAGACTTCGAGGTTGTGGTAAAGTTGTGCTTGCTGTTGATAGAACATGGACCGAGCCGGAGCTATGTCTCGCTCTTCTTCCAGCGCGTCCAGATCATCCTAACGATCGAGCTCGGCTTCCTTTTCTTCGTACGTGCGCACTCTAGGCGCGTCATGGATAAGGTCGCACGGGAGAACTGCTTCCGCACCATACACCATAAAAAATGGTGTGTATCCGGTTGACCGATTAGGGGTGGTGTGCAGCCCCCATAGTACGGAATCGAGTTCCTCGACCGAATGGCAGTCTGATTGTTCAAGGGATCGAACGAGGTGAGGCTTGATGCCGCTCATAATGAGTCTGTTAGCCCGTTCGACCTGCCCGTTGGTCTGTGGGTGGTACACCGAGGCATAATCGAGCTTGATGCCCATTTTGCCACACCAGTCTTTGACCTCTGGGGCGGTGAAGTTGGTACCATTATCGCTAATTATGCTGTGGGGGACACTGTATCGGTGTACGACATCGGATAAGATGGCGACGACTGGTCCGGATTCTGCCGAAGTGACGGGTCTTGCCTCAATCCACTTGGTGAATTTGTTGACCATGACCAATAGGTACTTCTTTTTATTTGTCCCCCCCCCTTTGAGTGGCCCGACCATGTCAAGACCCCAGACCGCAAAAGGCCACATGATCGGTATCGTCCGGAGAGCTGTGGGGGGCATGTGGCTTTGATTTGCGAACAGCTGGCATCCGACGCAGTGTTGGACTAATGTCCGGGCGGTAGGCCAGAAAAAACCTGCTCGGAAAGCCTTGCTGACTAAAGCCCGAGCTGCCACGTGGTGTCCGCCCATGCCCACGTGTATTTCTGCCAAAAGCTGCTGCCCCTCTTCTTCAAAGATGCACCTTTGTAAAACTCCTGTGGTACTCTTCTTATAGAGTTCTCCTTCATGGACCTTGTATGCTTTGGAGCGACGAACTATACGTCGTGCTTCGGTTTGATCCTCCAGAAGCTGATGTTGTGTGAGGTAGGCTAGCAAGGGCTTTGTCCAGGGTGGGATTACGGCCATTACCTCGTGTGCAGAAGATGTTTGCTCGAGTGCGGAGCCGCCGATGACTTGATCGTCTTGTTCATTTTCGGGCGAGGCATTATGAGCAGTCTCGTCGGCTGGTGCACCGGTGACATTGTCCTGCCATACCACGGAGGGCTTAAAGAGCCGCTCGAGGAAGGTGTTTTGAGGAACCGGGTCGCGCTTGGCGCCCATGCGAGCGAGGACATCGGCTGCTTGATTGCTGTCTCTAGCGACATGGTGGAATTCGAGGCCCTCGAATCGAGCAGATATCCGGAGGACCGCGTTTCTATATGCCACCATCTTGGGGTCTTTGGCGTCGAATTAGCCGTTTAGTTGGCACTCCTTTATTAAGGCTTGCTCAATTTTGCAGAAAGTGCATCCCTCTACACCAATCCAAAGATCACCCGGATGCGCCGAACCATAATTCCAGTCCCAAGTCTTCGGCACAAGCCAGAGCATCTCCGAACATGCGACGGCTGGCGTCACCCGGCGGACTCCGATGATGTTTCGGTCACTAATTCCAAAGTCGAGAGTGTAATGAACCATCGCCGCCGGAGGGAGACTTTACGTCATACTGCTTTTGCCGAACAGGATTTCAATGCTTTTAGTTCGGTGGACGCGTACCTTGGAGCAGTCCGAATAGGTCTGACGGGATTGCTGGTCATTTGCCGCCATGGTGCAGGTATATACAACTTAAAAGCAGATCTGTTCCCTAACCCACTAGCCCCCAAGCCGTAATTTGGGCGGGACGACCGAGGTAAGGGTGTTATAATGATATTATTTTTGTAGGCCGCAAGGGATCCGAACAAAAAGTTGTCCAAGGACCTTGAAGTGAGCCGGACACAATTGATCGAAGTCAAGGCCGAACTAGATGCGGCTCGAAAAGCGAGTAGCGAAGTGTCTGGTGAGTAATAAAGACTGCTTTTCTAAGTATACGTTGTATACCAAGCATTAACACAATATTCTCCGTACAGCCGCGGGAGCTATAAGTGAGCTGCGGAGGGAGCTAGAGGCTGGTAAGCGAGTGCTGACGCGGAGTCAGGACGAGAAAAATGAGCTCAAGGCAGAAAATCAGTGGCAGCGAGGAAATTAAGAGCTTGAAGGCTAGTTGGCCCAAGCCGGGAAAACCAGAAGCTGAAAGGTGGCATATTCGGTAAGTGCTGACCGCACCGCACTGTTTGATAAATGTCATCGATGTTTTAATGATGATGGTGACCCCTGCTTGTTAGTCTCTTGACTGGGTGGCCTGAGGAGAGAAGTGAGCACGTATGACGGGAACCTTCTAAACAAACTGTCGAAGACCTATGAAAAGGCCCGGAAAGCCATGAAGAGCATGGCGAAGGCATTATGGCCATCAGATGCGCCACCAGACAGTATGGCGAACTGGCCATCCGTTTTAAAGGGGCTCGGCGTAGGTTTGAGTTATGGAAGATCTCGGCCTGGCGAGAAGGAGCAAGCGAGGCATGGGCAATGGTAAAGACCCCGCTTCACCAAGTTAGAACCCGGTGAATAGTGAATTGAATTTTCCCTTTGAGATTTTGTTTTATCGGATTGAATACTTTTATGGATTTGAGAACACTTTATGTATGTCTTGCTATGTATACCAATGATGACAATGGGGTATCATATTGATTCACTTGATATATGTTTTGGCACTCAACTCACGGATTCCCGAGGTGACATTGGGGTAATCTATGTGTCGGTGTGAAAACCGGCAGACCTCGGGGTAGGGGGTCCCGAGTTGTGGATCTAGGATCGATGGGTAACAAGGGACGACGAACACAGTGTTTACCCAGGTTCGGGCCCTCTCGAAGAGGTAAAACCCTACGTCCTGCTTGATTGTATTGATTGTATAAAGTGGTTTACAGAGTAGATCTACCTCGAGATCAGCATGAGCTAAACACTAGGCTACGGGGGATGAAGATAGCTCTCCCTCTAATGACTACTACCCTCGGTTTATATACATACCGATAGGGTTAGGGTTACCAAAGATAGATTACAATAAGGAATAAAAGAGATCTTCCGCCTTCTTGACTTGGAGGGCACACCACGGCTTCATAGATCTCCTGTCATAGTACGGCTCCACCAGTCCGGCCCACTTGCAATGGGCCGTCGCCCCGAGGACCCCTTAGTCCATGACTCCCTAAGTAGCCCCCGAACTTGCCTCCAACGCCGGAGATTGTCTTCTGGAATCTTCACATCGTCGGCTTGCGAGACGAGTTCTTTTATTTTTCTTGAAGCCGTGTTACACTGTTACTGTTTCCAAACACTATCCGAAACCCACTCTGATTACCTTGGGTCCGAAGAGTCTCAAGATTCCAAGATCCGGAGAGGCCTCGAGATCGAGGTGGGTCCATCAGAGTTTAATGCCGTTCCTCGGGACAAGGGCTTCGCACACCTTTCCAAAGGGCGTGCGGCCCAATGTCGTCCTTCCACGCACCTGCCCTTTCGGCTTCACGACAGGACGCCTATTTATAGATCCAAAGGTGCTGAGAACAGTTATCTTCCCCTTCACCAAGAACGACACCGAAAAAATTCCCCAAAGCCATGGCTGACATCCTAGGTTCTTCCTGGCACCCTCACGGCCCGCTCCCAGGCGATTGGTCGAGCTGCTCGGTCTCGCATATCCAGCTAAGTCGCTTGCAGACACAACGCTTCCTCCCCTTGGCCGATCTAGTCCCAGTTCGCGCCGGTCTTATCTCCATCGATGGCCGCGCTCTTGCCGAGAACTCCCCCGCCTCAAACAAGGAGGAGAGGGTATGTCTCATGCCCTTCCTTCTAAGGGGTTTGGGCTTTCCCATTCATCCTTTACTACAGGGTCTACTAGAGTTCTATGGGATCCAACTCCACAACCTCACCCCGGGGTCGATATTGCACATTTCTGGCTTCGTGGCCTTGTGCGAGATATTTCTGAATTGCGAACCCCATTTGACTTGTGGAGGAAGTATTTCTGTCTTGTCCCCCGCCTCCAAGAGGGATCTATATTTGAGGTGGGAGGTGCCAAAGTATGGCGAATAGCTGGTACAGTGTACCCAATCGGGACCCCACAGAAAGATCCCGAAGGATGGACTTCGGAGTGGTTCTATATCGAGGATGTTCCCCTCACCGACCCAATTTGGCAAGGGCTACCCGAATATTCAAATCATCCACCTATAAAGCGGTACAACTGGCGGCCTAGAGGCCCTTCCCAACAGGACAGCGAAGAGGTGCGTGCACTGTCCTGCCAAGATCAGACTGCTCACTAGCAGCAGGCTGACCATGATCGAAGTTATGGCTATCGCCATTACCCGATGCGTGCAACCCCTACAATAGTGGGGTCTCCCTTTATGGTGCTACAACGGGACCAATGATGTAACACGTCACCAGCGGCAATGGCCAGACAACAAGGCGGCCCTGGCCAAAATACTGGCCGATATCTTCAAGGGAGACGAAGCAGAGTTCGCTCGTATGAGCATTCGAGAAGGCTGCTCCGGATACAATCCGGCGGACTGGGTAAGTCACAACCTATTACTTTGAGTTTGTAGATTTCGCTGAATTCTTACTGGCCGTCATTTAAACAGGGATGGAGGCGTCAGGTCGCGTCCATTAGTTGTCCTCCTCCTCAACCAGAGAGACACTCTCGAGATGGCGATCCGAGATATGACGACGATCCGGAGACGTCAATCGAATTTGAAGATGGGGTATTCTATCAGGAGGGCCTTGATGGCACCAAGGTGGCTGTAATAGCCGATCACCCCGGGTCTCTTCCCTCGTCCTCAGTAAGTGAAAAGAAGAACCCTTCCTGGACAGGGCGCTCGTCTCGTGCTACCCCCACGTGCTAACTTCTACTCCCAAGGGTCACCGCACTACGCGTAGGAATGCCTCCAGAGGAGCACGGAACACGCCGGCTCAGGACCTTGACGGGGGATCAAAGTGAAAAGCCTCCACCGAAGCGGAGGCACCTACCTCCTCGGCCCAGAGGTAACGTATTTCGGAATCGCAGCAAGGGTTGCCGTTGGCACTCCTTTTATTAAGGCTTGCTCAATTTTGCAGAAAGTGCATCCCTCTACACCAATCCAAAGATCACCCGGATGCGCCGAACCATAATTCCAGTCCCAAGTCTTCGGCACAAGCCAGAGCATCCTCCGAACATGCGACGGCTGGCGTACCCCCGGCGGACTCCGATGATGTTTCGGTCACTAATTCCAAAGTCGAGAGTGTAATGAACCATCGCCGCCGGAGGGAGACTTTACGTCATACTGCTTTTGCCGAACAGGATTTCAATGCTTTTAGTTCGGTGGACGCGTACCTTGGAGCAGTCCGAATAGGTCTGGACGGGATTGCTGGTCTATTTGCCGCCATGGTGCAGGTATATACAACTTAAAAGCAGATCATGTTCCCTAACCCACTAGCCCCCAAGCCGTAATTTGGGCGGGACGACCGAGTTAAGGGTGTATAATGATATTATTTTTGTAGGCCGCAAGGGATCCGAACAAAAAGTTGTCCAAGGACCTTGAAGTGAGCCGGACACAATTGATCGAAGTCAAGGCCGAACTAGATGCGGCTCGAAAAGCGAGTAGCGAAGTGTCTGGTGAGTAATAAAGACTGCTTTTCTAAGTATACGTTGTATACCAAGCATTAACACAATATTCTCCGTACAGCCGCGGGAGCTATAAGTGAGCTGCGGAGGGAGCTAGAGGCTGGTAAGCGAGTGCTGACGCGGAGTCAGGACGAGAAAAATGAGCTCAAGGCAGAAAATCAGTGGCAAGCCGAGGAAATTAAGAGCTTGAAGGCTCAGTTGGCCCAAGCCGCGGAGGAAAACCAGAAGCTGAAAGGTGGCATATTCGGTAAGTGCTGACCGCACCGCACTGTTTGATAAATGTCATCGATGTTTTAATGATGATGGGTGACACCTGCTTGTTAAGTCTCTTGACTGGGTGGCCTGAGGAAGAAGTGAGCACGTATGACGGGAACCTTCTAAACAAACTGTCGAAGACCTATGAAAAGGCCCGGAAAGCCATGAAGAGCATGGCGAAGGCATTATGGCCATCAGATGCGCCACCAGACAGTATGGCCGAACTGGCCATCCGTTTTAAAGGGGCTCGGCGTAGGTTTGAGTTATGGAAGATCTCGGCCTGGCGAGAAGGAGCACGCGAGGCATGGGCAATGGTAAAGACCCGCTTCACCAAGTTAGACCCGGTGCATATGGCCCGGGTTGGTCCTGTGGGCCCTGATGGTCAAGAGATACCACTAAGCTTGGTGTATGAGGAAGTGATGCAAGCCTCTTGCTATTCGCAGAAGGATTGTGCTTTAGAGAAATTGATAGACAATGTCGAGAATGAGTAGTTGTGTCAATTCTATGTATCTATGTACTTCACGTTGACGTTGCTCCATCCGCACTCTTATTGTTATTTTTTTTAAAGAATGTTGTCTTGTCCGGCCATCGGCTTCTGCCTCTCCGATTAGAGATCGGGGAGTGTTCTGTACTGTGTGCCATGGGAAAACGAGGCAATAATTTGGGAACCAGGCAATCCGGCCTTCTGGTTTGAACAAACGAAACATATGTGGAGAGCAATGTTATATTACTGTTTAACGTAAGAAACATCTTTCGACGAAAATAGTTCCTCCAAGGGTTCCTTTCATCGGGAAGGATTATAGTCCGGACTCGCGGGATCAACGAACACCAATGGCTTTAAAAAAGAACCTTGGTAGTAAGCTCGAGGCTATGTTCACTTCCCTTAGGCCGACTTATTGTATTCTGTAAGAACGCTAGCTTTCGGCTTCTCCCGTCTGAGGTACGGTCCCGGGTGACCCGGTCGTAACAATCACAGAGGTGCTCGCTTTACTCCCTAGCCGAACAATCGGGAACGTAGGGCGGCAAAAATCTTAAGTCAAACAAGTGCATATGTTGGCTTAACATGTATGAGAAGGATGCAATCATAACGAATGCGATATATGTATTTATGCGGCTTGTCTAAGGGAGCCCCCAGGCGAAGCTGGGTATTACATTTAGTGGTATATAATATGGGCATGGTATGGTTCGATTTAGCCGAACTAGCACCACGACGAAAGAGAAGAAAAAAGATAAAGAAAGACAAGGAAAAAATTGACGTCGGACTCAGGCGTATAAACGCCGCAGCCTTGCTGCGTTCCATGGGTTCGGCTCGAGGCTGTTGTCAGACGGGCGGTGAAGACGATACGCTCCTCCTACAAGTACTTCGTCGATGATGTATGGTCCCTCCCATTTAGGTGATAGTTTATTCTTCTGTTTTTCGGGGAGTCAGAGGACAAGGTCTCCCACGTTGTATGTCTTAGCCCAGACTTCGAGGTTGTGGTAAAGTTGTGCTTGCTGTTGATAGAACATGGACCGAGCCGGAGCTATGTCTCGCTCTTCTTCCAGCGCGTCCAGATCATCCTAACGATCGAGCTCGGCTTCCTTTTCTTCGTACGTGCGCACTCTAGGCGCGTCATGGATAAGGTCGCACGGGAGAACTGCTTCCGCACCATACACCATAAAAAATGGTGTGTATCCGGTTGACCGATTAGGGGTGGTGTGCAGCCCCCATAGTACGGAATCGAGTTCCTCGACCGAATGGCAGTCTGATTGTTCAAGGGATCGAACGAGGTGAGGCTTGATGCCGCTCATAATGAGTCTGTTAGCCCGTTCGACCTGCCCGTTGGTCTGTGGGTGGTACACCGAGGCATAATCGAGCTTGATGCCCATTTTGCCACACCAGTCTTTGACCTCTGGGGCGGTGAAGTTGGTACCATTATCGCTAATTATGCTGTGGGGGACACTGTATCGGTGTACGACATCGGATAAGATGGCGACGACTGGTCCGGATTCTGCCGAAGTGACGGGTCTTGCCTCAATCCACTTGGTGAATTTGTTGACCATGACCAATAGGTACTTCTTTTTATTTGTCCCCCCCCCTTTGAGTGGCCCGACCATGTCAAGACCCCAGACCGCAAAAGGCCACATGATCGGTATCGTCCGGAGAGCTGTGGGGGGCATGTGGCTTTGATTTGCGAACAGCTGGCATCCGACGCAGTGTTGGACTAATGTCCGGGCGGTAGGCCAGAAAAAACCTGCTCGGAAAGCCTTGCTGACTAAAGCCCGAGCTGCCACGTGGTGTCCGCCCATGCCCACGTGTATTTCTGCCAAAAGCTGCTGCCCCTCTTCTTCAAAGATGCACCTTTGTAAAACTCCTGTGGTACTCTTCTTATAGAGTTCTCCTTCATGGACCTTGTATGCTTTGGAGCGACGAACTATACGTCGTGCTTCGGTTTGATCCTCCAGAAGCTGATGTTGTGTGAGGTAGGCTAGCAAGGGCTTTGTCCAGGGTGGGATTACGGCCATTACCTCGTGTGCAGAAGATGTTTGCTCGAGTGCGGAGCCGCCGATGACTTGATCGTCTTGTTCATTTTCGGGCGAGGCATTATGAGCAGTCTCGTCGGCTGGTGCACCGGTGACATTGTCCTGCCATACCACGGAGGGCTTAAAGAGCCGCTCGAGGAAGGTGTTTTGAGGAACCGGGTCGCGCTTGGCGCCCATGCGAGCGAGGACATCGGCTGCTTGATTGCTGTCTCTAGCGACATGGTGGAATTCGAGGCCCTCGAATCGAGCAGATATCCGGAGGACCGCGTTTCTATATGCCACCATCTTGGGGTCTTTGGCGTCGAATTAGCCGTTTACTTGAGAGATCGCCAGATTTGAGTCTCCCCTTACCTCGAGACGTTGTACGCCCATTGATGTGGCGATGCGAAGACCATGCAGTAGTGCTTCGTATTCGACTGTGTTGTTCGAGTCCGTATACATTATTTGAAGGACATACCGAATAGTGTCGCCTGTGGGGGAGATGAGGATTAGCCCAGCCCCCAGTCCGGCCAACATTTTTGAGCCATCGAGGTACATTGTCCAGTGCGAGTATGTGGAGTACTCCCTGGGTAGTTCGGCTTCGGTCCATTCGGCTATGAAATCAGCCATCACCTGAGATTTAATGGCTCGGCGTGGCTTGTATGTTATCTCGAAGGGGAGAAGCTCGATGGCCCATTTCGCGATGCGGCCTGTAGCGTCCCTGTTATTGATTATATCATTCAAGGGGACTTCTGATGCTACTGTGACCAAACATTCTTGAAAGTAATGCCGTAGTTTTTGAGATGCCATGAAGACCGTGTATGCTATTTTTTGATAGTGCGGGATCGTGATTTACATGGCGTAAGCACCTCGGACACTTAGTAGACCGGCCTTTGGACTTGGAACTTGTGGCCCTCGGTCTTCCGTTCTACGACGAGTACCGCGCTGACCACCTGATTGGTGGCCGAAATGTATAGTAGCATGGGCTCGCCAATGCCGGGCGCGGCCAGGATAGGGTTGCAGGCGAGGAGTGTCTTAATCTCCTCGAGTGCCATGGTTGCTTCGTCTGTCCATTGGAAGTTCTTGGTCTTTTTAAGCAGTTTGTAGAGCGGCAATGCCTTTTCTCCGAGGCGGGATATGAAGCGGCTCAAAGCGGCCACGCATCCTGCCAGCTTCTGGACATGCTTGAGCTCCGTTGGTATTGCAAGCCGAGATAGCGCTCTAATTTTGGTCGGGTTGGCCTTGATTCCTCTATGGGAAACTATGAATCCGAGTAGCTTTCCGGAAGGGACTCCGAAGACACATTTCTCCGGGTTGAGCCGTATATCGTAGGCCCGCAGGTTGTCGAAGGTTTGTCGTAGCTCGTCTATCAGTTGGTCGATGTTTTTGGTTTTGACAACCACTTCTTCTACATATGCTTAGACTGTTTTGCTGATTTGTTTTCCGAGGCATGTTTGAATCATGCACTGGTATGTGGCTCCTGTGTTTTTTAGTCCGAACGGCATGGTGTTAAAGCAAAAGGGGCCGTAGGGGGTGATGAATGCGGTTGCTGCCTGATCGGACTCCTTCATCTTGATCTGATGGTATCCGGAGTATGCGTCGAGGAAACATAACGAGTCGTGTCCGGCGGTGGCGTCGATGATCTGGTCTATCCTTCGCAGCGGGAATGGATCCTTGGGGCAAGCCTTGTTGTGGTCTTTGAACTCGACGCAGAGCCGCCATGACTTATCCTTCTTGGGTACCATAACCAGATTTGCTAACCACTCGGGGTGTTTGATCTCGCGGATGAATCCAGCCTCTAATAGTTTTGCCAGCTCTTCGCCCATGGCCTGCCATTTGGGTTTGGAAAATCGGCGCAGGGTTTGTTTCACTGGCTTGAAGCCTTTCAAAATGTTGAGGTTGTGCTCTGCTAGTCTTCGCGGTATTCCTGGCATATCTGATGGATGCCAGGCAAATATTTCCTAATTTTCACGCAGGAATGTCCTTAGCGCCTCGTCGACTGTGGGGTCCAGCTGTGCTCCTATGGATGCCCTTTTATTGGGGTCTGTTGGGTGCACTTGAAATTTGACTACTTCATCTGCTGGCTTGAATGATGTGGGCTTTTGTCTTTTACTAAGAACCACATCATCCCTGTCGACTGTAGTACGTAGCGCTGTCAACTCTTCGGCCACGAGGGCTTCAGATAGTATCTCTAGGGCGAGTGATGCCATTTTATTTTCGGCTCACAAGGCTTTGCTTGGGTCTCTTTGAAGAGAGATCACCCCGTTGGGCCCTGGCATCTTGAGTTTCATATACCTGTAATGTGGCATGGCCTCAAATCTTGAGAATGCCTCACGTCCTAGAAGGGCGTGGTATCCGCTACGGAAAGGCACAATGTGAAATAGCAGGGGTTCGGATCTGTAGTTGTCGGGTGTACCGAACGCGACATCCAGGGTTACGCGTCCTCCCTTCTGGGTATTATGCCTCACAATGTGGTGTGGCTACGTTCGATGCGAGACCTGTTGAACTGCATCTTGTCTAGAGTATCCTCATAAATGAGGTTGAGGCCGCTGCCTCCGTCCATCAGCACTTTAGTCAGCCGGAAACCATCGATGATGTAGGAGATATGCCCTAGAGGCAGTAATATCAGTTATTTTGTATCTCCTGGTTTGTAATGAAAGTTTATGTTCCATGCTATAACTGCAATGATTCTCGAGTCTACAATAAAACGAGGCTTGGAGGGAAACTCATGTGCACGTGTGGGATAATAAACGGAAAAATATATTCCTGGTCAAGCCTGTATGACTGGCTCCAGTATTGCATGATGATCCTGTTTTCTTGATCATGGGCATGTCTATGCCGGCAATTTTGAGGGCACAAATTGTTGGTAGAACACTTGTGTTGAATCGACCCAAATTGATGTTATGCTATGAGATACATTCGTCACAAGTTAATGGTATTTTACACAGGGAAGTTAATGTTTGCATAATTCCTTAGACCATGAGAGTATCGAGTTCCTTCGTACTTGCTTCGTGAACTTTGGGGTTTGTTAAACGTCATCCGTAACTGGGTGGCTATTACGGCGGCTTACGGGTTCACAGAAAAGTATGGCAAGTAACGAGATAGCTCAAGATTGGGATTTGCTCCTCCGACGATGGAGAGATATACTCGGGCCCTCTCGGTGAAACGGTATCCATCATCGTCTGGCCAGACAACTTGTGATTTGATCACTGGGATACCGAAACACGGAAACGAGAAAAGAGAACAAAACCGGTAACGAGGTAACTTGCATAGTGGACAAATTGTTGATCCATGGGGGTGCAATAAATCTCACCTCGGGTGTTTTGTGACATATCGCGAAGCAACAGGAATAGCTCACGGCAACTGGAGGTTCACTCGAATATTCATTCGTGTGGGTATAGGGGTCAATATGGGTGTCCACGGCTCCGATGTTGATCATTGATCGGAAGGGGTTCCAGGTCATGTCTATGCTTCACCGAACCTATAGGGTCACACGCTTAAGGGTCATCTATCTGCTGAATACTAGACAGGGAGTGTGAGAGAAAATCACCGAAAAAAGTTTCGGACACCGAAAAAGTTTCGGACAGCGGAAAAGTTCCGCAGAGAGAACACCGGATGAGTTTCGGTGAAACTGAAAAGTTGTTTCAGGGAATACCATTAAGTCAAAATGGTTTCGGCACATGCCTGATAATTCTTGGGGGGTGCCAGAATCATTCTGGAAACTTCTGGGAATTTTCTGGAAGAAAAACCGGAAATGTTCCGGAGCTGCCGGAACCACTTCAGATGCTTTTCGCAGATGAAAATCACTAAACTGGAATTGTTCCAGAACGCGTTGAAAATTATTTTAGTGGGTACTGGAAATGTTCTAAGCGCACATAAATATTTTCAGTTCGAACGGACGCTGAAAAATGTCGTCGTGAATAGTGAAAATCAGCTTTATGGTTATTTTTTGGAAAGCCATTATTTTTGGGATTTGTCCCAAGATATTTTTGGGGGTGACATGGATGGATGAGGCCCCCTTGGGGGGCCCCTACAAGGAGATGGCCGGCCACATGGGGCTCCTCCTTGGAGCCCCCACTTGTCCCTTGATTTCTCACTTGGGTCCTTGTGGAAGGACTTCATCCATGTGCATTTTGGGTTTTCTTGTAAAACCACCCTACCCCTTGGGTTTCCTATAAATAGAGGAGATGGGGGCTGCCATATCTTCATCCCTTGCTCTCATACACATGCCATGCATTATCTGGCTTCTTCTCTCCCTCCCACGAAAAGAGTTTCGTAGAGCCGAAAGGCTGTCTGGGTTCCGGCAGGAACTAGTTCTGGACGGCGAAGCCCTGCCGGATAGCTGACACCGTATGTGTGCAACCCCGTAGAGAGGTCGTAGTTTCGGTCTTTTGCCCGAGGGGCTGTTTGAGTGTCCTCCCGAAGGGCTGTCCGAGTCTCCGTTCGAGTTTCGAGGGTCCTCCCGAAGGGCTGTCCGCGACATCGTCCGGGGGACTGTCCGACCGCCTCCCGAAGGGCTGTCCGACGAGGGAGTACATCCTCGCGGTTGGGAGGTTGTAAATCCTAGCTGCGGGGATCTGCACCAACGATCTCCACCGACTCTTCTTCCGCTGCGCTTCGAGTCGGTACGGATCAGATCAAACCTTGTATGCAGTCTCCATAGTGGTCCTGGGCGTGCTCGCTATACCGAAATTTTTCGTTTTCTGTCGCGTTCCCTAACAGTGGCATCAAGAGCCGTGCTATGCGTAGATGCAGGTTACGATCTAGAATACATGGAGATGTATGGGTATTGCATAATATAATTTTGGAGTAGATGAGATCTATTGCTGAAAATTATTTATGCGGGTGACAGATGAAATCTGTTACCCGACGTTCTTGTTGCTTCCCTAGAATTTGCGTTTGCTCTATCTTGAGACAGCATGGTGGAATTTGACAAAGTTCTGGCAATCCGTGATCCTGATTGATCATGGAAGTGCTATCAGTTCTTTGGGTTCTGCCATAGTCAAAAGAAAGATGAAATTCACAGATGAAAGGGCATTGCAGATATGATCTGCATGGGGGTCATGCGTATGACGAAGTTTAGTATGGGGCTCGAGATTTAATTATCTCGTGTTTCATACACCCCGAGATGTTAATCTAGCAACTTGAATAATCATACTTGATGATAAAACGTTGGTAGCTGCGGTTTGAGTAAAAACCTTAGAAGCCACGTAAAATAAATTTTTGCATAAACCGATTAGAGGCGTCTAACTTGGTTTTGCAGGATGTTTTGCATGTGATGTGCTATAGCAATGCTCATATTCAATTTGATTATGTATGAGATGACTATATGATGTAATTAACATGACCTGTGTGTCATGATTTGGCATGATGGCTGGAGCCATATGACTGCACTTTAATGACCTGCGTGTCAACCTTAAGTAATGCATTTATTTTATCTTGCTATGGAGATAGCAATATTATCTGGTGCATCGACAAGGTGGTGGCAATCTTCGCGAAGGTGAACACCGACGCGAATGCCGAAGACGAAGAAATGAAAGACTTCTCCGTCAGAAGAGGCTATACCATATCATGCTATTATGAATTGCCTGAGATGTTTATCCCTCTTGATGCACCCTTCTTGATTGCGCGGTAGTCACTTTTTATTAGGGTGATCTCTCACTTAAAATATCAAGTAGTTAGTGTTCTCCCAAGTGTAGCACCGTCACGACACCTAACTTTTCGGGGTATCACAGGATCTCCCTGGGTACGAACGATTAGGGATGTGTGAGGCGGGTGAGTTGAGACCTCACAGCAAGATCACTTGGTTGTCTTGACGTTCTGGAAGGATCTCCCTGAGCTCAGAACACGCCCATCGAAAGATGAACAAGAGTCACATAGAGATGTGATCGGCAAGTTTGCCTACCGATTGAAGTTCGCGCCATCAGTGTTTATCTCGTTCAATGGCGTTGAATGGATATGCGGGTCTTGTATCACTCATAATCAATTTTGAGAGATATTGATTTGAGTGGGAGCGCACTTTAGAATAAAATTGTTTATTCACTAGTGCAAATTTCTTTATAAACAAAGTCTAAGTGAAACCTGTGTTTTCCGTTGTAGATCAAATGGCTCGCAACACCGCGTTCAACTTAGGCCCGTTGTTAGAGAAAGAGAAGTTAACTGCGACTGGAAACAACTATGCGGACTGGGTCCGCAACCTGAGGATTGTCCTCAGGAGCGCTTAGAAACTGTATGTGCTTGAAAATGCTCTTCCAGCTAAACCGGCGGCAGAGGCCCCGGAAGATGAACAAAATGTCTGGGCCACTAAGGATGATGATCACAACTTAGTGCAGTGCCTCATGCTAGCTTGCATGTGTACAAACCTTCAAAAATGTTTTGAATTCCATAAACCCCGTGATATTATCCGGGAATTGGATGCTCTGTACAAGGAAACCGCAAAGTCTGAACGATTTGATATCATGAAGGCTTTGATGGAATGCAAGATGGCTGAGGGTAGTTCAGTTGGCGAACACGTGGTCAAAATGATTGGCTATGCTGAAAGGCTTAAAACCCTGGAATTTCCACTTCCACCTGGCCATACGATGGACATGTTGCTTTCCTCACTCCGCCCGTCTTACGACGGTTTTTTATTAAACTACAACATGAGTGGGATGGAGAAGGAACCGGAAGAGGTGCTCGCCATGCTGAAAACTGCAGAAGGAGGACTGCGGAAAAATCGCAAGCAAGTGTTGCTTGTGAATAAAACCGCCAGTTTCAAAAAGAAGAAAGGCAAGCCAAAGAAGGGCAAGGGCGCCGGTAAGACCGGCTCCCAAAGCAACTCTAAGGGTGGAGCCAAGAATGAAACTGAGTGCTTCTACTGCAAGGGCACAGGACACTGGAAGAGAAACTGCAAGAAGTATCTGGAAGATAAGAAGTCCGGGAAAACCGGAAAAGGTATAATTGTTATACAAGTTAATGTCATTGACGTTTTGCTTGCTAGCGAAAATTCTAAGTCTTGGGTATTTGATACCGGATCGGTTGCTCACATTCGCAACTCGATACAGGGACTTCAGAAGGTGCGCAAGCTGGCAAAGAATGAAGTCGTGATGCGTGTCGGGAACGGCGCTGGGATCGCCGCTCAAGCCGTCGGCATTATGCCTCTACGTCTCCTTTCAGGATTTATCTTAGAACTAAGTAACTGTTATTTTGTTCCACTGTTGTGTAGAAACATTATCTCCGGATCATGTTTAGTACACGATGGGTATTCGTACAAGTCTGAGAACAATGGTTGTTCACTTTATTGTAAGGATATGTTTTATGGATTTGCACCCATTGTTGGGAGCCTTTTCATACTAAATCTTGAATGTGGAAATGATGTCTTTAACGTGAATGCTAAACGCCTTAAGAAGGCTGATACCACCACCACTTTCTTGTGGCACTGTCGGCTTGGCCACATCGGAAAGAAACGCATGCAAAGACTCCATAAAGATGGAGTTTTACCGTTCCTTGATTTTCAATCATTTGACACATGTGAAGCTTGCTTGATGGGGAAAATGACCAAGACGCCGTTCACGGGTCATCCTGAACGGGCGGGTGAATTGTTGGAAATAATACATAGTGATGTATGTGGTCCAATGAACACGGCCGCACGGGGTGGGTATTTTTACTTCGTGACTTTTACTGATGATTTAAGTCGGTATGGCTATATCTACTTGATGAAGCATAAGTCGGAAACCTTTGAAAAGTTCAAAGAATTTCAGAATGAGGTAGAAAATCATCGTGACAAAAAGATTAAGTTTCTGCGGTCTGATCGCGGAGGCGAGTATCTTAGTCATGAGTTTGGCCAACATCTGAGTGACCGTGGAATCGTTTCACAGCTTACGCCTCCCGGAACTCCACAGAGAAATGGAGTATCGGAACAACGTAACCGAACCTTGTTGGACATGGTAAGGTCGATGATGTCTCTTACAGATCTACCGATATCTTTTTGGGGTCACGCACTACTTACTGCCGCTTATGCACTAAACAGAGCATTGTCTAAGTCTGTTGAGACGACGCCATTTGGATTATGGTATGGGAAGAAACCCAATGTGTCACATCTCAAGGTTTGGGGTTGTGAAGCTTGTGTAAAACGTTTACAACCAAGCAAACTCGACCCCAGAGCAGACAAATGTTACTTTGTAGGTTATCCCAAAAACACCATTGGGTATTCCTTCTACCACCAGTCCGAGGGCAAAACGTTTGTCGCAAAAGTTGGACACTTTCTCGAGAAAGAGTTTCTCGCCAAAGAATTAAGTGGGAGGACAGTGCAACTTAATGAGATTAGTGAATCTTCGGTGACCGTTGATATGGCTAAGGAACCGGAAGAAATTCCGCTAATTATCCCTACAACTGAGCCGAAAGTTGTCGCATATGATACGGAGACTTCAGACAATGTTGTAACTGAACCGCGCAAATCAGGTAGGGCTATCCAGCCACCTGAATGGTTTCATAACGAAATCTTCATTCTTGAAGACGATGAACCTGCGCACTACAAGGAAGCGATGGCGGGGTCCAGCTCAAAAGAATGGCACAAAGCCATGAGATCCGAAATGGAATCCATGTACGAAAACCAAGTTTGGAACTTGGAAGAACTTCCAGAAGGCGTAAAGCCGATTGGTTGTAAATGGATTTTCAAAAGGAAGATGGACGCGGATGGTAACATTACTATCCACAAAGCTAGACTTGTCGCGAAAGGGTTCACGCAAGTTCCAGGAGTGGACTACGACGAGACTTTCTCGCCTGTAGCTATGCTTAGGTCTGTTCGGATATTACTAGCAATTGCTGCTTATTTCGATTATGAAATATGGCAGATGGATGTCAAAACGGCTTTCCTAAATGGAAACCTCAAAGAGGATGTATACATGATACAGCCAGAAGGTTTTGTCATTCATGAGGATGCTGGAAAGGTATGCAAACTTCAGAAAGCCATTTATGGTCTGAAGCAAGCGTCAAGGAGCTGGAACATTCGTTTTGATGAAGTGGTCAAAGAGTTTGGCTTCATCAGAAATGACGAAGAATCTTGTGTTTACAAGAAGTTTAGTGGGAGCGCAAAAGCATTTCTAATCTTGTATGTGGATGACATATTGTTGATTGGAAATGACGTGAATTTTCTTAGTGAAATAACAGACTCATTGAAGAAAAGGTTTTCAATGAAAGACTTAGGCGAAGCGGCATATGTATTGGGCATCAGAATCTATAGAGATAGATCAAAACGCCTGATAGCGCTTAGCCAAAGCACGTACATTGACAAGGTGTTGAAAAGGTTCAACATGGAGAACTCCAAGAGAGGCCTACTCCCCATGTCACCTGGCACAGTGCTTTGCAAGAATCAGAGTCCTCGAACTCTCGATGTGCGACTACAAATGAATGATGTTCCATATGCCTCGGCAGTTGGTTCTATTATGTATGCCATGCTATGTACAAGACCGGATGTTTCCTATGCGCTAAGTGTTAGCAGCCGGTACCAAAGTGATCCTGGATTGGAACACTGGGCCGCAGTCAAGGGTATTCTTAAGTACCTCAGACGGACCAAGGATTTACTCCTTGTGTACGGAGGTGATGAAGAGCTCATTGTAAGTGGTTACACTGATGCAGGCTTCATGACTGACCCAGATGACTTCAAATCTCAATCAGGCTATGTTTTCATGTTGAACGGTGGCGCAGTTGATTGGAAAAGTTCCAAGCAAAAGACTGTGGCGGATTCTACAACGGAGGCGGAGTATGTTGCAGCTTCAGAAGCCTCCAAGGAGGCGGTATGGATCAAGCAATTTCTTGAAGACCTTGGTGTGGTTCCAAGTGCTCTGGACCCGGTGGAGATCTATTGTGATAATAGTGGTGTCGTGGCTCAGGCAAGGGAGCCAAGTTCGCACCATAAGACAAGACATATTCAACACAAATGTAAACTCATTCGACATCATGTTGAAGAGGGTTTAGTGAAAGTACGCAAAGTTCACACGGATCTGAATGTGTCAGACCCGATGACAAAGCCTCTACCACGAGCAAAGCATGAGCAACACCGGATAGCCATTGGTGTTAGGGAAGCCATGTAACTGGATTATGACTCTAGTGCAAGTGGGAGTCTGTAGGAGATATGCCCTAGAGGCAGTAATATCAGTTATTTTGTATCTCCTGGTTTGTAATGAAAGTTTATGTTCCATGCTATAACTGCAATGATTCTCGAGTCTACAATAAAACGAGGCTTGGAGGGAAACTCATGTGCACGTGTGGGATAATAAACGGAAAAATATATTCCTGGTCAAGCCTGTATGACTGGCTCGAGTATTGCATGATGATCCTGTTTTCTTGATCATGGGCATGTCTATGCCGGCAATTTTGAGGGCACAAATTGTTGGTAGAACACTTGTGTTGAATCGACCCAAATTGATGTTATGCTATGAGATACATTCGTCACAAGTTAATGGTATTTTACACAGGGA
This sequence comes from Thinopyrum elongatum, assembly GCA_011799875.1. Classification (NCBI taxonomy): domain Eukaryota; kingdom Viridiplantae; phylum Streptophyta; class Magnoliopsida; order Poales; family Poaceae; genus Thinopyrum; species Thinopyrum elongatum. The sequence goes on along the minus strand of CM022303.1, from coordinate 715,374,984 downwards.
AGTTAATGTTTGCATAATTCCTTAGACCATGAGAGTATCGAGTTCCTTCGTACTTGCTTCGTGAACTTTGGGGTTTGTTAAACGTCATCCGTAACTGGGTGGCTATTACGGCGGCTTACGGGTTCACAGAAAAGTATGGCAAGTAACGAGATAGCTCAAGATTGGGATTTGCTCCTCCGACGATGGAGAGATATACTCGGGCCCTCTCGGTGAAACGGTATCCATCATCGTCTGGCCAGACAACTTGTGATTTGATCACTGGGATACCGAAACACGGAAACGAGAAAAGAGAACAAAACCGGTAACGAGGTAACTTGCATAGTGGACAAATTGTTGATCCATGGGGGTGCAATAAATCTCACCTCGGGTGTTTTGTGACATATCGCGAAGCAACAGGAATAGCTCACGGCAACTGGAGGTTCACTCGAATATTCATTCGTGTGGGTATAGGGGTCAATATGGGTGTCCACGGCTCCGATGTTGATCATTGATCGGAAGGGGTTCCAGGTCATGTCTATGCTTCACCGAACCTATAGGGTCACACGGTTAAGGGTCATCTATTTGCTGAATACTAGACAGGGAGTCTGAGAGAAAATCACCGAAAAAAGTTTCGGACACCGAAAAAGTTTCAGACAGCGGAAAAGTTCCGCAGAGAGAACACCGGATGAGTTTCGGTGAAACTGAAAAGTTGTTTCAGGGAATACCATTAAGTCAAAATGGTTTCGGCACATGCCTGATAATTCTTGGGGGGTGCCAGAATCATTCTGGAAACTTCTGGGAATTTTCTGGAAGAAAAACCGGAAATGTTCCGGAGCTGCCAGAACCACTTCAGATGCTTTTCGCAGATGAAAATCACTAAACTGGAATTGTTCCAGAACGCGTTGAAAATTATTTTAGTGGGTAATGGAAATGTTCTAAGCCCACATAAATATTTTCAGTTCGAACGGACGCTGAAAAATGTCGTCGTGAATAGTGAAAATCAGCTTTATGGTTATTTTTTGGAAAGCCATTATTTTTGGGATTTGTCCCAAGATATTTTTGGGGGTGACATGGATGGATGAGGCCCCCTTGGGGGGCCCCTACAAGGAGATGGCCGGCCACATGGGGCTCCTCCTTGGAGCCCCCACTTGTCCCTTGATTTCTCACTTGGGTCCTTGTGGAAGGACTTCATCCATGTGCATTTTGGGTTTTCTTGTAAAACCACCCTACCCCTTGGGTTTCCTATAAATAGAGGAGATGGGGGCTGCCATCTCTTCATCCCTTGCTCTCATACACATGCCATGCATTATCTGGCTTCTTCTCTCCCTCCCACGAAAAGAGTTTCGTAGAGCCGAAAGGCTGTCTGGGTTCCGGCAGGAACTAGTTCTGGACGGCGAAGCCCTGCCGGATAGCTGACACCGTATGTGTGCAACCCCGTAGAGAGGTCGTAGTTTCGGTCTTTTGCCCGAGGGGCTGTTCGAGTGTCCTCCCGAAGGGCTGTCCGAGTCTCCGTTCGAGTTTCGAGGGTCCTCCCGAAGGGCTGTCCGCGACATCGTCCGGGGGACTGTCCGACCGCCTCCCGAAGGGCCGTCCGACGAGGGAGTACATCCTCGCGGTTGGGAGGTTGTAAATCCTAGCTGCGGGGATCTGCACCAACGATCTCCACCGACTCTTCTTCCGCTGCGTTTCGAGTCGGTACGGATCAGATCAAACCTTGTTTGCAGTCTCCATAGTGGTCCTGGGCGTGCTCGCTATACCGAAATTTTTCGTTTTCTGTCGCGTTCCCCAACAGTGGCATCAAGAGCCGTGCTATGCGTAGATGCAGGTTACGATCTAGAATACATGGAGATGTATGGGTATTGCATAATATGATTAGGTAGTAGATGAGATCTATTGCTGAAAATTATTTATGCGGGTGACAGATGAAATCTGTTACCCGACGTTCTTGTTGCTTCCCTAGAATTTGCGTTTGCTCAATCTCGAGACGGCATGGTGGAATTTGACAAAGTTCTGGCAATCCGTGATCCTGATTGATCATGGAAGTGCTATCAGTTCTTTGGGTTCTGCCATAGTCAAAAGAAAGATGAAATTCGCAGATGAAAGGGCATTGCAGATATGATCTGCACGGGGGTCATGCGTATGACGAAGTTTAGTATGCGTCTCGAGATTTAATTATCTCGTGTTTCATACACCCCGAGATGTTAATATAGCAACTTGAATAATCATACTTGATGATAAAACGTTGGTAGCTGCGGTTTAAGTCAAAACCTTAGAAGCCACGTAAAATAAATTTTTGCATAAACCGATTAGAGGCGTCTAACTTGGTTTTGCAGGATGGTTTGCATGTGATGTGGTATAGCAATGCTCATATTCAATTTGATTATGTATGAGATGACTATATGATGTAATTAACATGACCTGCGTGTCATGATTCGGCATGATGGCTGGAGCCATATGATTGCACTTTAATGACCTGCGTGTCAACCTTAAGTAATGCATTTATTTTATCTTGCTATGGAGATAGCAATATTATCTGGTGCATCGACAAGGTGGTGGCAATCTTCGCGAAGGTGAACACCGACGCGAATGCCGAAGACGAAGAAATGAAAGACTTCTCCGTCAGAAGAGGCTATACCATATCATGCTATTATGAATTGCCTGAGATGTTTATCCCTCTTGATGCACCCTTCTTGATTGCGCGGTAGTCGCTTTTTATTAGGGTGATCTCTCACTTAAAATATCAAGTAGTTAGTGTTCTCCCAAGTGTAGCACCGTCACGGCACCTAACTTTTCGGGGTATCACAGGATCTCCCTGGGTACGAACGATTAGGGATGTGTGAGGCGGGTGAGTTGAGACCTCACAGCAAGATCACTTGGTTGTCTTGACGTTCTGGAAGGATCTCCCTGAGCTCGGAACACGCCCATCGAAAGATGAACAAGAGTCACATAAAGATGTGATCGGCAAGTTTGCCTACCGATTGAAGTTCGCGCCATCAGTGTTCATCTCGTTCAATGGCGTTGAATGGATATGCGGGTCTTGTATCACTCATAATCAATTTTGAGAGATATTGATTTGACTGGGAGCGCACTTTAGAATAAAACTGTTTATTCACTAGTGCAAATTTCTTTATAAACAAAGTCTAAGTGAAACCTGTGTTTTCCGTTGTAGATCAAATGGCTCGCAACACCGCGTTCAACTTAGGCCCGTTGTTAGAGAAAGAGAAGTTAACTGTGACTGGAAACAACTATGCGGACTGGGTCCGCAACCTGAGGATTGTCCTCAGGAGCGCTAAGAAACTGTATGTGCTTGAAAATGCTCTTCCAGCTAAACCGGCGGCAGAGGCCCCGGAAGATGAACAAAATGTCTGGGCCACTAAGGATGATGATCACAACTTAGTGCAGTGCCTCATGCTAGCTTGCATGTGTACAGACCTTCAAAAATGTTTTGAATTCCATAAACCCCGTGATATGATCCGGGAATTGGATGCTCTGTACAAGGAAACCGCAAAGTCTGAACGATTTGATATCATGAAGGCTTTGATGGAATGCAAGATGGCTGAGGATAGTTCAGTTGGCGAACACGTGGTCAAAATGATTGGCTATGCTGAAAGGCTTAAAACCCTGGAATTTCCACTTCCACCTGGCCATACGATGGACATGTTGCTTTCTTCACTCCCCCCGTCTTACGACGGTTTTGTATTAAACTACAACATGAGTGGGATGGAGAAGGAACCGGAAGAGGTGCTCGCCATGCTGAAAACTGCAGAAGGAGGACTGCGGAAAAATCGCAAGCAAGTGTTGCTTGTGAATAAAACCGCCAGTTTCAAAAAGAAGAAAGGCAAGCCAAAGAAGGGCAAGGGCGCCGGTAAGACCGGCTCCCAAAGCAACTCTAAGGGTGGAGCCAAGAATGAAACTGAGTGCTTCTACTGCAAGGGCACAGGACACTGGAAGAGAAACTGCAAGAAGTATCTGGAAGATAAGAAGTCCGGGAAAACCGGAAAAGGTATAATTGTTATACAAGTTAATGTCATTGACGTTTTGCTTGCTAGCGAAAATTCTAAGTCTTGGGTATTTGATACCGGATCGGTTGCTCACATTTGCAACTCGATACAGGGACTTCAGAAGGTGTGCAAGCTGGCAAAGAATGAAGTCGTGATGCGTGTCGGGAACGGCGCTGGGATCGCCGCTCAAGCCGTCGGCATTATGCCTCTACGTCTCCCTTCAGGATTTATCTTAGAACTAAGTAACTGTTATTTTGTTCCACTATTGTGTAGAAACATTATCTCTGGATCATGTTTAGTACACGATGGGTATTCGTACAAGTCTGAGAACAATGGTTGTTCACTTTATTGTAAGGATATGTTTTATGGATTTGCACCCATTGTTGGGGGCCTTTTCATACTAAATCTTGAATGTGGAAATGATGTCTTTAACGTGAATGCTAAACGCCTTAAGAAGGCTGATACCACCACCACTTTCTTGTGGCACTGTCGGCTTGGCCACATCGGAAAGAAACGCATGCAAAGACTCCATAAAGATGGAGTTTTACCGTCCCTTGATTTTCAATCATTTGACACATGTGAAGCTTGCTTGATGGGGAAAATGACCAAGACGCCGTTCACGGGTCATCCTGAACGGGCGGGTGAATTGTTGGAAATAATACATAGTGATGTATGTGGTCCAATGAACACGGCCGCACGGGGTGGGTATTTTTACTTCGTGACTTTTACTGATGATTTAAGTCGGTTTGGCTATATCTACTTGATGAAGCATAAGTCGGAAACCTTTGAAAAGTTCAAAGAATTTCAGAATGAGGTAGAAAATCATCGTGACAAAAAGATTAAGTTTCTGCGGTCTGATCGCGGAGGCGAGTATCTTAGTCATGAGTTTGGCCAACATCTGAGTGACCGTGGAATCGTTTCACAGCTTACGCCTCCCGGAACTCCACAGAGAAATGGAGTATCGGAACAACGTAACCGAACCTTGTTGGACATGGTAAGGTCGATGATGTCTCTTACAGATCTACCGATATCTTTTTGGGGTCACGCACTACTTACTGCCGCTTATGCACTAAACAGAGCATTGTCTAAGTCTGTTGAGACGACGCCATTTGGATTATGGTATGGGAAGAAACCCAATGTGTCACATCTCAAGGTTTGGGGTTGTGAAGCTTGTGTAAAACGTTTACAACCAAGCAAACTCGACCCCAGAGCAGACAAATGTTACTTTGTAGGTTATCCCAAAAACACCATTGGGTATTCCTTCTACCACCAGTCCGAGGGCAAAACGTTTGTCGCAAAAGTTGGACACTTTCTCGAGAAAGAGTTTCTCGCCAAAGAATTAAGTGGGAGGACAGTGCAACTTAATGAGATTAGTGAATCTTCGGTGACCGTTGATATGGCTAAGGAACCGGAAGAAATTCCGCTAATTATCCCTACAACTGAGCCGAAAGTTGTCGCATATGATACGGAGACTTCAGACAATGTTGTAACTGAACCGCGCAGATCAGGTAGGGCTATCCAGCCACCTGAATGGTTTCATAACGAAATCTTCATTCTTGAAGACGATGAACCTGCGCACTACAAGGAAGCGATGGCGGGGTCCAGCTCAAAAGAATGGCACAAAGCCATGAGATCCGAAATGGAATCCATGTACGAAAACCAAGTTTGGAACTTGGAAGAACTTCCAGAAGGCGTAAAGCCGATTGGTTGTAAATGGATTTTCAAAAGGAAGATGGACGCGGATGGTAACATTACTATCCACAAAGCTAGACTTGTCGCGAAAGGGTTCACGCAAGTTCCAGGAGTGGACTACGACGAGACTTTCTCGCCTGTAGCTATGCTTAGGTCTGTTCGGATATTACTAGCAATTGCTGCTTATTTCGATTATGAAATATGGCAGATGGATGTCAAAACGGCTTTCCTAAATGGAAACCTCAAAGAGGATGTATACATGATACAGCCAGAAGGTTTTGTCATTCATGAGGATGCTGGAAAGGTATGCAAACTTCAGAAAGCCATTTATGGTCTGAAGCAAGCGTCAAGGAGCTGGAACATTCGTTTTGATGAAGTGGTCAAAGAGTTTGGCTTCATCAGAAATGACGAAGAATCTTGTGTTTACAAGAAGTTTAGTGGGAGCGCAAAAGCATTTCTAATCTTGTATGTGGATGACATATTGTTGATTGGAAATGACGTGAATTTTCTTAGTGAAATAACAGACTCATTGAAGAAAAGGTTTTCAATGAAAGACTTAGGCGAAGCGGCATATGTATTGGGCATCAGAATCTATAGAGATAGATCAAAACGCCTGATAGCGCTTAGCCAAAGCACGTACATTGACAAGGTGTTGAAAAGGTTCAACATGGAGAACTCCAAGAGAGGCCTACTCCCCATGTCACCTGGCACAGTGCTTTGCAAGAATCAGAGTCCTCGAACTCTCGATGTGCGACTACAAATGAATGATGTTCCATATGCCTCGGCAGTTGGTTCTATTATGTATGCCATGCTATGTACAAGACCGGATGTTTCCTATGCGCTAAGTGTTAGCAGCCGGTACCAAAGTGATCCTGGATTGGAACACTGGGCCGCAGTCAAGGGTATTCTTAAGTACCTCAGACGGACCAAGGATTTACTCCTTGTGTACGGAGGTGATGAAGAGCTCATTGTAAGTGGTTACACTGATGCAGGCTTCATGACTAACCCAGATGACTTCAAACCTCAATCAGGCTATGTTTTCATGTTGAACGGTGGTGCAGTTGATTGGAAAAGTTCCAAGCAAAAGACTATGGCGGATTCTACGACGGAGGCGGAGTATGTTGCAGCTTCAGAAGCCTCCAAGGAGGCGGTATGGATCAAGCAATTTCTTGAAGACCTTGGTGTGGTTCCAAGTGCTCTGGACCCGGTGGAGATCTATTGTGATAATAGTGGTGTCGTGGCTCAGGCAAGGGAGCCAAGTTCGCACCATAAGACAAGACATATTCAACGCAAATATAAACTCATTCGACATCATGTCGAAGAGGGTTTAGTGAAAGTACGCAAAGTTCACACGGATCTGAATGTGTCAGACCCGATGACAAAGCCTCTACCACGAGCAAAGCATGAGCAACACCGGATAGCCATTGGTGTTAGGGAAGCCATGTAACTGGATTATGACTCTAGTGCAAGTGGGAGTCTGTAGGAGACACTACTGGAATCTGGGTCTTTGCCATCTGCCAGCTCTTTGCCGTCTGCCAGCTGATGGCAAAGAGGCTCTTTGCCGTCTGTCTTCTCAAAGCAGACGGCAAAGAACCAGCTGATGGCAAACAGGGTCTTTGCCATCTGCGAGCTCTTTGCTGTCCGCCAGCAGACGGCAAAGAGTTCTTTGCCATCCGCTAGCAGACGGCAAAGTCCAAAGTGGACCCCACGGGGGTACTGCACTGGGTAGGTCACACGGGCCACTTCTTTGCCGTCTGCCAGCAGACGGCAAAGAGGTAAGAGGGGCCCACAGTTTCACGGCGGTGGCCGTCTAACGGTCATCCTCTTTGCCGTCTGCTGGCGGACGGCAAAGAATTCTTTGCCGTCGGCAGACGGCAAAGAGAAAAAAAACAGACGGCAATGCGGGCGGTTAATTTGGCCCCCCGCGCGCGCGCCCTTCTCCATCTCTTTCTCCCGCCTCCCCACCCTCTGCCTCCCGCACGCGCGCAGGCCGCCGCCGCCGCCGCCGCCCCCTCCCGCGCAGGCCGCCGCCGCCGCCCCCTCCCGCACAGGCCGCCGCCGCCGCCGCCCCCTCCCGCGCAGGCCGCCGCCGCCGCCCCCTCCCTCCACCGCCGCCGCCGCCCCCTCCTCAACCCCGCCACCGTCCCCCCTCCCCCCCACCGCCGCCTCCCTCCCTCCTCCTCCCCCGCCCCCCTCCCTCCTCCCTCCACCGCCGCCCCCTCCCTTCCCCCTCCACCGCCGCCCCCCTCCCTCCCTCCCTCCATCGCCCGCCCCCTCCCCCTCCACCACGTGGCCCCCTTCCTCTCCACCCGGCGCCCCCTCCCTCCTCCACTGCCGCTGCCCCTCCGGTGCTCGCCGGCCCGCGCCTCCGCCACTGACGCCGCCCGCTCCGCCGCTCTCCTCTCTCCGGCTCTCCTCGCGGGCTGCGGCTATCTGCTCTGCACGCCGGCTCTGCTCCGGCTCCGGCCTCCCTTGCCCTGGTCTCCGCGACTTGCCTGTCCGCCACGCCGTCTGCCGCAGCCGCAGCGCACTGAAGAGCCGGATTGGTAATGGACAGACTCACTCACTCACAGCCCGGATAATATGTGCATGTGCATTGTGCTACACTGACTGCTACTGCCTTGCTGTTGTTGTTAAAATTTTGTAGATTGAACATTTTTTGATCTGCTTGCTATAATGTTAGTATTTGCTACTGCAGTACTGCTTATCGTTGTTGCTACTGACCAAATAATTACTGAGCGAGAAATATTTGCAAAGGTTGATGATGATGCTATTATATATCGCTTTCAAGACTATAGATTTCGCAAAGGAACTTTACCTCGTCGTAGTAGCAAGTTTTCAACTTTGTACAATGTTAATTGTTTCACTTGATGTTTATGTCTTCTCTCATGAAATTTCACCCTGACCCTGACCCCGACACCCTGATCGACACCCTGATCGACCCCGACATACGACATCCTGACATCCCGATCGACACCTACACCCTGACACCACACCCCGACCCTGCCCCGACCCCGACCCCGACGGGGTCATATATTTGTGAATTATGAGTTAGGTCGTATATTTTTCGATTTGGTTATGCAAAACATCATATATATTTGTGTTAATCAGGTGGATTTAAAATGTGCAGTTGTTTCGTCGCTGCAAGGGTGTGGTGTTTGACGACCTCCCCGTGCGTTCGACGAGCTCCGCCCCTGCTTTCCTTGGTGAGCACAAATGACATCTCCTCCTCCCCCCTACATTTGCTCTATTCCGGTCTTCGTGCCAATGAAACTAGCTAGCTATAGGTGTCCGTCATCAGTATGCGTAACCACTATGCGTCTCCCGTTCGAAAGGGTTACATCTATAAATATGCATGCATTTGCATATTTATAATCGTGATTCTTTCGAATTGTCCAACGTTATCCATGGACAGCCCGAGTATGTGTAGATTGGGTTCATTTTCCTATATGCTCTGCTCCGGATCCGATGCAGAATTTCGTCAGTGCCTCCCTGTTGTTCTCCGGGTACACATCCTCTCTGCTTATTGCCGAGACGTGTATCAGGAGAACAGCGGGGAGGTGCTGCCAAATTTTGCGTCGGATCCGGAGCGAAGCATGGGAAAACGAACTCAATCTACACATACTCGGGTGGGATTAGGACCTTCTTTACCATTAGCATGTAGGTTGCATGGACGTAGAGAAACTGACAAACTCCATAAACTAATGGATGGTTTGCTTAATGATGTATAATTTATTGTCTGTCTAGTAGGAAGTCAATATGAGTGATCGTGCGTGGATTACACTAGTCAGAAAGTTTGGACCGGTGAATGGTTAACAAAAACCAAAGAGTTTGTTAGAGCCGCATTTGCTAATGGCCAGAGATTAAGCTGGTGCCCCTGTGTCCGGTGCGACAACTTTAATAAGAGGGACGAGCTTGAAATGAGTAAACACCTGCAGAAGTTTGGTTTTACGCCTGGTTACACGGTCTGGACATTTCATGGTGAGTCTGCCCAACGTGCCAGACCTGAGGTGGTTCGTCGTCGCACCGACGAGCATGGTACCGGGATGGAAGACATGGTGCAAGACTTTGACGATGCTCGGGACTCGGACGAGGAGATGGAGGAATCTGCAAAGGCCTTCACTGAAATATTGGAGTCCTCAAAACGTCCTCTCCACGAGCACACTGAGCTTTGTCAGCTGGATGCCATCTCACAAATCATGGCTTTGAAGGCTCAGTTCAACTTGGGTAGAGAATGCTACGACGCGATGATGACAGTATTCGGACGATTTCTACCCAAAGGCCATGTGCTACCTACAAACCTATACCAGTCAGACAAAATCCTCCGTGCTCTTAAGATGCCCTATGAGAAGATACATGCCTGTGAGAAAGGATGTGTCTTATTTAGGCACCAGTATGAGGACTTGAACTATTGTCCCATTTGCGAGTCATCCAGGTATGTTGTGGTAGACAATGGTATGGGTGAGAAGACGCAGACCAAAATACCCGTTAATGTTCTTCGGTATTTGCCAATCGTACCAAGACTTCAACGTCTTTTCATGGTCAAAGAGACGGCCAGACATATGACATGGCACAAAACGGGCAAAAGAACCGAACGTGATGCAGATGGGAATGTGATGATGGTGCACACATCGGATGGTGAAGCGTGGAAGCGCTTCGATGCATTACATAAGGAAAAAACGGCAGATCCAAGGCATCCTCGAGTCGCCGTCAGCACGGATGGGTTCAGTGTGTATGGTCAGACGGCAACCCAATACAGTTGTTGGCCCGTGTTTGTCATTCCACTCAATCTCCCCCCCGGACAGATTATGCAAAGAAAGAACATTTTCCTGACGTTGATAATTCCAGGGCCCAACTATCCGGGGAAGAATATGAATGTGTACATGCAGCCGCTTAAGGACAAATTGCAAGAAGCTTGGGATAATGGATTCAAGACATACGACGCCTTTAGCAAACAGAACTTCATAATGCGTGCCTGGTACATGTACTCGACGCATGACTTGCCGGCGTATGCGCTATTCGTTGGCTGGTGTGTGCATGGAAGGTTCCCGTGCCCCACATGCAAGGGAGCTCTTGAGTTTCGTTGGCTGACCGCAGGGCACAAGTATAGTTGCTTTGACTTGCATAGACCGTTTCTGGATCCTCACCATAAGTTCAGGAAAGACAAGAAGAACTTCATGAAAGGTACAGTTGTCAAACACTCTGCACCACCTGCGTTGACAGGCCAACAAACCCTAGATCAGTTAAACGCTCTCGAGCCAGATCCAGTGCGTCCAGGGTATTTCAAGGGGTATAATAAGGAACACGCCTGGACTCACAAGACATGCTTATGGGATCTGCCTTACTTCAAAGACCTCCTTTGCCCACACAACATCGACGTGATGCACACCGAAAAGAACATCGCCGAAGCCATTTTTGGCACATTGTTCGGCATAGAGGGGAAGTCAAAGGATAATCCTAAGGCTAGAGTCGATCAAGAGGAGCTATGTGATAGACCGTTACAAAACATGCAAGATCCGAAAGGAAAGCGGAACTTCACGAAGCCAAAGGCATGGTTCAATCTTGGAAGGCCAGCTATGAGGGAAATTATTCTGTGGGTGAAAATGCAGTTGATGTTCCCCGATGGGTATGCAGCAAATCTAAAGAGGGGAGCGAGTCTTGAAAAATTGAAAATATTTGGTCTAAAAAGTCATGATTGGCACATATGGATTGAGCGGATAATGCCGGTGATGTTGCGTCGCTTCATCCCTGAGGATGAATGGCTAGTACTGGCAGAGCTGAGCTATTTCTTCCGTGTTCTTTGTGCGAAAGAACTATCGCCTGGCCTCCTCGAAGAAATGGAACAGTTGGCACCGGAGTTGATCTGCAAGTTAGAGAAAATCTTTCCGCCGAGCATGTTTAATCCAATGCAGCACTTGATTTTGCATCTCCCGACCGAGGCAAGATTGGGAGGGCCCGTGCAAAATCGTTGGTGCTACTCAACTGAGAGAATGCAGAAGACGCTTCGAGCAAAATGTAAAAACAAACGTAGAATTGAAGCATCGATGGCCGAGGCATTCATCACTGAGGAGGCGGCAAACTTCGTGACAGCACACTACGAAGCCAAAAATCGTCATTTGCATAATCCGAAGCCTCGGTACAATGCTGACGACCCTAAAACGGGTCAATCCAACCTCAGCCTATTCAAAGGGGATCTCGCACCAGCCAGTGGTTGGAAACCAGTACCGTTGGGTGTTGAAGAATGGCGGACCATTTCGCTGTATCTCTTCAACAACCTAACAGAAGTGCGGCCGTACATCGAGTAAGATCTCCGTACATTGTTTCGCAATTTCTAATTCCTTTGAACTGCTCTTATTCCGGGATATTTGATGCAGTCGATACGTCGCCATATTCTCGTATGGTGCAGTGATACAAAAGGATTCCATCGAAGAGTAAGAGCTTCTCGCAAAGCAAGGAGGCGCCTATCCCGGTTTCATCTCTTGGTTCAAACAAACGGTAATTTCCATTAGACCATTTCATTTCTTTGGCTAATTTACGACTAATGCAACAATCCTTTCGTATTAAACTTGTAGGCTAATTTAGAGATTATGGATGCCGAATTGAGACAAGTAGCTAATGGTTTTGACTATAAGGTCCGTTCATTTGACAAATACGACATCAACGGGTATCGCTTTCGTACCTATGGCAAAGAGCTATCTATGGCCGACCGAAAGTCTACAAATTGTTGTGTCTTTGCTATCGGCGAAGGAGGTATTGAGTATTATGGAAGAGTTGAAGCAATTTATGAACTTCAATTCTATGGTGAAAACCCACCAAACGTCGTAGTCTTCAGATGTTATTGGTTCCAGCCGAAGGATACTAGAAGGACTCATGAACATATAGGGCTAGTCGAAATCAAACAAAGCACCCATTTGGATGTTCCCGATGTCTATATTACGGCTCAACAGGCAACCCAAGTTTTCTATCTACCGTGGGCCTGTCAAAGTGATTCAAATCTCAGTGGTTGGGATGTCGTTTATGAAGTGCCGCCACGTGTTAGACCACCTCCCCCCAATGAAGAGGATTATGACCAAGACACATATGACGAAGGAGAATTCTTCCAAGAAACACGTCTTTCCAAAAAACATTTCAAGAACCGCTCAACTGTACCCCTGAACATTGAAGTAGACAGCGATAGTGAGTCCGACTTCACCCCTGAGCCGGAACAAGAAGAGCCGGAACAAGAAGAAGTTACTGCTGCAGATGACCTTTCAATGCTTGAACAATTACGTAAAGGAGGCCTTCCACATGTTGATGCATTTATTAATGATGATGATGAGCTCATCACTGATAGTGATGATGATGATGCATTTAATGATCCCAGAGCATATATAGACGATTCAGAGTAATATTAGTAATGTCAGGTATTCAATTTTTTATTATGTTCATGATGATGATACTCTTAAATTATATACATAGTATTCATGTCAGTTATTCAAATTTTTTATGTTATACTAATGTCGTTTACTTTTTGTCATTGCAGGTGTTGACAGGATGGTGGGCAAGGGTCCAGAGCGCTCCGAGCCTCGTGCGAGCGCTCCTGGGAGGGGTGCTTCCATTATTCCAGCCCAGCCCCTCCGGAGAGCGCTGCTAGACAGTATGCAGTCAGCACCGGCGGGCCCTTCTTCTTCGGCCGGCAGAGGTCGGGGGAGGACGAAGAAGGCTGCTAGAGGTGGACGTGGCAGCGGGAGAGGTAGGAAGGCTGCTACGCCTTCCTCGCCGCCACCCCTAGCTGATTCACCCGACCACAGGACCGCTCCGTCTGACGTGGACCCATCTCGGACTCCGGTCCATGAGCCTCCGGTCGTCGATTCTTCGGCCCACCAGACTCGGGTCGCGGATCCTTCGCCCCACCAGACTGGGGTCGCCTCTCCTTCGCGCCACCAGACTCGGGTCGTGGATCTTTCGCCCCACCAGACTGGGGTCGCTGATCCTTCGCGCCACCAGACTCTGGGCGCCTCTCCTTCGCCCCACGTGAGTCCGGTCCCAGAGTCTTCATCCCAGAAGACTCCAGTCCCGGAGTCTTCTTCGCACGAGACTCCAAATGCTAGTGGCCCTACTGATGATAGCGAGGACACCTTCTCTGATGATAGCTACAGCGAGGGCGAGATGGTTGACAAGGGCAAGAAGGTCTACCAGCGTGGCGGTACAAAGCTCCCGCCCGTGCCGACGACCCCCGACCAGAGGTGGTTGATACAGCCTAATGGGTTGAAGTAAGTGAATTTACTCTTTTTTAACCTTTTGCCTTCATGTTTCTTCAAATTAATATCTAATGCATTGGCCTTGACATACTGCAGGGGCTGGGTACACCCCCGTGGTGTCCGCAGGCCCAACCAGGTCCTTGGTGTGCTTTGCCGGCAGCACTTCCCTGGGTGGGTCACGTTGCCCGGTGAGGGTCAGGTTCCACAGCTAGCACTTAGCTGGGAGCTGTACGAGGCTGCCCCGGCCCCGCCGGGGGAGATGGTCGCCGGTGTCGAGTGCGAGACGGTGGCCGACATTGTGTTCCGTCAGTTCTGGGTAATTTCTCCTTTACAGAATTAAAGATCAACAGTACGTAGTGATTTTACTAATCAGCGTTGTCTTGTTTGACTGCAGACCTTCTACAGGATTTCAGATGGAGAGCAGGAGGCTGCGGCTTCGGTTGTCGAAGTCGAGTGCAAGCGCCTACTTAAGAACTTACGGCACGAGGCTCGGCTGCAGGCCGTTCGAGACTACTACGCCTCGAAGGGTATTAGGAGGGCGAAGAAGAAGTGTCGCGGCAAGTTTCTGACTAAGGAGAAGTACATGCTGGTAATTACCTATTCTTAAGGCCTTGAACTTAGTTCTCTTGATTTGATTCGTAGGCGTAGCGCTGAAATTTCTCTTTACTAACTTAGCTCTAAAATGACCTATTTACCTAAGTTAGCTCTAAATTGACCTACACACTTAGCATTTTTACCTAGCATAGCAAAAAATGACATTTTTACGTAGGTTAGCTCAAAAATGACCAAGTTTACCTAGGTTAGCTTCAATATGATCCATTTAACTTAGCTTAGCTCCAAAATGACCAAGTTTACGTAGGTTAGCTCCAATATGATACATTGAACTTAGCTTATCTCCAAAATGACCTATTTACCTAGCTTAGCTCTAAATTGGCTTTTTTAACTACATTTGTTGGAAAAGAAGAAGATAAAGAAGAGGGGGAGGAGAGAAAGAAAGAGAATATAAAATCTTCTTCTTATTTTCCTCTTCTTCTTTTCTTCTTCTTCTTCTTTTCCTCTTCTTCTTCTTCTTCTTCTAACTTTCATCTTTCCCAATTTGCAGATTTGCTTGAGATGAGGAAGCTTGCATTGATGGACTCATATATTCTCCTTGTGCTTCCTTTTTGTTTATGAAAACATGTTTGGGAACTTGTTTGGATGTGTATGTCACTATGGATATGTTGTTGGAAACTTCTTATGTCATATGGATATATGTTGGACTTGTGGAAATATATTGTTGGATATGCTTGTTGTGTATATATGTATTATCTGTGTATATCTATGAATTTCTGTCAAATTGAATGAATTCAATTAAAAACAGGGGTTATATAGGCTCTTTGCCGTCTGCTAGCAGACGGCAAAGAGCTTTGCCGACAGCTAGCAGTCGGCAAAGAAGGCCACGTGGCAGCTACCTGTGCAACCTGGGAACACTGGGTTGCCTATTTGGGCATTTTGCCGTCAGCTGGCAGACGGCAAAGAGGCTAAGAGGCTAAGGTCTTTGCCGACTGCTGGCAGACGGCAAAGATTCAAATCCCTTTGCCGACAGCTAGCAGACGGCAAATAAGGCCACGTGGCAGCTTCCCAGTGACTCCTATTTGGGCTCTTTGCCGTCCGCCAGCAGACGGCAAAGACCTTAGCCTCTTTGCCGTCTGCCGGCTGACGGCAAATAAGGCCACGTGGCAGCTTCCCAGTGACTCCTATTTGGGCTCTTTGCCGTCCGCCAGCAGACGGCAAAGACCTTAGCCTCTTTGCCGTCTGCCGGCTGACGGCAAAGCACGCCGTTAACCCCTAACGGCTCCCACCTCACCTCACTGTCGTCTACGCTCTTTGCCGTCTGCTGGCCGCAAACGGCTGACGGCATAAACCTTTGTCGTCCGCTTCTCTGAAGCAGACGGCAAAGAAGGCCTTTACCGGCAGGAATTGAGCCGGACTGTTTGCCGACAGCTAGCAGTCGGCAAAGAGCTTTGCCGACCGCCATTCATGCCTTTGCCGTCTGCCATGGCAGACGGCAAAGAAGCTGATTCCTGTAGTGAGATATGCCCTAGAGGCAGTAATATCAGTTATTTTGTATCTCCTGGTTTGTAATGAAAGTTTATGTTCCATGCTATAACTGCAATGATTCTCGAGTCTACAATAAAACGAGGCTTGGAGGGAAACTCATGTGCACGTGTGGGATAATAAACGGAAAAATATATTCCTGGTCAAGCCTCTATGACTGGCTCGAGTATTGCATGATGATCCTGTTTTCCTGATCATGGGCATGTCTATGCCGGCAATTTTGAGGGCACAAATTGTTGGTAGAACACTTGTGTTGAATCGACCCAAATTGATGTTATGCTATGAGATACATTCGTCACAAGTTAATGGTATTTTACACAGGGAAGTTAATGTTTGCATAATTCCTTAGACCATGAGAGTATCGAGTTCCTTCGTACTTGCTTCGTGAACTTTGGGGTTTGTTAAACGTCATCCGTAAATGGGTGGCTATTACGGCGGCTTACGGGTTCACGGAAAAGTATGGCAAGTAACTAGATAGCTCAAGTTTGGGATTTGCTCCTCCGACGATGGAGAGATATACTCGGGCCCTCTCGGTGAAACGGTATCCATCATCGTCTGGCCAGACAACTTGTGATTTGATCACTGGGATACCGAAACACGGAAACGAGAAAAGAGAACAAAACCGGTAACGAGGTAACTTGCATAGTGGACAAATTGTTGATCCATGGGGGTGCAATAAATCTCACCTCGGGTGTTTTGTGACATATCGCGAAGCAACAGGAATAGCTCACGGCAACTGGAGGTTCACTCGAATATTCATTCGTGTGGGTATAGGGGTCAATATGGGTGTCCACGGCTCCGATGTTGATCATTGATCGGAAGGGGTTCCAGGTCATGTCTATGCTTCACCGAACCTATAGGGTCACACGCTTAAGGGTCATCTATCTGCTGAATACTAGACAGGGAGTCTGAGAGAAAATCACCAAAAAAAGTTTCGGACACCGAAAAAGTTTCGGACAGCGGAAAAGTTCCGCAGAGAGAACACCGGATGAGTTTCGGTGAAACTGAAAAGTTGTTTCAGGGAATACCATTAAGTCAAAATGGTTTCGGCACATGCCTGATAATTCTTGGGGGGTGCCAGAATCATTCTGGAAACTTCTGGGAATTTTCTGGAAGAAAAACCGGAAATGTTCCGGAGCTGCCGGAACCACTTCAGATGCTTTTCGCAGATGAAAATCACTAAACTGGAATTGTTCCAGAACGCGTTGAAAATTATTTTAGTGGGTACTGGAAATGTTCTAAGCCCACATAAATATTTTCAGTTCGAACGGACGCTGAAAAATGTCGTCGTGAATAGTGAAAATCAGCTTTATGGTTATTTTTTGGAAAGCCATTATTTTTGGGATTTGTCCCAAGATATTTTTGGGGGTGACATGGATGGATGAGGCCCCCTTGGGGGGCCCCTACAAGGAGATGGCCGGCCACATGGGGCTCCTCCTTGGAGCCCCCACTTGTCCCTTGATTTCTCACTTGGGTCCTTGTGGAAGGACTTCATCCATGTGCATTTTGGGTTTTCTTGTAAAACCACCCTACCCCTTGGGTTTCCTATAAATAGAGGAGATGGGGGCTGCCATCTCTTCATCCCTTGCTCTCATACACATGCCATGCATTATCTGGCTTCTTCTCTCCCTCCCACGAAAAGAGTTTCGTAGAGCCATAAGGCTGTCTGGGTTCCGGCAGGAACTAGTTCTGGATGGCGAAGCCCTGCCGGATAGCTGACACCGTATGTGTGCAACCCCGTAGAGAGGTCGTAGTTTCGGTCTTTTGCCCGAGGGGCTGTTCGAGTGTCCTCCCGAAGGGCTGTCCGAGTCTCCGTGCGAGTTTCGAGGTTCCTCCCGAAGGGCTGTCCGCGACATCGTCCGGGGGACTGTCCGACCGCCTCCCGAAGGGCTGTCCGACGAGGGAGTACATCCTCGCGGTTGGGAGGTTGTAAATCCTAGCTGCGGGGATCTGCACCAACGATCTCCACCGACTCTTCTTCCGCTGCGCTTCGAGTCGGTACGGATCAGATCAAACCTTGTATGCAGTCTCCATAGTGGTCCTGGGCGTGCTCGCTATACCGAAAATTTTTGTTTTCTGTCGCGTTCCCTAACAGATGGGGTCGAGGACCAGTGCGGCCGGTGCGTGGTTATTGCGGGGGCTTGGCTCATCCTTCTTATTGAAGGTGATAGGCGTGGCTGCCCATGGTGGTGTGGCAGTTACTTGATATATCTGATTGAGCTCTCGAAGAGCTTTTTTCCTTCTATTGTTTGAGGCGAACGTCTCGTATACCTTGAGGACATTGTGGTCCTGCGGCAGAGCCGAAGACTGTTTATCTGGGGGGTGTAAGGCCCAGGATTGGCTCGCCATGTTTGGCCACTTGTCTTACTACCCAACAGGCTAGCAGTCTGTGGGTTGGGTTTGCATCTAGCAAGACCGAATGTATCGGGCATGGTTTATCCAGCAATTCGTCTAACACCGATCTGGGCCTAGTTTTCCTCTTCTTAGGCACGCGCTCCGGTGACTGGTTTGTATAAGCCCGTTTAAGGCGGGTCCTTTCGTGATGCGCCACGGGCTGAGGCCCCATGTTCAGCTGTTGCGCCCTCCATGTGTCCTCCATGGCACAATATTTGCGCACCATGTCTGACAGTTCAGTAAAGCTTTGAATTCGGCGACGCGCAAGGGCGTTTAAGAGGCCCTCGTCCTTACAGTTAAACTGGAAGGCTTTAATTATTTCTTCGTCACGGCAAGGTGCCATCCTGTTCTTTACCAGGAGAAATCTAGCCCAATAGTGGTGGACTGTCTCGTTTGGCAGCTGCTTGACGTACATGAGGTCCCCTATGTCTGGGTTTTTCGAGTCCGGATTATATTCCGTGTGGTGGGCGGATGGGAAAATTTCGAAAATTCCCTCCTGCCGCGGATCCGGACTATCCTTGATGGGCAGTTGAGTTGTGTCTGGTTCCGACTGCATAGGGCTCGGATCCGAACTGGTGTGCGACCGGATAGGCTCGAGGTCGGGACTTGAGCTGGGGGTTGTGTCCGGATGCACATCCGGGCTGGTGTCTGGCTCCGAACTAGGGATTCGAGTATACACCGTCTTTAGCTTGCCAGGCTGTGGCCCCTCCTGGGCCTCTTCAACGGTGGCGACGAGGTGTGTGACCGGAGGGGTGCCGATCTTTCGGTCATCGGGTTTAAGCCCGATCCGGTCGTAGGCTGTAGGCCTAGTAATAGAGATTCCCATCGCACGAAAAAGACTCACCAGGTGGTCTGCCGACTGGCCGCATGGGGGTGCCGGGCACTCCAGTGGTTTGGCGGGAGATCTTCGCAGTGGTCCGTCGGAGTCGGGCTCTAGGGCCGGATTCTGAGGGAGACAGGACTGTTGTGAATCTGCTGGTCCTGGGGTTGACGCCCCTGAACCAATGAATGCTTCGACGGGGGTGAGGCCTTCGATCTGGTCAAGGTGACTAGTGGGATCGGCGCACGCTATTATGCCGCCGAAGACGAGGAGATGACCAGGGGCAGGGAAGCCCTCGGTTCGGGTGTGGTCTCCAGCGACCGGTTGAGCCATCGATTCTTCTGGCGATCCCACAGCGGAACTCTCAATGAAAGCACCAATGTCGGTGTGAAAACCGGCAGACCTCGGGGTAGGGGGTCCCGAGCTGTGGATCTAGGATCGATGGGTAACAAGGGATGATGAACACAGTGTTTACCCAGGTTCGGGCCCTCTCGAAGAGGTAAAACCCTACGTGCTGCTTGATTGTATTAATTGTATAAAGTGGTTTACAGAGTAGATCTATCTCGAGATCAGCATGAGCTAAACCCTAGGCTACGGGGGATGAAGATAGCTCTCCCTCTAACGACTACAACCCTCGGTTTATATAGATACTGATAGGGTTAGGGTTACCGAAGATAGATTACAATAAGGAATAAAAGAGATCTTCTGCCTTCTTGACTTGGAGGGCACACCACGGCTTCATAGATCTCCTGTCATAGTACGGCTCCACCGGTCCGGTCCACGTGCAATGGGTCGTCGCCCCGAGGACCCCTTAGTCCATCACTCCCTCACTATGCATAGGGGTTGATGCACTTTCTTGTCTTTGTTTCTCCGGTAGAAATCTTGGGGCACTCTTTGAGGTTCTTTGTGTTGGATCGAGTATTATGAATCTGAAATTGTTTGATGCGTATCATATAATCAACTCACGGATACTCGCGGTGACATTGGAGTATCTAGGTGACATTAGAGTTGGTTGATGTGTATCATATGATGTTATTTTAGTACAAACTCTTCGATAGATCGATTGGAAAGAATAGCTTGGTGTTATTTTAGTACGAACTCTAGGATAGATTGATCGGAAAGAATAGCTTTGAGGTGGTTTCGTACCCTACAAACAATTTCTTCTTATGTTCTCCGCTAGATAGGAACTTTGGAGTGATTCTTCATCGCATGTTGAGGGATGATTATATGATCCAATTATATTAGCATTGTTGAGAGATTGCACTAGCGAAAGTACAGACCCTAGGCTTCATTTTTAAGCATTGCAATACCGTTTGTGCTCTGTTTTATCAATTGCTACCTTACTATTTTTTATTGTTCCTACTACAAAAGTCAATATCTACTATCATTACTGCACTTGTATCACCATCTCCTCGCCGAATTAGTGCACCTATATAAATTACCATTGTATTTGATGTGTTGGAGACACAAGAGACTCTTTGTTATTTGATTGCAGGGTTGTTTGAGAGAGACCATCTTCATCCTACGCCTCCCACGGATTGATAAAACTTAGGTCATCCACTTGAGGAAAATTTGCTACTGTTCTACAAAACTCTGCGCTTGGAGGCCCAACACGAGTCTACAAGAACAAGTTGTGTAGTAGACATCAAGCTCTTTTCTGGCGCCGTTGCCGGTGAGGTGAGTGCATGAAGGTATATCTTTAGATCTTGCAATTGAATCTTTTAGTTTCTTATTTTATCACTAGTTTGGTTTATAAAAGAAAAGTACAAAAAATGGAATTGAGGTGGCCTCATATTATTCGTCTTTATCATGTCTTTCTTGAAAATGATGGATCGAAAAATTGTGCTCAATTGATAGAAGAAGAATTCTATAAAATATTTGGCATAAAATCTTTGAATGATGAGCATGATTGCAATGTTGCTAGTATGAATTCTTTGAATATTCATGATGTTAATGATATGCAAAGCCATAAGCTTGGGGATGCTATGTTTGAGTAAGGATGGCAATTTTATCCACGGATATGGATACCCGTGGATACCCCACCCGAATGGACAGGGTTTGGATACAATTTTATACCCATGGACAATACCCGAACCCGACCCGATTAATCATGGATAGGGCATGGGTATGATTTTATACCCGTGGATATATCCAAACCCGGCCCGTAAGTGTTTACCCTGTCCGCGTTTATTTATTATAATAAAAAAATCAACAAAAAATTTCCCAATCCCCACCGAGTAATTACTCCATCGCTCCTTCCCATTCTCGTCTCCTCGGTAAACGACTCATCAATCTTCATTAAGGATCTTCTCATCTCCTCGACTCCTACTCCTGCGGACCTAGATATAGCCGGCGCCGCCGTCCACATGTGGTGCCGCATTGCAGCAGCCAATTCCGCGGGCAGGTGGCTGGCCGGCTCCATCTTCATAGATCCCCCCGACTCCTCCATCTCAGCTTTCCCAAGCACGCAGCAAACCACCAGTTTGTACGTGCGATAGCGAGGTGGAGCACGACGATGCAGCGTGCGGTGGCGCGCACGACCAGGAGTATGGCGGCGCAGAGGCGCAGTGAGGCAGGCGCAGACCACGACGAGGAGCAGGACCACGTCGTGGAGGCGATGACCACGCCAAACAGCCAACCATCAGGGTAAGTTTTTTTGTCCCTGCTCGTGTACATCTAGTGCTTGTGCGTGGATGTGCATGACGTGCTTGTTCATGAGTTTGTATTAGTAATTAGAGTAGAGAACAAGAGATTTGTAGTGGTCAATTTCTGTTTTTTCAGTTCGTGGCAAGAGAAAAAAACAGACTTTACTGCATTACTGATCTGTAGTGGTCAATTTCAGTCAGGTTAGACTACAAATCTGACTAAAAAGTGAAATCTGACTACAAATCAGAGAACAAGAGAATATGATATTTCTAGTTGTCAATTCAAGTCAGATTCCACTTTTGTACACATGACCTGATCTACGGATATGCCTGTTAATTAGTACAGTAATTCATTTTTACAAAATCTGTCAGTTTATTTCTGAATTTCTATCAAGTGGATTGTGAATGATTAGTATAAAGTTAGAATCTGACTGATTAAGATTCATTTGCCCAACTTGGTCCATGTCATGTGCTCAACTTCGTCCATGTCATCTGCTGAATAGAAGAGCTCACAGTCTGTCGCTTTAGTTATTAGTTTTTTTGGTTGTAAAAATTGCAATTTAGGTATCGAAATTGTACAGTTCAGACAAGAGATTTGTTTCAATTAAAGCTTGTGCTCAACTTTGTCCATGTCATGTGCTGAAGAAAGGATCTCACAGTCCGTCGCTTTAGTTATTAGTCATTTTGGTTGTAGAATTGTAATGTAGGTACCACATTTGTACAGTTCAGACAGTATGTACCTAGTTTCACTTTAACTGAAACAAATGACTTTTTTTCATTATATAGCGCAATGGATTCTCATGATGGATCACAAGGCGGTGCTGGGGCTATCACTCGGAATGTTAACCTAGCTACTTACCCAACTCAAGCTACTACTGTGAGAGCATCACAAGGTCATGGTGGTGATGGATCTGTTAGAGTTGGTAATAAAAGAAAGCTCACATCAATTGTGTGGGAAGGAAATTTTGAAAAGAAAATTATTAATGGGGAACCGAAAGCTGAGTGCATGTATTGCCATAAACTTTTTATAGCAAAAGGTACCAGTGGCACATCACGCTTGCTGAGTCACATGAGCTCTTGTGGTGCTAGGCATGCACCAATTGGTCCAAAGCAACAAAAATTAAGGTTGTCAAAGGTTGACGAGGGGAAAGGCAATTTGGAGAACATTGTGTTTGATCAAGATGTTGCCAGAAAAGAGCTTGCACTAATGATATGTGTTCATGAGTACCCTCTATCTATGGTTGATCATTCAGGTTTTCGGAAATTTTGTTCAACATTACAACCAATGTTTAAAATGGTAAGGATAACTATTAGAAAAGATATTCTGGGTATGTATGCAGCTGAGAAGGATAAGATCGTGAAGTATTTGGCAAATTTCAGAAATCGAGTTGCCATCACCACAGACATGTGGACTGCAGGACATCAGAAGAGAGGTTACATGGTAGTCACCGCACATTTCATCGACGAGTTTTGTAAACTAAAGAGTATTATTTTGAGGTAAGAACATGTTCTTTTTCAAATCCGTATAAATCTGAAATTCTTGATTGATTTACTAATCATTGTAATATGAAATATTTCCTTTCCTTATGTCTTAGGTTTGTTTATGTGCCTTGCCCACATAATGCCGAAGTCATATGTAAAGCACTACATGAGTCCCTTGTTGAGTGGCATCTTGAGGGAAAGATATCGACAGTGACTCTGGACAATTGCACATCAAATGATAAAGCAATGGAACATTTGCCAGATATGCTGGATTCCAGTTCTCTTATATTGGAGGGTAAGTACTTGCATATGCGTTGTGCTGCACATATACTTAATCGGATTGTGAAAGATGTTATGGATGTCATGGAGAAGAGTATAGAACGGGTTCGTGATAGTGTTGCATATTGGTCTGCTACTCCTAAGAGGCATGAGAAGTTTGAAAAAATGGCATGAACTCTAAACATTGAATACAATAGAAGGTTGCTTCTTGATTGTAAAACCAGATGGAACTCAACCTACATAATGCTAACCATTGCATTAGAATATATAGATATTTTTTAAAAACTGAAGGCTCGTGAGAAACGATTTAGCTGCTGTCCAACCAAAGATGATTGGAAGATTGCAAAAGGAACTTTGTGATAGGCTCAAGGTTTTCTATGATGTCACTGAGGCATTTTCAGGCACTAAATATGTTACTGCAAATTTGTTCTTTCCCAAAATTTGTGTATTCAGTTGGCAATACAAAAATGGTCTGCTAGTGAGAATAAGGTTGTACAAAAGATGTCTGAGGAAATGAAACAGAAATTTGACAAATATTGGAAAGATGTACATGGACTTATGTCTGTTGCAACTGTTCTTGATCCAAGGTACAAACTTCATATGTTGCAAGCTCTGTTTGGTTCTCTCTATGGAATTGAATATGCAGATGTTAAAGTTGACGAAGTAAGGAAGTTAATGGCTAATCTTTTGGAGCAATATCGAGAAGATGCTGAAGTTGTGGCTACATCGGAGGCTATGGACATTGTTGCTGCACAAGTTGGTGGAGTTGATGATGTAATGAACATCTTTGATCAATATATGTCCTCAAAACCTACGATTTGTGCTTCTCAAGTTCGGACAGAATTAGACTTGTACTTGGAAGAGCAAACCATCAAGAGAGTACCGGACAAAGATATGGACATCATAAATTGGTGGAAAGTTGCAGGTGCAAAGTATCCTACTTTGCAAAAGATTGCTCATGATATATTGCCTGTCCCTGTGACATCGGTGGCATCAGAATTAGCGTTTAGTACTAGTGGCAGGCTACTTAGTTCACATCGTAGCCGACTTGTGCCAAGTATGGCTGAAGCACTCATGTGCATGCAAGCTTGGTCCCGTGCTGACATGATAGGTAAATAATCCTATCAAATTGTAATCATTCATCTAATTTACATTACACAATAGTTAGTTTTTTTACGGAGTGTTCCTTCATCACTTAAATCTTGCATCAGGGGATAGCAACTCCACTCTCTTTGCGACATTTCAAAGTGTTCTTGATGATGATGAAGAAACTATGGTAACATATTCCACTCATTATAGTTGATTTTACATGATACAATATTTGGTTGTTTATTTCCATTATTTTAATTATTGTTCTTATGATATGTTCACATGAAGGATGAGTCCGAGTCTATCATAACTAAAGCTTAGTCGGTCATGCGGTGAAGAAAGAAGATGATGCCTAGAATAATACCTTCCTTCACTTATAATGAGAATTATGATGTACTTATGTCTCCTGGCGGTAGGAAACTAAGGCTGATAAATTCTGTTGGGCTATTTCTATGCTAGTTTGTAAGAAATTAAGACTAAGAAATTATGTTAGGCTATTCCTATGTCATTCTATGAGGAACTAAGGCTGAGAATTTTCTACTTATGCTTATTTGATGTTCTGATATGTCATTCTATGAGAATCTAAACGCTTATTTCATGTGGTGCCCTTCTCAGACGTCATTTTGTGAGAATTTGAGTCTTTATGTGACTGTTGTGCCATGTTATGTGATTTTCAAGGTATTATGTATACGTGTTTTGATAGGAGCCGATGGGTATCCATTGGTTATGGATATCCATCGGGTTTGGACATGGACATAATTTTTTGCCCGTGGATTTTTTCATGGATGGGCAAAGAATAACCTCGTGGATTCGGATATGGATTTGATTTTGTTCAACCCGGGCCGAACCCGATCCATTGCCATCCTCAGAATATGGTATTTTTAGTCCCCCAAGTTTTGATGAGAAAATTTATTATGATGATAGCATGCCTCCTATTTATGATGATTATATTGATGAAAGTGGGTTTGGAAGAGTGCCAACTCTAGGTACTAGTGATCCCACTATTTTGGAGGGTGTTGAATCTTATTCTAATGATTATGAAGGTGAATTTGGAGAGGTGATGACTTTATTTAGTGATGAATCCACTATTTTGAAAGAGGTTTCAATTGATTATGAAAACAAAGTTCCTATCTATGATGATTATGGTGATGACATGTATGCTATAAAGAGTAATGATAACCATGAAACTTGTCATCATGATTTTAATGTTCAATTTGATTATGTCAACCAAATATCTCATGATAGTTATTTCGTTGAGTTTGCTCCCATCACTATGAATGAGAATAAATTTGCTTACTTGGAGAGTAATAAAACTTTTATGTATGTGGATCATGAAAAGAATGCTTTATGTGAAAGTTATATTGTTGAATTAATTCATGATGCTAATGAAAATTATTATGAGAGAGGAATATATGCTTCTACATATTTCAATAATATCAAGTTTCCTCTCTTTACATTGAAAATTTTGAAGTTGCATTTGTTTTGCCTTTCTATGTTAGTTGATTATTGTTCCCATAACTTGTTTGCTCATAAAATTCCTACACATAGGAGTGGGTTAGGCTTAAATATTCTTGTCATGTGATTCATGATGTTCTCTTTATGTTTTAATTCTTTACTTTTATGCGATCATTATTGAAATCATAATGCCTAGCTAAAAGACATAAAAGAAAAACGCTTGTTGGGAGACAACCCAACATTTACCCATACTGTTTTTGTGTGTTCACATGACTAGGATACTGTTGTTTTATAGCTTTTGTTTCAATAAAGTGCCAAGTAAAGCCTTTGGGATAGTGTGGATGATAGTTGACTTGATTCTGTGCAAAAACAGAAACTTTTGTGCGCAGTAACAGAATTGTTTAAATTCATTGAAGAGTCGAAAAACTCTGATTTTTTTACAGATGATTGATCTACAAATTGTCTACGTTGTCATAATTTTTCAGAATTTTTGGAGTTATATAAGTATGACCATAATTCAAATGTTTACGTACTGTTCTGTTTTTGACAGATTCTGTTTTCATTTTCATCAGGTTTGCACATATTGCTACACTTTTATATGGCATGTCGTAATAAGGTATTGCTACTTTTGTTTTGAGGGACTGAGGTTAGTGTTGCTAGTCACTGTATACTATCCACCTGATGTACAATATATCAGATGTCGCTTCACTAATTTCTAATGTTGTTTCTCGGGTTCTATTACTTGGTATGAGTAGTGCAATACTTTTTAACTATTTGCACCATCTAAATTTTAACAAAATATTTATATCCATCTTGCAACATTTGGCCGATGAGGACATTACGTGTCGCAGACACGGCGAACAACGAGCGGGATATATCCATCCTGTGATGCTCAGAGATGTAGCTCCCGTTGTCATCTGTGCTGCAGTGGAACGAGACCGGCTGGGGCGTATGTTATGTTTGTAGCTCGCTCATGGCAACTGTTATGCTAATCAGCTCGACTGGCAACCACATGTTCTGATACTTGCGGCCCGGTACCGTGGTGTGGATGGCCGTACCGTAGATTTGTTTAAGAGTGTTGAGCATATGATTATTAGGAGGAAGTATAGATATACTAGTATTTGGTCCTGTCTTGTCTTGTACTTTAAGTTGGTGACTGTACTCCTATATATATATATATCCAGGAGGCTCAATCAATATAACAACTATTCCACCAATCCATCTCTATCCCTTCTAACATGGTATCAGCCTAACCGATTCAACCCTAGTCGTCGCCTGCCGCTTCCGCCCCGCGCGCCGTCCCCGGGGCGGTCGGCCACCATGACCGCCGCCACCGGGGGCCGCGCCGACCGTACCTAGGGTTCGTCTGCCGGTCATGTTGACCGGCTGCCCTAGAGAGTCTTTTTCCCGATCTCTTGATTCGGGTTTTTCTCTCTCTTGCCGGTCACTTCAATCGGTGTTTACTTTTTGGTTTTTCGATCTAAGATCGGTTTGCGTCGCCCGCCGCCGCCGTCGACCCCCACACCTCTACTTCGACATCGGCGTCGACTACACCGGCCTTTTCGTCAACAACCGCGCGGCCTGGCTGGACGCCACGCCCAAGGGACGCCGTCGTGCGTCGCTGCCGGCCGCTCGTCCGCGTGGTCTCCATTGTTGGTCCGACTTCGTCGTCATCGCCCGGGACATCACCGACAACGTCGCCATCGACTCCAATCTGCGCGTCGTCCCCGCCATGGCGCGTGCAGCGCTGCCGTCGGTCTGACCAACCGATCACGCGCCTGCTTCGCCAAGCACGTCCCCGAGCACGCGCCTACCGCCGTCGAGCCACAGGTTGCCGTCGCGTTGTCCCTTCGGACTGCTGCGTCGCCCCCCCTAGGTCTTCCCGCTGGCTGCCCCGACCCGCGCGCCGCTCCCGCCGACGCCCCTTCGGGCTGTCGCGCCGTGACACGCGGTCCACGCCGCCGCCTCGAGATCCTCCTGCCGGCTACCCCCGTAGCCGCCGCCGCCTTTGCGTCGCCCCTTAGGGTTGTCGCGCCGCGGCACGCCCCCGGCCAGTGGTTCTCTCTGCGGCTGCCCCGACCCGCGAGCCGCCACAACACCGCCTCTTCGGGCTATAGCGTCGCGGAAGGCCGTCCCCGCGGCATCATCGACCCGCGCACAGCAGCTACGCCGCCCCTTCGGGCCGTAGTGCCGCGACACGCGGTCTTCCCGCTGTCGCCCCGACCTGCCTGCTGCCGCTGCTGGCCCCTTCGGGCAGTAGCGCCGTGGCCCGCGGTCTACTGCGCCGTCACCGCGCGTCGACTTCCTTTGGTATGCGCCGCGTCGCCTCCCTCAGCGCAGGAACTCCACCGTCTGCGCCAGTCTTCGTCATACTGTCGGGTTCGTCGCCTACTCCGGGCACCGCCACCGCGCTCCTAACCTAGCTGCCGCCCGTCCACCCCCTTCATCTTCGTCCAGCACAAGCTCGTCGCCAGCGTTGCCATCATCTTCCCCGACCACTTCGTCTACTCCGACCACCGTTGGTGACATCGGCCCCACGCCGATTGCTGCCACAACCGTCGTCGAGTCTCCTTCTCTGCTGGCCCCTTCGACATGGCGTACAGCTCGTGCAGGTCCCTCGTCTACGCATGCCCGATGCTGGCAACACCGATGCGTGCCTTCGTCCATGACGTGTCTCCAGGCCTGGCAAGCCTGGTGCGGCGCTTCATCAACTTGGTCTTCGTTCGTCTACGCTTGCCCGGTGCTAGCAACACCGATGCGTGCCTTCTTCCACGATGTGTCCCCGGGCTTGGCAAACCCGACGCGATGCGTAGTCAACAACGCCTTCTTCCGACGCACCACTACTTCGACACTACTGCGCCCATGACTAACTCAGCGCCTCCTTGCGCCCGCGGCTCCATGGCGACTTCTCCGACACCGGCCACCCCGACTCGACATCGACCACGGCGTTCTTCGCACGACTACCTCGACCACGGCTCCACCACCCTACGCTCTCGGCTACTTCGACAACGGCACAAAGGGCTACCGCCTTGCTTGAGAAACCTCGTCGGTTACCACTCCAGCCACGACTTCCGTGATGCATCGACCGTTACGACTGTGGGAGGGTGTCCGTCGGCTTGCCTTCGGATTCTTCTTCAGTCTCACCGTCTGTGTCGCTACCGTTGTGACTGCGGGCGATGTTGAGTATATGATTATTAGGAAGTATATGATAGACTAGGATTTGGTCCTGCCTTGTCTTGTACTCCAAGTTGGTCATTGTACTCCTATATATATGCCCAAGAGGCTCAAGCAATATAACAACTATTCCACCAATCCCTCTCTATCCCTTCTAACAGCGAGGAAGGAAGGCGCGAGGGGAGTCGTACGAGTCATTGCACAAGACCTCGAGCCACGGCGGAAGCAGCCTTGGCCGATGCCGATGCCGAA
Organism: Thinopyrum elongatum; assembly: GCA_011799875.1. Lineage (NCBI taxonomy): Eukaryota > Viridiplantae > Streptophyta > Magnoliopsida > Poales > Poaceae > Thinopyrum > Thinopyrum elongatum. Next base: position 715,345,385 of record CM022303.1, on the reverse strand, counting down.
CGGGAAGGGGATGTCCATGTCGCTGCACTTGTGGTGGCAACCCTCTTCAGCTGCGCCGGCAAGGATAACCAGTAGCGTGGTAGGGTTGCCGGCAGCAGCTGGGCATGGAATTGGGAGCTGGGCTTGGTCGTCATGGTGCTCTCTACTTACTAGCTCGATTATTGGCTATGATGGACCTTGCTAGCTAGCAATGAGAAGCAAAATGACTACACCTCCCCGGTTGGCGTGGCCTTGGAACTCCAGTGGCCATGGAGCCTGACGTGTTCGGCCCCACGCTCGCTGGGCCGCGCCATGCTCCGGAGCACTTCAGCTGCCAGACCCCGATGTGCGCTGCCACGGTCGCCATCCAGCTCGGTGCGGTGACCCAGCAAGTCCAGCTCCTGGAGATTGAAGAGCCGAGGGATGTGCCACGATGCCTCTTCTGCGACAAACCTGCCTCCCTGCTCGGACCGGCGCCGACCAAGCGCAACTCTGCCCCGCCAAACATGCGGGCTACCTCTGTCCCTCCTCCACGCCAGAGTGCACGCCAAGCTGCTCAAAACTGCAAGGTGCCGGTGGCGCAACGCGGCTCACTCCGACTGGTGCAGGGCCTCGGTCTGCTGGGCCCCAAGGAGCGGATGACGAAGAAGGCGGCGGAGGCGCTCATCCGCAAGTTCGATGAGCCCCTCTCCGATGACGACATCGCCGTCATTGCCAAGCTCACCAACATGGACAAGGGTGCTCTCCGCATCGCGGCCGGGCTCAACGGTCCTGACGGCATCGCCGAGGAGGCCGTGGTGTGATCATGTTAGTGTTTCCATGGTTTAATAGTAGCGGTAGTTTCCGGCGGCGGCCAGCGCTCGGCTGGCTAGAGTTAGGTTTCGTTCCTCCTTGTTCTATTGGTAGCTTGTGGCTCGATTTGCGCCGTCGTAGTTTGGGGTCTATTGGTGGTGGACGGCGTCCCCCGGCAAGATGGCGGGTGTACCAGTTCAGTTTCTTTCTTAGTAAGTGTAGTCGCCGGAGATCCTTCATGTATCCCTATGAATGACGACCACTCCACACCCCCGATCATGAGTTAGAACGTGCGCGGACTAAACTCGCCGGCCAAGAGGGAGGTAGTGCGTGAGGTTGTCGCGGCACACCGCGCTGCCATCCTCTATTTCCAAGAGACGAAATTAGATGCATGGAACCCGGGCCTCGTGCGTCACATCGGCGGAGGAACCCTGCTCGGCTGCGTCATCCAGCCAGCCATTGGTACGCGAGGAGGCGCGGCCATCCTTTGGAACAAAGATGTAGTTTTAGTAGACACCCACGCAGTAGGCCAGTTCGCGATCACGGTGAAGATTACCCTTGCATGCAACCTTACGCGCTTCTGGCTTACCACGGTCTACGGACCGGCGGACGATGCGAGCAAAGACTCCTTCCTCACCGAGCTAGCTAGGTCTGCACCGCCAGCCGCCGAACCCTGGCTCATCAATGGTGATTTCAACCTAATCTAGGAGGCCAGAGACAAAAACAACCACAACCTCAATAGAAGGCTCATGGGCCGCTTTAGAGTTGCGATCGACGGAGCGGGCCTACGCCAGATCAAGTGCAACAACCGCAAGTTCACCTGGAGCAGCAAGCGTGAAAATCCAACCCTAGTAAGCATAGATAAGTTCTTCTGCAACACGCATTGGGAGACCCTGTTCCCGCGCGTCCTCCTCATGGTGGCATCCACAGCGTGCTCCGATCACTGCCCGCTCCTACTTGCTGATGCGACAGGGCCTCGGCGGCGGGGAGGGTTCAAATTCGAATCCTTCTGGCCGCGCTTCCCGCGTTTTCTAGAGACGGTCACCACGGCCTGGTCACGGCCAGTGGCCACGACCTGTGCTTTCTCCCGTCTACGCATCAAGATGAGCCGAACTGCCAAGGATCTTCGCATTTGGAGCAGAAGCCTGATCGGGGACACAAAGCTTCAGTTCCACATTGTATGCGAGGTAATCTTGCGCCTTGATGTGGCCAAGGAGCGACGGCGGCTCACGACAGCTGAAGCAGAACTGCGGAAAGGTCTGAAGATCAAGCTGCTGGGCCTGGAAGCGATCGAGCGCTGCAGGAAAAGGCAAGCCTCCAGTCTCACCTGGCTGCGCTCGGGTGACGCCCCTACCAAGTTCTTCATAGCCAAGATCAGCTCGAGGAGGCGCAAGAACTTCATCCATGCCCTGAAGATCGGTGGAGATGTGTTGACGGCGCATGAAGAGACGGAAAAGGCCATCCACGAGCACTTCAGTGGCATCTTGGGCTCAACCCAACACCGACCCTCGTCGATCAACTAGAGCCAGCTCCAAATGCCATCGGTTCAGGGGGGCGGGCTCGATATCCCCTTTACGGAAGAAGAGGTCTGGGCTGCGATTAAGACCTCACCAGCTAAGAAATCTCTAGGACCGGACGGTTTCAGCGGAGTGTTCTTCAGATCCTGTTGGGGCACTATAAAGGAGGATATCATGCAAGCTTTCCATCAATTCTACCACCTGTCCGACCAGAATTTTGGCGCCCTGAACTCCGTGATCACTGCGCTCATACCCAAGAAAGATGGAGCCAACAGCATTAGAGACTACAGACCGATCAGCCTGATCCATTCAATAGCAAAACTAATCTCCAAGGTGCTCTCGATCCGCCTCACATCTGTAGTACAGTCCATCATCTCGCCCGCCCAGACGGCTTTCTTGAAGACCAGATGCCTGCATGACAGTTTCGTCTACGTCCAAAATTGTGTCAAAATTCTGCACAGTAGGAAGATGCCGGCCGTACTACTCAAGCTAGACATCTCGAGGGCGTTCGACAATGTCTCCTGGGAATACCTCCGAGCTGATGACGACGCTAGGTTTTAGTGCTTGATGGAGGGATTGGATCACGCTGCTGCTCTCCACCTCATCCTCTGCATTCCTGCTCAACGGCTCGCCTGGCACGCAGATTGTGCACCGCCGAGGACTTCGACAGGGCGACCCTCTGTCCCGTCTCCTCTTCATCATCGCAATCGACCCCATCCACGCCTGCTACAAGCCGCCGAGGAGGCGCTTGAGATCACACCGGTGCCAGGCAGAGATCAAGCTCAGGGTTAGCCTGTACGCCGACGACGCAATCATCTTCGCAAACCCCGACAAGGAGGAGATCGACCACCTGATGCGCATCCTTCATAGCTTTGGAGATGCCTCGGGCCTGCAGATAAACCTCTCAAAGTCCATGACTACGCCGATCCACTGCAACGACATCGACCTAGACTCCGTGCTTCAATCTTTCCGCGGCCCGATCGCCCAATTCCTGATCAGATACCTAGGGCTACCACTCACTACCGGCCGAGTACGCCTACTCCACCTTCAATTTATTCTTGACCGCGTCCGTGCCCGGCTTGCTGGATGGAAGGGACGGATGCTCTCCATTGCCGGTCGGCGAGTCCTTGTCCGCTGCGTCCTCACCGCCCTGCCCACATTTGCACTCACTGCGCTTCGAGTCCCCAAGAAGCTTCTGAAAGAGATTAACAAGTGCAGATGTCGCTTCCTCTCGGGGAAGGACCAAGAGCTCTCCGGCGGTAGCTGCAAAGTCAACTGGGATAGTGTCTGCTCCCCAATCGAGCACGGCGGGCTTGGCGTGCTGAACTTGTCAAAGTTCAGCCGCGCACTCCGGTTGCGGTGGTTGTGGCACAGCTGGAAGAACCCCTCCCGACCTTGAGTGGGAACGGAGCCCCCATGTGATGCCTCAGACCAAGCCCTTTTCAACGCAGCGACGACGGTGACCATTGGCAAAGGAAAGACGGTGAGCTTCTGGCATAGCTCATGGCTGGGCGCGGCGCCGTTGAAGATCTGCTTCCCAACCCTCTTCAAGCATTCAAGACGAAAGTGCAGAACGGTGGCTCAAGCCCTCGCCGGCGACCGCTGGATTTCTGACCTGGCACATGGCAACACTAGCGACCTGGTCAGCGAGGTTCTCAACCTCCATCGACTAATACAGCAGCAACAGCTCACCCTCCAGGTGGATGACCAAGATCAGATCCGATAGAACTTTGAAGGCTCCGGGCAGTACAGGTCCCAATCTGCTTACATCCTGCAATTCCTGGGATCAACGACCGGCATGTTCCACGACCAGATATGGGGTACATGGGCTCCGGCGAAGCTGAAACTGTTTGCATGGCTCCTCCACCAAGATAGACTGTGGTGCAATGACCGCCTCCAGCGTAGAGGGTGGGTCAATGACTATTTCTGCTAGTTTTGTCTCAGAAACCTCGAGAGCTCTGAAAACTTATTCTGGGAATGCACTTTCACGAAGACAATCTGGACCGAGCTGTCGCCATGGCAGCATTGTCAAGGTTTGATCCATGCAAGCGGAAACAACACCAACAGCTCACTGGAAAAGGAGGCAACCATGGTTTCGACGGCACAACCAAAGTTCAGGAAAGGAGTAAAATCCCTGGCGATGCTTGCGCTGTGGAAAATTTGGCAAGAGCGCAACCACTGCATCTTCAGGAGGAAGGAGGCAAGGGTGCGAGACGTACTCGACGAAATCAGACGAGACCTCAGCTTGTGGCAACAAAGTGGCGTTAGATTTCTTCAGAGCCCCTTCGGGGACCCGCCGTGAGATAGTAGCCTGAGCAGCGGTGCTTTCGGCACCTTTTCCTTTTTCTTTTCTTATCTCCTTGATCCCAGGATCACCGCATTTGTCACTTTTTACCACTGCTCCCTGCTTAAATGAATGAAACACCAGCCAAGGCTGGCACTTTAAAAAAAAAACTACACCTCCCAGGCACCGGTTAGAAGGATACCAAGGCACGTCTCAAGGTCTCCATAGCTGAAAAAAATAAAATAATTCGTTAAACACCATTAGTATCATACCGTTTCAGAGCTCCATTTTTTTTTCTGCCGACATCGAGCAACTTCCAAGCAAGTTGTATATGGCTGTAACGCATTAATTAATTAATCCTTTTTTTTTCGAATCATATTAATTGATCCTATGACCTCAGCTTTCATGGAGCTAATACTTGCCACTAATATTCTTATGCTTTGACACGAAACCAAGTTGTGTAGGATTGTAGCTCAAAATTATGTACAAAATAATCAGCTTTTAAGACACAAACGAACTAACCACTTGCATTTGCTTGTCTCTATAGATAAAAATGATTTATGCCAGATTTAAGAATCACAGCACAAATTTTGGATGTCTACAATATGAGACTAACAAGTACTCCCTCTGTAAAGAAATATAAGAGTGTTTAGATTACTACTTTAGTCAACTTGAGTAAAAGATGACGACAAAGTTTGTAGTAATTTATAGATATTTAGCTATTTATAAAATAAATAAAAAACATCTACTTGGATATGACCAAGTCAGTCAGCATACGCTAGTCAACTTGAGTATAATTATTCAGTTGTTTGATCTATTTAGTTTAATGATTGCTTCGGTATCAACTTGTGCGTAGAGACTGGGGACCAGCATTATAGAGGTAGTTTGACTTGCCGAAATGACCTCCGTACATGTTTTTCATAGATATTACCTCAGTACATGCTATTTTTACGGAATAAGCCAGTGCATGTTATTTTTTTTTTGCGAGAAAAACTTCCAATCTATTCATCTTCAAGCATGGTAGTACAACGAATACTAGAAATAATAAAAATTACATCCAGATCCGTATACCACCTAGCGACGACTACAAGCACTGAAGCAAGCCGAAGGCGCGCCGCTGTCATCGCCCCTCCCTCGCCGGTGCCGGGCAAACCTTGTTGTAGTAGACAGTCGAGAAGTCGTCGTGCTAAGGTCTCATTGAACCAACGCACCAGAACAGCAACCGCCGCGGATGAAGAGTGTAGATCAAAAGGATCCAACCTGAAAACATACGAACGAAGACACGACGAACAGATCCGAGCAAATCCACCAAAGACAGATCTGCCGGAGTCACACCTCCACACGCCTACCGATGATGCTAGACGCATCACCAGAATGGGGGCTAGGCGGAGAGACCTTTATTCCATCTTCAAGGAGCCGCCGCCGTCTCGCCTTCCTGAGCAGAACACAAACCTTAACAAAATTTGAAAAAAAGACTCTTAGGACATGCTATTGCTATCTCAATAAAGACTCTTAGGACATCTGCAGTAGTATAGAAGGAAGACCATGATGGTGATGGCCATCACCTTCATCTTGGTATCATTCATGCGTGCTTGTCACCCGCAGCCTGCAGCTGTACCTGGCGATTTCCCTGATGCGGCTGCAGCTGTAAGACATACAGTGACGGACAGGAGGTGTGTTTTTGTTTCAGATAAAGATAAACCGAGAGGTAGTTTGACTTTCCGAAATAACTTCCATACATGTTTTTCATAGATATTACCTCAGTACTCCCTCTGTTTTTATTTACTCTGTATATTATTTTTACGGAACAAGCCAGTGCATGCATGTTATTTCTCAATAAAGGCTCTTATGACATCTGCAGTATTATAGAAGGAAGTCCATGATGGTGGTGACCATCACCTTCATCATGGTATCACCCATGCGTGCCTGAAGCTGAACATGGCGATTTCGCTGATGCGGCTGCAGCTGTAAGAAAGACAGGGATAAGATAGACTGAGTTCTACTGCTGTCACTAGTAGAAAACAGGGCTTTGATCCAGACCTGGCCAGCCCATTAGTCCCGGTTCAGTCACGAACCCGTACCAATGGGGGAACAGGTCCCGGTTCGTGAGCCTAGGGGGCCGGCCGGGCCTCGTGGGGCATTGGTCCCGGTTCGTCTGGCCCCTTTGGTCCCGGTTCCAGACACGAATCGGGACCAATGGGCCTCACTCCTGGCCCACAACCATTGGTCCCGGTTCGTGGCTGGAACCGGGACCAAAGGGGTGGCTTTAGTCCCGGTTCCACCCACGAACCGGGACCGATGAGGTGCCTATATATACCCCCTCGCCCGCGAGCAGAGCACTCCACTGCTCTGTTTTTTCTGGCCTGAGAGGGGAGGGCTTTGTGGTGCTCTAGCTCACCTCCTATGCACATGAGGTGTTCGATGAAATGCCCGAGCCACCCTAATTAAGCTTTCTCCTCTCAAAGCTTGACCTCCAAACTCCATTTTCCTCAAGATTTGTCTAGGTTTAGCGGTCCGTCACGTCCCGTCCCCGTCTTCACCGTCGTCGATCGCCCGCGCTGATCTCGCCGCCGGCACGACCGTGGTGAGCCTCTTGTTCTTATTTTCTTTCTAAAATAAAAAAAATTCTTACTTGTATGATTTAGATAGATACTTGTATAATTTTCTTACTTTTATTATTGTTTGTTATTATATAGTGCGATGGTTTTGGTATCCGCCCCCGTCGGCCCTCGTCCTGTCTATGATTCGGATGTGGTATATATTATATTTTATAACTATTTGGTTCATTTATTGTTTATGAAAATTATGCCGACCAACGTGACATAGATATTGTTATCTAGGAGGTATGTGAACCGGAAATTCCAACCGACCCTATTGTCGAGAGGTTAAATTTAGTTGAAGAAGAAAATAATTACTTGAAGGAAAAAATAAAAAAAATTGAGGAGGAGAAGATGATATTGGAGTTGCATGTTGCGGATGTCGTCGATGGTCACAAGATCAAGATGGATGCAATGCGCTTGAAGATTAGAAAGATTACAAAATATGCCATTCATACCGAGGCTTGGTATCATTATGCCGTTGGATCAATTGTTACCTTGCTTGCGATAATGATCGCATTTGTTGTTGCATTGAAATGTTTTACATAGTTTCAATGTATGGTTTAATTAGATGCTCTGGAGAACTATGTATGCAGTTTGGTTTTAATGTGATTATGAACTTCTATTAATTTGGTCACTTATCTATTCATGATGTTCTGTAATGGTTTTTGACACACTTAATTATATATAATGCACGCAGATGAACCGGCAATGGATGTACAGTAACAGACGCACCTCCGAGTACATTGAGGGCCTGCATAATTTTCTCGCAGTGGCTGAGGCAAACAAGCTGAATGGTTTTATGTGTTGTCCATGCCCTAGCTGTGGGAATACGAGGTCTTACTCTGACTCAAAAACCCTTCACACCCACCTGCTTTATAAGGGTTTCATGCCACACTATAATGTTTGGATCAAGCACGGAGAAATAGGGGTTATGATGGAAGACAACGAAGAAGAGGATGATGACAACTATGTGCCCCCTGAATACGGTGATGCTGCAACGGGGGAAGCTGAAGATCAAGAGGAACCAGACGATATGCCCGATGATGATCTCCGCCGGGTCATTGTTGATGCAAAGAGGTAGTGCAAAAGTGAAAAGGAGAAGCTGAAGTTCGATCACATGTTAGAGAATCACCAAAAAGGGTTGTACCCCAATTGCGAAGATGGCAACACAAAGCTCGGTACCGTACTGGAATTGCAGCAGTGGAAGGCAGAGAATGCTGTGCCTGACAAAGGATTTGACAAGCTACTGAAAATATTGAAGAAGAAGCTTTCAAAGGATAACGAATTGCCCGACAGTACGTACACAGTAAAGAAGGTCGTATGCCCTCTAGGATTGGAGGTGCAGAAGATACATGCATGCCCTAATGACTGCATCCTCTACCGCGGTGCGTACGAGGATTTGAACGCATGCCCGGTATGCGGTGCATTGCGGTATAAGATCAGACGAGATGACCCTGGTGATGTTGACGGCGAGCCCCCCAGGAAGAGGGTTCCTGCGAAGGTGATGTGGTATGCTCCTATAATACCACGGTTGAAACGTCTGTTTAGAAACAAAGAGCATGCCAAGTTGATGCGATGGCACAGAGAGGACCGTGAGAAAGACGGGAAGTTGAGAGCACCCGCTGACGGGCCACAGTGGAGAAAAATCAAGAGAAAGTACTGGGAGGAGTTTGCAGGTGACGCAAGGAACATATGGTTTGGTTTAAGCGCAGATGGCATTAATCCTTTTGGGGAGCAGAGCAGCAATCACAGCACCTGGCCCGTGACTCTATGTATCTATAACCTTCCTCCTTGGTTGTGCATGAAGCGGAAGTTCATTATGATGCCAGTACTCATCCAAGGCCCTAAGCAACCCGGCAACGACATTGATGTGTACCTAAGGCCATTAGTTGAAGAACTTTTACAGCTGTGGAATGGAAACGATGTACCTGTGTGGGATGAGCATAGACAGGAGGAATTTGACCTGCATGCGTTGCTGTTTGTAACCATCAATGATTGGCCTGCTCTCAGTAACCTTTCAGGACAGACAAACAAGGGATACCACACATGCACACACTGTTTAGCTGACACCGAAAGTATATACCTGGACAAATGCAGGAAGAATGTGCACCTGGGGCATCGTCGATTTCTTCTGACCAACCATCAATGTTGAAAGAAAGGCAAGCATTTCAAAGGCGAGGCAGATCACCGGAAGAAGCCCACCATGCGTACCGGTGATCACGTACTTGCTATGGTCAATGATTTACACGTAATCCTTGGAAAGGGTCCCGGCGGACTATCTGTTCCGAATGACGCTGAGGGACGTGCACCCATGTGAAAGAAGAAATCTATATTTTGGGACCTACCCTACTGGAAAGACCTAGAGGTCCGCTCTTCAATCGACGTGATGCATGTGACAAAGAACCTTTGCGTGAACCTGCTAGGCTTCTTGGGCATGTATGGGAAGACAAAAGATACACCGGAGGCACGGAGGACCTGCAACGTTTGCACGAAAAAGACGGCATGCCTCCAAAGCAGTATGAAGGTCCTGCCAGCTACGCTCTTACCAAAGAAGAGAAGGAAATCTTCTTTGAATGCCTGCTCAGTATGAAGGTCCCGTCTGGCTTCTCGTCGAATATAAAGGGAATAATAAATATGGCAGAGAAAAAGTTCCAGAACCTAAAGTCTCATGACTGCCACGTGATTATGAAGCAACTGCTTCCGGTTGCATTGAGGGGGCTTCTACCGAAAAACGTTCGATTATCCATTGTGAAGCTATGTGCATTCCTCAATGCAATCTCTCAGAAGGTGATCGATCCAGAAATCCTACCAAGGCTAAGGAGTGATGTGGCGCAATGTCTTGTCAGTTTCGAGCTGGTGTTCCCACCATCCTTCTTCAATATCATGACGCACATCCTAGTTCATCTAGTCGACGAGATTGTCATTCTGGGCCCTGTATTTCTACACAATATGTTCCCCTTTGAGAGGTTCATGGGAGTCCTAAAGAAATATGTCCGTAACCACACTAGGCCAGAAGGAAGCATCTCCATGGGCCATCAAACAGAGGATGTCATTGGGTTTTGTGTTGACTTCATTCCTGGCCTTAAGAAGATTGGTCTCCCTCAATCGCGGTATGAGGGGAGACTGACTGGAAAAGACACGCTAGGAGGGGACTCAATAATATGTAGGGACGGGCATTCTTGGTCTCAAGCACACTACACAGTTCTATAGAACTCTACCTTGGTGACCCCGTATGTCGATGAACACAAGAACATTCTGCGCTCCAAACACCCGGAGCTGTGTGATGACTGGATTACATGTGAACACATCAGGACTTTCGGCAGTTGGTTGGAAACACGTCTCAGAGGTGACAACACTGTTTCTGATGAGCTGTACTCGTTGTCCAGGGGACCATCTTCGACTGTATTGACTTACAAAGGATAGGAGATAAATGGGAATACATTTTACACGATCGCCCAAGATCAAAAGAGCACCAACCAAAACAGCGGTGTCCGCTTTGATGCAGCAACCAAGAGGGGAAAGGACACATATTATGGTTACATAGTGGACATATGGGAACATGACTACGAACATGATTTTAAGGCCCTTTGTTTAAGTGCAAATGGGTCAATATGTCAGGAGGCGGGGTACAGGTAGACTCACAGTACGGAATGACAACAGTGGATCTGAACAATCTTGGGTATACAGACGAACCATTCGTCCTAGCCAATGATGTGGCGCAGGTTTTCTATGTGAAGGACATGTCTACCAAACCGAGAAAAAGAAAAGATAAGGAAGCGAATACATCATATGATGAGCCAAAAGCGCCACATAGTTCTTTCAGGAAAAAGAGACATCGTGGGATTGGAGGGCAAGACAGACATGTCTGAAGATTATGAAAAGTTTCATGAAATTCCTCCCTTCAAAGTCAAGGCTGACCCAAGCACCCTGTTAAGCGATGAAGAATATCCATGGTTACGGCGCAATAAGCAAAGGACACAAGCGAAGAAAAAGTGAAGACTTTCTCTCCACAACTATTATGATGATGCCTTTGATCTAGATTATCACTGCAGTTACATGTGAAGAAATGAAATGCCTTTTGTAACAGACGAGTTTCTGGAAACCCTGATACTTCGAAACAGATTGTCCGTTTTGTACACGAAGTGCATCCAGTTTTTGCCGTAACCCTCTCAACTTTTTAGCACATGCTATGTGGGTGAAATGATGATACCATGCCAATTTTCAGCCTCTTCAGAGTTCATTTGAAGTGCTTTTCAATTTCAGGGTCATATAGCTCAAAAAGATCAGTAAATGCATGAAAAATAACAAAATAAAGTCAGAAAGGGTTGAAAATTGATGATGTGGCTTTGGATGGTGCATTTTGAACACAAAAAATTTCTGGAGTTCAAATAAGTTCAAAAAAAATGAAATCCCTTTGTAACAGACGGGTTTCCGTATGAAACCCTGATACTTCGAAAGAGATTGTCCGTTTTGTACACGAAGTGCATCCAGTTTTTGCCGTAACCCTCTCAACTTTTTAGCACATGCTATGTGGGTGAAATGATGATACCATGCCAACTTTCAACCTTTTCAGAGTTTATTTGAAGTGCTTTTCAATTTCAGGGTCATATAGCTCAAAAAAACGAGTAAATGCATGAAAAATAACAAATTAAGTCAGAAAGGGTTGAAAATTAATGATGTTGTTTTGAATGGTGCATTTTGAACACACAAAAAGTATGGAGTTCAAATAAGTTCAAAAAAATAAAATCCCTTTGTAACAGACGAGTTTCCATATGAAACCGTGATACTTCGAAAGAGATTGTCCGTTTTGTACACGAAGTGCATCTAGTTTTGCCGTAACCCTCTCAACTTTATAGAACATGCTATGTGGGTGAAATGATGATACCATGCCAACTTTCAACCTTTTCAGAGTTCATTTGTAGTGCTTTTCAATTTCAGGGTCATATAGCTCAAAAATATCAGTAAATGCATGAAAAATAACAAATGAAGTCAGAGAGGGTTGAAAATTGATGATGTGGCTTTGAGTGGTGCATTTTGAACACACAAAAAGTCTGGAGTTCAAATAAGTTCAAAAAAATGAAATCCCTTTGTAACAGACGAGTTTTCGTTCGAAACCCTGATACTTCGAAAGAGATTGTCCGTTTTGTACACGAAGTGCATCCAGTTTTTGCCGTTACCCTCTCAACTTTTTAGCACATGCTATGTGGGTGAAATGATGATACCATGCCAACTTTCAACCTTTTCAGAGTTCATTTGTAGTGCTTTTCAATTTCAGGGTCATATAGCTCAAAAAAATCAGTAAATGCATGAAAAATAACAAATGAAGTCAGAAAGGGTAGAAAATTAATGTTGTGGCTTTGGATGGTGCATTTTGAACACACAAAAAGTTTGGAGTTCAAATAAGTTCAAAAAAATGAAATCCCTTTGTAACAGACGAGTTTTCGTTCGAAACCCTGATACTTCGAAAGAGATTGCCCGTTTTGTACACGAAGTGCATCCAGTTTTTGCCGTAACCCTCTCAACTTTTTAGCACATGCCATGTGGGTGAAATGATGATACCATGCCAACTTTCAACCTTTTCAGAGTTCATTTGTAGTGCTTTTCAATTTCAGGGTCATTTAGCGCAAAAAGAATGAACTAATAGCAAAAAGAATGAACTAGAAAACTTTTATGAAACTCTAATAGCAAAAATAATGAAATAAAAGAATGAACTAGAAAACTTTAATGAAACTCTAATAGCAAAAAGAATGAACTAGAAAACTTTTATGAAACTCTAAAAGCAAAAGGAATCAACTAAAAAGCTTTTATAAACCTCTAGTATTTTTGAAACTAAAATTATATACAATTTATGCAACTAAAATTATCAAAGTATTTTTTGTTCAAAACATTAATAGCAAAAAGAATTTTCATAAAGATTTTTTTTGGTAGAAACTTTAATAGCAAACTAATATAACAAAATCTGTTTTTGATTAAAACACACATTTCAAATAACCTAAAAATTACCAAATTGAATTTAATGATAAAACACAGTAATATTAAATAGCAGGAAAAACAATCACTCAAAAATCTATTTTTATAGTAAAGTTATTCACAAACTAGTGATTCACACAAATTTCAAAAAAAAATCAAATTTAAACTATTCAAATTGGAAAACTAATGGCACTAACAGAAAGTTTATAATTTTTATTACCTAAAATTAAAAAGAATCACTGAAAAATAGTAAGTATTTTGCTGTAAGTAGAAAAAAAATAAAGCAAAAAAGAAAACAAAAAAATTAGAAAAAAAATAAAAAAATGCCACCTACTGGGCCACCACGGCCTGAATACGACTAGAAACCCAACCATGGGCCAGGATTGAGGTACGCAGCAGGCCCAGTAGGCCCACAGGCAAGGAGTGACATATTAGGTCCGAAAGCCTGAAGTTGAGAGGAGCTCGAGAGGGTGGGCGCAGCAGCGCTTATAAACCACTCTCGAGCACTCACAACTAGCAAGGTGAGACTAAACATCCCACCGCACCGCGCCAGCGCAGGGCCTTTTGTCCCGGTTGGTAGCACCAACCGGGACGAAAGGGGTGCGTTGGTACCAGTTCGTGGCACCAACCGGGACCAATGCCCCCCTTTATTCCCGGTTGGTGCCACCAACCGGGACCAAAGGTCTCTGTTTCCCGCCCTTTGGGCTGCTGAAAACTGACCTTTGGTCCCGGTTCATGACACCAACCGGGACTAAAGGGGGGCATTGGTCCCGGTTGGTGCCACGAACCGGGACCAATGCTTCGTCTATATAAGCAGCACTTGTCAAAATTTTCATTCAGTTCGTCTTCGATCCCTCCGACGACGCCGCCAGGCTGACCCTCTGCCCCGCCGTCGCTGTCGTCGCCCCTGCCTCCGACGCCGTCGCCGCGCCGCCCCTGCCACGAGCCCTCGTCGCCGCGCCGCCCCTGCCCGAGCCCTCGTCGCGGCGCCGCCCCTGCCCCTCGCCGTCACCGCCCCCCTGCCCCTGCCCCGATGCCTCCCTCTGTGAGCACCGCGCCCCTGCCCTGCCCCGCCGCCGCCGCCGTGCTTTTTTTTTGTTATATATGCTATTTTTTTGTTCATATATAATGTATATATATATATGTATGTGGCTATGTATGTATGGATGTTCATAAAATTGTTTTGTTTATATATGTATTAATTGTTTTGTTCATAGCATTTTTTTTATATGATGAATTTTTTTCATAGCCATATATATGTATGTGGCTATATGTATGTATATATGGATGTTCATAGAATTTTTTTTATATGTATGTGGCTATATGTATATGTCGTTGTCAATATAGCCCCTCCCCGATAACTTCGACATGAGAGGGGGGGGGGGTCGATACCCCTTCCCCGATAACATTTTTTATATGATGATTTTTTTTTCATAGCCATATATATGTATGTGGCTATATGTTATGTATGTATGGATGTTCATAGGATTTTTTATATGTATGTCATTGTCGATATAGCCCCTCCCGATAACTTCGACATGAGGGGGGGGGGTCGATATACCCCCTCCCCGATAACATTTTTTTCTAAGTTACTAAGGTAAAATGTTCACCCCCCTCTCGATATACCAGGCGACCAACTCTCGAGGCCACCCAAACCCTAGAAAAAAAGCGTTGTCGATCTCCTACCCCCTCCCGCCCCTACCTGACAAACTCTCGAGGCCACCCAAACCACACTAGAAGAAAACTCCGGTAACTTCGACATGAGGGGGGACGTCGATCAACCCCCTCTCGCCCAAACAAGTCTATGTATCATTTTATATCGCGGTGGACATATATCAAAGTTTGATCATATGTCAAAGTTTGAATTTTGACATATGAAACATTTGATCATATGTCAAAGTTTGAATTTTGACATATGCAACATTTGATCATATGTGAAAGTTTGAATTTTGACATATATAGATTTATCAAGAATGCCCCCATTATGGATGTGCACAAGTTGATCCAATTTTTTTCTGATCTCATCTATATATATATTCTTCTATATGTCACGTTGTCTGTCAAAGTATTGAAGAAATCCATGGCTTCATCATTAGCCGGAAGTAACAGGCGTATGATGCTACGAAGCTCTTCAAAGTTGTTTTGGAGCGGAGTTCCGGATAGAATAATTCGCTTTTTGGTACGAATTTCAGCAAAGGCCTTCCAAATAGCGATATTCGGAAGGCTCTTGCTGAACTTCATACCAAAAATCTAATTATCCTATCCGGGACTCCGTTCCAAAACAATTTTGGAGAGCTTCGTACCATTATGCGCCTGTTACTTACGGCTAATGATGAAGCAATGGTTTTCTTGAATCCTTTGACACTGACAACCTGACATATAGAAGGGTAGATGAGATCAGAAAAAATATGGACCATTTTCTGCACATCCAGAATGGCGCCATTTTGTTATATCCGTTGTTTGACATTCATGAGAGAGGCGGTCCGGACGTCGGACATTCATGAGAGAACTCCGGTAACTCTTCAACATGAGGGGGGACGTTGATCAACCCCCTCTCGCCCGACCAAACCCTAGAAGCGTCGAGGCCACCCCAAACCCTAGAAGCGTTGTCGAGGCAACCCCAAACCCTAGAAGTGTCGAGGCCACCCAAATTTACCAAGTTAAAAGAGCGTTGTCGAGGCCACCCCAAACCCTAGAAGCGTTGTCGAGGCCACCCCAAACCGTAGAAGCGTCGAGGCCACTAATTAATATTCCTTGTTGTGATTAGCTAGCTAGGTCTATGTTTGCCACTAATATATCCATCTCTCATGTTTGTATATTAATTGCCATGTTGTAATATTTGCAGAAACTATGGATCAACAAAGAGACTTGGAAACAGGCAGTTGTTGGGGGACATAATCCTCGGTGGAGGTGATGTCTTGTCGTATCTCAACGACACCGATGGTCTGGAAGGAGAGGGTGAAGGCTCCGGTGATCGAACGATGGAGGAGGAAGGACATGATCATGATGGCTCCGGTGACCGAATGCCGGAGGACGAAGGAGACCATGATGATGGCTCCGGTGATCGAACGGAGGAGGGAGCTATTGCAAAGTCCGGCGAGGTATATATATTAATTAAGCCTGTGCTGACTAGCTAATTGGTGCATTAATTGTTTTGGTATGTACATATATTAACTCTTCTTTCTTCTTTTAAAGCCCTCCGGATCGAGCCAAACTTCGGTAATGAGACGAGGCCCGAAGAAAAGGTTGCGTCAGGATGAAAGGTTCATGATCACAGCAATCGCGAATGATGGCCAGCCGATTGAACCGAGGCGGACCAAGGATGCATTTTCTGCTCAGTGCGGAGCTATTGTTAGGGACAGCATCCCGATCAGCATCCAGCTATGGAATGAGCCTAAGAAGAACGAAGACCCTCAAGTTTCTTATGTCACCGATAGACAGAAAGATGATCTTTGGACCTCGCTGAAGGCAAATTTCACCCTACCGCCAGAGGAGGATCCGGGTAAGCCAGTTATAGAGCCATTGGTCAAGGCGTGTGCTCTTAAGAAGATGGCAGATCTATTCAGGGGGTGGAAGAATGAGTTGAAATCAACATTTGTCGACAAAGGGAAGACTCCAGAATTCACCGGCCGATTTAAGAAGATAAGAGATCACTGGCCCACATTTCTGGCCTACAAGACATCGGACAAGAGTAAGAAGATGTCAGAGACAAATAAGATAAATGCTGCAAAGAAGAAGTTTCACCATCGCACGGGGTCAGGTGGCTACCTCAAAGCCCGGCCTTTGTGGGAAAGGCTGAGCAAGACCTGCTTGCTAAAGGGGTCGAACCAGAGACATTGAACTGGCCAGACCGTTCAAGGACTTGGTTCTTCGGGGTTGGGGGAAACTTGGACCCTGAAACAGGGAAGTGCCGTTGGACGGAAGAGCAACTTGAAATACCCGTCAAGAAGCTTCAGAAGTGTATCGCCGCAGCGCAGCAAGGGACGTTCGTTCCCGACAGAGAGAATGACGAGCTCACCGAGGCCCTCGGGAATCCTGAGCACCCTGTACGAACACGAGGCACGCCAGGCTCCGTTGCGTGGAAGGTTGGGTTTCCCGGCGCAAGCGGTTACAAAACCCAGCAGAGGAAGAGGAAACTGGAGGAGAGTGAACTGCAGAAGCTGAATGCAAGGGTACAAAAGCTAGAGGAACAAGTTGAGAGCCAGCGAGGTGCCGGAGCTACCCCTGAAGCTACCCCGCCATCTCAGCGGAGAAGCAGCGTGGCTTCCACCGAGCTCGTTCAGCAGCCTGACTTCACGGCTCCTAGCTACCCCGTGGATGCTATCACGGAGGCTCAGCATTGCCAGCTTATGATGCAATGGCAGCACCTCAAAGTCAAGGCTGCTGTCGGCTCTGTTGCACCTCCTGAACTCGACGCAACTTTTCACTGTCGTCCGATTCCACAAGGCTATGCTGTTGTGATGGTGGATGAAGTAACAGAGGGATTTGAGGAGCTCTAGCTTGACCACCCTACAGGTCAAGGGGATACTCAGCTGGGTCTTACTCTGAAGACTCCATGTCTATGGCGGAAGGAGCACATCAAGCTTCCGAACTGGACGCCCCCGCCTCCGGCGAGTCAGGGCACTCCGCCTCCTCCTCCTCCTCCGGCGAGTGATCAGGGCACTCCGCCTCCTTCTCCAGCTGCTCCGGCGCGTGAGGGCGGCACTCCGCCTCCTTCTCCGCCTGCTCTAGCGTGTCCGAGCAGCCCACCTCCTCCTCCGCCTCGTCAGCAACGGCGGAAGACAGAAGCCGCCACTCCGGTTGCTCCGGCGCGTCGGAGCACTCCGCCTCCTTCTACTACTCGTCAGCAGCAACGGAAGAGAGACGCCACCGCTCCGGCGTCTAGCAGTACAGCCAGAGGCGGGAGGCAATACAGATTTGGTCCATCTCTCAAGCCTCTAGAGAAGTTACCATACGAGATGACCGAGGACGAAAACTCAAAGATTTGTAAAGCCCAAGTGAAGGACTTTTTTGCAAAGAAACATCCACTCCGGAGGAGAAGATAGATCCGGTGAAATTGAAGCGCACTTTGGATGCCCTGAAGCGACCACCACCGCCTCCGCCGCAAACCAACTATGAGCGCATTATTGAAAGGACATATAAGGAAGCGGAGCGGTCGGGAAGTACTTGCAGTGATCGAAGGTTAGCAGAATGAAGAAATGGGAAAAAAATTCCCCAGCTCGGCGAACAAGTGAACCAATCGTGCCCCCCGCTCAAGGTTGTTGGGGAACGTAGTAATTTCAAAAAATTTCCTACGCATACGCAGGATCATGGTGATGCATAGCAACGAGAGGGGAGAGTGTGTCCACGTACCCTCGTAGACCGAAAGCGGAAGCGTTAGCACAACGCGGTTGATGTAGTCGTACGTCTTCACGATCCGACCGATCCAAGTACCGAACGCACGGCACCTCCGAGTTCAGCGCACGTTCAGCTCGATGACGTCCCGCGAACTCCGATCCAGCAGAGCTTCACGAGAGAGTTCCGTCAGCACGACGGCGTGATGACGGTGATGATGTTGCTACCGACGCAGGGCTTCGCCTAAGCACCGCTACGATATGACCGAGGTGGTATATGGCGGAGGGGGGCACCGCACACGGCTGGGAAAGATCAACAGATCAACTTCTGTCTATGGGGTGCCCCCTGGCCACGTATATAAAGGATGGAGGGAGGAGGAGGCCGGCCCTCATAGGGCGCGCCAAAGTGTGGAGTCCCACTAGGACTCCCTAGTCCTAGTAGGATTCCACCTCCCACATGGAATAGGAAAAGGGGAAGGGAGAAGGAGAAGGAAGGAAGGGGGCGCCCCCTTTCCCTAGTCCAATTCGGACCAGTCCATGGGGAAGGGGCGCAGCCACCCTTGAGGCCTTTCTCTCCTTTCCCGTATGGACCATTAAGGCTCAATACGAATTCCCGTAATTCTCCGGTACTCCGAAAAATAACCGAATCACTCGGAACCTTTCCGATGTCCGAATATAGCCTTCCAATATATCGATCTTTACCTCTCGACCATTTCGAGACTCTTCGTCATATCCTCGATCTCATCCGGGACTCCGAACAAACGTCGGTCATCAAATCACATAAACTCATAATACCGATCGTCACCGAACTTCAAGCGTGCGGACCCTACGAGTTCGAGAACTATGTAGATATGACCGAGACACGTCTCCGGTCAATAACCAATAGCGGAACCTGGATGCTCATATTGGCTCCCACATATTCTACGAAGATCTTTATCGGTCAAACCGCATAACAACATACGTTGTTCCCTTTGTCATCGGTATGTTACTTGCCCGAGATTCGATCGTCGGTATCTCAATACCTAGTTCAATCTCGTTACCGGCAAGTCTCTTTACTCGTTCCGTAATACATCATCTCGCAACTAACTCATTAGTTACAATGCTTGCAAGGCTTATAGTGATGTGCATTACCGAGTGGGCCCAGGGATACCTCTCCGACAATCGGAGTGACAAATCCTAATCTCGAAATACGCCAACTCAACAAGTACCTTCGGAGACACCTGTAGAGCACCTTTATAATCACCCAGTTACGTTGTGACGTTTGGTAGCACACAAAGTGTTCCTCTGGTAAACGGGAGTTGCATAATCTCATAGTTATAGGAACATGTATAAGTCATGAAGAAAGCAATAGCAACATACTAAATGATCAAGTGCTAAGCTAACGGATTGGGTCAAGTCAATCACATCATTCTCCTAATGATGTGATCCCATTAATCAAATGACAACTCATGTCTATGGCTAGGAAACATAACCATCTTTGATCAACGAGCTAGTCAAGTAGAGGCATACTAGTGACACTCTGTTTGTCTATGTATTCACACATGTATCATGTTTCCAGTTAATACAATTCTAGCATGAATAATAAACATTTATCATGATATAAGGAAATAAAATAATAACTTTATTATTGCCTCTAGGGCATATTTGCTTCAGTCTCCCACTTGCACTAGAGTCAATAATCTAGTTCGCCATGTGATTAACACCAATAGTTCACATCGCCATGTGACCAACACCCAAAGGGTTTACTAGAGTCAATAATCTAGTTCACATCGCCATGTGATTAACACCAATAGTTCACATCGCCATGTGACCAACACCCAAAGGGTTTACTAGAGTCAATAATCTAGTTCACATCGCCATGTGATTAACACCCAAAGAGTACTAAGGTGTGATCATGTTTTGCTTGTGAGAGAGGTTTAGTCAACGGGTCTGCCAAATACAGATCCGTATGTATTTTGCAAATTTCTATGTCTACAATGGTCTGCATGGAGCTACTCTAGCTAATTGCTCCCACTTTCAATATGTATCCAGATTGAGACTCAAAGTCATCCAGATCAGTGTTAAAGTTTACATCGACGTAACTCTTTACGACGAACTCTTTATCACCTCCATAACCGAGAAATATTTCCTTAGTCCTCTTAGGTAACTAAGGATAACTTTGACCGCTATCCAGTGATCCACTCCTGGATCACTATCGTACCTCCTTGCTAAACTCATAACAAGGCACACAACTGGTCTGGTACATAGCATGCCATACTTTATAGAACCTATGCCTGAGGCATAGGGAATGACTTTCATTCTCTTTCTATCTTCTGCCGTGGTCGGGTTTTGAGTCTTACTCAATTTTACACCTTCTAATACAGGCAAGAACTCCTTCTTTGACTGTTCCATTTTGAACAACTTCAAAATGTTGTCAAGGCATGTACTCATTGAAAAAATCTTATCAAGCATCTTGATCTATCTCTATAGATCTTGATGCTCAATATGTAAGCAGCTTCACCGAGGTCTTTATTTTGAAAAACTCCTTTCAAACACTCCTTTATGCTTTCCAGAAAAATTCTACATCATTTCCGATCAACAATATGTCAGTCACATATACTTATCAGAAAGGCTGTAGTGCTCCCACTCACTTTCTTGTAAATACAGGCTTCACCGTAAGTCTGTATAAAACCATATGCTTTGATCACTTCATCAAAACGTATATTCCAACTCTGAGATACTTGCACCAGTCCATAGATGGATCGCTGGAGCTTGCACATTTTGTTAGCACCTTTAGGATTGACAAAAACCTTCTGGTTGCATCATATACAACTTCTTATTTAAAAAATCCATTAAGGAATGTAGTTTTTGACATCCATTTGCCAGATTTCATAAAATGTGACAATTGCTAACATGATTCGGACAGACTTAAGCATCGCTACGAGTGAGAAAATCTCATCGTAGTCAACACCTTGAACTTGTCGAAAAAACCTTTTGCGACAATTTGAGCTTTGTAGATAGTAACACTACTATCAGCGTCCGTCTTCCTCTTGAAGATCCATTTATTCTCAATGGCTTGCTGATCATCGAGCAAGTCAACCAAAGTCCATACTTTGTTCTCATACATGGATCCCATCTCAGATTTCATGGCCTAAAGCCATTTTGCGGAATCTGGGCTCATCATCGCTTCCTCATAGTTCGTAGGTTCGTCATGGTCTAGTAACATGACCTCCAGAACAGGATTACCGTACCACTCTGGTGCGGATCTTACTCTGGTTGACCTACGAGGTTCGGTAGTAACTTGATCTGAAGTTTCATGATCATCATCATTAGCTTCCTCACTAATTGGTGTAGAAGTCACAGGAACCGGTTTCTGTGATGAACTACTTTCCAATAAAGGAGCAGGTACAGTTACCTTATCAAGTTCTACTTTCCTCCCACTCACTTCTTTCGAGAGAAACTCCTTCTCTAGAAAGGATCCATTCTTAGCAACGAAAGTCTTGCCTTCGGATCTGTGATAGAAGGTGTACCCAACTGTCTCTTTTGGGTATCCTATGAAGACACATTTCTCCGACTTGGGTTCGAGCTTATCAGGTTGAAGCTTTTTCACATAAGCATCGCAGCCCCAAACTTTAAGAAACGACAACTTTGGTTTCTTGCCAAACCACA
Source organism: Thinopyrum elongatum (assembly GCA_011799875.1). Classification (NCBI taxonomy): domain Eukaryota; kingdom Viridiplantae; phylum Streptophyta; class Magnoliopsida; order Poales; family Poaceae; genus Thinopyrum; species Thinopyrum elongatum. Next base: position 715,323,262 of record CM022303.1, on the reverse strand, counting down.
GTTCATAAGGAGTCGTCTCAATGGATTTAGATGGTGCCCTATTTAACGTGAATGCAGCTGTCTCTAATGCATAGCCCCAAAACGATAATGGTAAATCGGTAAGAGACATCATAGATCGCACCATATCCAATACAGTACGATTATGACGTTCGGACACACCATTACGCTGTGGTGTTCCAGGTGGCGTGAGTTGCGAAACTATTCCGCATTGTTTTAATTTGATGGCCAAACTCGTAACTCAAATATTCGCCTCTGCAATCAGATCGTAGAAACTTTATTTTCTTGTTACGATGATTCTCTACTTCACTCTGAAATTCTTTTGAACTTTTCAAATGTTTCAGACTTATGTTTCATCAAGTAGATATACCCATATCTGCTCAAATCATCTGTGAAGGCCAGAAAATAACGATACCCACCGTGAGCCTCAACACTCATCGGACCGCATACATCGATATGTATTATTTCCAATAAGTCATTAGCTCGCTCCATTGTTCCGGAGAACGGAGTCTTAGTCATCTTGCCCATCAGGCATGGTTCGCAAGCATCAAATGATTCATAATCAAGTGATTCCAAAATTCCATCCGAATGGAGTTTCTTCATGCGCTTTACAACAATATGACCTAAACGGCAGTGCCACAAAATATGTTGCATTATCATTATCAACTTTGCATCTTTTGGCATCAATATTATGAATATGTGTATCACTACGATCGAGATTCAATAAACCATTTATATTGAGTGTATGACCATAGAAGGTTTTATTCATTTAAACAGAACAACAATTATTCTCTGACTTAAATGAATAACCGTATCGCAATAAACATGATCCAATCATATTCATGCTCAACGCAAGTACCAAATAACATTTATTTAGGTCCAACACTAATCCTGAAGGTAGAGGGAGTGTGCGATGATGATCTTATCAACCTTGGAATCACTTCCAACACACATCGTCACCTCGCCCTCAACTAGTCTCTGTTCATTTTGTAACTCCTGTTTCGAGTTACTAATCATAGCAACTGAACCAGTATCAAATACCCAGGGGCTACTATGAACACTAGTAAGGTACACATAAATAACATGTATATCATATATACTTTTTGTTCACTTTGCCATCATTCTTATCCGCCAAATACTTGGGGCATTTCCGCTTCCAATGACCAGTCCCTTTGCAGTAGAAGCACTCAGTTTCAGGCTTGTGTCTAGACTTGGGATTCTTCTCGGGAGCAGCAACTTGCTTGACGTTCTTCTTGAAGTTCCCCTTCTTTCCCTTGCCCTTTTACTTGAAACTAGTGGTCTTGTCATCATCAACACTTGATGCTTTTCTTGATTTCTACCTTAGCCGATTTCAGCATCGCCAAGAGCTCGGGAATCGTTTTCGTCATCCCTTGCATATTATAGTTCATCACGAAGTTCCAGTAACTTGGTGATAGTGACTAGAGAACTCTGTCAATCACTATCTTTATCTGGAAGATAAACTCCCACTTGATTCAAGCGATTGTAGTGCTCAGACATTCTGAGCACATGCTCACTGGTTGAGCTATTCTTCTTCATCTTGTAGGCAAAGTATTTGTCAGAGGTCTCATACCTCTCGACATGGGCATGAGTCTGAAATACCAATTTCATCTCTTTGGAACATCTCATATGCTCCATGGCGTTCAAAACGTTTTTGAAGTCCCGGTTCTAAGCCGTAAAGCATGGTGCACTAATTATCAAGTAGTCATCATATCGAGCTTGCCAAACGTTCATAACGTCTGCATCTGCTCCTGCAATAGGTCTGTCATTTAGCGGTGCATCAAGGACATAATTCTTCTGTGCAGCAATGAGGATAATCCTCAGATCACGGAAGCAGTCCGCATCATTGCTACTATCATCTTTCAACTTAGTTTTCTCTAGGAACATATCATAAATAAAAATTGGGAAGCTATACACGAGCTATTGATCTACAACATAGATATGCAAATACTATCAGGACTAAGTTCATGATAAATTAAAGTTCAATTAATCATATTACTCAAGAACTCCCACTTAGATAGACATCTCTCTAATCATCTAAGTGATCACGTGATCCAAATCAACTAAATCATAACCGATCATCACGTGAAATGGAGTAGTTTTCAATGGTGAACATCACTATGTTGATCATATCTACTATATGATTCACGCTCGACCTTTCGGTCTCAGTGTTCCGAGGCCATATCTGCATATGCTAGGCTCGTCAAGTTTAACCCGAGTATTCTGCGTGTGCAAAACTGGCTTGCACCCATTGTAGATGAACGTTGAGCTTATCACACCCGATCATCACGTGGTGTCTCGGCACGACGAACTTTGGCAACGGTGCATACTCAGGGAGAACACTTATACCTTGAAATTTAGTGAGAGATCATCTTATAATGCTACCGTCGATCTAAGCAAAATAAGATGCATAAAAGATAAACATCACATGCAATCAATATAAGTGATATGATATGGCCATCATCATCTTGTGCTTGTGATCTCCATCTCCGAAGCACCGTCATGATCACCATCGTCACCGGCGCGACACCTTGATCCCCATCGTAGCATCGTTGTCGTCTCGCCAACTATTGCTTCTTACGACTATCGCTACCGCTTAGTGATAAAGCAAAGCAATTACAGGGCGATTGCATTGCATACAATAAAGCGACAACCATATGGCTCCTGCCATTTGCCGATAACTCTGTTACAAAACATGATCATCTCATACAATAAAATTTAGCATCATGTCTTGACCATATCACATCACAGCATGCCCTGCAAAAACAAGTTAGACGTCCTCTACTTTGTTGTTGCAAGTTTTACGTGGCTGCTATGGGCTGAGCAAGAACCGTTCTTTCCTACGCATCAAAACCACAACGATAGTTCGTCAAGTTAGTGCTGTTTTAACCTTCTCAAGGACCGGGCGTAGCCACACTCGGTTCAACTAAAATTGGAGAAACTGACACCCGCCAGCCACCTTTGTGCAAAGCACGTCGGTAGAACCAGTCTCGCGTAAGCGTACGCGTAATGTCGGTCCGGGCCGCTTCATCCAACAATACCGCCGAACCAAAGTATGACATGCTGGTAAGCAGTATGACTTGTATCGCCCACAACTCACTTGTGTTCTACTCGTGCATATAACATCTACGCATAAAACCAGGCTCGGATGCCACTGTTGGGGAACGTAGTAATTTCAAAAAAATTCCTACGCACATGCAGGATCATGGTGATGCATAGCAACGAGAGGGGAGAGTGTGTCCACGTACCCTCGTAGACCGAAAGCGGAAGCGTTAGCACAACGCGGTTGATGTAGTCGTCCGTCTTCACGATCCGACCGATCCAAGTACCGAATGCACGGCACCTCCGAGTTCAGCACACGTTCAGCTCGATGACGTCCCGCGAACTCCGATCCAGCAGAGCTTCACGGGAGAGTTCCGTCAGCACGACGGCGTGATGACGGTGATGATGTTGCTACCGACGCAGGGCTTCGCCTAAGCACCGCTACGATATGACCGAGGTGGTATATGGTGGAGGGGGGCACCGCACACGGCTGGGAAAGATCAACAGATCAACTTCTGTCTATGGGGTGCCCCCTGGCCACGTATATAAAGGATGGAGGGAGGAGGAGGCTGGCCCTCATAGGGCGCGCCAAAGTGTGGAGTCCTACTAGGACTCCCTAGTCCTAGTAGGATTCCACCTCCCACATGGAATAGGAAAAGGGGAAGGGAGAAGGAGAAGGAAGGAAGGGGGCGCCCCCTTTCCCTAGTCCAATTCGGACCAGTCCATGGGGAAGGGGCGCAGCCACCCTTGAGGCCTTTCTCTCCTTTCCCGTATGGCCCATTAAGGCCCAATACGAATTCCCGTAATTCTCCGGTACTCCGAAAAATACCCGAATCACTCGGAACCTTTCCGATGTCCGAATATAGCCTTCCAATATATCAATCTTTACCTCTCGACCATTTCGAGACTCCACATCATATCCCCGATCTCATCCGGGACTCCGAACAAACTTCGGTCATCAAATCACATAAACTCATAATACCGATCGTCACCGAACTTTAAGCGTGCGGACCCTACGGGTCCGAGAACTATGTAGATATGACCGAGACACGTCTCCGGTCAATAACCAATAGCGGAACCTGGATGCTCATATTGGCTCCCACATATTCTACGAAGATCTTTATCGGTCAAACCGCATAACAACATACGTTGTTCCCTTTGTCATCGGTATGTTACTTGCCCGAGATTCGATCGTCGGTATCTCAATACCTAGTTCAATCTCGTTACCGGCAAGTCTCTTTACTCGTTCCGTAATACATTATCCCGCAACTAACTCATTAGTTACAATGCTTGCAAGGCTTATAGTGATGTGCATTACCGAGTGGGCCCAGAGATACCTCTCCGACAATCGGAGTGGCAAATCCTAATCTTGAAATACGCCAACTCAACAAGTACCTTCGGAGACACCGGTAGAGCACCTTTATAATCACCCAGTTACGTTGTGACGTTTGGTTGCACACAAAGTGTTCCTCCAATAAACGGGAGTTGCATAATCTCATAGTTATAGGAACATGTATAAGTCATGAAGAAAGCAATAGCAACATACTAAACGATCAAGTGCTAAGCTAACGGATTGGGTCAAGTCAATCACATCATTCTCCTAATGATTTGATCCCGTTAATCAAATGACAACTCATGTCTATGGCTAGGAAACATAACCATCTTTGATCAACGAGCTAGTCAAGTAGGGGCATACTGGTGACACTCTGTTTGTCTATGTATTCACACATGTATCATGTTTCCGGTTAATACAATTCTAGCATGAATAATAAACATTTATCATGATATAAAGAAATAAAATAATAACTTAATTATTGCCTCTAGGGCATATTTCCTTCAAAGGTGTCTAGCGATATCGTCGCTAATCATCCGGGGATGGTGCCCGGTACCAATCCTGCAGATCACCTGCCCGATGATGCACATTTTGATACAATGGAGGTGGACGATTTCAAATACCGGTATGGGAAGCCTCTCGTCAAACCTGGTCATCCTCCTCTAACAACGATGATGCGAAGATTCCATGAGTGGTACATGGACACCTGCAGCAAGTCTGGGAAGGATACTTTGACGCTGAGAGTTAAAGAGGAGCACGACCTCGTTGGAATTGATCTTATGTCTGTTCCATTTGAGGAGTTCTTCCAGTTTTTCAATTAAAAGGTCCTCGATAAAATAATCGTCACTTGCTACTGTCTGTAAGTACTACTTCTGTAATTAAGTCTCTATATATAGCTCAGCTCTTTCATTGCATGTATATATAATTATCCTCACTATATTATGCAGATTGAAGATCGTCGAATGCAGAAAAGCACAAATCTATGATATTGGGTTCATTAACACAAATCTCATAGATGAATGGACGGTTAAATATAATGCCAAAGAAACTGAGGCCAACTTGCTACAATCGTTGCTTCAAAATCAAAACAAAGATAAAATACTCCTTCCTTACAACTTCAAGTGAGTGTTACTGTCTTGTGCATATTCGGTTTCCCTTATTACTCGAGGTTATAGTAATGTAATTGATGAGTTATGCATGCGTGTGCAGCTTCCACTTTATTCTCCTAGAGATTAAGCTTGAGCAGGGACTAGTAACCGTCTTAGACTCGAGACGAAAAGATCCTAAGGAGTATGTGGCCATGACTAAAATGCTCGAGAAGTAAGTTCAATCCATCGTTATCGCACCATATCGGCAACTTTGTTAATTTCCTGATATCAAGTAATTGTTTTCTTTGTCTGGCAGGGTTTGGAAAGAGTTCACCGCAGAAGCTCCGGGACTGCCGAGGAGCTCCGATTTACACACCCGAAAGTAAGTACTACTAGCTAGTTCCGCGCAACTCCCATTGATTCTAGCTAGTTTCATCAATACCATTTAGCATGCTTGCTTATCAGTTTGATTGACCTCTATTTCTTGTTAAGTGGTTGTGGCAGGAAGGCGTGAATGATTTATGTGGATACTACATTTGCGAGTTCATCTGCCACACGACTTGTGAGCGGGGCTACTCTAAAAAAGATTATGAAGTGCGTAAGCAATAATATTCACAATTTTATTTTATTACCATCATTTGTGTTGAGTTTCATTCATATATATGTATTGAACCCCTTCTTCAAATTAGATGTGGCAGATGCGGGATGAACTCCTACCACAAGATCGCATAAAAGCAATTCAAGAGGAATTGGCGGGATTCTTTCTTGACCACGTCATCAATAAAGCCGGAGATTACCATGTGGAACTTGACATCAGATGTTAGGGATTGTAAGAGATCTTATATTGTATATATATAGCTAGTAGCGTCGGATAGATATACGAAAACTTGTTATTCGACCAATCTCTCGGAGAAGGAGAAGGTCGATCACTTCTCTCTGTATATATATATGTTCATGACGATCTTGTATACTTAATGGTTTCCTTCATTTCCTTACTAGCTAGCGTGTTGCGAGTTCTCTCTATACGTATAGTACGTAGCGTCGACCAAGCACGGAGATAAGAGAGGTCACTTCTCTCTATTACGTAGCTAACACAATATATGAAACCCCTAAACTAACCCTACAAAACCCCCAAAAACCCCAAAACCCCCCCTTTAAAAGAAAAAACCCCAGCCCCTGAACTGCTGACGCGTGGATGCTTTTTGGTCCCGGTTGGTGCTACCAACCGGGACAAAAGGCCCTCCTGCCTGGGCAAGCCGCAGCGGCCACGTGGAGCCCCATCTGTCCCGGTTCGTAGGCGAACCGGGACTAAAGGTATTGGGCTTTAGTCCCGACCCTTTAGTCCCGGTTTCAGAACCGGGACAAATGGGCCTCTGGAACCGGGACAAATGGGCCTTTTTTACTAGTGTGTAATTACCAATACAGAGATGTAGTCGGCTGAATCAAAACCTCGGCATTAATTGGTAAAGACAGACAGACAAAAAGATTCATTTCATCTGCAAAATAGTACTACTACAAGTACTCCCTCTGTCGCATAATATAAGAGTAGTGTCAAAAACGCTCTTATATTATGGGACGGAGGGAGTAGTAGCTAAGCATAGAAACAAACGTGTTAAGCTCGCACTCGGAAACTGAATGGATCCAGCCAGGAGGGGATGGCTGAAAAGAGGTGGAGATAGCTGGTGGAGTAGAAGAAGAAGAGATGATGCTCTTGGCACATATTACATAAACTAGGCCAATCATTGCTCACCGCCACTCGTTGAAATTTGAAAAGGATTGTCCAACTACTGGATCAACAATGCTGAATCAAACAATGCTTGAAGTAGCTGTCAACCACGTCAAGTCTTAATTGTATGGATGTTTGGTGGGGAGGCTTTCCTTCCTCACGCACACGCACGCGCGCGCACAGAGAGAGAGAGAGTACAAAGGGGCCTGAAGTTATGAATCCATGTGTATGTATGTGCTCTGATCTGATCCATGTGTGTGTTTGTCACTCACAGCCCTGCAGCCGAAGAGAGGGAGAGATTTGTGTGTAGAACGGAGGGACAGCACAGCAGCAGAGATTTGTGTGTTTGTCACTGCAGTGTCCTGGGTGGAGAACAGCACAGCAGTGTGGTGCTCTGATCCGATCCAATTTATTCTGCAAAATCCCCTCTGATGCTGCTGCCGCCGCCACCACCACAACTAACTTATCGGCCTAAGCGGACATATAAATGGCCGATGGAGTGTTGACATGGTTCTTAGAGCAAACTTAGTACAGGTTATTTTTCGGTATGCTAGTTTTGCCCAAAAACGGCGGGGGGGTATGTGTTGACGCTCAAAGTGGCACAGTCATAAAAGTAGCTTAGGCTATATCAAGACTAATTTAAACTTATGATTGGTAGTCACCTCTGGATGGAAAAAGTTTCAACATGAAGGTTATGTGTATCGTCAAAATGGTTAATTCTGATATAAAAATCGTCTTAGTCCGAGGCCGTATGCAATCTGTGAAGGCAAAACAAGGTAAGAAACAGAAGCTGCAGCGCCATTTCGGACCGACCGAGTTGATTTGACTCGCTGAGACCGAGTTGACTCGGTAAGATTACAGAAGATTGGCCACGTTCACTCGGTGAGACTGAAAAAAAACCACTCGGTGGCTCCGAGTTGATCCGAAAATTTGCCAAAGATTCCTGTCGAAGTTAGGTTAGGGTTTTTTATGTTTTGGACGGAGTTTTTAGTCCTTTTCTTATACGAAAAGTCCAGCCGCCTCATAAATAGATGAGAGGTGACGGCCGATTGAACAACATACAATCGACAAATCAATCTATCATCTTTTATCTTTACTTTTATCCACTCCCTTGTTCTTCTTCTTCCTCCTTCTTCGTTCATTCTTCTTGTCGCAGGGCGGCGAATCTCGAGGCCCTGGGGGCGATCAGGTCGACTTAGGCAGCCCAAAGCCGCCGCGCGCCTTGACGGGGTCCCTCCCGGGCGTGTGGGATTTCGGGTCTATAAAAGCGCCTGCCGGATTGTTTGTGTACCGCGCTTCCGGATGGATCTCCTTCAACGTGAGTTGCGGTGCATCACCCTCGACGTCGAGGATATGCGGTGATGTGTTCGTGTGCGAACAATACGCTTTCTCCTCCGCATCTGCACCGCTTCCATTCAAGTCGCAGAGACCAGGCCGCCCCCCCTCCTCCATCTCCTCTGCTCAACCTCGCTTCTCACGGACGTGGACGGTGGCAAGCCGGCGTCCCAAGAGATCAGGAGTGAGTTTGGAGGGGATATAAGGCTGATCGCTCGACAGGAAGAAAAAAGGAATACGGGCGTTCATGCATGAACAATTGGGGTTCCCTTCCCAATATGGCAACCCATCAAGCATCAATATCTTCTCGGACGGCCGGCGCTGTGCTCGTTTGGAATCGTCATAAATCTGACGTCACATGTATTACCGCTTCCGTAATAAAAAGGTGGATGAAAACTGATACCAGAGCAGTGCGCAGACACCTAGACCACCAAGCGTGGAGTGATGACTTTGGCCCGCATGTAACCACAGCCTACACCTATAACATGATGGTGGTTTTTGAAACCATTGGCCGTCGGGGCGGGGCGGCCAGAGAAGTCAGGGTGGCAGTTGGTCGCTCGTGTGTAAATATTCGCTGTTCAGCGCGCGGGAGATGGCGCATCAAATACACAACGCGCGATACCGTTTTCCTCAGCGCGCTGAACCAACTTTACCGCGCGCGTGATTTTAGCGCGGCTGCTGAAGCTCCAGTTTCGGTCCCGCGCACGCTATAAAGTCATTTTTTCTAGCGCGCGGCTAATCTGGCGCGTCTGCTGGAGATGCTCTTATACGTCTGTATATTCTGTGCAAGCAAGCAAGCAAGCAGGCCACAATAAGGCAAGATGTGAAGCTCTTATTTAGACAAAGCAAATTCTGTGTCTGCATTATGTATATCTCGTCTTTTGCCCTGCAATTTTTCTCAATAACAGTATAATTTATTTCCTTGTTCAATCAAGTTAGTAATATGTAATGTTCAAATTCACCATGCTTGTTGTATTAACCAGTGAATGGAATTCCTCAACAATGTAGACAATGATTAATGTTACACAAAAATCACAGCGACTCCAACATCTATGTCGACTATAAAACAAAATTAACAGGAGAATGTCTGCTTTTGGTCGCTGCAACTATTGCATCGGTTTAGTTTTCACCCCAACTGTAACGATATTTAACTTGCACCCTTAACTCCTACAATCCGAGCAAATATACCACTGTGTCATCCTTGGGGATGTGATGTCCATTTGGAGGCATAGTGACAACGCCGTCAAGTTCAGAAATCAGCCTCTCCATAACGCACATGTAATGGAGAACCAGTTCTGGCAGCACACACTGTATATGTGTGCTTGTAACGGTGAGGATTTAAGCTGGCTTGATAAAGCCAAAGGTTGGTTTACTTAGGACAGACAAGAAGGTGAAACAGGGGTTGCAAGACCAATTCGTTCGGGTCTCAATCAAGGCTCATCTGGGCGCAAGTTCTGTGATGGTCACCTCATTTGACGATGCTTTTTCATTTGCAAGATTTGGTTCAGAGCTGGTACCAATCTCCTGGGTGAAAAAGGCTGGTCTGGTCAGGGATGGGAGATGCACATCCTTACTGCTAAGCATGAAGTTTACCGCTGACATCAAAGGCCTATCTGCGGGTTTTTGCTGAACACACAATAGCCCGATGTGGACGCACTTCAAGAACTGGTCAATTGGACAATAGTTGCTCAACGATTTATCTATCAACTCGATGGCTTTCTCCCTTGACCAGTGCTCCCATGTCTGCAACAAGTTAATTGATACTAAATTTTTCAGATTTATTGTGCAGTCTTTCTTAGAAAATAAAATAGTGTTGGACAGTATACTTCATGAGCAATCTATGAACTCACGACGTTTATGAGATCATCTTGCTCAGAGTTGTAGTTTCTTCTTCCAGTAATGATCTCTAGAATCAAAACACAAAGGCTGAAAACATCCGACTTGGTGGAATATTGACCACACATCGCGTATTCTGGCGACATATACCCATTGAAACAAGAGCAGAACGTTTCAATGCAAAAGTTCACGGCAATATATGATCACGACAGTACCTGATCTAACATATAATAACTAATAATCTTCTAGAGTATTGCTGACAATACTTACTATGTCCCAGCAATACGATGAGTGACAATTTGTGATTGATCTCCTCCGAATATCTTTGCTAAGCCGAAGTCAGAAATCTTAGGATTGTAATCAGAATCTAAAAGAACATTGCTTGCTTTCAGGTCTTGGTGAATTATCTTCAGTTGAGAATCTTCATGAAGATACTGTAAGCCACGAGTAATTCCATTTATTATCTTGAATCTCTTGCTCCAGTCTAGCTCCTTAACTTTCTCCGCGTCTATATATCACGAGAGCAATAAATAAAGATAAAGAAAAATTCAAGATGGAAGGTTTATTGGTCAAACAGTTGAACTTTAGTTCGAGCCTTTGACGACACTAGTTCTATCTAGTATGACATATTCTACATGAAAAACTAGTGGGAAAATTCTACTCACCAAAGAGAAAGGTATCTAGGCTTCTATTAGGCATATACTCATATACAAGTATTTTCTCACGCTTCTCCAAGCAAACACCAACTAGCCTGACAAGATTCTTGTGATTCAGCTTAGCAACTAAAAGGAGCTCAGTTTTAAGCTCTTCAATTCCATGCCTGGAAGTCTGGGAGAGCCTCTTCACCACTATTTCTTGACCTTGTGGCAGGTCTCCCGGTATAGAGGTAAACAAATATTACCAATGGACGAATGCACAATCAATAGAGATACATATGGTTGGCCAATGGCGGCACCTTGTAGACTACGCCGAATCCTTCTTCACCAAGCCTTTTGTGCTCAGCAAAGTCATCTGTAGCGACTTGTAGTGTTGAGAGATCAATGAGGAGAGAATCAATACTAGGAATGTCATCTGAACTAGTTGCATCTGTTGGAAGAGACAAGACAACAATAAGGCAAGCAAGAATATTGGTAGATTAACAACAAAGCCTCTATTACCAAGTAAGTCAGGATAGACTAGAGATGAACCAATCAGAACCATAAAAAACATAAAATAAAAGGGGCAAGCAACAATACGAGTAAATAACTATAGAATAGCTACACTTCAGTCGACTGATCCGACTTTGGGTCAGTCGATTTTTGGGGGGCCTCGCCAGAGGGAAGGAAGAACCAGCCGCAGCGGAGGGGGCTCGCCGGAGAGGTTACCCCAGTATCTATCGTAGGGTTCAGAGTGGGGGCGGTGGTGGCCGGCGGCGGTGGGGCGCGGTGGTGGGGCGGTGGTGTGGGCATTTGCCGGAGAAAAAGCTCAGGGCGGCGGGCCTAGAGGGATGGCCGGGGCAGCGGAGGACCGGCGGTGGGCCCGCGCCGCCGGCCGCGGGCTGCGGGGGCCGGCGGTTCGGCCGGTGGTGGCTGGCGGCTCAAGGGTAGATGGAGGTTGAAGAAGCATCGTGGGCCTTTGATTTCGCATCCAACGGTTGAGAAATCAATTGACCACAAATGAAAAATTCAGCTGACTGATTTCTAGTCATTCCGTACTAATTATAAGGCTGGTTGTAAACTTTATTCCTACTAATCGCAACGAAAAGCAGTGGCACTGCATTTCATTAAAAAAATATTATTGTTTTGAGGAAAATAATTGACTATGTAGAATCTAGTACCTTTTATATATGTATAAGTTGGTAGTATTTATTCTTTTTGACATTACAATGTTAAGTGGAATATGGCTGACAAAGACCATATTGAGTTAAACCACACCCTGTTTTCCCTTGGTGGTAGATCAAGTGCTTGTTTACTTGTGGTTTTGAATTTCAATAAGTTGAAATGATTAGAGAGTATTTACTTGGTTGTAGCGCTTTTGCTGCGCGTTTCTTGCTCCGCCTCCAGAAATAAAGCCATGTTACCGAGGCCATCAATACTGCAGCGAAAATAACAACTACAATGGCTACTACAGTTGGAGTTCTCCTAGCTCTCCTTCTTTCTGCAAACAAATCCAAACAACATATGTATCAAAACAAGACAAATTAAGTCAGAAGAGTTTAGAAGTTCAAAGCTGAGTGAGTCAATTTGCAACCTTCTGCGTCCGCAGTTTCGCCTCCGGCTGGCTGCGGGGCCGATGAAGGCGGTGGTGCAAACGGTTCCGGGAGATGCACCAGCGCCTGGCCGTTGAAGAAAGGCTGCGTCTCAAACTGGAAGTTGCAACGCACGGCAATGAGTCTCCAGCTTTGCTTCCCGAGAAAATACCTTGGCATGAACTCCGATGATATGTTCATGAGGCAGGTCAAGCAGTCATCGGTCGTCATGTCTGGGGTGCACTGCGCCAGCGCATAAATCTTAGGGTAACTCTTGTCGAACGCTTTCTCACCGGTTCCGAATCGCCTAATCTGGTCCGCCGCTGCGTACTTGGCGGTTGCGTTGACAAGTCGGCGACGGCTGCAAAGAAGGCTGGAGCCACCACTGCGCTGATGTTGTTGGTGGTCGACAAGACTAAATGCCATCTGATATCTTCTAGGGGGTTGTGCGGGAAGTCCTGGTCGGAGAAGCGGACGATGCAGGGATCGTCGTACATGGTCACTTCCTTGATGAGTGGGCAGAGTTCTTGGGCATTTCGGATGGCCGCAGCAACACAGATTGCGCACAAGGAGGCGTTGGTGTCGCCCCGGCAGAGTGCGAGGGCGTAGATGTCGTCTGGAAATGGAATGGTGCCCGATTTGCCGGCAGCCAAAAGGGAGGGTGAGGTGGAGGCGGAATATGGGAGGGATGTGGCTAGAGTCTGCATGCTGTATCTGTACGTGCTGTTGGCCGTGTAGTTGCCGCTGGTGTGGCTGCAGATTTGCACCGGCTCAGCGGCCATGAGCGGCGTGTGGAGGAGGATGAAGATGATTAGGCCGCTCACGGCAAGGTTGCGGTACGCCATGGACATGAGTGGTCTGGCGGCCGGAATGATGAGATGAGGACGAGTAGTTCAAGTATGGATGGCTCTTATAAATAGAGTCTAAACTGGAGGGAAGACCAGAGGGCTGGAGGAGTTGTCTTGTAGCTTGACGTTGAACCGACAAAAAGGACTGAGCTAGGCCACATGTTCTATGTACTAGCTGTTTTGCATTGCTTATTATGTGGCTTTCCTTGTTCTAACGATGGCTTCCAGCGGACTGGAGAGGTTTTGGTTGAACAAGGAAGATATGATTCAGGGGGAAGATTTATTATATTCTGGAATGTTTCGTATAATCTCTGTAGAGTAGACTATCCGTGGACGGACGTAGCATTTTTTGGGGTCAAGTGCACCAGAGATTAGAAGCGTTTAATTTTGACTCTTCTCTGATGGCTACGGGACCCAAACTGTTCATCCACCAACAAAACGAGAAAACAGGAAGCTTCGCCCGTCCCTTCCCTTGGCTATTTATTTACCAACAACGAACAACATCTAGGAGCTTTGCGCTTGCGAGGAAAAGGGGACGGCCACACATGAATGAATGGCGTGTGCGCAGAGGCTGCCTTTCACGGTGCTACAGAACAAGACGCCCATTCATGTCTGGATTTTTAGTTTTTACCCCTAGGGTTTACACATCCTTGGGCGATCTACGCCGGAGTCGACCGCATCCCGTCGTCTGACCGAGGTTTTCTCCGCGCGGCGAGAGTCTATCCTTTCGAGGGTAACCAGGGATAGCGATGCATGCCAGAGCCACTATCGCTAGGCGGCGTCGCAACTGTACAAAGTGGAGAAGAGGAACACATGGCGCAAAGCACAAACTCTCACACGGATTCGTGTCTTAGTTTTAGACTCAACCCACGTAATCAGTTAGCAAACATACTAGACATACTCGTAGGTGTAGGCAAATTAAACGCCACATGAATGGTGCGCCATAACAATTTTTTTTCTTTTTTTCCAAGGAGGATTACCCCTGGCCTCTGTATCAAGTGATGCATACACCCATCCCATGCAACTCGAAACAGGAGGCACCTTGCTCCCCACTAGAGGTTATCAACCTTTGGAAGGAAGTTGGCGCTAGTAACCGACAGCCGTGCTCCTAAGTCAAGCGACTACACATTTATTAATTAATCGTTAGGACTATGATAGCAAGTCTCCATGCAATCAACCTTTGGCGCACGGCTGGCGTTTTTACATCTCCTGTAAGGAAGAAAGCTAAAAGCTGACAAAAGAATTTGCAATGAGCAAATAGATGAATAATGGACTAACGAACTCAAAGCTTAAATGCAAAAGTTAATATACAGATGTATGATAGCAAGTCTCCATGCAATCAACCTTTGGCACACGGCTGGCGTTTTTACATCTCCTGTAAGGAAGAAAGCTAAAAGCTGACGAAAGAACCTGCAATGAGCAAATAGATGAATAATGGACTAACGAACTCAAAGCTTAAATGCAAAAGTTAATATACGGATGTATGATAGCAAGTCTCCATGCAATCAACCTTTGGCGCACGGCTGACGTTTTTACATCTCCTGTAAAGAAGAAAGCTAAAAGCTGACGAAAGAACCTGCAATGAGCAAATAGATGAATAATGGACTAACGAAAGCTTAAATGCAAAAGTTAATATACGGATGTATGATAGCAAGTCTCCATGCAGTCAACCTTTGATCTACCAGGATGTAACAGATGGAAGTTAAATGGCCTCAATCAGTTGGGAATACTAGCATTTGCCATCTGATGTGCATTGAACTTGTCACTTGGTTCTCGAACAGTTCCTCTGAACAGAGGGAAGTTGGGTACATCTACTCAAGCTCCCTATAGTCGAACTTCCCTTTGAACAGAGGGAAGTTGGGTACATCTACTCAAGCTCCCTATAGTCGAACTTCCCTTTGAACAGAGGGAAGTTAAATAGCCTCAATCAGTTGGGAGTACCTTTGGAAGGAAGCTGGCGCTAGTAGATTCATATTATGAATGTGTTGAGCGATTAGAATGTAATCTACTGACACGTCGATAATGTTCGAGCGATTACACTCTAACCTTCCGATTTTGCAGTTCATTTCGGAAGATGACAATGTAGTCGCTCGAAGCTTCTCGAGCGACTGTAGTCTGATCTACCGATACAGCCATAAAGTTTCGAGCGATTGGATTATGTCGGCACACTTGAATAAGAAGCGGGCAGTTGCAACTGATCTGGAGAAAGGAAGAATAAAAGGGTTGTTAGCGTACGTGTCGCCCTCTGCTCGCACGATACAGGGATTTGATCACCTCGCATTATATTGCAGTCCAATGCCATGGCAAGCGTATTTAAGGGAAATCCTCAATATACATATCATCATTACCAACACATATACTTGTCAGGCTATGCAAACCATACAAACTATATGGAAACATCTCCAAACTAGCACATGAAAATTTTGTTGGCCTCTTTGTTTCTGATGCAAAAGTCATTTGCAATTCATAGTTGGATTAACATGTCTTTATGCATCAGGTATCCTTGGGGAAAATAACACACAAGGAAAAACATATGTTTGCTTCTGGTAACAAGTGATCATAGCTCAGTTGTAGTGCAGATACAATCCCGGCCGGTAATTGTGAGAATCTCATCCTTCCAGACATCACTATCCACAGCAGAAAACCACTCACTGTGATGCTCCGAACCAAGTACAGCCGCCATGGTCTTGATAGCATGACCCCATAACTTTTGGCTGCTGGTGTCGGTCGCCGGTATGTGGCTAAGTCGGCAGCAGCCCAGTCTGCCCCATGCAAATCAATTTGCTACAGTTGCCACCGGTACAGACCCACGTTCACGACAGAGATGATGTCAGATCGAGATAATGACGGAGCGGTCGCTTTGTAACATGGGGTCGTCGCCGCCATCGCCGGCGTGCGTGTAGGAGGAGCCGCCGTCCCACCACCGCGTCAAGCCCGAGCCGGCGTCCACGCGGCTCCGCATGAAGGAGGAGCATGTGTCGCCACCCATATTATGCAATACCCATATATCTCCATATATTCCAGATCGTAACTTGCATCTACGCATAGCACGGCTCTTGATGCCACTATAGGGAACGCGACAGAAAATAAAAATTTTCGGTATAGCGAGCACGCCCAGGACCACTATGGAGACTGCATACAAGGTTTGATCTGATCCGTACCGACTCGAAGCGCAGCGGAAGAAGAGTCGGTGTAGATCGTCGGTGCAGATCCCCGCAGCTAGGATTTACAACCTCCCAACCGCGAGGATGTACTCCCTCGCCGGACAGCCCTTCGGGAGGCGGTCGGACAGTCCCCCGGACGATGTCCCGGACAGCCCTTCGGCAGGACCCTCGAAACTCGAACGGAGACTCGGACAGCCCTCCAGGAGGGCACTCGAATAGCCCCTCGGGAAAAAAAGATCGAAACTACGACCTCTCTACGGGGTTGCACACATACGGTGTCAGCTATCCGGCAGGGCTTCGCCGTCCAGAACTAGTTCCTGCCGGAAACCAGACAGCCTTTCGGCTCTACGAAAAACTCTTTTCGTGGGCGGGAGAGAGAGAGCTAGCAAAGCATAGCATGTGTATGAGAGCAAGGGATGAAGTTTGGGCAGCCCCCTCACCTCCTATTTATAGGAAAACCCAAGGGGTAGTGTGCCTCCCAAATTACCAAAAACTCCATGCATTAGGTCACATATGAGGGAGTTAAGGGTAAAATGGGATGCCATGTGGAGGTCCACCATGCTTGGCCGGCCACCCCCTTGGGGGTCCCCCATGAGGTGCTCTCATGGCCCCCCAAGTCCTTCTAGAAGCCTTTAGCAAAAGCCCTAAAAGGTGGCTTTTCAAAAAATATCCCAAAAGGTACTTTCACTATTCACGACCACATTTTTCAGCGTCCGTTCGAACTGAAAATATTTATGTGGGCTTAGAACATTTCTAGTACCCACCAAAATAATTTTCAACGCGTTCCAGAACAATTCCGGATTAGTGATTTTCTTCTGCGAAAAGCATCTGAAGTGGTTCCGGCAGCTCCGGAACATTTCCGGTTTTCAGCTCGGAAAATTTTCAGAAGTTTCCAGAATGATTCTGGCACCCTCCAAGAATTATCAGGCATGTGCCGAAACCAATTTGACTTTATGGTATCCTCTGAAACAACTTTTCAGTTTCACCGGAACTCATCCGGTGACCTCTTTGCGGAACTTTTTCACTGTCCGAAACTTTTTCGGTGATTTTCTCTCAGACTCCCTGTCTAGTATTCAGCAGATAGATGACCCTTAAGCATGTGACCCTATAGGTTCGGTGAAGTATAGACATGACCCGGAACCTCTTCCGATCAATGATCAACATCGGAGCCGTGGACACCTATATTGACCCCTATACCCACACGAATGAATATTCGAGTGAACCTCCAGTTGCCGTATGCTATTCATGTTGCTTCGCGATATGTCACAAACACCCGAGGTGAGATTTATTGCATCCCCGTGGATCAACAAATTTGTCCACTATGCAAGTTACCTCGTTACCGGTTTTGTTCTCTTTTCTCGTTTCCGTGTTTTCGGCATACCAGTGATCAAATCACAAGGTGTCTGGCCAGACGATGATGGATACCGTAACACCGAGAGGGCCCGAGAATATCTCTCCATCGTTGGAGGAGCAAATTCCAATCTTGAGCTATCTCGTTACTTGCCAAACTTTTCCGTGAACCCGTAAGCCGCTGTAATAGCCACCCAGTTACGGATGACGTTTAACAAACCCCAAAGTTCACGAAGCAAGTACGAAGGAACTCGATACTCTCATGGTCTAAGGAATTATGCAAACATTAACAATCTCTGTGTTATAAACCATAAACTTGTAACGATAGAAACTCATAGCATAACATCAATCTGGGTCGATTCAACACAAGTGTTCTACTAACAATGTGCCCCCAAAAATTGCCCGCACATCCATGCCCATGATCAGGAAAACAGGATCATCATGCAATACTTGAGCCAGTCTTAGAGGCAAGACCAGGAATACATTTTACCGTCTATTATACCACACGTGCATATGAGTTTCCCTCCGAACCTCGTGTTATTGCAGACTCGAGAATCATAGCAATTATAGCATGGAACATAAACATTCATTACAAACTTGGAGATACAAAATAACTGTTATTACTGCCTCTAGGGCATATCTCCTACAGACTCCCACTTGCACTAGAGTCATAATCCAGTTACATGGCTTCCTTGACACCAATGGCTATTCGGTGCTGCTCATGCTTTGCTCGTGGTAGAGGCACTAGTAGAAAAAGGCCCATTTGTCCCGGTTCATAAGGCCCATTTGTCCCGGTTCGGGAACCGGGACTAAAGGGTCGGGACAAAAGCCCAACACCTGTAGTCCCGGTTCTTATACGAACCGGGACAGATGGGGCTCCACATGGCCGCTGCGGCGAGCCTAGAGAGGAGGGCCTTTAGTCCCGGTTGGTAACACCAACCGGGACCAAAGATCATCCACGTGTCAGCAGCTCAGGAGCTGGGGTTTTTGTTTTTTTTTTGAAAGGGGGGGGGGGTGGGTTTGGGGGTTTTGTAGGGTTAATTTAGGGGTTTCATATATTGTGTTAGCTAGCTAATAGCTAGGGAGAAGTGTCCTCTCTTATCTCCGTGCTTGGTCGACGCTACATACTATACGTATAGAGAGGACTCGACACGCTAGCTAGTAAGTAAATGAAGGAAACCATTAAGTACACAAGATCGTCATGAACATATACAGAGAGGAGTGATCGACCTCCTCCTTCTCCGAGAGATTGGTCGAACAACAAGTTTTCGTATATCTATCCGACGCTACTAGCTACATATATACAATATAAGATCTCTTACAATCCCTAACATTTGATGTCAAGTTCCACATGGTATTCTCCGGCTGGATTGATGACGTGGTCAAGAAAGAATCCCGCCAATTCCTCTTGAATTGCTTTTATGCGATCTTGTGGTAGGAGTTCATCCCGCATCTGCCAAATCTAATTTGAAGAAGGGGGTCAATACATATATATGAATGAAACTCAACACAAATGATGGTAATAAAATAAAATTGTGAATATTATTGCTTACGCACTTCATATTGTTTTTCAGAGTAGCCCCACTTAGAGGTCGTCGCGTTGTAGATGTACTCGCAAATGTAGTATCCACAAAAATTATTCCCGCCTTCCTGCCACAACCACTTTACGAGAAATAAAGGTCAATCAAACTGATAATCAAGAATTATAAATGGTATTGATGAAACGAGCTAGAATCAATGGGAGTTGCGCGGAACTAGCTAGTAGTACTTACTTTCGGGTGTGTAAATCGCAGCTCCCCCGGCAGTCCCGGAGCTTCTGTGGTGAACACTTTCCAAACCCTGCGAGACAAAGAAAATAATTACTTGATATTAGGAAATGACCAAAGTTGCCGATATGGTGCGATAATGATCGATTGAACTTACTTCTGGAGCATTTCAGTCATGGCCGCATACTCCTTGGGATCTTTTCGTCTTGAGTCTAAGACGGTTACTAGTCCCTGCTCAAGCTTAATCTCTAGGAGAATAAAGTGGAAGCTGCGCACGCATGCATAACTCATCAATTACATTACTATAACCTTGAGTAATAAGGGAAACCGAATATGCAGAAGACAGTAACACTCACTTGAAGTTGTAAGGAAAGAGTATTTTATCTTTGTTTTGATTTTTAAGCAACGATTGTAGCAAGTTGGCCTCGTTTTCTTTCGCATGATATGTAACCGTCCATTCATCTATGAGATTTGTGTTAATGAACCCAATATCATAGATTTGTGCATTTCTGCATTCGACGATCTTCAATCTGCATAATATAGTGAGTATAATTATATATACATGCAATGAAAGAGCTGAGCTATATATAGAGACTTAATTACAGAAGTACAGTACTTACAGACAGTAGCAAGTGATGATTATTTTATCGAGGTCCTTTTGATTGAAAAAGTGGAAGAACTCCTCAAATGGAACAGACAACAGATCAATTCCAACGAGGTCGTGCTCCTCTTTAACTCTCAGCGTCAAAATATCCTTCCCGGACTTGCAGGTGTCCATGTACCACTTATGGAATCTTCACATCATCGTTGTTAGAGGAGGATCACCAGGTCTGACGAGAGGCTTCCCGTACTGGTATTTGTGTTCGTCCACCTCCATTGTATCAAAATGTGCATCGTCAGGCAGGTAATCACCAGGATTGGTGCCGGGCAGCATCCCCGGCAGATTTGCGACGATATCGCTAGACACCTTGAGTGGGGGGCACGATTGGTTTGCCTGTTCGCCGAGTTGTTCAATTTTTTTCCCTCTTCTTCGTTGTTGTAACCTTTTGTCACTTGAAGTAGTTCCCGACCGGCGCGCTCCTTCCACTGCCTTTTTCAGAGCGCGGACATGGTTGTCATCCGGCGGAGGCGGTGGTGGTCGCTTCAGGTTCTTCAAAGTGCACTTCAATTTCACCGGATCCATCTTCTCCTCCGGAGGTGGATTTTTCTTTGCAAAAAAGTCCTTCACTTGGGCTTGACAGATCTCCTCATTTTCCTCCTCGGTCATCTCGTATGGTAATCTATCTAGAGGCTTGATAGATGGACCGAATTTGTATTGCCTCCCGCCTCTGGCTGTACTGCTAGACGCCGGCCGAGCAGCCGGAGCGGCTGCAGCTGTCTTCCTTCGTTGCTTACGAGGCGGAGTGCTACGACGCGCCGGAGCAGCCGGAGCGGCGGCGGCTGTCTTCCGCTGTTGTTGATGAGTTGGAGAAGGAGGCGGGCTGCTCGGACGCGCCGGCGCAGGCGGAGAAGGAGGCGGAGTGCCGCCACGCGCCGGAGCAGCCAGAGAAGGAGGCGGAGTGCCCTGATCACTCGCCAGAGGAGGAGGCGAAGGAGGAGGCGGAGTGCCCTGACTCGCCAGAGGAGGAGGCGGAGGCGTCCAGTTCGGAAGGTTGATGAGCTCCTTCCGCCATAGACATGGAGTCTTCAAAGCAAGACCCAGCTGAGTCTCCCCTTCACCGGTAGGGTGGTCAAGCTCAAGCTCCTCAAATCCCTCCGTTATTTCATCGACCATCACAACAGCATAGCCTTCTGGAATCGAAAGGCAGTGAAAAGTTGCGCCGGGTTGAGGAGGTGCAACAGAGCCGACAGCCGCCTTGACTTTGAGGTGCTGCCATTGCGCCATAAGGTAGCAATCTTGAGCCTCCGTGATAGCATCCACGGGGTAGCTGGGAGCCGTGAAGTGAGGCTACTGAAGGAGCTCGGTGGAAGCCACGCTGCTTCTCCGCTGAGATGGCGGGGTAGCTTCTGGGGTAGCTTCGGCAGGTCGCTGCCTCTGAAGTAGTGCTTGTTCCTCTAGCGCTCGTACCCTTGCATTCAGCTTCTGCAGTTTGGTCTGCTCCACTTTCCTCCTCCTCTCCTGGGTTTTGTAACCGCCTATGATGGGAAACCCTTCCTTCCACGCAACGGAGCCTGCCGTGCCTCGTGTTTGTCCTGGGTGCTCAGGATTCCCGAGGGCCTGTGTGAGCTCGTCGTTCTCTCTGTCGGGAACGAATGTCCCTTGCTGCGCTGCGGTGATATACTTCTGAAGCTTCTTGACAGGTATTTCAAGTTGCTCCTTCGTCCAACGGCACTTCCCTGTTTCAGAGTCCAAGGTTCCCCCAACCCCGAAGAACCAAGTCCTTGAACGGTCTGGCCAGTTCAATGTCTCTGGTTCGACCCCTTTATCAAGCAGGTCCTTCTCAGCCTTGTCCCATAACGCTGGGCTTTGAGGTAGCCACCTGAGCCTGTGCGATGGTGATACTCCTTCTTTGCAGCATTTTTCTTGTTTGTCGCTGACATCTTCTTACTCTTCTCCGATGTCTTGTGGGGCACAAATGCGGGCCAGTGATCTTTTATCTTCTCAAATCGACCGGTGAATTCTGGAGTCTTCCCTTTGTCAACAAACGTTGATTTCAACTCATTCTTCCACCTCCTGAATAGATCTGCCATCTTCTTAAGAGCATGAGCCTTGACCAATGGCTCTATAACTGGCTTATCCAGATCCTCCTCTGGCGGTAGGGTGAAATTTGCCTTCAGCGCGGTCCAAAGATCATCTTTCTGTCTATCGTTGACAAAAGACACTTGAGGGTCTTCGCTCTTAGGCTTATTCCATTGGTGGATGCTGATCGGGATCATGTCCCTAACAAGAACCCCGCACTGAGCAGAAAATGCTTCCTTGGTCCGGCTGGGTTCAATCGGTTGGCCATCGCCCTTGATTGCTGTGATCGTGAACCTTTCATCCTGGCGCAACCTTTTCTTCGGGCCTCGTCTCGTTACCGAAGTTTGGCTCGATCCGGAGGGCTAGAAAAGAAGAAAGAAGAGAGTTAATATGTGTACATACCAAAACAATTATTGCATGAATTAGCTAGTCAGCACAGGCTTAATTAATATATATACCTCGCTGGACTTTGCAACAGCTCCTTCCTCCGTTCGCTCACAGGAGCAGTGATCACGGTCTCCTTCCGCCGGCATTCCGTCACCGGAGCCATCATAATCATGTCCTTCCACCTCCATTGTTCGATCACCGAAGCCTGCTTCACCCTCTCCTTCCAGACCATCGGTGTCGTTGAGATATGACAAGACATCACCTCCGCCGAGGATTATGTCCCCCAACAACTGTTCTGCTTCGATGTCTCGGTGCTCCATAGTTTCTGCAAATATTACAACATGGCAATTAATATACAAACATGACAGATGGATATATTAGTGCAAACGTAGACCTAGCTAGCTCGACGCTTCTACGGTTTGGGGTGGCCTCGACAACGCTTCTAGGGTTTGGGGTGGCCTAGGCAACGCTTCTAGGGTTTGGGGTGGCCTCGACAATGCTTCTAGGGTTTGGGCCGGACCGCCTCTCTCATGAATGTCCGACGTCCAGACCGACAAAGGATTTAACAAAATGACGCCATTCTGGATGTGCAGAAAGTGGTCCATATTTTTCCTGATCTCATCTACCCTTCTATATGTCACGTTGTCTAGTGTCAAAGAATTCAAGAAAACCATGACTTCATTATTAGCCGGAAATGACAGGCGTATAATGGTACGAAGCTCTTCAAAGTTGTTTTGGAACGGAGTTCCCGATAGAATAATTCGCTTTTTGGTACAAAGTTCAGCAAGAGCCTTCCGAATATCGCTATTTGGAAGGCCTTTGCTGAAATTCGTACCAAAAGGAGAATTATTCTATCCGGAACTCCGTTCCAAAACAACTTTGAAGAGCTTCGTAGCATCATACGCCTGTTACTTCCGACTAATGATGAAGCCATGGATTTCTTCAATACTTTGACAGACAACGTGACATATAGAAGAATATATATATAGATGAGATCAGAAAAAAATTGGATCAACTTGTGCACATCCATAATGGGGGCATTCTTGATAAATCTATATATGTCAAAATTCAAACTTTGACATATGATCAAACTTTGACATATGATCAAATGTTGCATATGTCAAAATTCAAACTTTGACATATGATCAAACTTTGATATATGATCAAATGTTGCATATGTCAAAATTCAAACTTTGCCATATGATCAAACTTTGATATATGTCCACTGCGATATAAAATAATACATAGACTTGTTCTGGCGAGAGGGGGTTGATCGACGTCCCCCCTCATGTCGAAGTTACCGGAGTTATCTTCTAGTGGTTTGGGTGGCCTCGAGAGTTTGTCGGGTAGGGGCGGGAGGGGGTAGGAGATCGACAACGCTTTTTTTCTAGGGTTTGGGTGGCCTCGAGAGTTGGTCGCCAGGTATATCGAGAGGGGGGTGAACATTTTACCTTAGTAAGTTAGAAAAAAAATGTTATCGGGGAGGGGGTATATCGACCCCCCCCCCCCTCATGTCGAAGTTATCGGGGAGGGGCTATATCGACAACGACATACATATAGCCACATACATATAAAAAAAATTCTATGAACATCCATACATACATATAGCCACATACATATATATGGCTATTAAAAAAATTCATCATATAAAAAAAATGTTATCGGGGAGGGGGTATATCGCAAACTTTGACATAAATGACTTTGATCATGCACAATTTTCCTATACCTACACAATATGAACATATACATAAATTGACAAAGAAAATTCTATGAACAAAAAAAATCATAAAAATTCTATGAACATAAAAGTTCTAACTTTTGCATATTCTTTGCATATGAACATACATACATTTTATTAGTTTTTCTTAAATGTAACTTTTTCATATATGAACATACATACATAAATTATACATACATGGAAAAATAAATGGCTATGAACAAAAAAAATCATGTATGAACATTTTGTATATACATCCATATCCATCCATCCATCCATACATACATACATGGACAAAAAAATGCTATGAACAAAAACATCAATTTTGGTCCAATCTTGGCATTGAACTACAACCCAATTTTTCCTTGCTAAAAAAATTCTGAATTTTACATCTTGTAGTCCTTCCAACTAAACCCTTAAGTCCAGAAGGGCAGCCCCAATTTCATCTAGCAAGTCCACCAAAAAAATTCATGTAGTTTCTGTCCAGCACTAAATTTTAATAAAACTTGCACTAAGAAGTTTATCCTTTTATCAAACCAACTTAACCATCTTCACTAACATCCAAGGAGACATCATCCTGCCAAGTTTCACATAAAACAAAGTTCCCTAGCAAGCCCTAGCATTTCATCAAACACCTTGTGGACATGGCTGAAACTTTGCACTGAACCAACTTCACCATCATCACATACATGGAGGAAGGACAGAGGAGAGGGGTGGGAGGGAGGAGGGAGTACCGGCCTGGCCGGCGGGCACTGGTGCGGCGGCGTTGACGGCAGGGTAGGGGCGTGGCGGGGCATCGGGGCAGGGCAGGGGCGCACGGCGTCGGCGTCGGGGCAGGGCAGGGGCGCGGGGCGATGGCGACGAGGAGCGGGCGGCGACGGCGAGCACGGGCAGCCTTGCAGCGTCGATGAGCTTGGCGTCGTCGGGGGGCAAATGGTCGATGAAAACTGAAAAATTCGTAAGTCCTGCTTATATACACAGAGCATTGGTCCCGGTTCGTGGCACAAACCGGGACGAATGCCACCCTTAATTTGGTCCCGGTTCGTGCCACCAACCGGGACCAAAGGTCTCTTTTCAGCAGCCCAATGGGCGGGAAACAGAGACCTTTGGTCCTAGTTGGTGGCATGAACCGGGACCAAAGGGGGGTTATTGGTCCCGGTTTGTTCCACCAACCGGGACCAATGCCGCCCCTTTCGTCCCGGTTGGTGCCACCAACCGGGACCAAAGGCTTTGCGTTGGCGCGGTGCGATGGGATGTTTAGTCCCACCTCGCTAGTTGAGAGAGCTCGAGAGTGGTTTATAAGCGCTGCTGCGCCAGCCCTCTCGAGCTCCTCTCAACTGCAGGCTTTCGGGCCTTCTCTGCTACTTTTTGTCGTGGGCCTGCTGGGCCTCTGCGGGCCTGAATCCTGGCCCATGGATGGGTTTCTAGTCGTATTCAGGCAGTGGTGGCCCAGTAGGTGGCATTTTTTTAATTTTTTTCTAGTTTTTTCATTTTTTTTGCTTTATTTATTTTATTTTGTTTCTGCTTACAACAAAATACAAACTGTTTTTCAGTGATTCTTTTTGCTTTTAGGTAATAAAAATTATAAACTTGCTGTTAGTGCCATTAGTTTTCCAATTTGAATAGTTTAAATTTGAATTCTTTGAAATTTGTGTGAATCACTAGTTTGTGATTAACTTTACTATAAAAATAGATTTTGGAGTGATTCTTTTTCCTGCAATTTAATATTACTGTGTTTTATCATTATATTCAAAAACAATTTTTGTTATTTTAGTTTCTAACAAAAAAAATCTTTATGATAATTCCTTTTGCTATTAAAGTTTCTAACAAAAAAAGTTCTTTATGAAAATTCTTTTTGCTTTTAATGTTTTGAACAGAAAATATTTTGATAATTTTAGTTGCATAAATTTTAGTTGATTCCTTTTGCTATTAGAGTTTCATTAAAGTTTTCTAGTTCATTCTTTTTTCTATTAGAGTTTCATTAAAGTTTTCTAGTTCATTCTTTTAGTTTATTATTTTTGCTATTAGAGTTTCATAAAAGTTGAGACGGTTACATCAAAAACTGGATGCACTTCGTGTACAAAATGGACAATCTCTTTCGAAGTATCAGGGCTTCGGATGAAAACTCATCTGTTACAAAGGGATTTCATTTTTTTGAACTTATTTGAACTCCAGACTTTTTGTGTGTTCAAAATAAACCATTCAAAGCCACATCATCAATTTTCAACCCTTTCTAACTTCATCTGTTATTTTTCATGCATTTACTGATTTTTTTGAGCTAAATGACCCTGAAATTGAAAAGCACTTCAGATGAACTCTGAAGAGGTTGAAAATTGGCATGATATCATCATTTCACCCACATAGCATGTGCTAAAAATTTGAGAGGGTTACGGCAAAAACTGGATGCACTTCGTGTACAAAATGGACAATCTCTTTTGAAGTATCAGGGTTTCGGACAAAAACTCATCTGTTACAAAGGGATTTCATTTTTTTAAAATTATTTGAACTCCAGACTTTTTGTGTGTTCAAAATGAACCATTCAAAGCCACATCATCAATTTTCAACCCTTTCTGACTTCATCTGTTATTTTTCATGCATTTACTGATTTTTTTGAGCTAAATGACCCTGAAATTGAAAAGCACTTCACATGAACTCTGAAGAGGTTGAAAATTGGCATGATATCATCGTTTCACCCACATAGCATGTGCTAAAAAGTTGAGAGGGATACGGCAAAAACTGGATGCACTTCGTGTACAAAATGGACAATCTCTTTCGAAGTATCAGGGTTTCGGACAAAAACTCATCTGTTACAAAGGGATTTCATTTTTTTGAACTTATTTGAAATCCAGACTTTTTGTGTGCTCAAAATGAACCATTCAAAGCCATATCATCAATTTTCAACCCTTTCTGACTTCATCTGTCTTCACTTTTTCTTCGCTTGTGTCCTTTGCTTATTGCGCCGTAACCATGGATATTCTTCATCGCTTAACAGGGTGCTTGGGTCAGCTTTGACTTTGAAGGGAGGAATTTCATGAAACTTTTCATAATCTTCAGACATGTCTGTCTTACCCTCCACTCCCATGATGTCTCTTTTCCCTGAAGGAACTATGTGGCGCTTTGGCTCATCGTATGATGTATTCGCTTCCTTATCTTTTCTTTTTCTCGGTTTGGTAGACATGTCCTTCACATAGAAAACCTACGCCACATCATTGGCTAGGACGAATGGTTCGTCTGTGTACCCAAGATTGTTCAGATCCACTGTTGTCATTCCGTAATGTGGCTCTACCTGTACCCCGCCTCCTGACAGATTGACCCATTTGCACTTAAACAAAGAGACCTTAAAATCATGTCTGTAGTCAAGTTCCCATATGTCCACTATGTAACCATAATATGTGTCCTTTCCCCTCTTGGTTGCTGCATCAAAGCGGACACCGCTGTTTTGGTTGGTGCTCTTTTGATCTTGGGCGATCATGTAAAATGTATTCCCATTTATCTCGTATCCTTTGTAAGTCAATACAGTCGAAGATGGTCCCCTGGACAACGAGTACAGCTCATCAGAAACAGTGTTGTCACCTCTGAGACGTGTTTCCAACCAACTGCCGAAAGTCCTGATGTGTTCACATGTAATCCAGTCGTCACACTGCTCCGGGTGTTTGGAGCACTGAATGTTCTTGTGTTCATCGACATACGGGGTCACCAAGGTAGAGTTCTGTAGAACTGTGTAGTGTGCTTGAGACCAAGAATGCCCGTCCCTGCATATTATTGAGTCCCCTCCTAGCGTGCCTTTTCCAGTCGGTCTCCCCTCATACCACGATTGAGGGAGACCAATCTTCTTAAGGTCAAGAATGAAGTCAACACAAAACCCAATGACATCCTCTGTTTGATGGCCCATGGAGATGCTTCCTTCTGGCCTAGCGCAGTTACGGACATATTTCTTTAGGACTCCCATGAACCTCTCAAAGGGGAACATATTGTGTAGAAATACGTGGCCCAGAACGACAATCTCGTCGACTAGATGAACTAGGACGTGCGTCATGATATTGAAGAAGGATGGTGGGAACACTAGCTCGAAACTGACAAGACATTGCGCCACATCACTCCTTAGCCTTGGTATGATTTCTGGATCGATCACCTTCTGAGAGATTGCATTGAGGAATGCACATAGCTTCACAATGGCTAATCGAACGTTTTCCGGTAGAAGCCCCCTCAATGCAACCGGAAGCAGTTGCGTCATAATCACGTGGCAGTCATGAGACTTTAGGTTCTGGAACTTTTTCTCTGGGATATTTATTATTCCCTTTATATTCGACGAGAAGCCAGACGGGACCTTCATACTGAGCAGGCATTCAAAGAAGATTTCCTTCTCTTCTTTGGTAAGAGCGTAGCTGGCAGGACCTTCATACTTCTTTGGAGGCATGCCGTCTTTTTCATGCCAACGTTGCAGGTCCTCCCGTGCCTCCGGTGTATCTTTTGTCTTTCCATACACGCCCAAGAAGCCTAGCAGGTTCACGCAAAGGTTCTTTGTCACGTGCATCACGTCGATTGAAGAGCGGACCTCTAGGTCTTTCCAGTAGGGTAGGTCCCAACATATAGATTTCTTCTTCCACATGGGAGCGCGTCCCTCAGCGTCATTCGGAACAGATAGTCCGCCGGGACCCTTTCCAA
Source organism: Thinopyrum elongatum (assembly GCA_011799875.1). Lineage (NCBI taxonomy): Eukaryota > Viridiplantae > Streptophyta > Magnoliopsida > Poales > Poaceae > Thinopyrum > Thinopyrum elongatum. The sequence goes on along the minus strand of CM022303.1, from coordinate 715,294,083 downwards.
AGATTACGTGCAAAGCATTGACCATAGCAAGTACGTGATCACCGGTACGCATGGCGGGCTTCTTCCGGTGATCTGCCTCGCCTTTGAAATGCTTGCCTTTCTTTCGACATTGATGGTTGGTCGGAAGAAATCGACGATGCCCTAGGTACACATTCTTCCTGCATTTGTCCAGGTATATACTTTCGGTGTCAGCTAAACAGTGCGTGCATGCGTGGTATCCCTTGTTTGTCTATCCTGAAAGGTTACTGAGAGTAGGCCAATCATTAATGGTTACAAACAGCAATGCATGCAGGTCAAATTCCTCCTGTCTGTGCTCATCCCACACACGTACACCGTTTCCATTCCACAGCTGTAAAAGTTCTTCAACTAATGGCCTTAGGTACACATCAATGTTGTTGCCGGGTTGCTTAGGGCCTTGGATGAGTACTGGCATCATAATGAACTTCTGCTTCATGCACAACCAAGGAGGAAGGTTATAGATACATAGAGTCACGGGCCAGGTGTTGTGATTGCTGCTCTGCTCCCCGAAAGGATTAATGCCATCCGCACTTAAACCAAACCATACGTTCCTTGCGTCACCTGCAAACTCCTCCCGGTACTTTCTCTCGATTTTTCTCCACTGCGACCCGTCAGCGGGTGCTCTCAACTTCCCGTCCTTCTTACGGTCCTCTCTGTGCCATCGCATCAACTTGGCATGCTCTTTGTTTCTGAACAGACGTTTCAACCGTGGTATTATAGGAGCATACCACATCACCTTCGCAGGAACCCTCTTCCTGGGGGGCTCGCCGTCAACATCACCAGGGTCATCTCGTCTGATCTTATACCGCAATGCACCGCAAACCGGGCATGCGTTCAGATCCTCGTACGCACCACGGTACAGGATGCAGTCATTAGGGCATGCATGTATCTTCTGCACATCCAATCCGAGAGGGCATACGACCTTCTTTGATGCGTATGTACTATCGGGCAATTCGTTATCCTTTGGAAGCTTCTTCTTCAATATTTTCAGTAGCTTCTCAAATCCTTTGTCAGGCACAGCATTCTCTGCCTTCCACTGCAGCAATTCCAGTACGGTACCGAGCTTTGTGTTGCCATCTTCGTAATTGGGGTACAACCCTTTTTGGTGATCCTCTAACATGCGATCGAATTTCAGCTTCTCCTTTTCACTTTCGCACTGTCTCCTTGCATCAACAATGACCCGGCGGAGATCATCATCGGGCACATCGTCTGGTTCCTCTTGATCTCCAGCTTCCCCCGTTGCAGCATCACCGTATTCAGGGGGCACATAGTTGTCATCGTCCTCTTCTTCTTCGCTGTCTTCCATCATAACCCGTATTTCTCCGTGCCTGGTCCAAACATTATAGTGTGGCATGAAACCCTTCTCAAGCAGGTGGGTGTGAAGGATTTTCCAGTCAGAGTAAGACTTCGTATTCCCACATATAGGGCATGGACAACACATAAAACCATTCTTCTTGTTTGCCTCAGCGACTTCGAGAAAATTATGCACGCCCTTAATGTACTCGGAGGTGCGTCTGTCACCGTACATCCATTGCCGGTTCATCTGCATGCATTATATATAATTAACTGTGTAAAAAACCATTACAAAATATCATGAATAGATAAGTGACCAAATTAATAGAAGTTCATCATCACATTAAAACCAAAGTACATACATAGTTCTCATTGAATAACATATAGCTCTCCAGAGCATCTAATTAAACCATACATTGAAACTATGTAAAACATTTCAATGCAACAACAAATGCGATCATAATCGCAACCAAGGTAACAATTGATCCAACGGCATAATGATACCAAGCCTCGGTATGAATGACATATTTTCTATACTTTCTAATCTTGAAGCGCATTGCATCCATCTTGATCTTGTGATCATCGACGACATCCGCAACATGCAACTCCAATATCATCTTCTCCTCCTCAATTTTTTTCAATTTTTCCTTCAAGTAATTGTTTTCTTCTTCAACTAAATTTAACCTCTCGACAATAGGGTCGGTTGGAATTTCCGGTTCACATACCTCGTAGATAAAAAAATCTATGTCTCGTTGGCCGGCATAATTGTCATAAACAATAAATGAACCAAATAGTTATAAAATATAATATATACCACATCCGAATCATAGACAGGACGAGGGCCGACGGGGGCGGATACCAAAACCATCGCACTGTATAATAACAAACAATAATAAAAGTAAGAAAATTAGACAAGTATCTATCTAAATCATACAAGTAAGAATTTTTTTCTTTTAGAAAGAAGATAAGAACAAGAGGCTCACCACGGTTATGCCGGCGATGAGATCGGCGCGGGCGATCGACGGCGGTGAAGACGGGGACGGGACGTGACGGACCGCTAAACCTAGACAAATCTTGAGGAAAATGGAGCTTGAAGGTCGAGCTTCGAGAGGAGAAAGCTTAACTAGTGTGGCTCGGGCATTTCATCAAACACCTCATGTGCATTGGAGGTGAGCTAGAGCACCACAAAGCTCTCCCCTCGCTGTCCAGAAAAAACAGAGAACTGTGGAGTGCTCTGCTCGCCGGCGATGGGGTATATATAGCCACCTCATTGGTCCCGGTTCGTGCATGGAACCGGGACTAAAGGCCCCCCTTCTGTCCCGGTTCAAGCCACGAACCGGGACCAATGGATGTGGGCCAGGAGCGAGGCCCATTGGTCCCGGTTCGTGCCAGGAACCGGGACAAATGGGTCCAGACGAACCGGGAACAATGCCCACGAGGCCCCGGCCGGCCCCCTGGGCGCATGAACCGGGACGTATGCCGCCCATGGGTCCCGGTTCGTGACTGAACCGGGACTAATGGGCTGGGCTGGCCCGAACCAAAGCCCTGTTTTCTACTAGTGAGGCTTTGTCATCGGGTCTAACACGTTCAGATCCGTGTGAACTTTGCGTACTTTCACTAAACCTTCTTCGACATGATGTCGAATGAGTTTATATTTGCGTTGAATATGTCTTGTCTTATGGTGCGAACTTGGCTCCCTTGCCTGAGCCATGGCGCCACTATTATCACAATAGATCTCCACCGGGTCCTGGGCACTAGAAACCACACCAAGGTCTTCAAGAAATTGCCTGATCCATACCGCCTCCTTGGAGGCTTCTGAAGCGGCAACATACTCCGCCTCCATCGTAGAGTCCGCCATAGTCTTCTGTTTGGAAATTTTCCAGTCAACTGCGCCACCGTTCAATATGAAAACATAGCCTGATTGAGATTTGAAGTCATCTGGGTCAGTCATGAAGCCTGCATCAGTGTAACCACTTACAATGAGCTCTTCATCACCTCCGTACACAAGGAGTAAATCCTTGGTCCTTCTGAGGTACTTAAGAATACCCTTGACTGCGGCCCAGTGTTCCAATCCTGGATCACTTTGGTACCGGCTGCTAACACTTAGCGCATAGGAAACATCCGGTCTTGTACATAGCATGGCATACATAATAGAACCAACTGCCGAGGCATATGGAACATCATTCATTTGTACTCGCTCATCGAGAGTCCGAGGACACTGATTCTTGCAAAGCACTGTGCCAGGTGACATGGGGAGAAGGCCCTTCTTGGAGTTCTCCATGTTGAACATTTTCAACACCTTGTCAATGTACGTGCTTTGGCTAAGAGCTATCAGGCGTTTTGATCTATCTCTATAGATTCTGATGCCCAATACATATGCCGCTTCACCTAAGTCTTTCATTGAAATACTCTTCTTCAATGATTCTTTTATTTCGCTAAGAAAACTTACGTCATTTCCAATCAACAATATGTCATCCACATACAAGATTAGAAAAGCTTTTGCGCTCCCACTAAACATCTTGTAAACACAAGATTCTTCGTCATTCCTGATGAAGCCAAACTCTTTGACCACTTCATCAAAACGAACGTTCCAGCTCCTTGACGCTTGCTTCAGACCATAAATGGCTTTCTGAAGTTTGCATACCTTTCCAGCATCCTCATGAATGACAAAACCTTCTGGCTGTATCATGTATACATCCTCTTTGAGGTTTCCATTTAGGAAAGCCGTTTTGACATCCATCTGCCATATTTCATAATCGAAATATGCAGCAATTGCTAGTAATATCCGAACAGACCTAAGCATAGCTACGGGCGAGAAAGTCTCGTCGTAGTCCACTCCTGGAACTTGCGTGAACCCTTTCGCGACAAGTCTAGCTTTGTGGATAGTAATGTTACCATCCACGTCCGTCTTTCTTTTGAAAATCCATTTACAACCAATCGGCTTTACGCCTTCTGGAAGTTCTTCCAAGTTCCAAACTTGGTTTTCATACATGGATTCCATTTCGGATCTCATGGCCTTGTGCCATTCCTTTGAGCTGGGCCCCGCCATCGCTTCCTTGTAGTGCGCAGGTTCATCGTCTTCAAGAATGAAGATTTCGTTATGAAACCACTCAGGTGGATGGATAGCCCTTCCTGATCTGCGCAGTTCAGTTACAACATTGTCTGAAGTCTCCGCATCATATGCGACAACTTCCGGCTCAGTTGTAGGGATAATTAGCGGAATTTCTTTCGATTCCTTAGCCATATCAACGGTCACCGAAGATTCACTGATCTCATTAAGTTGCACTGTCCTCCCACTTAATTCTTTAGTGAGAAACTCTTTCTCAAGAAAGTGTCCAACTCTCGCGACAAATACTTTGCCCTCGGACTGGTTGTAGAAGGAATACCCAATGGTGTCTTTGGGATAACCTACAAAGTAACATTTGTCTGATCTGGGATCAAGTTTGCTTGGTTGTAAACGTTTTACATAAGCTTCACAACCCCAAACCTTGAGATGTGACACACTGGGTTTCTTCCCATACCATAATTCAAATGGTGTCGTCTCAACTGACTTAGACGGTGCTCTGTTAAGTGTGTAAGCGGTAGTTTCTAGTGCATGACCCCAAAAAGATATCGGTAGATCGGTAAGAGACATCATAGACCTAACCATGTCCAACAGGGTTCGATTACGTCGTTCCGATACTCCGTTTCTCTGTGGAGTTCTGGGAGGCGTAAGCTGTGAAACAATTCCACGGTCACTCAGATGTTGGCCAAACTCATGACTAAGATATTCGCCTCCGCGATCAGACCGCAGAAACTTAATCCTTTTGCTACGATGATTTTCTACCTCATTCTGAAATTCTTTGAACTTTTCAAAGGTTTCCGACTTATGCTTCATCAAGTAGATATAGCCATACCGACTTAAATCATCAGTAAAAGTCACGAAGTAGAAATACCCACTCCGTGCGGCTGTGCTCATTGGACCACATACATCACTATGTATTATTTCCAACAATTCACCCGCCCGTTCGGGATGACCCGTGAACGGCATCTTGGTCATTTTCCCCATCAGACAAGCTTCACATGTGTCAAATGATTCAAAATCAAAACACGGTAAAACTCCATTTGACTGGAGTCTTTGCATGCGATTCTTTCCGATGTGGCCAAGTCGACAGTGCCACAAATAAGTGGTGGTGGTATCAGCCTTCTTAAGGCTTTTAGCATTCACATTAAAGACATCATTTCCACATTCAAGATTTAGTATGATAAGGCCCCCAACAATGGGTGTAAATCCATAAAACATATCCTTACAATAAAGTAAACAACCATTGTTCTCAGACTTGTACGAATACCCATCGTGTGCTAAACATGATCCGGAGATAATGTTTCTACACAATGCCGGAACAAAATAACAGTTACCAAGTTCCAAAATAAATCCCGAAGGGAGACGTAGAGGCATAATGCCGACGGCTTGAGCGGCGATCCCAGCGCCGTTCCCGATGCACATCACGACTTCATTCTTTGCCAGCTTGCACACCTTCTGAAGCCCCTGTATCGAGTTGCAAATGTGAGCAACCGATCCGGTATCAAATACCGAAGACTTAGAATTTTTGCTAGCAAGCAAAACGTCAATGACATTAACTTGTATAACAATTATACCTTTTCCGGTTTTCCCGGACTTCTTATCTTCCAGATACTTCTTGCAGTTTCTCTTCCAGTGTCCTGTGCCCTTGCAGTAGAAGCACTCAGTTTCATTCTTGGCTCCACTCTTAGAGTTGCTTTGGGAGCCGGTCTCACCGGCGCCCTTGCCTTTCTTTGGCTTGCCTTTCTTCTTTTTGAAACTGGCGGTTTTATTCACAAGCAACACTTGCTTGCGATTTTTCCACAGTCCTCCTTCTGCAGTTTTCAGCATGGCGAGCACCTCTTCCGGTTCCTTCTCCATCCCACTCATGTTGTAGTTCAATACAAAGCCGTCGTAAGACAGGGGGAGTGAAGAAAGCAACATGTCCATCATATGGCCAGGTGGAAGTGGAAATTCCAGGGTTTTAAGCCTTTCAGAATAGCCAATCATTTTGACCACGTGTTCGCCAACTGAACTACCCTCAGCCATCTTGCAATCCATCAAAGCCTTCATGATATCAAATCGTTCAGACTTTGTGGTTTCCTTGTACAGAGCATCCAATTCCCGGATCATATCACGAGGTTTATGGAATTCAAAACGTTTTCGAAGCTCCGCACTCATGCAAGCTAGCATGAGGCACTGTACTAAGTTGTGATCATCATCCTTAGTGGCCCAGACATTTTGTAAATCTTCTGTGGCATCTGCCGCCGGTTTAGCTGGAAGAGCAATTTCAAGCACATACAACTTCTTAGCACTCCTGAGGACAATCCTCAGGTTGCGGACCCAGTCCGCATAGTTGTTTCCAGTCGCAGCTAACTTCTCTCTCTCTAACATCGGGCCTAGGTTGAACGCGGTGTTGCGAGCCATTTGATCTACAACGGAAAACACAAATTTCACTTAGACTTTGTTTATAATGAAAATTGCACTAGTGAATAAACAAATTTATTCTAAAGTGCACTCCCACTCAAATCAATATCTCTCATAATTGATTGTGAGTGATTCAAGATCCACATATCCATTCAGCATCACGGTTCGAGATGAACTCAAATGGTGTGAACTTCAATTGGTAGGCAAAACTTGCCGTTCACATCTCTATGCGACTCTTGTTCATCTTTCGATGCGTGTGTTCCGAGCTTAGGACTGTCCTGCCTGAATGTCAAGACAACCAAGTGATCTCGCTGCGAGGTCTCAACTCACCCGCCTCACACTTTTCTAATCATTCGCACCCATGGAGATCATGTGATGCCCCGAAGAGATTGGTGCTGTGACGGTGCTACACTTGGGAGAACACTAACTACTTGATATTTTTAAGTGAGAGACCACCCTAATAAAAAGCGACTACCACGCAATCAAGAAGGATGCACCAAAAGGGATAAACATCTCAGGCAATTCATAATTAGCATGATATGGTATAGCCCTTTGTGACGGAGAAGTCTTTCATTTCTTCATCTTCGGCATTCGCGTCGGTGTTCACCTTCGCGAACATTGCCACCACCTTGTCGATGCACTAGATAATATCGCTATCTCCATAGCGGATAAAATAAATGCATTACTTAAGGTTGACACGCAGGTCATTAAAGTGCAATCATATGGCTCCAGCCATCATGCCGAATCATGACACGCAGGTCATGTTTATTACATCATATAGTCATCTCATACAAAATAAAATTGAATATGAGACTTGCTATACCACATCACATGCAAACCATCCTGCAAAACCAAGTTAGACGCCTCTAATCGGTTTATGCAAAAATTTATTTTACGTGGCTTCTATGGTTTTTACACAAACCGCAGCTACCAATGTTTATCATCAAGTATGATTATTCAAGTCGCTAGATTAACTTTCCAGGGTGTATGAAACACGAGATAACAAAATCTCGAGCCCCATACTAAACTTCATCATACGTATGACCCCCGTGCAGATCATATCTGCATTGCCCTTTCATCTGTGAAATTTCATCTTTCCTTTAACTATGGTGGAACCCAAAGAACTGATAGCACTTCGTTGATCAATCAGGATCGCGGGTTGCCAGAACTTTGTAAAATTCCACCATGCCGTTTCAGGATCAGAAATACACAAATTCCAGGGAAGCAACAAGAACATCGGGTAACAGATTTCATCTGCTACCCGCATAAATAATTTTCAGCAATAGATCTCATCTACTCCAAAATTATATTATGCAATACCCATACATCTCCATGTATTCTAGATCGTAACCTGCATCTACGCATAGCATGGCTCTTGATGCCACTGTAGGGAACGCGATAGAAAATAATTTTTTTTGGTATAGCGAGCATGCCCAGGACCACTATGGAGACTGCATACAAGGTTTGATCTGATCCGTACCGACTCGAAGCGCAGCGGAAGAAGAGTCAGTGTAGATCGTCGGTGCAGATCCCCGCAGCTAGGATTTACAACCTCCCAACCGCGAGGATGTACTCCCTCACCGGACAGCCCTTCGGGAGGCGGTCGGACAGTCCCCCGGACGATGTCCCGGACAGCCCTTCGGGAGGACCCTCGAAACTCGAACGGAGACTCGGACAGCCCTCCGGGAGGGCACTCGAACAGCCCCTCGGGCAAAAAGGATCGAAACTACGACCTCTCTACGGGGTTGCACACATACGGTGTCAGCTATCCGGCAGGGCTTCGTCGTCCAGAACTAGTTACTGCCGGAACCCAGACAGCCTTTCGGCTCTACGAAAAATTCTTTTCGTCGGAGGGAGAGAGAGAGCTAGCAAAGCATAGCATGTGTATGAGAGCAAGGGATGAAGTTTGGGCAGCCCCCTCACCTCCTATTTATACGAAAACCCAAGGGGTAGTGTGCCTCCCAAATTACCAAAAACTCCATGCATTAGGTAACATATGAGGGAGTTAAGGGTAAAATGGGATGCCATGTGGAGCTCGAAGGAGCTCCACCATGCTTGGCCAGCCACCCCCTTGGGGGTCCCCCATGAGGTGCTCTCATGGTCCCCCAAGTCCTTCTAGAAGCCTTTAGCAAAAGCCCTAAAAGGTGGCTTTCCAAAAAATATCCCAAAAAGCACTTTCACTATTCATGACGACATTTTTCAGCGTCCGTTCGAACTGAAAATATTTATGTGGGCTTAGAACATTTCTAGTACCCACCAAAATAATTTTCAACGCGTTCCAGAACAATTCCGGATTAGTGATTTTCATCTGCGAAAAGCATCTGAAGTGGTTCCGGCAGCTCCGGAACATTTCCGGTTTTCATCTCGGAAAATTCCCAGAAGTTTCCAAAATGATTCAAGCACCCTCCAAGAATTATCAGGCATGTGCCGAAACCAATTTGACTTTATTGTATCCTCTGAAACAACTTTTCAGTTTCACCGGAACTCATCCGGTGACCTCTTTGCGGAACTTTTCCGCTGTCCGAAACTTTTTCGGTGATTTTCTCTCAGACTCCCTGTCTAGTATTCAGCAGATAGATGACCCTTAAGCGTGTGACACTATAGCTTCGGTGAAGTATAGACATGACCCGGAACCTCTTCCGATCAATGATCAACATCGGAGCCGTGGACACCCATATTGACCCCTATACCCACACGAATGAATATTCGAGTGAACCTCCAGTTGCTGTGTGCTATTCCTGTTGCTTCGCGATATGTCACAAACACCCGAGGTGAGATTTATTGCATCCCGGTGGATCAACAAATTTGTCCACTATGCAAGTTACCTCGTTACCGGTTTTGTTCTCTTTTCTCGTTTCCGTGTTTTTGGCATCCCAGTGATCAAATCACAAGGTGTCTGGCCAGACGATGATGGATACCGTAACACCGAGAGGGCCCGAGAATATCTCTCCATCGTCGGGGGAGCAAATTCCAATCTTGAGCTATCTCGTTACTTGCCATACTTTTCCGTGAACCCGTAAGCCGCCGTAATAGCCACCCAGTTACGGATGACGTTTAACAAACCCCAAAGTTCACGAAGCAAGTACGAAGGAACTCGATACTCTCATGGTCTAAGGAATTATGCAAACATTAACTATCTCTGTGTTATAAACCATAAACTTGTAATGATAGAAACTCATAGCATAACATCAATCTGGGTCGATTCAACACAAGTGTTCTACTAACAATGTGCCCTCAAAAATTGCCAGCACGTCCATGCCCATGATCAGGAAAACAGGATCATCATGCAATACTTGAGCCAGTCTTAGAGGCAAGACTAGGAATACATTTTACCGTCTATTATACCACACGTGCATATGAGTTTCCTTGCAGACTTGAGAATCATAGCAGTTATAGCATGGAACATAAACATTCATTGCAAACTTGGAGATACAAAATAACTGTTATTACTGCCTCTAGGGCATATCTCCTACATAGAATTGCAACAAGAGTTCCTTATTCCAGTGCTCCTTGTCAACGACAAATGGGAGCAAGCCAACTACACGGAAACAGTCAAGAGCTTCTTTGAGGCAGGGGAGTCCAGCAATGGCATCACAGCACAGGCGCTTGTGGGGGAAGATCCTGTCCTGGTTATACAGAATGCATGAGTAGTAGCTTCGTTGCTGGTGCCTCCAGAACCTGTCAGAGGAGATCTTGGGCTTCTTGTAAGGATTCTTGGCCTTGTCAATGAATGTGTTGTGTGCTCTGAAGCTTAAGACACTGAAAGGACCCTGAGTTGTAACAGCACTTGGAATCCTTGGCATTCTGGGCTTCGGCTTCTATGTCTGAGGCCTTTGCTCAACATGGTAATCATATTGTGGACCATGAGCAACTAGAGGCATCATAATGGGCCATCTGACGCTGATGAGCTCACCTTCACGATTGAAGGCCCTTGCCATTGTATGTGGAACAGGTGGAGCAGTAGCAACATCCGAGGAGGAATGGCTGAAGATCTTCTGTGGCTTCAGGGGCTTCAGACTGAAGGATGGCTTCAGGTGGTACATTTTCTTTAGCCATGACAATGTCATTGGCTTCAGTAGTAGTGTCAGCAGCATCATCATTTGTGGGGGCTTCAGTGGCTTCAATAACTGGTGGGTCAGGCACAATTACATCTTGATTCTCACGTGGTTCAGTGGTAAGGGGAATAACAGCTTGATCTTCTTCTTCTCTTTCCTCGGCTGATGCAGCCAGAATATCTTCAGCCACTTTGGCTTCAGACTCTTGAGCAGTTGCTGAAGGGATGGCTTCAGGGAACACTTGACGTGCTACTGAGCTTTGTGCTTGGACATCCTCTTCAGGAATACTCTACATGGAGACCGTTGGCCTTGGGCTTCGGCGAAGCCTTCGGAAAGAGGGTGACGCCTGTGGTGAGGGAGTGGTCTTCTCCATGCCTTCGGGGTTGTCTTGGGGAGTATCAATCACTGGGGTGGTGACTTGAGCTGGTGGAGTACGTGGTATGATTTCATGGAGCGGTGTGTTGGGGTGTTGTTCTTCCGAGAAATCATCATGTGTGATTGGCTTCGTGGGACCACCAATACTTATCTGTTCACTGCTCGATGGAGCAGGCGATGATACCGGCTTGGGCATGATCTGGGGGAACTGAGGAAGGACTTGATCATCCACTACATTGTCATCATGACCAATGTCTTCAGCTGCGATGGTGTCAGCAGCTGGAATATCTTCAGACTCATGAGCCTCTGTGGTAGCAAGCTCATGAACAATCAAACGACGTTCGCAGTTGGAGGAGGCAGGAAGGGCAACAGATATAGGTTCAACAAGCAATGGCTCTCCAGGAGAAGATGAGGCAGTTTGTGCTTGGGCCCTTCTTGAAGCTTTAGAGGGCTTTGTCTTCAGCCTCTTCTGTGAAGGAGCAGCATCAGAGGCTTCTTGATGCTTTCGCTTCTTGGCCTCAGCCTCAGCCTGCTTTGTATTCTTCTTCTCAGAAGCAGCTGATGGGACCTTTGTCTTTGAGCCAGTCATGCTGGCAGGGAAGACAATGCTTGGTCTTTCCTGCCTTGGAGCTTCAGTTTCAGCCTCAATTGGCTTCTTCTTCTTCTTGGCGGCCAATCGGGGGTCAATGCCAGGACACCCAAGGGCCTTTTTTCTTCATAGCTTCATTGTGAGCCTGTACACATTTTTCAGCATAGTACTTCAGACGCTCTCGGGAGCCTTTGGCTTCATCGCGACACTTATGGAATTCGTCCTTGAGATCTGCCATCATCTTCTTGAAGTTTTGGACATCAGAGACACTGAGCTTGGCCATGTGCTTCTTGAAGAGAGCTTTTTCATGGTCGATCTTGTTCTTCTGCTCAACAACCTTCTGAGCAATCGCAAGCTCTTTAGATATGCAGCCCTGGAACATGACACTGATGTCAATTGGCAGCTGCAGATCATCAATGGTGAGAGTTGTGTCTTCAAACCACTGATCAATGAAGTTGTTGAGAATGTCAGCATCAAATAGAGGCAAGTCTTTGAAGATTTCAGCCTCCTGCTTGCTCTTGATTATCATCTCAAGGGCATCATCAGCAAGATCTTCATCGCTTGATAGATCAATGACACCCTCTTCATTGCGCAGGATGCTAGCTGGAGTAAGGCCTTGCCCAGAAATTTTCTTGGGCTTCTTCGAGGTGCGAGACAAGTCTTCAGACTGCACACTGGATTCAGGTGGTGCAGATTTCAGTGGCTTCACTCTTGAAGCTTTTGGTGCAGCAGAAGATTTTGAAGCCTTTGCTTTCTTCACTGGCTTCGGGGGCTCTGGAACTTCAGCATGTTCCTCATCCTCAGCAGCTTCTTCAACACTGGCCCTTTGAGCGGCACAATGTTCCAGAAATGAGTCAAAATCATCAAAGGGGCCAATGAGATTTGGCTCAGCTTCGCGACTGCCATCTGGCGTTGGAGCAACTGGACCTGGGTTGAAGTCAATCCCAAGGTCCTTCTTGTTTTGAACTGCAGAAGCCTTAGCAAACTGAAGATTGGCTTCAAACAGATCATCCTCATGACACCATGGAAGACTTGATGGGTCAACATTTTCAGGCATTGGACCTTTGGCCATACAAGGGAAGAAGCCTTTAGCAATGGCTTCAGCCTTGGTCTTGGGTTGAAGCTTTTTGTATATGATATCTGCCCATGGGGGCCTCACAGCGTTCTTGTTTGCATATTCGGGAGCGAGAAAGTGATACAGAAACCATTCCTCTGCCCAATGTCTGGGAATCCATTGAACCATGGATTTACGTTCACCATACGTTTCTTCAGGATCAGATTTGTATAGTTCATAGAGATCTGGTGGCAAGTCTTTAGCAGTGTTGTCGCAGTGCTGTCTGCCTCCCTTCTTTGCAGATTTGCCACTAGCCATTGGCTTCAGACTGAAGGGCTTCACAACTGTGTTTGGCTTCAGTCAGCTGGTCAGATAAGAACTGGCTTCAGGCGATTCAATATGATGTTGTAACAACTCTGCAAATGAATGCAGACTATGAGAACCAAGGGACTCTCCCACGGACATGTACCTGTGATAGCATTAGAGATGCGAGGGAAGGGGAAGAGGTCATATGCATTCTCAGAAGATTTTGAAGATAAATCAGTTTGAAGACATTGACCTCATAGCGCGAAGACATTCACTTATAGTTGTGAGTTGGTTCCAGATTTGTACGAATCCATGAATAAGTACAAGTGAGGAATCTAACTAGTAATGAGCATAAGTGAAAGTACTTGCGAGTCATGAGATGCATAGAAGTAAAGATCCAGATTTGGAAGTGAAGACACAACTTTCCGAAGATATAGAAAGTTTTAACGGATCAAACATGCAGTAAAAATAGACTTTTATTTACCGCTCAAGAACAGATGAGATTTTTAGACGAGTTGAGGATGCAGGCCGAGCAGTCCAATCTTCCGCGCCCTAACTTGGCGGCGAAAGACACCTACGGTGGCGACGGAGGGAGGAAGATCCACGACCGGCGTGACGACGACGATGGAGAAGTCGTCGCAGCGAAGCGCTTCGTCTCTGGCGACGAAGGAAGCTAGTGATGGCGCTAGGGTTTGAGCGAGACGGCGAGGGGAGTAGGAAATAATGACCGCATGCGAGGTGTGTATTTATAAGGAAGGGTGACAGCTGAGTGAATTTACTCAGCTGCCCCTGGTGGTTCACATCTGAGGGACACATGGCATGCATGCAACAGCTTAAATGTTGTGCCACAACCCCACGCGCGCTTGGTTTGTCGGGTGGTCGTTCCGGCTTCTCCGGATTCAGGCAAATAGGATAAGGACATTAAAATCGTTTTAAATGTTTGTCTCTATATCTTCGACTGACAAGGACATAGTGAAGACTATCGACACATGTCAATAGAATGCATATGAAGAGACCGAGAGAATTAGAGAGAGAAGCACAGAAGGGGCTAGGGTCCGATCACATTCACTTAGCGTAGAAAATGGCAACTTGAAGACATAGTTATAAGTGAATGCTGTAGAGGACAAAACATATATATATATATATATATATATATATATATATATATATATATATATATATATATATATATATAGCAGTGAAGACCAAATCAAACATTGTGAAGATAAATCATGAAGACAAAACAATGTTGAAGACAAACCAACTTTGAAGAGAATGCAACATGACGCCAAACAAAAATCTTCAAGAAAGGTTGGTGGTGGCGTTACCCACCATATAGGAAGTATTAGACCCAGACACGGCGCACAATTATTGAGGCGCTCCGAAGTCAATTTTCGCATTAATGTATTCACACTTAGAGTGTATGACTTCATGAGGTGAAGACATACGTTACTTTGTGTGTTGTGCACCTCACTCATCAATATGCATAAAGCGTTAGGATGTGTGTCCATTCACATGACATTTGAGCATTCTAAGATATTTAGCTCACACCGCAGCTTGCAAAACCTTTTCTCATCCAAGGGCTTTGTGAAGATATCAGCCAATTGCTCTTCAGTGTTGACGTGAATGATATCAATGTCTTCCTTCAACACATGATCTCTGAGAAAGTGATGATGGATCTGAATGTGCTTTGTATTCGAGTGCTGAACTATATTGTGAGAAATCTTGATGGCGCTTTCATTGTCGCAGTAGAGTGGCACATTCTGCATGTTGATGCCATAGTCCTTGAGGGTTTGCTTCATCTAGAGAAGCTGAGCACAGCAAGATCCAGCAGCTATGTATTCAGCCTCAGCTGTGGATAGTGATACACAGTTCTACTTCTTTGAAGACCAACAGACAAGAGATCATCCAAGAAAGTGACATGTGCCTGATGTGGACTTGTGATCAACCTTGTCACCAGCATAATCAGCATCTAATCCAACTAGATCAAAGTCTGAGCCCATTGGATACCATAATCCTAGCGTTGGAGTGTGAGCCAAATATCAAAGTATTCATTTCACCGCGAGGTGATGCGATTCCTTTGGTGCCGCTTGGAATCGGGCACACATGCAAACGCTAAGCATTATATCTGGCCTAGAGGCACATAAGTACAATAAAGAACCAAACATGGAGCGGTATACCTTTTGATCGAACTCTTTACCATTGTCGTCGGAGCCCAATTGACCTTTGGTTGGCATTGGCGTCGTGTACCATTTGCAGTCTTGCATTCCAAACTTCTTCAGGCAATCTTTGAGGTATTTTTCTTGTGATATGAAGATGTCATTTCTTTGTTGATGGATTTGAAGACCAAGAAAGAATTTTAGCTCTCCCTTCATGGACATCTGATATTGCTCTTGCATCATATGCCCAAACTCATCACTGTATCTCTTATTAGTGCAGCCGAAGATGATGTCATCCACATAGATTTGGCACACAAACAGTTCTCCATCATATGTCTTTGTGAAGAGAGTGGGATCTAGAGAACCAGGTTTGAAGCCTTTTGCTCTTCAGGAAGTCTTTGAGTGTGTCATACCAAGCGCGGGGTGCTTGTTTGAGGCCATATAGTGCCTTGTTGAGCTTCTAGACCATATCAGGATGCTTTGGATCTTCAAAACCAGGTGGTTGAGCTACATATACCTCTTCTTCAATTTTGCCATTGAGGAAGGCACTCTTCACATCCATTTGGTACAGAAGGATGTTGTTGTGGTTAGCGTAGGCTAGTAGTATGCGAATGGCTTCAAGTCTAGCCACGGGAGCAAATGTTTCATCAAAGTCAATTCCCTCTACTTGTGTGTAACCTTGAGCAATGAGACAAGCTTTGTTTATGATGACTTGGCCATGTTCATCTTGTTTGTTGTGGTAGATCCATTTGGTGCCAATAATATTGTGCTTGCGTTGATCAGGACGTTTGACAATCTCCCAAACATTGTTGAGCTCGAACTGGTGAAGCTCTTCTTGCATAGCTTGAATCCATTCTAGTTCCATAAAGGCTCTTTCTTGGGTTTGGATATGGAGACGAATGCAAAGTGCCCACAGAAGTTTGCTAGTTGCATAGCTTTTGATCGAGTAAGTGGACCAGGTGCATTGATGCTATCAATTATCTTCTCAATCTGAACTTCATTGGCCACACGAGGATGAACAGGGCGAAGACTTTGCTGTTGCTGACCATTATCTTCATCTTCAGCATTGTCTTCAAGCTCAGCATTGTCTTCATGTTGAGTGTTGGTAGGAATGACAATTTCCTCTTCAGTCTGTTCCTCGTTGGGCATGATTTCTCCAGTACCCATTAGCTTGATAGATTCACTAGGAGAAGCTTCATCTAGCACATTTGGCAGGTGCTCTCTTTGCGAGCCATTAGTCTCATCGAACCGCACATCTACAGTTTCAACCACTTTATAGTGAAAGAGGCTGAAGACTCTGTAGGTGTGCGAATCCTTTTCGTAACCAAGCATAAAACCTTCATGTGCTTTCGGTGCAAATTTGGAAGTGTGATGTGGATCTTTGATCCAGCACCTGGCACCGAAGACTTTGAAATAGCTTACGTTTGGCTTCTTACCAGTGAGTAGTTCATAAGATATCTTCTTGAAGAATTTGTGAAGATAAACTCCGTTGATGATGTGGCATGCAGTATCAATGGCTTTAGGCCAGAACTTTCTTGGAGTCTTGTACTCATCAAGCATCGTACGAGCCATCTCAATAAGGGTCCTGTTCTTGCGCTCCACGATGCCATTCTGCTGAGGAGTGTATGGAGCAGAGAGCTCATGAGTGATGCCCAGTGTATCAAGATAAGTGTCGAGGCCAGTGTTCTTGAATTCCATGCCATTGTCACTCCTGATGTGCTTGATCTTGATGCCATAGTTAGTCATGGCGCGATTGGCAAATCGTCTGAAGACATCCTGCACTTCAGTCTTATAGAGAATTATGTGCACCCAGGTGTATCTAGAATAATCATCAACAATGACAAAGCCATAAAGATGTGCAGTGGTAGTAAGAGTAGAGTAGTGAGTTGGACCAAATAAGTCCATGTGTAACAGCTCGAAGGGACGCGAAGTCGTCATGATTGTCTTCAAGGGATGTTTTGCCCTAGTCATCTTCCCGGCTTCACAAGCACCACATAGATGATCCTTCTTGAACTTGACGCCCTCGATGCCAATGATATGCGTCTTCTTCACGAGAGTGTGCAAGTTCCTCATGCCCGCATGTCCAAGCCTTCGATGGCAAAGCCAACACTCTGAAGCTTTTGCTAGAAGACATACGGCAAGCTGTGGTCCTGCGGAGAAATCTACCATATACAGATCACCTCTTCGATAACCTTCGAAGACTAGAGATTTGTCAGAAGCCATAAGCACAAGGCAATGATATTTTCCAAATATCACAATCATGTCAAGATCACAAAGCATTGAGACAGACATTAAGTTGTATCCAAGGGATTCAACAAGCATCACTTTATCCATGTGTTGATCCTTTAAGATAGCAACTCTACCTAGGCCCAATACCTTGCTTTTACCAGTGTCAGCGAATGTGATGTGGCTTTTGGTAGACGGACGAAGAGTTGAATCCATGAGAAGACTTCAATCACCAGTCATGTGGTTAGTGCATCCACTGTCCATAATCCATTCAGTAGGTTTCGGAGTCGTACCCTACAGTACAGTTAGCGGGATAGGCTTCACCAAGAGTATTGTGAAGCACAAACATTTAACGAACAAGCATGCTATCAAAGTTAAGATTCTTGGATGGTAAGATAGGATGCTCATCAAGAAACCCAGGGACAAAATAAATGGTTAGACCATTTTGGCACTTTATCTTGCGTCCCACAAGATGTTTTAGGTCCCCAGCATTGTCTTCAGAAGTCAATGATTTCCGGCTGGAGACCTTTCCTTGCAAGAGAAGTTAATTCTTCTTAACCACCCACATCTCAAGGGGTGGCTTAGAAGCAATAAGTCTAAGTGCAGCATCTGAGAACTTTGGCTTTGAAGCCCTACCAAATAGTTTTGCAGGTGATGACTAGTACTTAAAAGAATATGCAGAAAAGTTCTTTGATCTGTGAACATAGCGGTTAGATGAAACACGCTCATATTCATGAGTCTGATGATAATTTCCCTGCAAAACATTGGCGTTAGGGTGACCTTGTGAGGTTCTCTGTCTGTATGAAGCCTTTGGGCCATATGAAGCCTTTGATCTGGGGTTTGTCTTCTTCCCTTGTGGTGTCATGATGACATTCACAGGAAGCTTCTCAAGAAGACTTTTGGGAACCCAGATCTTCTTCATAGGTGACCCATTCCTGCAGTTAGTTCCAATAAACCTAGCAAACACTTCACCGTTCTGATTCTTGAACACTTTATAGTTTGAGTCAAATGACTCATCAATGATAATAGGGTTAGCACAGGTGAAGCCAGATAATGTAGATGGATCCACTGAAGGGCCCTTTGCAGCAACCCATGTGGTTTTGGGGTACTGCTCAGGCTTCCAGTAAGAACCATCAACATTCATTTTCCTCTCGAAACCAACACCCTCTTTCCTAGGGTTTCGGTTCAGAATCTGTTTCTTGAGGACATCACATAGTGTCTGATGCCCTTTGAGGATTTTGTACATGCCTGTTTCAAGCAATGTCTTCAACCTGGCATTCTCATCAGCAATAGTAGAGGCATTCTCAGAAGAGGGGTTAGTTACCACATCATCAGTTGAAGATATTGCAACTTCAGAAGTAGTAGAGCATTCAGCAATAGAGACAGCATTGTCACGCTCAAGGCATTTTAAACATGGTGGCACAAAATCTTCCTTAGCGGAACTGATCTGTTGAGCGAGTAGTGAATCGTTTTCCTTTTGAAGATCTTCATGAGACGCTCTCAGTTTCTCTAGCTCTTGCTTCCTTTGAAGATAATCATAGGAAAGCTTCTCATGAGTAGCTGAGAGGGTTTCATGACGACTTTCAAGTTCTTCGTACTTAACGCGAAGATTTTTGATATCTTCGATTAAGGACTGAGTTTGATTCATTTCCTCGTCCAACAGGTCATTGCTTTTGTCCAACAATTTTTGAATCTTTTCCATGGCTGTTTGTTGTTCAGTTGCAATTTTAGCAAGTGTCTTATAACTGGGTTTGGATTCACATTCAGAGTCATCTTCATTAGAGGTCTGAAAGTAAGCATCGCGTGAGTTTACCTTGGCACCTCGTGCCAGCAAGCAGTAGGTGGGAGCAGAGTAGTCGTCATCGCTTTCTTCAACGTCGGTGTCGTGACCATTGACTTCAGTGTTGAAGATGGACTTGGCGACAAACGCCGAAGCTAGAGCCAGGCTTGCCACGCCTGAATCAGACTCCTCCTCAGACTCCGCCACCTTCGCCTCCTCAGAAGCAGACACCTCCTCTGAATCCATTTCCATCCCAGTGAAAGCACGTGCCTTGGCAGATGAGCTCTTCTTGTAAGATGAAGACTTTTAAGAAGACTTTGAAGATTTCTTCTTCTTCTTGTCGTCAAAGTCATATTCCTTACTCTTCTTCTTTTTCTTTGCTTCCTTATCTCACAGAGGACAATCAGATATGTAGTGGCCAGGCTTCTTGCATTTGTGGCATGTTCTCTTCTTGTAGTCACGAGTGGAAGCCTCATCATTCTTGGAGCTGGATCTTGAAGACTTTCCGAAGCTATTCTTCTTGGAGAACTTTTGGAACTTCCTCACAAGCATTGCTAGCTCTTTGCCAATGTCTTCAGGATCATCAAAACAGTAGTCAGATTCTTCAGATGAAGATACAACCTTTGCCTTCAAAGCACGAAATCGGCCGTAGTTGGGACCATCGATGTCTCTCTTCTCAGATAGCTGGAATTCATGTGTGTTGAGCCTCTCAAGTATGTCAGATGGATCGAGATCTTTGAAGTCAGGGCGCTCTTGTATCATCAAGGCTAGAGTGTCAAAGGAGCTGTCAAGTGATCTCAGAAGCTTCTTCACTATTTCATGCTTGGTGATCTTAGTGGCGCTAATTGCGCGAAGCTCATTTGTGATATCAGTGAGGCGGTCGAAAGTGAGCTGGAGATTCTCATTGTCATTCCTCTTGAATCGCTTGAAGAGATTGCGAAGCACATCGATTCTTGAGTCTCTTTGAGTTGAGACGCCTTTGTTGACCTTGGACAGCCAGTCCCAGACTAGCTTCGCTGATCCCAGAGCACTCACACGGCCATATTGCCCTTTGGTCAGATGACCACAGATGATGTTCTTGGCGGTTGAGTCCAGTTGCATGAACCTCTTGACATCAGCAGCGGTGACACCTTCACCTACCTTGGGAACACATGTCCTGATGACATACCAGAGATCGTTGTCAATGACTTCAAGATGCATGCGCATCTTATTCTTCCAGTAGGGGTAATCAGTGCCATCGAAGACGGGGCACGCAATGGAGACCTTGATTATCGCTGCAGTCGACATAGCTAAAACTCCAGGTGGTTAAACTGAATCACACAGAACAAGGGAGCACCTTTCTTTGATACCAATTGAAAGTGCTAGTTATTGACTAGAGGGGAAGGGGTGAATAGGCGATTTTTATGAAAGTCTTCGAAAGATGCAAGATCTTTGAAGACAGACAACCATACAACACCTCTATGATATGCAGCGGAAGATAAGCTACACTAGACAGACCATAGTCAAGTAGACAATACAATGAAAGCATGAAGGCTTATAGCAGCTAGGTAGAACAGATCAGAATGGAAGACAGTATGAAGCCAAACATGTGAAAGTCTTCACACAGTGAAGTCAAACAGATCAGGCAAGTAAGCAATGACTTCACGAAGACAAACTGAAATGTAAAGGAGGTATGGTATAGAACCAGTTGCTTGTTGAAGACAAGGATTTGGTAGACCAGTTCCAGTTGCTGTGACAACTTTACGTCTGGTCAGGGAGGCTGAGATTGAACTCAGAAGACCACGTCTTCACCTTATTCCCCTTGAGCTAATGACACTTAGTCCTCGCCCAATCACTCAGGTAAGTCTTCAAGGTAGACTTCCAAACCTTCACAGACTCCGTTCACCAGCGATCCACAATGACTCTTGGATCCTCAGAACATGACGCCTAACCGGCTAGAGGATGCACAGTCCTCAAGTGTAATAAGTCTTCAGATCCCGCGGACAGAAAGACTTCAGTGATGCCTAACACTCTTTGGCTCTGGGTGTTTTGGGCTTTGTCCTCGCAAGGTTTCTCTCTCAAAGGCTTCGGAGGTGGGTTGCTCTCAAACGACAAAAGCCGTGCACTAACTCTGAGCAGCCACCGATTTATGCTGGAGGGGGTGGGCTATTTATAGCCAGGAGGCAACCCGGCATAATATATCCGAAATGACCCTGGGTCACTATGGAACAGACACGTGTCCGACGGTCGGATTTCAAACACACGCGGCAGCTTGGCTTGGGCTACAAGCAAAGCTGACTCATCCAACTCTGGATTAGATTTGCTCTCATTGTCTTCACTCGAAGACATAGGATTTTGGTTGAGCATCACGTCAGTCTTCTGACTTTGTTCACCTGGACCCCACTTAACAGTTCGGTGGTTCCTATGACTCAAGGAAGAAGAAAATGAAACTACGAAAGAAGCTATGTCTTCGAACTCCATAGTCTTCACGTGAATGTCTTCACACGTCATTATCTCCAACGTGAATGTCTTCACGAACCACCATTCTCTTCAATGTCTTCATACATTTTTAGGGGTCATCTCTAGTAGGTAAACCGAATCAATGAGGGACTTCTACCTATGTTATCCTGCAATTCTCACAAACACATTAGTCCCTCAACCACGTTTGTCGTCAATACTCCAAAACCAACTAGGGGTGGCACTAGATGCACTTACACCTATCCCGGCCTACACTATGCCGAACGGCCCCCGTCGGCACATAAGTAGCTATGCCGACGGCTTAGGCCAAGCCGTCGGGGTATCTCAAGGTGTGCCGACGGGGTCCGTCGGCATAGAGAAGCCGTCGACATAGGTCGACATATGCCTACAGCGGCCGTTGGCATAGATGTGGGCCCGGCGGCCCGGCATGTGACGGTCGGTTGACACCGTCATAGCTATGCCGACTGCTCAAACGGCGGCCGTCGGCATAGCCCTTGTCCACGTCATCTATCCACGGCAGGTGCCACATCATCGATCCGAGGCGTGCGCCTCATATATCTGGGGGCAAAGCTATGCCGACGGCTTTGCTGTCGGCATATCTTTGTATTTTTTTTATTAGTTTTTTAAAATAATTTTCTTTTTTCTAAATTAAAATTTGATTCACTTAAATGTGCCTTATCTAAACATACACATACATAAATTATATATAGATTTGGTGTAGAATATTCCATAGATTATGAATATGTAGTTTGTATTTTTTTCGAGTATGTTAGTAATGTGACCTCATGTTCTTTTGAATATAGGTCCTTATACTTTATTAAAATCACAAACAATTGATAATTACATCTATTTTGACAAGTTTTATATGTTTTTTAATAAGAATCTTGATAGTGCTAGATCCGTCGGTCAACTGTGTCAGGGTTAGACGGGACCGGCAGGTATTGGAGGGGGCGGGGGGGGGTAGCAATGCCGTCAGGTCTTGCGGTGGGCCCTCTTATGCGTGTGGAAGTGTGGTGGCAAGTGCAAGCACCCGACACGCGGCTCCGGGGTGTGACCCCCCTCATGGGCCCCGACGCCATGGCGGGCAAACATTGTCTTGAGCTGGCGCGCGCTACTCCTCGGGAACGTGGGCGCAGCCTCCATCTCCATGTCGTTTTCATCGAGGCGGAGCATGAAGCGGTCGATGCACTCCTCCATGTTGTAGCCGAGATCTCGCATGCTGCCCATGCAGTCCTTGGCCGGCTTGTCGAGCCCCTACATGCCCGCTAGCATAGTCACCAGGATCTGCATCGTGCGGGAACTCCCAACAAGCAAGAAGAAGAATCGATAAATCTTTTTGGCTTTTCTTTTAATACTACAACTAATTAAACTAGAAAGAGAAACTGAAAAGAAGCAGGAAATGTTTTTGGGTTTTCTCAAAGTTTTTCAAACACACAAGAAGAAAGCGGGAAAATAAATCTAGCATGGATAATACAATGAAAAAGTATGGACACCGACAACTGGAATGAAATGTGCGAACATGAATGTAATGTCAGTGGAAATACGTACTCCCCCAAGTTTAGGCTTTTGGCCTAACTTGGTAATCACCATCAGTAGCCTGCGTAATAATCGGAGTGATAGCTCATAGAGGCTCTAGGTGCAGCCTCCTTACCCCGCCGAGAGCTACAACCTCTGCGTTGTGCACGCGGGCCTCGATCTCATGAACATAATATCTTCCCTTGATGTGATAATCAAAGAGAGCAGGAGCAGGCAAAAAGGTGTGCACCACAGAATGTTTATTAAACAACAGGTTATAAATATAATCAGTGGCCTCGCCCTTGAGGAACTTATGGCTCTTCATGGCCTCAAAGTCTAAGTACTGGGTGGGTAGGATAGGGTCATTAGGCCAAGGTGATACGCCCAGCCCCCTTGCTAGACGTGAGGCATAAATCCCACCATAAAAGTCTCCACTACCGGCGTTGTATTGCAGCCTACGTGCAACAGTTGCCCCAAGGTTATAACATTTATCACCGGTGAGAGCAGCGTGTAAAAGAATCAAATCAGGAGCACAAAGTATGCTGCAATCATGCTTGCCTACGATGCATTTGCCATTAAAGAGTGCAAAGTATTGAATCGATGGGAAATGAATGCTCTTTATTCTACCTTGTGTCACTCCTCTAGTCTCACCATAGCAGAGGCTAGTCAAGAATGTTTCGTACTCAGATCTTGGTTGTTCGTCCACCGAGCCCCAAAATGGAATTTTGCAGTAGTTAGCAAATCTCTCTAGAGGTATGGTAAATGGATTGTCCTACAGTTTAAACGACACTCTAGACTCACGAGGATGAAATTTAAATTCTTTAGTAAATGATTCTGTGAGGCTGAGATGTTGATTGCACTTATCTTCTATGTAGGGACCGAGCTCGGTATTGTGAACATATTGCTCAAATTCTTCTTTAATACCCGCTCTCACCATAAAATTGTTGCATGGCCATACGCAGGATTTCGTAGCTGCTTCTCATATCGAACTTGCGCCTGGTTCAACATAAGACCGACGCACTGAGCCACTACTAGATGATGCCTCCGAAGACCTCCTCCTCGAAGAACTCTTAAAGAAACTCATCTTATTCCTATGAACATAATTCTGAAATTTTTAGTACCCATAATTTTTCTCAATAAAACTTCACAAGATTGATAGCAACTACTCATAAGCATGCATAGAGGCTATATTGAGCATTCAAACTATTTAGAACTCTAAGAATTCAACATCCAAGCTCATATACAGAATCACCAAGAGTAGCTAATTATTCAAAATATAATCCACTAAAGCAAAAACTAATTGGACCAATGGAGAAGTCACATACCAAGTAGCAATCCCTCAAAACAGTTTTGAAAACGGAGCTTTGAGTAAAGAGATCAAAATCCGCGGGTTTGAGAGCAAGAATACGAAAGAGAGAGCAATGGTGAATTTTTTTCTGAAGATAGGTGATGACATGGGCTAAAGAGATAAGTGAGGGGGCGCACGTGGGGACCACAACCCACCAGGGCGCGCCTGGGGCTGCTGGCGCGCCCAGGTGAGTTGTGCCCACCTGGTGTAGCCCCCTCTGATGTTCATTGCACTAAAAATTCAGAAATATTAAAAAAAAATCGTATTAAATTTTCAGGACATTCTGAGAACTTTTTTTGGGTCATTTTTTTGCACGGAAAATCGAGAAAACAGGATAAACATAGCATTTTATTTTATTTAACTAAGAACAACAGAAAATAAAAGGTGAGGACAGAAGGTGGTGCCTACTAAATTCATCAACTTCATACCTCTCAAAAGTGATCCATTAATAAGGTTGATCAAGTCTTATTAATAACCACCTTCGATTAGCATGAAACTGAAGAACTTACGTAAAACACTAAGTTACCTCAACGGGGATATGCATGTCCCCAACAGTAAATATATCATATTTCTTTTTGGCAGTAGGTAGAGGTATTTGAAAACTTTCAATAGTGAGTGTCGATGATTTTTCAATAACATTTATACCATTCACTTGGAATTGTTTCTTCGGAAAGTGCACCATATGCTCATTACCATTGATATGAAAAGTGAGCTTGCTTTTATTGCAATCAATAACAGCCCCTGCAGTATTCAAAAAGGGTCTACCAAGGATAATCGACATGTTGTCGTCCTCGGGCATCTCAAGTATAACAAAGTCAGTTAAGATGATAACATTTGCAACAACAGCGGGCACATCCTGACAAATACTGATAGATATAGCAGTTGATTTATCAGCCATTTGCAAAGATATTTCAGTAGGTGTGAGTTTATTCAAATCAAGTCTTTTGTATAAAGAGAAAGGCATAACACTAACACCAGCTCCTAAATCGCATAGAGCAGTTTTCACATAGTTTCTTTTGATGGAGCAAGGTATAGTTGGTATTCCCGGATCTCCAAGTTTTTTAGGTACTCCATCCTTAAAAGAATAATTAGCAAGCATGGTGGAGATTTCAGCTTCAGGTATTTTCCTTTTATTAGTGATGATGTCTTTCATGTACTTTGCATAAGGGGCCATCTTTAAAATATCAGTCAAGCGAGTACGCAAAAAGACTGGCCTAATCATTTCAGTAAA
Source organism: Thinopyrum elongatum (assembly GCA_011799875.1). Taxonomy (NCBI): domain Eukaryota; kingdom Viridiplantae; phylum Streptophyta; class Magnoliopsida; order Poales; family Poaceae; genus Thinopyrum; species Thinopyrum elongatum. Next base: position 715,268,210 of record CM022303.1, on the reverse strand, counting down.
GCGTTCAAATTCTTCATCATCTTTCTTCTTAGTTGATTTAGGTGGAAAGGGCATGGGTTTTTGAACCCATGGTTCTCTTTCTTTACCATGTTTCCTAGCAACAAAGTCTCTTTTATCATATCTTTTATTTTTGGGTTGTGGGTTATTAAGATCAACAGCTGGTTCTATTTCAACATCATTATCTGGTCCTTTATTGTTTGGTTGAGTGTCTTCATGAACATCCTCATTATCTTTTTCGTTATCACTAGGTGAATGTTCATTACCAGATTGAGTTTCAGCATCAGAAATAGAAACATATCATTATTAGTTTCAGGGGTTTTTTCTATCTCAGGTTCACTAGAGGTATGCAAAGTACTATCATTTTTCTTTTTCTTCTTTTTTTGGTAGGACTAGGTGCATCAGTGTAAATTCTTTGAGAGTCTTGTTCAATTCTTTTTGGGTATCCCTCAAATTAGCAAACACTTTTTTCAAATTCGATGAATTTGTTTCAAACTTATGAACATTTATATGAATTGTTGACCTTTTCAATTTTGCGAATATTTATAGAAGCATCGATGAACTTTTCTTATAAAACGGATGAACTTATTCCAAAATCGATTAACATTTCAAATTTATGAACGTTTTTCAATATCGATGAACTGCTTTGAAGATTTGTGAAGTTTTTATCAAAATTGGATGAACTTTTTTCAAAATCATGAACTTTCTAGAAGTTTGTGAACTTTTTTGAATTCACGATTTGTTTCAAAAAAAATTAGAAAATTATGGTTTTAAGTCTACTGGTCAACCGTTGACTTATGAACCAAAGTGCCCAAATGGGCACTGCAGTGGTGACTGGGCCGGCCCATTTACCGCAGCTAGTGGGCGCCGGAACTCCTAACTGGCGCTGAAGGCGCCATTTAGGAGGTCCCGACTGCGACCAGCCATAGCTTCAACGGAGTTGACCGCCAGCGAGACTATGAAAGCTACGACTGGCTTGCACATCCAGTAGGAGAACTCAGTCTATCTTATCTTAAACAAAACATACCTCTCGTCTCTGTCGTCAGACATCACTGAAATCGCCATACATACAACCATACATACATACATACAAGACTTGACTTTGTTGATAAGGTACTGTGATGTGGATTGGAGCATTAATATTTGAGTGAAGGGGGAAGAATAGAATGCACCAAACAACCAGAATCTGCATTGTAGATGCTCCATTTGGAAAAAAGTGACCAAACTGCCACCAGTGGCCTTGGCTTTTTGCCCGGTAACCCATAATAATGTGTGGTCATTCTCTCCCTCCCTGTCGAAGAAAGTCGTGTCGAAATGAAGCAGCACACTCCATGCATGATTTCCTCCGCATTCTAGTCCTGGAATCTTATTGAAGAAGCTCCATGCATGATCTGTACTAACAACAACACGTTGTGTTGTAGTATGGCTGGATGAGTTCCACTCTTTTACTAGCTAGCTATGAACACCAATGAATCATTGGCTTCCTTAGTCGTCTCTGCTCAAAACACTAACTAGACACCCTTTCCATAGTTGTGCACTCATAGCAGGACCTATATACGTAATGCCTACGAGTACATTATGCATTATCTTTACTCCTAATGGAGCAGTTGGTAGTCTCGCTTCCAGGTTTTTTTTCGTCCCACCTCCCATGGTTTTTTTTATACCTCCTCCCATCTTCGCTGGTTTTTTTTTCGTAGATTTTTTTTCGTCCCCTCCCCCCACTTCATCGGTTTATTTTCGCGTCACCCTCTCACACAACGAAAGAAATCTGAACTTTCCATACTGGCGCAAATTATATTTAGTAATGTAGAATCAATCACAAACAATCTCTAAAGATCAAATCTAAATTAATTAACCTTACCTTAAATCACTCAATCATATTAACCTTACCTTAACTCACGGATGGTAATCAATCTCCAAACAAAGGAAACAATACATCGAGGGAGCAGTAAATAAACTCCCTTTCTTATGACATGTATATGATCTTCCCTTCCCTCTCCGTTGTCGAGCGTTCTTGATTCTCGAGGCCGATGCTTGGGCTGCGTCACTGGGTCTCGACGGTGCCAGAGGACGAGGATGGCGAGGCCGGGTGCCGCGGCACCGCGTTGGCCGCGGCCGGTGAAGGGGGCAAAGAAGGGCGGCTTCCCTGGCCCTGGCCGTGGCCGTGGCCCTGGGAGTTGGTGCGGTGGAAGCGGCACTTGAAGGACCCGGCGTGGGTGGCCGGCGCGCAGACGCACTTGGAAGCGGGCCCGTGGCCCGCGCCGGACGGCGCCGACGCCGCCCCGGGCCACCTCCTCCCCGTATTCTTGGAGCTGTGGCTAGCCGATTTACATGAAATTAATTCCCTCAGTTGTGGTGGCAAATATAATACACATAATCCATATTGTTATGCACTAGCGTGTGTGTGTGTGAAATAGATGGATTATGGTCCCATACCCAATAAGATGGATATGTGTGTGTGTGTTAGAGAGAGAGAGGGAGAGGGGGAGAGAGAGTGAGGAAGAGGGAGGGAGAGAGTGTGTGTGTGAGGATTTGATGATAAAAAAGGTCGCCAATGTCACTTGATATGTATGAGAATATTAATATTGAACTCTTAAAGTTAATGTGGCCCCGTTGCAACGCACGTGCGTTCTTCTAGTTTACACTAGTCATCGACCCGTGCGCCTGCACAGGCTAGTTATGTGTTGTAATCACTACATACTAAATTTATTTTTTATGTTTATTAAACACACAAAATATACTAATTCAAATTGGTGGCCAATAGGATTACAGAAGTAACATATTACTACTAAAATATTGGATGGTTTACATTGATTTTCAGAGGTAGAATATCAACTTATCTATTAGTACCCCATCTAATTGGTGGCAGCGGTTGGGGCTACAAACTATAAGCCACGCGTACCATTTTCGTATTAAACAAATACAACATTTTGCTTCAATCCATTATGCAAATCAAAGTCTTTCACTTTTTACATTTCTCAAACTTCCATGCCAGTCAGCCTGTATTTTCAATCTTGGAGCTGTCCTATGGTACAGTCCATAGGTACAACCCTATGCATGTTTCGCAAGCCAACATTACAACAACGTAAGCATAGAAGACAACGTAACCCTAACTGAAGCGAATAACCATATGGTATTGAAAAAGAAAAATACTCACCATAACTAAGTGTATATATTTTCAGGTTAGGCTGATACACAACGAAAAGAGCTTTGAGACGGATAGAAACTGCAGAGGAAAAATGGGTAAAGAATTAGGAGAATTTCAAGATAGAAACCGCAGAGAAAAAAAGGTAGATAATTCAGATAATTTGAAGAGAAGCTTGCTCCAGCCAAATGCAACCTTGCCATCGTATGCACATCCATTGAAGCTAGCCACAGTTCACCATGCATGCCACTTTCCAGCCAAATTATATAGAGTAGTCCATTTAAACTAAAAATAATCCATAGATTACATGTAGATAGATTGCCTTAGCAGTAGAAAAAAGGATATATTTTCCTGTAGATAGAAAGGTAGATCTGTGAGATGGTTAAAGGTATAAGGTATAAAAACTGTCGTTCAGATGCGACGAACCGTGCTTTGTATGTCTTGCCTTTTGTTCATATATAGGAAAGGAAATTAAGCTCCCAGCAGGGTGTAGAAGAAACATTTAAAAGAGATCCTCAATGTCAATTTTTGAAAACAGCGACGCCGATATATGCACGGGAAAATATATTGCCTCGCCCATAGGTGTTTCATGAGAGGAAAGAACAATGGGAAGCATCACTAAATACAGAAGTAATTTGGTATTGTACCGGAAACAAAATAATTTGGCATGGCGCACAGCTGAACATATATTCAGTAGATTTTGTACTGGTTTAAGTAGACATGACAAAAAACTGTGGATAGACCATATGAGAGCATAACCGAAAATATACTAATATCCTAAAAGGTTCCTAGTATAACTCATCAAGTAACATATCTATACAGATTGGACATATATATATACTTAAGCTCCTACAGGAAATAACAGAATATATTGGTGTATTTTCCTCTACCGGCTCTATTCTAAAAGCAAGATATAAGTATGTTGCGTAAAAGATGAGAAAATGGAACAGATCATAGAGTAACACAGTATACATTAGCAGTACCACCTATTCCTGATTGTCCACAATGTGCAATAGGACTATTTTCTGTTGAAGCCGTAACATCAATGGAAGAACTGAAATCTGAATGTTGTGAGCATAACATGAGAGATTTGAATAGGGTACTATATGAGTAAATATATTACCAGGCAGATAATTTAAGCACACATACCTACTTTTAGTGAAGGGAGTAGGCGTGACGGGCAACGAAACTGAATGGTGTCAAGAAGGTGAGTAGCTTCGCTGTAGTCTGCTGCAGTTCTTTCCTTAGAAACATCACCGATGGCAGCAGGCACCCAATATACATCAAACAGTCGTCGGTACATCTCCTCCATTGCATCAACCATCATGGGATAAATTCATCAATTGAAGACGCTAGATTGATGTGTGGTCAGAACTTGGAAGATGCAGAGATACAAAGTATGAAGAGCAACGGGATCAATCTAACATGTACGAACACTGATGCAGGGATTGAGTGCTGCTGCTGGAGGAGATGCAGACCACACCTGGTGGTTCTCCTTGTTCCGTACAGTGCTGATGGATGGGCATCTACAATACCTATGTTTTTAATCATGTGTTTTGGATTAATAAGATTTATAGGAGTTATGTGATTATAACAGGAGGTAGAGTACATCACAGATTTAAGGATAATGGGTTACTTGCCTGCAGTATAAGGATTTGAGTGACATGGGACAAACTCGAATAGTGTAGGGTGGCGCCATCTCTCTGCTCATAGTTCCTCCACTTGGTCTGAAGCTTCAGCAACAATGGCGGATGTCCAATCTGATTCTAACGGTGTTTGATGTGCCTACTTCTGCACGGCATCTTCCAAGTATAATTGCAGTTTGCTCTGGTCTTGAAGTTGAGGCGTATTTAAATATGGCGCCAAATGTGGGTATATAAAGTATGAACTCATATTTAAATAAATATTTTACATAATCAATGAGAAAATATTAATACTTATATACACACATTAAGCGCACGTAAAATACTATAAGGTAGTAAAATCCAAAATGAAATACTAAAAGACATTTGTGTCATCTTGTGAACGAAGATAACATTACAAATTGCATGTTAATATTTAAAAGCTTGGATTATTCTGCTTATCCTATATTGGCATATGTCAACAATATTGTATCCTATACCATATATGAAGAATCAGACTCATATTTAGAACAAAATCTCTTGCCATATCATATACCTTCGAATTCAGAAATGGTTCAGGTCGGAAATTATCCTAGCCACTTTAACCCATACTTGCTTGGATCAGAGTTGTGTCGATATGTTTTCCTTGTTGATGGCTTCTCTTTGATCTGGTATGCATCATTGTGTGCGTTTGTTCGTTCGTCCGGGTCTGATTGCTGCTGCTTTCATTCTGGTTTTATTTTTTCATTTTCTTTCTATTTCGTTTTGTTTTGCTTTGGTTTTCTTTGTTTCGTCTTCGGTTTTCATTGTTTTTTTCTTTGTTATATTTCGGTTTTCATTGTTTTCTCACTTTTTTTTTGTTTTTCCTTCTTTCTTTGCTATCCTTTTTCTCTTTCTTGATTTCCTTCGTTTCTTCACTTTCCTTTTTGTTTCTTTATTATCGGTTTTCTTTTTTAGCACATGTCTACTTTTTCTCAGTACAAAGTGTACATTTTTAGTGCAAACATTAAACTATTTTGTGATACACATTCGACATTTTTCAAATACATGACGCACATTTTCTTAAATACATGTTTTGAACACTTTTTTGAATACACAATAACATTTTCTAAATTATGCATTGGTAAATTTTTTTAATGGTGATAAACAAAATTTTAAACTACATCAACATTTTTTTACATTGAATAAACGTTTTTTAATGTGACGAACATTTTTTGAAATGCGATAATATTTCTTTATTTTTTTCATAAAAAATAATTATTTTTAAAAACAAGAACTAATATTGAAATTTCTAAATTTTTACTGAAAATTATAATATTTACTAAAAAATTGAAACATTTTTTGAATTGGGGAACAAATTTAGAGACTGTGAACATTTTATGAAATTGACGATCATTTTTTGAATTTATTAACAAATTTTGAAATCAATTTTTTTTTGAAATTATAAAGGATTTTTTAAAACTAAGTTTTTCTGAAATGTGAACATTGTTTCCATTTAAAAACAGGATTTTTTAGGATTTTTAATTTCTAGTTGACTTTTATGAATTTTGAAAACATGATTTCTTTTTTAAATTCTGAAAAACAATTCATGCCACGAACATATTTTGAAAAACATAAACAATTTTTAAAAGTCTGAACATTTTCTAAAACTTCTGAATTCATGGGAAACTAAAAAGAAAAAAACCCCAGAAATACCGGTTCAGGAACCTTCTAGAAGGTCCCACTGTGACAGTAATGCTTAGGAGTTCGATTGGTTGCTGGCAAAAGGGTGGAGGAGTCGGATTGGTGAAGCTTTTGGCTAGTTCGTTTGGAGGACGGCGAAACAATCGCTTAACTGAAGAAAATGTTTTCTCGTTTAGCCTGCTGCCGTTATGTTTCAGTCCGTGCCTAACATACACGGAGTCTTCTGTTATGACTCGGAGTAGACGCTCGTGAAATTAAGCTGCTGCTGTGAGTGTGAGTTGATACTGGTAAAGTTCAGCTTGGCCATAACTTGAGTCGTGGTCACCACAATTTTCAGAAATGAAATTTCCAGTTCATGATGTTAGGAGTTCTATGATTTGTTTCTAGAGGTTGCCATATATGTTTACGTGATACTGATACCGCGAAAACATCCATCCGCTTCGCCTGAGTCTGGTACTAAAGTTTTTGCCTGCAGCATGCAACTATAGCTTCAGCTGCCATTGCCCGGGAATTCTCTATTATCTGAATCACCATAAACGTCCCCTGGAATTCCGAGCTACTTATCTATCAATCAATCAATGTAGCATCCATATACACACCAATATCAAACACTCAAATCTAGCGAATCGAAGCTGTTGAAGAAGGTGCTGCTGAAATTCAGAGATCTGAACCAGCCGTTTGCAGGCACCTACAGCCGGTTCAGTTCAGTGGATTGCCGAAGCATACAAAACCTTGGCTGTTCCAAATAAGTAGCATACATGAGATTCAAATAAACACCTCAAATGATCCAGATACAGGTAAAACAAGCTTGAATAAGGGAAACAACAACATGTCTGAGAACGGAGCAAGAAAGCAGATTATGGGTTCGATGCGCATCAGGAAAACCCACTGTCCATACTCGTAACTCGAATACAGACCATGGGACGAAAAACCTGATGCACCAAACCCTGTTATTACAAACACACAAAGTAACGGAAGGTTCTAGCTAGAAATCACAAGGCACTACTACAAGTCTTGTAAATACATAAATACGCTGGTCGATCACAGAGTTGGACAAAGGAACAGACGTGTAGCTCACATCACTTGGCGGTCTTCTTGCTGCTGCCGTGTGAGACAGACCGAAGCTGGGAGGAAAAGATGGCAAGATCAGTAAATGGCATGACACAGTGCAGTGGAATGAAGAAACCAGCTAGCGGGCCAAGATGTATACCTCTTGCAGCGATGTCACTAAAGTAGATCACTTTCAAAGCTTCTACTGACATGGAGCTGAAGAGCGTGACGGTTGGGATGCAAGGCGACTGCTTTTCTAACGGAATCCTCCAAAGCCTCCACACTGTGACGACTTTCACCAATGCAATCAGTTTTGAGCTGGAGGTATGCAAGACTTGAAAGATGCTCGATGCCCATGTCAGTATCAGCACTAGGACTGCAGGAAAGATGGAGCCGCCGGAGTGCCGGCATTGCACCTGCTGCAAATTTTATCCCTCCAAATCTAGTTTCATAGTGGAACACCTCTAGCGGTTTGAATCCCTCACTACTTACAGTCCCGACGTTCGACCCCTTTGCCTCTACCTGGAGATAGGTCAAATAAGGCATATCCCTCAAAATATTGAGACCTTCCTCATCAAATAGTTCAACCATTATTTCTAATTTGAGGATGTTGGTTAGGGAGGCCATTCCCCTGGGAAGCCTTTCCATGTAATGCACATCTAGTTTTTTTTTTTGAACCCACAGGATTTTATTGATTAACAACATCGTACATGTACAACCTTGCATTGCAGTACCGAAGAAAGCGCAGCTACTGCTGCATTAAGGCAAGAACCAATGTCTGAACCTAGACATGTGAACCTGGAATGAGAGTTCTGAGCTTTGATTGCTAATCTAGCTTGATGATGTGCTCAAAAGTTGTAGCTCCTATTGATATGATAAATTCTTGAAGCATCAAAAGCTGAAGAAGCTGTTATGCATGCAAGTTGTGGCCTTATAGTCCAATGACCAGGAGCAAGAATGGGCTTGCTGGCCGCTATAGCTGTCGCCAGAATGGCATTGTCCGTCAGAAATGTTCCCTGCTGAATCTGAAGCATCTCTGCAATCTTGTATGCTAACATCATGCTAATTGCTTCGGCCTGGATAGCTGATGTCGTCGGTGGAGAGACAGCTGAGATGCACAACTGCGAACACTGTCGATCGCCTGCAAACTGTATAAATATGCCTAAACCTGCTATAGTCGGCTGATCTTCAAATCCTAGACTCCACGCTGCATCTGTATAGACAATAGGACCTGAAAAACATGAGATGTCCTTGATTGTTTTCCCAGGAGATGGTGTCAATTGTATTGTCAATTGATCCTGTTTTTGCATAAGGGTGTCTAGAAGCACAGCCTTGTTAGTTCCAAGCAAGTTGACTATTTTGTAGTCTGGAGATTGAGCTTCAACCTCTAGATTAGTTCCTTGCATGATCGCCATTGCCGCTGCAAATACCTGGGAAGGAGACCTAGTAGTCCTGCAAAAACGATTGTCGTTTCGAGATTTCCAAAGACACCATAGGAAGGTATACAGTGAGACGACATTTATTTGCGGATGATCGGAAGTGAGGAGAGCTTGGATCATTTGTGAAACTGAACTATTATGTTGGGCAATGAAATCAGTTTTAATAAACCATGGGAAACTATACCAAGCTGCTTTTGCAAAAGGGCATAAGAAAAAAAGATGCATTTCATCTTCAGTATTTCCACAAGTTGTACAGTTTTCACTTATGAATTTAGAGTAAGAACCTGCCCTTTTACCTGTAGCAAGTGCATTCCTAAGAAGTCTCCACGCGAAGGTTTGAACTCTTGGAGTCATATGCTTCTCTTTCCATACCTGGTTGAGCAATGCTACAATTTGCGGTGGCACAGTTTTTGGTCTCTGTCTTGAAGGAAGCTGAAGATTAGCAAAGCTATGTTTGTATGCACTTTTAGAAGAGAACAGACCTGTAGGAGTTAGCTTCCAAACAAGAATGTCTTGGCCAGTAGTACAGATAATCGGAGTGTGAATTATTATATCAGCTATTGCGGGAGAAAATAACATATTAATAAGATTTACATTCCAATTGTTTTGCCCAGCAATCCATAGGTCCTTAATTTGAGCAGGGTAATTAAAACCGTGGGGTTGTATGATTAGGTTATCATAGATATTTTCCCAGCCTTCAAACCAAGGGGTGCTCCACAGTGAACTATTTCCATCTACAATTTGATAAATGGATGCTGAAATGAGAAGAGGCCTTACCTTCAAAATTGCAGTCCAGAAAGCAGACTTCGGTGTGTTAGGCTTAGCTCTCCAAATAGTTGTGTCGTGATGGTACTTAGCCTTGAGTATTTGGGCCAACTGGCTTTCTGGTTCCTTTGCAAGTCTCCATGCCGCCGAGAGAATGAGACCCTGATTGATCGCCTGCAAATTCCTGATGCCTAGGCCCCCAAGTTTCTTGTCCGTGCACATATCCGCCCATGCTCTGAGACAAAGGCTTCTTGTTGTTTGGTCGTCTTGAACACCTGTCCACCAAAAGATTCTAATAATAGCCGTGAGCTTGGCTAAATTTTTTTTTGAGAAAAGTATATTGGACATGTAGTAGACAGGAATAGATGCGAAGACCGATTTAATTAGAGTAAGTCTAGCTGCATGAGATAGACGATTGGCTTTATAGTTGGTAAGTTTCGATTTGAATTTATCATAAATGAAAGCATAAGCAGCTGATCTGTCCTTTGAAGGCAAAATAAGTGGGTGCCCCAAGTGAACAAAGGAATTGTTAATATTGGGAGCCGGAAAAATTCTCTTAATGTTTTCTTTATCCTGCAAAGGAACATTGTTGCTAAAAAGAATTCCAGATTTATTCCAATTGGGAATTTGACCTGAATCATGGAAAAACTGATTTAAGATGTTAGATATTGTTTGCACCTCCTGCACATAAGCTTTTCCACAAACTATAAGATCGTCTGCAAACATCAAGGAGTGAATAGAAGGGCAGTTTGGTCCAAGAGAAATACTTGTGAGATGATTGGCCTGCAGAGCATCCTGTAGCTTTAAAGAAAGTTCATTGACTGCAAGGACAAAAAGATACGGCGACAAAGGACACCCTTGTCTGATACCTCTAGAGCTATTAAATTTCGCATAAGACTGGCCATTAATAATAACAGAGAAAGTCGGCGACGATATGCATGCATACACAAGTTTTATGAAATGACCAGGAAGCCCTCTACGTGCAAGAGCTGAAACAATACAGTGCCACTCTATTCTATCAAAAGCTTTAGTGAGATCGATTTTTAACAGAAAATCATGGCTTTTCCAGGACTTAAGGGAAAAAGAGTGAGCTATCTCTCGTGCAACAATAATGTAATTGCTGATACGTCTACCCTCGATAAATGCTTGTTGAGAAGGGTGAATATAATCGGGAAGATGCATTTTAAGTCTATTTGCTAAAGATTTAGCAATAACCTTATAGACTACATTGCATAAACTTATTGGCCTAAAATCAGAGGGTAGGTGACAAACAAGTTTTTTTGGAATAAGAGCGATCAGGGTGTCGTTGAGATGTGGTGGGAGGATACCTGAGTTGTAGAAGTCCGCAACCAGTTTCGTCACATCATCCCCAATCCACTCCCAGGCTGAAACATAAAAGGCAACATTAAAACCATCTGGACCTGGTGAAGCATTTCTCCTCATGGCCTTGAGAATATCCAGGATTTCCTGCTTATTCGGCACAGAGTTGGTAAAATCATCTGCATGGTTTTGGACATTCATATTTGGAATATAGCAAACATTGTTTGTTGACAAGGAGTTAAAGATGGACCGAAAGTAGTGAACAAATTCATTAGCAATTTCCCTTGGATCAAATAAGTCATTACCATGAGCATCCTGGATTGATACAATACGATTCCTGCGCTTACGTTTTTGTACAGCATTGTGGAAGAAAGACGTGTTTCTGTCCCCATGGGTAGCCCAATGTTTTTTTGCTCTTTGTCGATAGTATTCAGTGAGTTTGATCAGATTTACCTCATATTGGGCCACCAGCTTAGCTTCTAGAGTATGGTCTTGTTGCTGCAGCGGCTGCATTTGTATGTCATTGATCTGTCCTTGCAAGCAATCAAGTTCTTGTTGAATTGGCTTTTTCTTCTTACACCATTTCTTCAAGGTACCTGCAAGGTTAGTAATTCTGGCATGGAAAGATTTGTTCTCAGTAGTATTCCAAGCGGTTTTTGCAACAGTTTGAAAGTCATCTTCGAAGGTTCACCAGTTTTCAAATTTAAAAGAAAGTCTAGGCCTGCGAAATTTAGAATTGGTGGAAACAAGAATAGGAGCATGATCACTGAGCATAATAGGTAAATTGAAGACATTAGTGTTAGGGAAAAGATCACACCATTCAGCATTTACCAAGTAGCGATCAAGCCTTTCAAACACAGGGTAGGAAGAAAAGCGTTTATTTGTCCACGTGTAAGCAGGACCAGAAAAACCAAGATCGAACAGGCCACATTGCTTAACATACCCATTGAAGGCACGCATACGACCATAATGAACATTAATAGAGGAGGTATCCGTATCATACATAATATTGTTGAAATCTCCTAAACATACTACAGGCTTGCCAAGATTATCGCACACAAAATTGGAAATATTCTCCAAAATCATTTTAGTATGTCGGTGATGGGGGTCTCCATAAACACAGGCAAGAACAAAATGAACATTAGTGGGGATATACACAGCTAAAGCTAAGATAATGTTGCTGTCGGAGAACTTGACTGAGAGATTAATATATCTTCAGACCAAAGTAACCAGAGTCCTCCGGAGAGACCATTTGAAGGAACCACAAAACTAGCAGAAGAATTAAAACGATCATTAAGCTCAGCAGAAGTGCATCTAGAAGACCTAGTTTCTGAAATGAAAGTTATCTGTACACTGGTTGAGTGCATCAGTTTGGCTAGATACTCCATTTTTTTGGAGTTGCGGAGACTCTTGCCCTTACCTTGACAATTCCAAGCAATGAGCTTTAGAGCCGCATCGGGGGGAGCCACCGTGCGAGCATCTCCAATGGCAGGATGCAGTCCTGCACCCAATGGATGACCCGCTGTGATTGCGTCCTCAACAGGTAGCTTACTCAGGGCCATCGAACAGAGGACGCCCAAACAACACTCCAGAAGAAAGCAGCAGATGACCCAACAGGGGAATTGGTAGGAAATAAGAACAACTGGTTAAAAAAGAGGGAAAGGGAGGGAAGAATAGAAAGGGGGAATCAGCTGAATGGGCAGATCCGGGAGGGAAATTGATGGGGAAGTGAGGTCAGGAGGAGAAGGAGTGCAGTTACTCACAAATCAACAAGATCTCGAGATAAATCAGCAAGATCCCGAGATATTGGGAATCAAGAGCAGAGGCAGAGCTAGTGGATGAGAGGATAGGCTATGGCCAAGAACAGGGAGAAAAGATGGTGGAGAAAATAGATCAGCGGAGGATCTAGGAGGGACGCAGAGGAATGGAACAAGGGGAAGGGAGAATCGGCATCACGCCAGTCGCCGGACAGTCGCCGGACAGTCGCCGGAATTCGCCACTGGGGCAGAGTCATGTGTCCAGACTAACTCAGAGGCAATTGAGTCTCCCATCAAGTGTTTGTCTGCCAGGCGCTCAAAGGTGTGTGGACCACTGAACAAATATTCTGCCATATGTCCATGAGAATGAAGATATCTAAGGTTGTGTTTGTTGCACAACTCATTTAGAGAAGAAGCCAGTCTTTCTCTGTAACCTCATATATTATCCTGATCCCCATTCCCAATCCATAGATAATTCATCGAGATCTTTCTCAGTTTTTTTCGATGTGCAAGCTCTGCCAAAAATTTCTCAGGGTTGTCAACTCTACCGATATCTGACACTTCCTCCAGGGCTGGCATGCACCCAAACATATCTGCAGAAAACTCAACATCATAGTTGTGCTCAATGAATAGGCACATCAGTTTGGTCAGCAGGGCTATAGTTGGTGGCAATTTTCTAATATAAGTGCCCCTCAGATCGAGCGTCTCTAAGTTCTGTAGCTTTCTGATATCTTTAGGAAGCTCCTCGATATTTCTTCCTTGAATTCTCAAATACCTCAGTTGATAGAAACTTCCTATATTTCTGATATGCTCCTTTTTCCATGACCAATGACCAACACATGTATCAAACACACGCAAAGACTGGAAGTCCACAAGTGGGAGTATCTCCTTAGCTTCAACAAACACATGCAATGAACGGACATGTAACTTGCTTCTTGTCATGTCATGTATTGCCTTTTTCAGGTCAAGCCCACTAGATTGTAGAGAGAGTCGACAGATCCTCCCGCTTGGGAAAGAATTGCGGATACCGTTCAGAATGGTGGCAAAATTCTCTCCATCTGATAGAGATATTATAAGGTCAAGCACCATATCATGAACCTGACAATATTTTTTTAAACCATCATCGTCAACATTAGCATTGACCAACTGGATCAGGCTTCTATTGACAAGTTCATGAAGACAACTCTCTGCTTCTAGATACAAATTTCCCTGTTCTGTCGCAATGAATCCCTCAGCTATCCACTTCCATTTCAGTTCTTCACACGAGATATGCCAGTCCTCTGGATATATACATAAATACAACAAACAAGTCTTCAAGTGGTGTGGAAGATCCCAGTAACTGAGTAACAATATATCCCTCATACCTTTTCCTGTGCCATCAGTCTGGTATGAAAGACCAGTACCAATAGAAGCTTGGAGTCTCTCCCATTCATCTGTGTTTTGGGGTTTATTGGCTAGCAGACTCGAAATGGTAATTATAGCCAGCGGCAAACCTCCGCATTTTCTTAAGATACCATCTAAAATCTCTTGTAGCCTCTGAGCATGAGGGTCAGACTGGAGGGAAATTCTCTGAAGGAACAATGTTCGGGAATGAACATCGCTCAAAGGTAGCATTGTCATTGCGTGTAGTAACAATTAATCTGCTCCGATTATTATTGTCAGGAAAAGCTGCCTTGACAGAATTCCAGTCTCCCTCCTTCCATACATCATCGATAACAAGGAAGTACCTGTATGCAATATTGCACTATTAATTAAGCTCATTTACACAATGATGGTGTTCAGCACTACAGTGACATTTATCTTTGCACAGTGCAAACCAAAGTTTTAGATAGCGCGAGATATCGGCGCTATCTCGGCCAGGAAAGGGGCTGCGCTACGCTACGCTGGAATGCTGCTCGAGTGCCTTCGCGCGCTAAAAGCGCCGCTAAAGTAGATTTAGCGCTAAATCTGAGCTGCAAAATAGCGTTAGCGTCCCGCGCGGATGGTGGCGACGTGGCGCGAGGCTAGCGTGGGGGCAGGCGAGGTGGCCGGCGGTGGCGTCGGGCGCCGGGCAGCCGGTCGTGGCGGCGCACCGGAGCCGGTCATCGTTTCCGGCCATGGTGGCGGAGGGGGTCGGGCAGGAGGCACGGGAGGTGGCCGGCCGGGACGGCGGCGTGCTCCCACGCGGAGGATGGCGAAGTCCGACGGCGCGCGTCGCTCGAGCGGCGCGGTGGGAGAGAGGGACGAGGGAGGAGAGGAGAAGGCGGCTGCGGGAGGCGGCGCCGGCCGGCGGCCTGGCGCAGGTGTCTCCCAGGCGGCGGCGGCGGTGCCTCCCGATTGGGATCGAGCGTGGGTGCGTGTTGGGTTAGGGTATGCAGGGGAACTGGGTGGGGCTTAAGTAGGGGCCATATGGGCCAAGTGGGCCAACCTGGCCGGTTGGGCTGTGCAGCCTAGTTTAGTTAGGTCGCGTATATGTTAAATTTATGTTTGATTGTATGTTTATTTTTTTATTTTTTATTGATTTATGCTAAAACGCTAAATGGGGCTTAGCGCGCTATAGCGCAAAGCTGCGCTATAGCGTTTATAGCTTTTGGCCGAGCCCGCCGCTAAGAGGCTTAGCGCGCTATTTAAAACTTTGGTGCAAACACATAAATGGTTTTGTCTGACCAAAACAAAACATAAGTATCATCAAAGCTATAGTCACACATATGGATGAAGAAACTATACCTCTTTCCTGCCAAGGCCCGATGGATCTGACGGATTAGCTGGTCGTCCTCCCACCTCTCACATCTACTGAATGCATCTTGGTCGATTTGAGAAAGGACATCTTTCAAAAGCTTTTTGAGGTCAGGGGTGCGCGACACGGACACATGAGCTTTGCACCCGAATTGTCCTCCAATCATGCCAAAGGCCTCCATTGCAAGGGTGGTCTTTCCCAGCCCCCCACCTCCAACAATGTACACCACCTTCAGCTCCAAGCTCTGCTCCTTCAACAAAGAGATAACCTCATCCCTGCAGCCGTCCATGCCCACCAAGTCCTTGGCCGCCCTGTGGAACGCAGCCAGCCGGGGATCTATTGCCATGGGCCTCGTCGGGCGATTTTCAGCGTAGTTGTCGAGATTCAGTGTCTGCCGCCTTTTGCTCTCCTCCTCGACGCGCTTCTTGATCTCTTTGATCTGGGACCCGATGACATGGCGCTCAAAGATCGTCTTGAACCAGCGCATGGTCTTCTTCACGAACTTGGGCTTGACCTCCCCGTTGCCGAGGCGGAGCAGGAAGCGGTCGATGCACTCCTCCATGTCGTAGCTGAGGTCGCGCATGCTGTCCTTCCAGTCCTTGGTCACCTCATCGAGCCCCTCCATGTCCGCCAGCGTGTTCACCAGGATTTGCATCCGGCGGAGCTCACGCTGGAGGAACTCGATGTCCTTGCGCACCCTCTTGAGCATCTTGAACTCGTTGCCGAGCAGGGTGGCGAGCTTGCCGAGGACGGAGCCAAACGCCCCCGTCCCAACGCCCACGCCCGCCATCTCCTCCTTTCCCCCCTTGAGAAGAAGAAGAAGAAGAAGCCGCTACACAGGCGCCATGGTTGGTGGTGTTTGATGGATGAGTAATGGTGGTGAGCGAGGTGCCGACGGTCAATAATGGAGGAGCGTGGTGTGAGTACTGGCTGCTGCTACCGAGTGGAGTGGAGTGGGACTTGACTGCTGGCCGCTTTTGATCAGGTTGCAGTGCATGCGCGTGGCAATGGGACAGGTCCTGTCTACCAATGCTTCCGTAATTGCTAGGAAGCTTCGCGGACGCCTATCGGGGGAGGCTGCCAAGTAGGTCCAATCGGATCAATCAGGTACCCGAATGACTAAAGCCAATCAGCTCAGATTACGATGAACAGCTGCTTATAGATCGTCATGTTCTGAGAATCCTATGCGAGCTTCGGTAGTCTTTTAATCTACTCGGTCAAATTTGTGTTTTTGTTCCCGCATTTTTTTGTGATTTTATAACTTGTTTATAAAAGATAGCACGTAAAACTTGGTCTACTCGTCGCCGAGAAAGGTGCCGAGCTTCGTGATGACGGCCCCCAACGCCCCCGTCCCGGCGTCAACGCCGGCCATCTCCCCCTCTCGTTTCTTAGGAAGAGGAAACCGGTACACGAGCGTCATGGTTAGGGGGTGGGGAGCTTGACTGTTGGAGCAGAGCGAGGCGCCGGGAGGCAATAATGGAGGAGGCCTGCGAGGTGTTTGTGATGAGGTTGCAGTGAGTGTATGCGCGTGAACGGGCGTGGCGATGGGACGGGTCCTGCGGCCTGTGCCCCCGTTTTTGCTAGTAGGAAGCTTCATGGAAGCTCACCGGAGGAGGCTGCCAAGTACTAGGTCCCAGTGACTAACGCCAAGCAAACCCAAGTACATGATCATCTTCACATGTGTGCGCCGGTAGCCTTTTAGTCTAGTCTAGCAAATTTGTGTTTTATTTTACCTTTTACAGAGAAAAAAATAGTAGTACGTATTTGGGGCCTATGGAATATATATTTGGTCAAGAAATTAAGCCCATGAAACACTGGAAATAAGGTGTTTATCAATAACCTGGTGTGTCCCTAAAAAAATCAATAACCTTGTGTGCCCCCTAAAAAAATCAATAACCTGGTGTATTATATGTAATGCACTAGCAAATCAAAGAATCATTTCAGAACCATTTTAGGCTGGTCGTAATGAGAGTATCATAGGTAGTATCATGCATGCCAACTAAGCAAATTTGCTGAGGTGGCATAGAATTAAATGAAGAAAGAGAGTGTTGAGTATCATATCATGATACCGTATCATATTAAATGTTGTGCTACTTTCTGTCATGCTTCATGATGATGATGGCCCCCGACGCCCCCGTCCCGGCGCCCACGCCGGCCATCTCCCCCTTCCCCCTCTCGTTTCTTAGGAAGAGGAAACTGCTACTCGAGCGTCATGGACTCATGGTTGGTGGTGTTCGATGGATCGAGTAATGGTGGGTGTGGGGAGCTTGATTGTTAGAGCAGAGCCAGGCGCCGGAAGGCAACAATGGAGGAGTCCTGCGAGGTGTTTCTGATGAATTTTTGTCCAAAAGGACCCCCTCCCGAACAGAATGGACAACAGAGACCCCCTCCGACGCCAATAGACAAAAGAGACCCCCTGGCACTGGCGGCAGCCCGCGGTGGGCGACACGTGGCCGCTGCCGCCACGCAGCCTGGCAGCAGGCCCTGCCGCCACCCACCGAGGCGGCCGCCCGGCTGGCACGGGATTCCCACAGTGCGCACGGAACGGGGGCTGGGCATGCGGGCCCTGCCGCCCTGTCACGAGGCGGCAGCAGTCCGAGGTCGCGCTGATTCCCACGCATGCGTTGATTCCGGTGGCCTGTAGTGCCGACAGCTCTTTTCACGCCGGTGTTGATTCGCACGCCGGTGTTGATTCCCACGCCGGTGTTGATTCCCTGCATATTTCCTCGCCAGTGCTGCTGCTGCACGCGCGACAGCCCGTGCTGTTGCTACGGCTGATGAGACGCCACTATGCTGGAATCCGAGGTTGTGGGTAGATAATTTCTAACTGTTGTGCCGACAATACAGTGCCCCCTCTTCATTTTATAAGGAATGCCGCTGCTCCGTGTGCAAACACACTTCCACTCTCTCTGGTTGCCTTCCGTTCGTACTTTCTCTAAGTTTCAAAACATAGAGAAAGAGCTGACTCAGTTGCCACTTTCACTTGCGATTTATAGTTGGATTTTGAAGATGCTGAAGTTGAAGAAAAGATAGATCAAGGTAAGATCTATCCATTTTTTTTGTTACGTTCGCATGCATGATGATTTTACTATGTTTGATTAGTTACTAAGTATGTAATCTCTGTTGTTTTAGGCATTATTATATCACTTTTGAGGAGTCATTTGGAGCTTCAGTAGTAGGATTTGCCGTGCGAAGTCAAGTACGAAGCTGAAGATGGAGGTATGATCTTTGGAATACATGTAATTTTTTTTGTGTGTGCATGCACGGTGGCAATGCATCAATATAGTTAGACATGCAAGAAGTTCTTAATATGGTAACTAAGAAAAAAAAGTGTACTGTAAATGGTCATTGCATGTGGTATGTTATTTCATGTGGTATGTATATTAAAAAGTTATATAGTTAGGAAACCGTAGATGGAAGTGGTATATTAAGATTACATGCTAATATTTTTGTTCATGTGATAATAGGTTGACTCCGTTGATATATTACTGGTGATATGTTCATGGTGACGGATATTTTGTCCAACTATTGTGACACTTAATTTTATTCAGAACGACATCGATATTGTAGCGGAGGTATAAATTACGCCGTGTAATTTTGTGAATATCTTTTTCTATTGTTGTACTGTTGTGAATGATGTTAATGATGCTGCGAAAAATTGTTGTATTATTATTTGTAAATAAACAATTAATATATGATGCTATGAAAAATCTATTAAAATCGAAAGATATGAAATGTTTGACTCATATGATATTACAATGTTATTATTATCGTACTGTTATGTTTAAACTCTAAGCAAATAATTTAAAAGACAAACCGACAGATAATAATAGGAACGTTTTTTATCGGTGATATGAAAATGTTATTAAAATCGATTAATAATAATAAAAAATTGATTGTATTAAATTTTGATGATATTAAAAAAACTGATTATTGCAAAGGAAAATACGGATATTAAATAGTTGTTGCCATTATTATGATATTTAAAGTTTTAAAGGACCTTTAATAAAATTTCGATCGTATTATTATGTTAGGTACTATGGAAAATTTGTTAGTGTACTATGGGGACGTCGTACGCGACGGTCCTTCCGGGGTCGATGTGTCCATGTGCGGGTCGACGACAGTGGTAGTGAGAGACATGGTCCAAGTAGGTTATGCGGCAGTTAGAAGATGCATTCGAGCGGCATTTGGCCATGAGTTGCGTGAAAAGCAAATGACCATGGAGGCCTTTGTCGTTGAGCAGTGTCGTTGGGTGTTGCGGCCGGTCGAAGGTGAGAAGTCATGGGCGTCGTACATGAGGTTTGCAAGCAATCCATCTTGCTCCATGTTTGGACAACCATTGGTGTATGTGCAGTTCATTGCAGTCGCTGATGTAGCCGGATGCAGTAGCGGCGGTCGTGAGGTCAATTTGGCCATCACTACAGCCCCTACAGATGGCCCATCGGAACCGACAGGCGGACAACAAGTGTATGACACGGGATATTGGTCTGCGATCGTTGACATCAGCGAACACGTGGAGGGATTGCCGGAGGCGCTAGATGATGACGATGACGGTCATTCTTCTGCCTCTTCGGAATCAGACGAAGAAGAAGTTGTTCCTCCTCAGAGGGCGGTTGCGGCACCAATGGACCCTGAGTTCCTACAGGTTATGAGCATGACCAATGAATTTCACTCTGTTTCTGGCCTTGAAGCGGGAAGTCTGGATGTTGGGCAGATTTTCCCAGACAAGAAACCTGCTTACCAGGCAATGAATGACTATGCAATCGCCATCCACCGGCAGCATAGAGTGAAGCAGTCTGATAAAAAAGAGCTAAAGGTCATCTGCATCCATTCCGCGGAGGGTTGCCGCGGAAGAGTTCTAGCTCGCCTGAAGCCTGGGGTATGTCAGCCATGGCATATCACAAGAATAGTGGAACATAGCTGTGAGCAAACCGGGACTCTTTGAGCTCACTGCAATGTGACTGCAGAATATGTGTCACAGAGGATGGAAACGGTTGTGCGGGAAAGTATCAACATTAGTTTTAGGGCTCTTCAGAAAACTGCAGAAGATCAGATTGGCTTCCCTGTCAGCTACAGCAAGGCTAGGCGTGCGAAGGAAAAGATTTTCCAGAGGTTGTATGGAACCTATGAGGAGGCCTATGATTATGCCCCCAGAATGCTTCATCAGATAGCAACTGCTAACAGGGGGACTCAAGTTTGGCGGAAAGACCGGAAAAACCCAATGAAGCCGGATGAGCTAATCCTCGATCGCTTATTCTGGGCATTCACCCAGACTATACAAGCTTTCATGCACTGTCGCCCAGTATTATCCATTGATGGTACCTTTCTCACTGGAAAGTACAAGGGCACACTGTTGGTGGCGATTGCAGCAGATGCAAATAATCAGCTTCTTCCTATTGCATATGCACTAGTGGAGAGCGAGAACAAAGATAGCTGGCTATGGTTCCTGATCTTCCTGAAGATGGGGGTCGTGAAAGGTCGCGAAGGCGTTTGCATCATCTCTGATCGCAACACTGGGCTATTAAGCGCACTGGAGATAATGAAGCAGTCAGAACAACCAGAGTGGAAGTGGCCCGATCTAGAGACTAGGTGGTGCATGAGACATTTGGCAGCAAATTTTTACTCCAAATTCAAAAACAAGGACTGGTTCAAGCTATTCAAGAGAATGTGCATGCAAAAAACAACTGCCAAAATGAATAAGATCTGGGCAGGTATCAATGGTGAGATCGAGCGAGCAGCCTTGCCGCAGAGAGAAGACCGGAGGGGTCGTCGGACGGCAATAAATTTGAACCAGTGGATCTGCGAGAATTGCCCTGATTTGTCCAAGTGGGCGCAGGCTCACGACACCGGGGCTCGGTACGGTATAATGACCAGCAACATGTCGGAGGTGTACAATGGTGTTCTTAAAGGGGTGCGAGCACTGCCTATCACAGCCCTAATTGATGAAACTTGGAACCGGACTCTGTCATACTTTGCAGATAGAGTGAATGTCGCCAAGGCACTTGTAGATTTAAACAAGCCATGGTCTGAGAAGATGCAAAGACATTTGGACGAAAAAGCTGAGAAGTCTCAAAGCCATGGTAGTAGGAAAGTGGACGCACTTAGGAATAAGTGGGAAGTCAACGTGCGATCCAAGTTTGTCAGGGGTCATCACAGAGGAGCAAGAAAGCAAGCTGTCACCCTCGGCACAACCTCGTGTGAGTGCACTTGCAACAAGCCCAAACTTTTTGGCTACCCTTGCAGTCATGTCCTCCGGGCGGCTGCAGATCAAAAAATAAGTGTCACACCAGACATATCGCCCTACTTCAACATGTACAATTTGTTCAACACCTGGAACGGTGAGTTCCGGGCCTGGGGCGTTGATATGCCCTACAGGCAGTTGTGGCCAGATGGGCCCAAATGGGTTCCTAACGCCGACTCGATGAGAACCGCCAAGGGACGACGTCAGTCTAGGCATCATCGCAATGACATGGACCATAGCCAGTCGGGAGAACCAAGGCGTTGTCCCGTTTGCAGGTGCGCTGGGCACTCGCGCAGGGAATGCTCGTATCGAGCCAACAACACCGTGTGATGTTGTTTTGTCTACTTATATTTATGTAATCGTCATGTTATGTTCAATTTGTAATCGTGATGTATTATTCATATTTTAATTTAAATTGAACTCGTTTTTTATTTGTAATCGTGATGTTACCTTTTATTTGTAATCGTGATGTTATGTTCAGAGAATTAATTTAAATTGAGCTCCCTTTTAATTTAAATTGAAAAATGCGTGATGTTGTTTTGTCTACTTCTATTTATGTAGGTCATGGCCGCTCTTCCAGTCCTTTTACTGGAGAAGCACGACAAGGACCTCCGTTGCCACCTTCACTTAAACCCAAATCTTGATCATCCTCCTCAGACCTTCAGGCTTCGAACCATAACGAACGTATGGCCAGTACCTGATTATGCAATTGCACATCTTGAGGCTTATGGACTACTTGGTTATGCTAAGCTCACATCTGGCACACCCGAATTCACACTCGACCCTTCTCTTTTGACATCCCTCGTTGACCGGTGGAGACCTGAAACCCACACCTTTCACTTTCGTTGTGGGGAGCTTGCACCTACACTTAAAGACGTGTCTATGATCACTGCTCTACCAATTAAAGGTGAGCCAATGGTCCCTCCAGCAGTCTCACCATCTTGGCGAGACGATGTCGCAAACCGTCTTAGGCTGATGTGGCCAGAAACAAAGCGTACTGGTCCGTGTCGAGGTGTCCCACATGGATGGATTCACACGAATTTCAAACAAATTTCTGGGGGCGCTGATCCGGAGACGAGGAAAATATATCTGTTTGCGTATTTTTTGTGGCTCTTTGGTACGATGTTTCCAAATTCACATGGTGATGTTGTTCACCCTGGTCTCATCTACTATGCCCAGAACATAGTAGATGAATCTTTACCTCTAGAACCAAAATACAGCTTCGGTTCCGCTATGATTGCGTATACATATAGAGGGTTGTGTGATGCCACACAAAAATCTTCATACGCGACAAAGTCTCCATTACTTTGTGTCTCATATGAGTTTCTACAGTTGTGGTCATGGGAATACCTCCCTGTTGGACGACCAAAAATCACACATCCCATAACCCCATACGACTGCGGTGCAGGCAATGTAACTATGTCTAGCAGGTGGACACACGCACGAAAAAAATGGGCTACAAATATTGTTCAAGGTTTGTTATCCTGCATACCACGAGCAGTTTGAGCTTCTTAGTGAGTTCCAAATCAGATGGAACCCATGGACTGAGCAAGATATTCTGATGGTCTTCGGTTGTCAACCATTGCCGGTCGAATGCGATAGAGATAGTGGCTTCTGGCTGACTCGCTGCAACGTACTATGCCTATGGTTTGTTGAGGCATACAACCCAGAACGTGTCATGAGACAATTCGGTCTCTATCATGCTATTCCACCTCCTCCTCCGAGATATATCGATGACAAAACCCATAAGTAAGTTCTCATGTACGTAAACACTTAATGTCTTTTTAATTTACAAAACTAACAACTTCTTTCAAAATTTTAAGGCTGAACAATAGTGGCAAGCCTTGTTACGATTGGAGGGCACACAACAGGCGATGGGTACATGAGTGGGAAAATGCAGCGCTACAAAATATAGTGCAAGAATATAGGTAATTTTTGTTTTGTACATACACACGTTCATGTACATTTGGCCATTTAAGCTATTTTATGTAAATATGAATAATTAATCATGCAGACTGTACAATGAAAATACAAGTGAAGCGTACAAGGAGTGGTACAGCATGAGCACGCGTACTCGCCTAACCGGTGTACCACCTCCGATGCCAACGCATCTAACAACCATGGAGCAGTTGGACGTGGCGGCGATGGCGAGGGAAGGCTTGGAGGCACGGGGCGTTCGACCTAAGAATTCAATCTTCCAGCGTATTCTAGACTACCTCGGCAGAGGGGTGAGCTGCAATAGAGGCGATGACGTTGTCACTGGAGCATACAACATGCCAGAAGCGAGGTCAGCCAGACCGAGTGTTGCGCCGTCGTCCAGACCAAACCAGGCGCGTACGAGCCTTCCCGGAGGGCGAGGGGAGGGTTCGAGTAGTACGACGCCATTGCCACGGCATGACTCGTCTCTGCCACTACATTGCTCTCCTTCGGTGCAGCTTACTCTTGGGCACACATCCCACGATCTTGGTGAGGGATCTCAGCCATATCTCTCCACGCGAGGGATCTCCATGCCCGAGGAAACTCGTTTGCCAGAGATAAACCAGTACGGCGGACAAGGGGCATTCACTAGAGGCGAGGGATCTCAGCAGGTACTGATGGTTAAATTTTTAATTCATTTGCAATGATTTTATTTTTGTAACAGTTCTCTGGGATGCAACAGGATATAGGACAAGACTACTACAGTCCAGGCCAGGCATCACAACGACGTGATCGTACATGGGAAGATGAACACACCCAACATGGGGTCAACAAAGGGAGCCTGAGAGCGAACCATGATCATGGCGACCCGGTCCTAGAGTTAGTAACAGAATTTTTCGGAGAGGACATTATTGGCTCATCTTATATCCCTCCGGAGTCACAAACATACGCCTATAATTACGCATCAAGTTCTCAACAAGGATACCAGACTCCACCACCTATGCCAGAGTCGCAGCCGCAAGAGGCCGAGGTGGTGTACGGCCCCGGTCTTCATGAAACTCGAGCACCTAATCGCTTGTCGCCTTCCGGTCGTAAGGCCCGTCATAGAGGGTGATTCGTCTATGTACGTGTCAGACCCATTTTATCTATGTATGTCAGTTCCAGAATTTATCATGAATGTAAGAGACATCTATGTATGAGGAAATATAATTGCATATGAATTATGAGGCGAGAAAAATAATGGCGGTCAATAGCTCGTACATTTTATTCCAAGCTACATTTTTCATTACAACACGGTACAACTGAAAATAAGATACATCGAACTGTTGAAATAAAGCTAGATTAAAATGCTGAAATTAAGATACAACCGGTTGCGAAATTTAAGATACTACCACGTAAATCTACTGAGTCCAGCGTGGATATTTTCCTTTTCCATCGCCAGCTTCTTCTGCTGCCTTGGCCTCACGAGCCCTTTTCTTTCTTCCTCTGTCTTTCCGCCTCACGAGCCTCCTTTTGCTGACGTTCCAGCTCCGCCAAGCGACGTCCCTCTTCCTCATTTTTCTTCCTCCAATCGTCCAAGAAAAGCCTTTGCTCCGCATAGTATTTTTGTAACTCTTTCTCTTGCCATGCTTTCTCCTCTGCTTCCGCCTTTTCACGGCGCTCTTCCGCGAACAAACTATTCCATGCACGACGACTTCTTTCACGAATCTCAGTCACTGCCCAAGCCGGCATCTCCGTGTCAATCCAACGATAGTACATGCACAGAGGCGGAGGAGACTACAACAAGAACAAGAATGTTAATAAAGAGACTACAAAAAACCCAGACTATGTATTTTCTTTACATACCGGAGGCTTGTCGTACGGTGAACTAGCTACCGGTGGGTCTTCCTCATAATTGACGCACATGAAAAACTTCATGCCCAACCAATCAGAAAAATCCATCACCTCCTTCACCTTGCAAAGGTCACCACACCAACAGCGCAGGTGTTCCAACCCCGGAGGCAAACTAGCACTCTTCATTTTTCTCGGCCTGATGCTTTGATCCGAACAAGGCAAACTCATAGCTGCTAAAAACTAAGTGCAGGAGGGGTTCCAAGTGTGACTGAATGATGAATGAAGAGAGGCTCGGTGCCTCATATGACAAACGTCATGGCGGGAAACCAGAGCGAACAGACAAAATTTTAGGCGGGAAAATCACTGCAGTGCAGTGTCGGCAGCAAAAGCAGCAGTATTTGATTCCCGCGTGCAGCAGCAGCAGCAGCAACATCTGCTTTATTTTCGTGGGAATCAGCGCAATCAGCAAAGCGACCGGACATGCAGGGAGCTGTCGGGCGGGGCACCGGAATCAACGCATGCGTGGGAATCAGCGCGACCTCGGACTGCTGCCGCCTCGTGACAGGGCGGCAGGGCCCGCATGCCCAGCCCCCGTTCCGTGCGCACTGTGGGAATCCCGTGCCAGTCGGGCGGCCGCCTCGGTGGGTGGCGGCAGGGCCTGCCGCCAGGCTGCATGGCGGCAGCGGCCACGTGTCGCCCGCCGCGGGTTGTCGCCAGTGCCAGGGGGTCTCTTTTGTCTATTTGCGTCGGAGGGGGTCTCTTTTGTCCATTCTGTTCGGGAGGGGGTCCTTTTGGACAAAAATTCGTTTCTGATGAGGTTGCAGTGTATGCGCGTGAACGGGCGTAGCGATGGGACGGGTCGTGCGGCCTGTGACCCCGTTTTTGCTAGTAGGAAGATTCGCGGAAGCTCACTGGCGGAGGCTGCCAAGTAGGTCCCAGTGACTAAGAGCATCTCCAGCCGTCAGGGGGCTGGAAAAATCGCCGCCTGGGGGTGAACCGGCGCTAAAAATCGGCTTGGGGCCGATCGGGTTCCCAGCCGATGCCATCAGATGCCTATTTAAAAAAAAATTAAAAACGAATTCGGCTAAAATTCAGCAAATGGGACAATTATTATTCGGCATAACAGGACATAACTTCGGCGACTTAAACAGTTTTTTACATAGCAAACTTAAAATGTACTAAAGAAAAAAACAAAGGCCGCGACTACAGGCCGAAGAACTCGCTGAACACGGCGTAGTCACTGCCGTCGTTGTCCTTCTCCTCCTTCACACGGACGCCACTACTGGACCCCTGCCCGGGGTCGCCCTGGCGGACCGGCGGCGGCGGCGCGTCGTCATCGCTGTCGTCGAGAACGACGACGCCTCCCTCGTCGCGGCCACGGCGCCGAGTGGCGATCTTCTCTAGGGCGCGGCGCTGGCACTCCAACTCCAGCCACGCCCAGTCCTCCCGCGCCCACTTCATGGCCGCCGCGTCGTCGAGCCCTGGCTCCGTCTTCACGCCGGCGAGCCCCGGCTCCGTCTTCGGCTTGACGAGGCAGGGAGGAGCCGAGGAGGAGGCGCGCTCGCCCTCGTTGATGACGATGCCGGCGCTGTGGGTGCACCGGCCGAGCGGCGTCTCCGCTGGCTCGGCCTTGACGCTAAAGAGCGCCAGCCACCCGGAGGAGTGGGAGGAGGAGCGGGAGGAGGAGGAAGAGGAGGCGGTCCTCCTCGGCATCCATTGACCGCTGCGGCGGGGGACCGGGGCGGCAGGGTACGTCAACGGCGGCTCGTTGCCGCCCTCGATGTGCTGAAGGACGGCGTGGAGCGTGCGGCTGGGGGCGCCCCACCACAGGCGGCGGCCGTCGCTGTTCTTCGTTCCCCGCACCACAGGTGCGTTGTTGGTGGAGGCCAGCCGCACCGCCTGCCGACGTTCGAGGTACGCCACCCACGCCGCGTGGTTGCCGGCGGCGTACTCTGGGAGGGCCCGCTGCTCCTTCGTCAGCGACGCCCGCATGCGCTCAACCTCATCCTTGAAGTAGTCGGGGTGCGTCACGACGGGCACCGGGGGGACGGGGACGCCCCCGGCGCTGAGCCTCCACCGGCCCGGCGAGCGCATGTTGGGAGGCGCCGAGATGTTGGCTTCGTGCAGGAGGTGGGCTTCCCACTCGTGCAGCAAGCGGCGGCCGAAGCCATTGGCCGCCGCCCCATTGCCGGGGAACCTCTCGCCCATCGTCTTCGGCCGCTGTGAACGGGGAGGAGAGAGGAAAGAGTTCGTCGGCGGTGGCTGTGCACGGGGAGAGAGGGGCTGCGGGGCGGGTGCGTCCTCCGGGGAGGGAGGTGCTGCTTATATAGCGGCCGGGGGGCGTTGTGTGTACGCGTGGCGGGAGGGGGCGCGTCGCCACACCGCGCCGCCCGTGAGGAATCAATGGAAGGCTGACCGGCGGGAGCCTTGGCATTGATTCCCCGCGGGAAACCGAGGCGTTGTGAGGACGACGAGGTGGGGGTCACTGACTCGGCGGGCCCGCTGTTCGTTCACGCCAAAAACGATTGCCCCGGCGCCCCGGGCGCCCCCCAACGTGCCGGGTTCGGCCTGGGTCTGCCAGCGCAAATTTCGGGCCTAACCAGTGAAAAACGGGCTCCTGGGGGCGCGACTGGGCCAGTTTTTGGGCGCCGGCGCGAAAAAATGGCCCTTGGGGGGCCTGTTGGGGGCGCGGCTGGAGATGCTCTAAGGGCATCTCCACTCGTTTGCCCTCCCAGGAGGCATTTTTTTCGCCGCTTGGGGGGCTGCCGGTGAAAATTTTGGCCTAGGGGTGAAATTTTTTCCACTCGCTGTGACCCCGGGAGCAGTATTGGGGCTCATGGAGGCAACGGCATTTCGTCGAGCAGGTCGCAGATGGCGTCGTGGTGGCCCTCGCGGCCGAGCACACGGACAAGCATCTTGACCGCGTCGGGTGGGCGTCGACGAGGACCAGCGAGGTGGGTCGCCGGAAAGCTCGAGCGCCTTGAGCAAGGACGGTAGGTCGGAGGCGCGCAGTATGAACGCCGGCGCACCCGCGGGCTGTGCGGACGGGCTCTCCACGGAGGACCTCGGCTGCGTGCATGCCCCGTCGGCACCGTCCTCCCCATCCGAGTCGGGTCCTCTCCCGTGCCCCTCGCCACCATCCCCCGGGTTTCGCTGCCGTCCAACGCACGGGGAATGAGGCGATGAGAAGCTCGAGGAGACGGGCGGTGGTGCGCTGGCACGGTGGCGCGCCTCGGCGAGCACGGCGGCGAGGCTGGGGGAACGAACGGCCACGCGAGGTCCGCCCCGGCGACGCTTCCTCGACAAGTGCCTCGAGGTCTTCGACGACCTCCCCGCCGAGCGGCGGCGGCGGCGCGTGCGTGCTGGGCGTGGGCTGCCATGGCCGTGTCCGTGTGTGCGTGGAGGGAGAGAGAGAGGATGGGTGTGTGTGGAGGGGAGCACGTGGGTGGGTCTGGGAGGGAAAGGGAGGAGAGAGGTGAGAGAGATGCTGGCAGGTGGGCCAGCACCAGCAAAACGGCGAAATTAGCCCCCCAGGTGCCCCCCCAGCTCCCTGGGTTTGCCTTGGGGACGCCAGCTCATTTTTTTGCCAAATCCAGCGAAAATCGAGCTCGTGGGGGCGCGAGTGGGACTTTTTTCGTTCGCCGATGCCAAAAAAGTGCTCCTGGGGTGCTTCCTGGGGGGATGGGTGGAGATGCTCTAAAGCCAAGCAAACCAAAGTTACAATGCTCATCTTTCGATGAGCATCCCATGTGTGCGCGGGTAGATTTTTAATCTACTCTAGCAAATTTGTGTTTTATTTTACCTTCTATAGAGAAAAAAAATAGTAGTACGTATTTGGGGCCTATGGAATATAGATTTGGTCAAGAAATTATTATTTTGGAAACGAAGGCAAAAAATTTGCCTCATCAATTAATTAAGAAGAAGAGAATTGCCCAGTTAATTAACGAAAAACCGGGCGAAAACCGATACAAACACATCCTATGTGTACTATTCTTAGAGCACGGAACCACATAAGCACACGATCAACCCCAACACACAACGACCACAAAACACCACACTGCTACATCATAAAGAAACCCCCAATGAGAGTACCTCGCTAAAGACCATGGGTACCACCTGAATGCACGGAGTCATCAAGCAGTTGCGGACGCCTTTTCTGTGGCGCCACTCTTCATTTTTTTGCTTCTCAGAGCCTCCTCCACAATCGTCTTGCCAGATCCAGGGCTAGCCTTCTCCAAACGTGCGAGCAAGCTGTGAAGCTCAATCTGGAAGAGAATCTCATTGACCTTGTCACGTAGAGACACCACCTTCCCCACAGCCACGTGCGAGTTGGTGACTGCAACGTCGGAATCTCCACGGTCCACAAAGACGAGAGGTAGACTAGGCACCGAAGGATCAGGCGCCAAGATACCGATTGCCTCAGCATCACCAGCCACAGGTACCACCGACACAATGGACTCAGACGCCTCCAGTTGCTCACATGACATAGTCGAATCATGCCCCTCACACGAGGTCGCCGACGAGTCGACCTCCATATGCTCCACAGACAGAGGCGAAGCAGGTCTCACACATAGCTGTTGAAGCTCGGGCATGATCTGCAGCACAGGGATGACGATCGCGGCAATGGCCTCGCCCTCAGCAGTAGTTGACACAAGGGGTAAGGCAGACAATGACGAAGAACTGACCCCAACAGTCAACATGCTGACTGGGCACCTCCAGTCTATGACAGGCATGACCCACTGGTCCTGTTGACCAGTCAACTGCTGACTGTGCAGTTGACTGGGCCCACATGTCAGCCTTTTGGTGCATTCCTGTGTGCACTCAGCTGGGTACCCGTAGAAATTTAATCATTTATTTTCGAATTAAGTTTAATTCCAGAAATTTTAGAATATTATTAAAACTTTGAAAAATAATAGAAAATAAACCGTAAATCGGATGAAAATAATTTATATATGAAAAATGATCAGAAAAATATGACGAATCCGAATATGCCACTCACTTACCTGTCAGCCCTCTCTAACATGATGAACATGGAACATTCCCCTCCGGTTCAGTATACCGATAAATGCCCGGAGCTGGGAAAATACCTCCGGATATTTTCCCGCTCCGACTAACATACGTAGTACTGCATTAGGTCACCCCTAGAATAACATACCCCCATGTCATGCAATTGTGTTGCATTGTTTGCCTTGTATTTTTATTTTTCCCCCTCCTTCTCTCCCGATAGACCTCAAGACTGCCGTCACCGCCACTGAGTACGACTACTTCCACGACATCCAGCCACTTGCAGCAGAGTTTCCAGGCAAGCAAAACCCCCTTGATCATCCCTATATCGCCCATTCTTTCTTTCCCCTGTTTGCATTAGATTTCGCTACTGTATTTAATTGCTCCTATTCTGATGCATAGCCTGAATTTGTAACCTGCTGTTTATACCTTACCCGTTGTCCTATATGCTTAGTATAGGCTGGTTAGTGACCCATCATTGGCCCCACACCCTTGTCCGTGTTGCCCTGCTCTACTACTGGATGACTCGACCAAGGTGATTGATGTGTAGAGACCGACACAGCACCACACACCCCCCCTAGTTGTACGACTTTGCAAAGCTACTATCAAGTGCCGAGGGTGACATCTCCTACCTCACTCCTGATAATATCTCTGTAGCAAACCTAGTTGGTTGTGGGTTACCTAGGGTGATTCCTTTTCACCACCTCCGATGTTGCCTCTGTCGTGCAGCCCCTCTAGTGTGAACCTACCGAGGGTGATTCCTCCAAGTTCACCTTGACGGTTACATTGAGTGGGAATCCGTCGAGGGTGATTCCTCGGATTCTCTGTGATGTTATGGACACACGGGTTCTTTGACCTTCACCTCATACCTGTGTTAAAGACGGGTCGGCTCCAAGAGCACCCGCGAGATAATGTTGAAGTCGGGTTGGCCTTGAGGGTACCCACGAGATAATTACGAGGCGCGGCCGGGCAGGCGGAGACCGTCCAGGAGAGGGATGGGCCGGGATGGGCCTGACCGTTGTTGCAAATCCTCGAGACAGGGCGACAGGAGTACTGATCGTCTCCGCGAGTTCCAAATACGATTAACGGATTTGGGTATTGATCTGAGTTGGCCGTTGGCCTATAAACACTACCACCACCACTAATAGGAAAATGCTTATACACGGGAGGTCAGTAGTAGCGCTTTTTATAAGAAAGCGCTGCTGCTAAATAACGGTAGCGCTTGTCACTGAAGAGCGCTGCTACTATTCATGTAGCAGTAGCGCTTTTGTTATAAAAAACGCTACTACTATAGTTGCCAACGGTTGCATGGCAGTGTAGGTATACTAGTAGCGCTCGTTATTAAAAAGCGCTACTGCTATTGTGCATAGCAATAGCGCTGTCCACTAACGAGCGCTAGTGTTAAATAGCAGTAGCGGTTGTTTCTAAAAAGCGCTACTACTACGCTTACCTTATCCACGCCCGGCGCCCCGCGCGCGTCCCTCACTCTCCCTCACACACTCTCATCACTCGCCGCACGTCGTCGCCTGCGCCGTCGCCGCTGTCGCCCGCCGTCGCCACCGACGCCCCCAAGGTATCTGCCTCCCTCCCTCCCTCCTCCTCTCGCTGCCCTCCCCTCCCTCCCTCCCTCCCTCCTCCTCCTCTCGCCGCCCTCATCTCTCCCTCCTCCCACGGCCATCCTCTCTCCTCCCTCTCCGCCGGCGGCCCCCTCCGATCCTCCTCCTCCCTCTCCGGCGGCCCCCTCCTCCTCCTCCTTCCTCCTCCCTCTCCTGCTCTCTCCTCCTCCTCCCTCCTCCTCCCACATAAATGTAGGTCTTTTGAATAGAATAGGAAATTTTTAGAAATTTTGAATAAGTAAATTTGAATAGAATAAAATATGAAATTGAAAAAAAATAAGTAAATGTAGGTCTTTTGAATAGAATATGAAATTTTTAGAAAATTTGAATAAGTAAATTTGAATAGAATAGGAAATTATAAGTAAATTTGAATAGAATAATTAAATGTAGCTTATGGAGTTTCACTAAGTCCTAAGATGACGATAATATTCGACGATGTACGGACGAAAGAGATGATTAGTTTTGCTTATTGAATGAATGCTAATTTGAATACTAATTTATTTTACGATTTGGTTTTGCTTATTGAATGCTCAAATTGGAAAACTACTCCATCAAGTTTGAATGCTCATATGATGTAGATATAAACATGTATATCTTGTGTTGCTCAAATAGGATATGTGCTTGCCCAAGTGGCCGGCCATGTTTGCAGGTTACACCTCCTATAGTGGCCTATGTTTTGCCGGAGTGTTGATTAATTTCCGTTCTGGCAAATTTCAGGCGCTCGATATGTCCTTTTTTAGCAAAGGTCATGCCGGATTTAATTGTACAAGTTTAATCTTTGAATTATGAACATAGGAAATGTCGTACTCGGACGACGAAAGTCTCTCGGGGGAGTGCGACTGGTGCAACGACGACCGAGGTCTGAGCGACAGGCCTCACCTGGACGAAGATCGGCGCTTCAGCATTAAGCTCCAGGAGACCTTCGATGTTGAAACGGTACGCAACGACGACAAGTGTTTTTTTTCGTAATTAAGCACGACTTCAACTATTTCAACATGTAATTTTCATCTTTTACAATTCGACTAGCTTATCCCATGCCATGCAAGACGCTATGTCTTGGAGAGGATGGGTTTTGAAGACCATGAAAGTATGGAAACAAAGAAAATTAACCTAAGGACCCATCATGGTATGGATTTTGAAGTAAATCTGTACAATTCTGAGAGCGTAACCCATTTTGGTTGCCCGAATTGGCAAGCACTTTGCAAGATGTATGGTTTTTATGAGGATATGCTTGTCACCATGGATCTTGGTGATCCTGACATCGAGCAAGACAATATGGACATTTGGGTCCTTGTTGATATGCTTCCAATTCTACCGTTATGTGAGTTTCTCAAACATAGTTATTAACTAATTTATATTGTTTATTTCAAAATAGTTGACAGCTTATTTCCATTGACAGCTTATTTTCATTCTTCAAAGAATGTGCGGAAGATGGTAGACAGAACCTACTACACCGATGGCTCTGAGTTAACTTATCAGGAGAAAAATCATCTGATCGCATTTTGTACTGATCTTGAGAATTACAATATCTATTATCAAACTCCTCCACATTATGGTCAATACGTGCCACTAGTGCACGTGTTGAACTACGGTAACATCCATGGAGATGCCATGGTAAGATTTTTTACTCTTACGACATCCGTGCATCTTTTGCAAAAATTCTTTTAAAACTTAACTACATTGCTAACTACGAAGTTATTACTATGTTTTTCAACAGAAAATCCTGAAGGATTGTGTGCCTCATCTGATGTATCAGAATGGTCGCCTTGATGTTTTGAACATACAGCCAGGTCATCCTACGAATCACACCTGTCCATATCAGATTTCTAAAACCAGTGAAGACATGAAAATCAAAGAATGGAAAAAAATGTATGGACAGTCGTAAGGAGGTACTTGGAAGCAACATTGTGCGAAAGGCAAGAATTGGAGACAGGCTAATCTCCATTCTCCATAATGGAGAGTCAGGGCCTATCTTGTTTTATGCTATTTTACCTAAGAGAAGGTAGTAGGTCCTAGCTAATAATACTCATGATCATGTGCTAAGAACAACTAAGTAGGATTGGTTAGATGACTATGATGATGATGTGGTATCGAGTAGAAGTTGTATGATCGATGATGATGAGTATGACTTGTTATTATGATACCAACGATGAGTTATTTATTATTATGATCGATGATGCATGATGCTAGGTTGTTGTATGAGCATGATGAGTTATTATATATATATATCAGTAGGTGAAATGAACAAGGATTAGATTCAAGTGGAGGCAACATGTGGTGCATGTCGAAAGTACTACTCTAATCCAAACTTGACAAGTTTGGATTAGAGTAGTACTTTCGACGTGCACCACATGTTGCCTCCACTTGAATCTACTCCACGTTCATTTCACCCACTGTTATATAATAACTAATCATGGTCATAAAATCATATGATGAAAGTACTGTATATAAAACCACAACAAAAATAAGCTGTAATTTTAAAAATACAGTAAAAGTTATCAGCAGCGCTTTTCAGAAGAAACGCTACTGCTACTTACTACTATCAGTAGCGCTTTCCCAACAAAAGCGCTACTGCTAACTAGGTATAGCAGTAGCGCTCCCTTTCCAGTGCTACTGCTACTAGTTAGCTGTAGCGCCTTAGTGGTAGCGCTCGTACAAGCGCTACTGCTAGCTTTAAAACAAGCGCTACTACTAGGGTTTTCCCTAGTAGTGCACGCGGGATAATGGATTAATTGGGCCCTCGACGTCGTATGTATCAGCCGAAAGCTTTGTCAGATGTCCAGTTCAGCATTGTGGGCCTGTCGGGCCAGTGCCATCCATGATGAGGTGGTGCTCATCCCGGCTCGCCGCATAACGACCCGAAGTGCAAAGGGCGATGGGCCCAAGACCCCTGAGCGCTTAGGATGTAGACCGGTGGGGACCTCTCTGTTGAGCCTAGGTAGGACCGCGGCATGTTGATCATCCGAGGCCAGGCATTACCCAGCAAGTGTGTCCGGCCAGAGGTAATCGAGCATGTTGGGTAACAGTAGTGCACCCCTGCAGGGAAGTTATCTATTCGAATAACCGTGTCCACGGTAACAGGACGGTCAGTGTTGTATCCTGATCTAATACAACTTGAACTGGGTACTTGTGATAATTAATATGTTGGCTCCGGGACCGCTTTCTCGTAGGGAGTCGAGGAAGGATCTCTGGGCCTTGCTGTTAAACAACTATTGCTTTATTCTATGCTAATCTGCACTCTTCTAATGCTGCAAGACACTGAAGATGCTAGTCTTCGATAGGCTAGGCCTTCCCCTCTATTCTGGCATTTCTGAAGTATAGTCCAAAGATACAGCACCTTCCCTTTGATACCGATGCATATGTAGATAGTTCTGATGTAAGTCTTGCGAGTACTTTGGAGGAGTACTCATGGTTGCCTTGCTACCTCTTTTTCCCCTACCCGGTTGCTGTGATCAGATGACGGAGTCCAGGAGCAGGAGATCCCCGGAGGCACGTGATACGTCCATTTTGCATCATGTTTTGCTACTGTTATTTATAGTGTTTTTAATCAATATAACACTTTGTGGAGCAATTCTAATGCCTTTTCTCTCTTAATATGCAAGATTCACACAAAGAGGGAGAATGCCGACAGCTGGAATTCTGGACCTGAAAAAGCTATGTCAAGACACCTATTCTGCACATCTCCAAGTGAGCTGAAATTTCACGGAGAATTATTTTGGAATATAAAAAAAATACTGGAACAAAGAAATACCAGAGGGGGCCACCCAGGTGCCCACGAGGCACCAGGGCGCGCCACCCCCCCCCCCCCAGGCGCGCACTGGTACCTCGTGGAGGCCCTGGCCCACTTCTGGCCCCCATTTTCTGGTATATAAGTGCATTTGACCTAAAAAAATTATAGAGAAGACTTTCGGGACAGTGTGCCGCTTTCTCGAGGCGGAACTTGGGTAGGAGCACTTTTGCTCTCCAGCGGAGAGATTCTGGCAGGGATACTTCCCTCCGAGAGGGGGAAATCGTCGCCATCGACATCACCAGCGATCCTCTCATCATGGAAGGACTAATCTTCATCAACATCTTCACCAGCACCATCTCATCTCAAACCCTAGTTCATCTCTTGTATTCAATCTTTGTCCCAAAACCTCAGATTAGTACCTGTGGGTTGCTAGTAGTGTTGATTACATCTTGTAGTTGATGCTAGTTGGTTTACTTGGTGGAAGATTATATGTTCAGATCCAATATACTATTTAATACCCCTCTGATCTTGAACATGAATGTGATGTGTGAGTAGTTACTTTTGTTCTTCAGGACATGGGAGAAGTCTTGTCATAAGTAATCATGTGAATTTGGTATTCGTTTGATATTTTGATGATATGTATGTTGTTGATTCTCTTAGTGGTGTCATGTGAACGTCGACTACATGACACTTCACCATCTTTAGGCCTAAGGGAATGCATTGTGGAGTAGTAATTAGATGATGGGTTACTAGAGTGACAGAAGCTTAAACCCTAGTTTATGCGCTATTCCGTAAGGAGCTGATTTGGATCCATATGTTTAATGCTATGGTTAGAGTTATCTTAATTCTTCTTTCGTAGTTGCGGATGCTTGCGAGAGGGGGTAATCATAAGTGGGAGGTTTGTTCAAGTAAGAACAGCACACAAGCACCGGTCCACCCACATATCAAATTATCAAAGTAACGAACGCAAATCAAACAAACATGATGAAAGTGACTAGATGAAATTCCCATGTGTCCTCGAGAACGTTTTACTTACTATAAAAGATTGTTCCGGCTTGTCCTTTGCTACAAAAAGGATCGGGCCACCTTGCTGCACCTATTGTTACTATTGCTACTTGTCACTTGTTACAAATTATCTTGCTATCAAACTACTCATTACCGATAATTTCAGTGCTTGCAGAAAATACCTTACTGAAAACCGCTTGTCATTTCCTTCTGCT
Source organism: Thinopyrum elongatum (assembly GCA_011799875.1). NCBI lineage: Eukaryota > Viridiplantae > Streptophyta > Magnoliopsida > Poales > Poaceae > Thinopyrum > Thinopyrum elongatum. Next base: position 715,231,155 of record CM022303.1, on the reverse strand, counting down.
CCTCGTTGGGTTCGACACTCTTACTTATCGAAAGGACTATGATTGATCCCCTATACTTGTGGGTCATCAGCACCTACTACTACATTGAGCCCGCCGACCAGGAGTAGTTAGGAGGCTCCCAGGCAGGAGGCCTGTGCCTTTTCAATCTAGTTGTCGTTGTTTTGCTCAGCCTTCTTAAGGCAGACTTGCTTTCTCTTTATGTCTGTACTTAGATATTGTTGCTTCCGCTAACACTTGTACTCGAGCTTTTGTATTCGAGCCCTCGAGGCCCCTGGCTTGTAATATAAAGCTTGTATTATTTTATTTTGTGTCTAGAGTTGTGTTGTGATATCTTCCCGTGAGTCCCTGGGCTTGATCATGCGTATTTGCGTGTATGACTAGTGCACGGTCAGGCCGGGGACGCCACACCAACACGAGAGGAGAAACAACTGAAGAGTTCCATCCCCTTGTCTTCCGTGGAACCAACATCGGAAACAGCAAGAGGACGTGACGTCGGAGCAGTCAGCAGCATTGCCGGCATGAGGGAGAGCTTGCCCAGAGCAACCTCCACCTGCTCCAGGAAGCTCCCAACACGCGCCAGCAAGCTTTGCAACAGCTTGGACTGATCTGCCAGAGCGGACTACAGCTCCACATCAGACGGGGCAGCCGAGCCAGCGATACTAGAGATGACAGACGTCCAAGACCCACGATGAAGCACCTTGGAGGGAAGCGCGGACTTTGTCAGACCTTCATAGGAAGCCGATGCTTGATGCCGAGGCGCGGCATGACAAGGCATGCCAGCGAGCTGAGTGGACGCTAGGGATTGCGGCACTCGCGCGCAAGGTGGCTGTTCTCCAAACAGCGGGAGCACCGAAGCGGATCTCTGCAAGCAGCCGCACAGTGTCCAGGAGCAAGGCATCTACAACATCTGCCATGAAGCCAGGCGGGGATGGGACACACAGTCAATGTTAGGGCAGGTGATGCCGGACGCCACGGACCGCGCCGCGGCAGCACCTCCTGCCATCCCCCTCTTGTGTCCGGCCCGTGCCCCATGCACACCTCGATGGAGTCGGGGTGGATTGCCTTGGTGGCAGCCGGCGGAGCCTGGGGGGCCAGCTCCTCATTGTCATCGTCGTCTTCTTCATCAGAAGCAGAAGCCCACGACACATAATGCGGTCGGTGGGTCAGCTCATCTGCACTGAAACCAGGGCCATTAGCCGAGGCCAGCGGCGTCCGCAGCGCCATCTCCACATCTTCATCCTCATCGGAGCTCACCCCATTGCAGCCGAGACCACGCGATCCCGCGGCAGAAGCGGCCGGCAGAGCCAGAGCAGCAGGCTTGCCTGGGGGTACCTCCATGGAGACGCCGCTAACTACCAGCGCAGGCTGCTCCCGATCCAAATCGGGCCCAGCAGCAGACGAGGATGGCTGCAGAACGGCGAGGTGGCCAGCTCGGGAGAAACGGCCACCAGCTCCTAGGACGGCCTTGCGGGAGGCAAGGGTAGCCGCGGCGAGCGAGGCGGCGGTGGGAGGCGGCGGCGGCGCTAGGGGCGTGGAGCCGGCTGCCGGTGTTGCCGCAGACACAGGCCGGGAACGCTAAAAGGGCGCCATGGTGCCGAAGCTTCTGCATGAAGGGGAGAGAGGAGGCTGAGGGGGTCTCAGATCTGCACTCGGTGGATGCAGGAGAGGACTGAGCTGGCAGATCGAGACGGCGCCGCCGCGGGCGCTCATCCGCCGTGAGCGCGGACGCTCACGCGCCGCGAGCGCCGACGGGAGGGCTGCGCATATCGGGGCTCAAACTAGCAAAACCACCCATGAAACACTGGAAATAAGGTGTTTATCAATAACCTGGTGTGCCCCTAAAAAAATTATACCTTGGGGTATATCTATATCTGGCTGTCCGTCGTGCTTTTTACAGAAAACTCCCCGCACGTTCCTGAAATCAACCAGCAGTCCCTTCTTAAGTGAGAATATAAAAATGGTTTGCCTTTTGCAGAAAACCCCCTGGGGTTTTGGTTAATCAACCCGCTGTCCTATTTTAAGTGAGAATAAAAAACATTTCACTTTTTCATAAAACCCCTTGAGGTTTCGGTTAATAAGCTCGCCGTCTGTCTAGAAAATAACCTTTTTTTTACATATTCAAATGTTTTTAAAATATTCATATCTTTTAAACCGTAACTCCAATTTTAACATATTATATATGAAAATTAATTAGAAAAATGTGTAGAATCTGAATATGATGTCCTTTTTACCCGTTAACCATTTTTAAATGCTGTTTAGAGACAAATTTAAATGCTTTTAAAAATATTCATATCTTTTAAACCCTAACTCCAATTTTAACATATTATATATGAAAATTGATTAGAAAAATGTGTAGAATCTGAATATGATGTTGTTTCACCTGTTAGTAATTTTTTGAATGTTGTTTAGGATACAACCTTAATCAGTAGTGCATGGCCCGTCCTTCTTTTGTACCGGTGCTGATCCAGATTAAAAATGAACACCTCAGTAAAAACAAATTGGAGACGAAAGAAACTATCTATAACCATGCATGTCCGTCGGCGAGGGTGGGAAGAAGGATAAACGGCAAGCCTGATAAGATGCCATGTTGAAATAAAGGACGTGGGCCTATTGGGGTCTTGAGCCATGATTATTGTGTTAGGGGCTTGTGGTATTATTTTCTCCCGTTGCAACGCACGGGCTCTTTTGCTAGTTATATGTAATGCACTTGCAAATCAAATAATCATTTCAGATCCGATTTACTCAGCATGGATAGTAATGTAGTCAATGTATCGGCTCTCTGTGGCTTTAGGTGACTGGTCATTTTTATATATTTATAGCCTTTTTATTACAAAAAAATAGTTTGCAATTTTGGAAAAAAAGGGCAACGAAGAAAAATAAGGGGCAACTCGTGACGAAATTGTCAATAGAGTTAAAAGTGGAACTAACTCTAAATATAAAATATAAAAAATAAATGTACCACTACAAAAAAAAAGACACTTCCGTGACATTATGGCCCGAACGAAAACTTTTTCTGTCATGGATGTGACATTTCCATGATGATAATTGTGACAAAAACACGTATTACCATAGATGTGGTGGGCTCCTACTTCTATGACAAAAAAATATGACAGAAAATGGGCTTTTCGTCCTAGGCGGGCCGGAGGCGGACCTGCATGACATTCTTTGGACCTTCATGTTACAAAAAATCGTGGTAGAAGTGAGGGCGAAGAAATTTTTGGAGAGTTCCCGATTACTGTGGGCAATCGGTGGGTGGTCGGGGCCGAGCGATGCAGTGTGGTTTGCGCGTTTCTCTCGTACACGCGTGTACGAGTGATACGTCTCCAATGTATCTATAATTTTTTATTGTTCCATGCTGTTATATTATCAATCTTGGATGTTTTTATGATCATTTACAGCAATTATATATCATTTTTGGAGACTAACCTATTAACTCAGTGCCCAGTGCTAGTTGCTGTTTTCTGCCCTGTTTTTGTTTTATAGAAAATCAATACCAAACGAAGTCCAAATACCACAAAACTTTTTCGAGATTTTTTATTGGCGAAGATAAATACTAGAAGCTTCGGGAGGAGGCCAGAAGACCCTGGTGGGGCCCACGAGCCACCAGGGCACGCCTGGGGGGGCAGGCGTGCCCTGGTGCCTCGTGGGGCCCACCAAGCTCCGTTTGACCTAATTCCAGCACTATAAATTCAGAAAAAATCAGAAACCCTCAGGGGAGTCCACGAAATACTTTTTCCGCCGCCGCAAGCTTCTGTTCCGGAGAGATCCCATCTGCGGTCCTTCTCCGGTAATCTGCCGGAGGGGGAATCAATCACGGAGGGGCTCTACATCAACCTTGCTTCCCTTCCGATGATGCGTGAGTAGTTTACCACAGACCTACGGGTCAATAGTTAGTAGCTAGATGGCTTCTTCTCTCTTTTTGAACCTCAATACAATGTTATCCTTGATGTTCTTGGAGTTCTATCTGATGTAATGACTTTTTGTGGTGTGTTTGTTGGGATCCGATGAATTATGAGTTTATGATCAGATTATCCATGAATATTATTTGAGTCTTTGATGCACTCTTTTATGCATGATCGATTATTATAGCCTTGTATTTCTTCTCCGGTCTATTGATTTGGTTTGGCCAACTGAGTTGATTTATCTTGCCATGGGAAGAGGTGCTTTGTAATGGGTTCGATCTTGCGGTGTTCAATCCCAATGACAGAAAGGGACATGACACGTATGTATCGTTGCTATTAAGGGTAAAAGGATGGGTTTCATTCATATGTGAGTTTATCTTGTCTACATCATGTCATCGTTCTTAAGGCGTTACTCCGTTCTTTTATGGACGTAATACACTAGATGCATGCTGGATAGCGGTCGATGTGTGGAGTAATAGTAGTAGATGCAGGAAGGAGTCGGTCTACTAATCCTGGACGTGATGCCTATATACATGATCATTGCCTTGGATATCGTCATGATTATTTGCTTTTCTATCAATTGCCCAACAGTAATTTGTCTACCCACCGTATGCTATTTTCTTGAGAGAAGCCTCTAGTGAAAACTATGGCCCCCGGGTCTATCTAAATCATATTACTAAAATCCTAAAAATATTTCTGCAATTTTCTTTTGTTTATTTTATTTTGTATTTTTTTTCAATCTATCTATCTATCATATACAATTTAATCTTACAATTAACCGCCGAGGGATTGACAACCCCTCGTTCGCGTTGGGTGCAAGGATTTGTTGTTTGTGTGTAGGTACTATTTACATAGTGTTGCTTGGTTCTCCTAATGGATTGATAACCTTGGTTTCATAACTGAGGAAAATACTTACCTCTGCTTTGCTGCATCATCCCTTCCTCTTCGGGGATAAAACCAACGCAAGCTACAAGTAGCAGGAAGAATTTCTGGCGCCGTTGCCGGGAAAACATCATCAACATCTATCAAGTACCTTTGCATAAACTCTCATCTCCTTGCGTTTACTTTATTTTCCTCTCGTTTTCATCTCCCCTAATTCTAAAATGTTCTACAAAAACACAAAAATATTTTCCGTTTGCCTTTTTGCTTGCTTTCTCGTTTGTTTGCTTGGAATTGCTATCATGGCTGATTTTGGTATGGAAAAAGGTGAGGATGATAAAATTCCTAAAATCAAAATTCCTACCAATTTAGATACTAAAACTTTTGTGATAGGACATGGGAATATTATAGGGAAAAATGTCATCCAAGAATTCTTTAATTGCATTGGAACTTTGGCTTTTGATGATACTCCTATTCTTAGTAGAACTAAGAATTATGCTGAAGCTATTTCTGCTCTTGTTCTTAAACTGGAAAAAAGATTTATTCGTACCCATCCCACTTTGCAAAGATTGTTTTATGAATTACCCGTTATAAAAAATCCTAAGGCTAAAATGATAGCGACTCTTATCCTCATGAATGAATTTGATTACATAGTTCGAGAAGCTAGAGAAATCTTTGATTTTTATGGCATGAATCATGAGAAACCCGTGATAGATGAAATCTTATACAATGATGATTATTTGTTAAGGTATTTATTTCGTGATGATCATGCTTTTGATGAGAATACCACGAAGGAAGTCCCTCCTTTAAATATAATTCAACAAGTTTTCAATGGTATTAATAAACAATATTCTTGGATTGTAAACGGGAATCAAGAGGGATTCAAGGATGGACAACTTAATAATGCTAAAATTTCCATGGATGATGTGTTTCAAATTGTCTTTGAAAAGCCTCCTAATGAGAAAGTATCCCTAGACAAGAAGAAGAAAGATGGCAATACTTGAAATTATGCATTATGCCTAGCTAGGGGCATAAAACAATAGCGCTTGTTGGGAGGCAACCCAATGAATAAAATAAATTTGTGCTTTTTATTTCTGTTTTGGTGTGTGCACACAATTATGCTACTGGTATGATTGTGCTTTTTATGTTTTAATTAGTGTTTGTGTCAAGTAATGCCTTTGGGATGATTTGGATGATAGTTGATTTGATTCTGTGCAAAAACAGAAGCTTTTATGTCCAGTACAGAAAATTCTAAAAATCACTGGAGCGACGAAAAATTCTGAATTGTTTACACATGATTGATATACAAATTTTCCATGTTGTCCTAATTTTTCAGAATTTTTGGAGTTACAAAAGTATGACCATAATTCAGTTTGCTACAAACTGTTCTGTTTTTTGACAGATTCTGTTTTTGATGCATTGTCTTGCTTGTTTTGATGAATCTATGGATTGTATCGGGGGGTATAAGCCATGGCGTAGTTAGAGTACAGTAGGTATAATGCAAAAATAAAATATGAATGGGTTTGCAACAGTACCTAAAGTAGTGATTTGTTTTGTTATACTAACGAATCTCACGAAGGTTTTGTTGAGTTTTGTGTGATTGAAGTTTTCAAGTTTTGGGTGAGATCACGATGGATGAAGGAATAAGGAGTAGTAAAAGACTAAGCTTGGGGATGCCCGAGGCACCCCAAGGTAATATTCAAGGAAGACTCAAGCGTATAAGCTTGGGGATGCCCAGGAAGGCATCCCCTCTTTCTTCTAACGACCATCGGTAATTTTACTTGGAGCTATATTTTTATTCGTCACATGATATGTGTTTTACTTGGAGCGTATTGTATTATATGAGTCTTTTCTTTGCTTGGTTTTTAGTTTGTCACAATCATCCCTACTAGACACACCAATTTTTGAGAGAGCCACACGATCATCATGATTTGTTAGAATACTCTATGTGCTTCACTTAATTTTTTTGAGCTAGGCAGTTGCTCTAGTGCTTCACTTAAATCTTTTTTAGCACAGTGGTGGCTATATTTTAAAGAAATAAACTCTCATGCTTCACTTATATTATTTTGAGAGTTGATAAGATTGATATTTTAAAGAAATGAATTGTCATGCATCACTTTTATTATTTTGAGAATTGATATGATTGAAATTTTGAAGAAATATTTGCACTCTCATGCTTCACTTAAATCTTTTTGGGAGTTGATAATAGTAATGGTAATTTGCACAAGATATGAAATTGATCCCAAAGTGATGAATATTCAAGAGGGATATAATAAAAACTTCCATATAGATCATTGGATATGATAAGTGTGATTCTTTGCAATAGTTTTGCGATATGGAAGTGATAATATGTGAGCCATGTTGGTGAGTAATTGTGGTTTAGTAAGAATATTTGTGTTAAGGTTTGTGATTCACTATGCATGCACGTTAAGTCAATAGTTATGCAAAGAAATTATATCATACTTATGGTGCATTATTCTGTGTTAGTTATGTTCAATGCATGTTTATGACCGTTTTCATTTTTTTTGGTATGTCGCTTCTCAATCTATTTGCTAGCCTTCATTTGTTCTAAGCGGAAATACTGCTTGTGCATCCAAAACCCTTAAACCCAAGTTGTGCCAAATGAGTCCACTATATCTATCTATATGTGGTATTTCAATGCCGTTCCAAGTAAATTTGCGTGTGCCAACTCTAAATTTTCAAAATATTTTTTCTGTTTTGTGTGCCCGTACCGCTCATGAAGCGGCAGGGGGTGCCCATTATTTTCCATGCTAGGTGTGTTATTCTCACGATGAGTATTTATTCTCTTGTCAATGCACAAGAGAATGGGTGGTAATAGGGATGCCCAGTCCCTCAATGAAATCAAATTAATACCAACAAAATTCCTTGGAAAGTGATGGTATGGAGGGCACCCATGGATACGGCTAGCCATGGATTGTGAAAGAAATGGTGGAAAGGAAATAAACTTTACTTTCTATTTGGGAACCGCCTATGATGTGTCTAGCATGGAAAATAATGGGAATTCTCGGTCGTTTTTATTCACAGGAAAAGCATGCCTCTAAAAATATTTTTATCTCTCTATTTAAGCTTTGAGCTCTAGCACATTTGACAAATCTCAGCTTCCCTCTGCTAAGGGCCTATCTATTTACTTTTATGCAATTTTTATTTTTACTTGAGTCTCATCTTCTCTTACAAAAGCACCAACTAGAGAGCACTATTGTCATACTTGTGCATTGGATGTAGCTAATATTCGAGTGTGTTTCATGAATGGATCAATGATTGAGCATAATGGGCTAGGGATAACTTTCTTTAGCGTTGACATTTTGAAAGACATGGTTGCTTGTTAGCATGCTTGAGTATTTATATTTTCATGTCAAACTATAGACTATTGCTTTGAATCATTCAAGTCCAATATCCATGCTACAAAAGAAAAGAATATATGATGAATATGGTAGGCAGCATTCCACATCAAAAATTCTATTTTTATCATTTACCTACTTGAGGACGAGCAGGAATTAAGCATGGGGATGCTGATACGTCTCCAACGTATCTATAATTTTTTATTATTCCATGCTGTTATATTATCAATCTTAGATGTTTTTACGATCATTTACAGCAATTATATATTATTTTTGGAGACTAACCTATTAACTCAGTGCCCAGTGCCAGTTGCAGTTTTCTGCCCTTTTTTGTTTTACAGAAAATCAATACCAAACGAGGTCCAAATACCACGAAACTTTTTGGAGATTTTTTATTGGCGAAGATAAACACTAGAAGCTTCGGGAGGAGGCCAGAAGACCCTGGTGGGGCCCATGAGCCACCAGGGCATGCCTGGGGGGCAGGCGCGCCCTGGTGCCTCGTGGCGCCCACCAAGCTCTGTTTGACCTAATTCCAGCACTACAAATACAGAAAAAATCAGAAACCCTCAGGGGAGTCCATGAAATACTTTTTCCGCCGCTGCAAGCTTCTGTTCCAGAGAGATCCCATCTGGGGTCCTTCTCCGGTAATCTGCCGGAGGGGGAATCGATCATGGAGGGGCTCTACATCAACCTTGCTGCCCTTTCGATGACGCGTGAGTAGTTTATCATAGACCTACGGGTCCATAGTTAGTAGTTAGATGGCTTCTTCTCTCCTTTTGATCTTCAATACAATGTTCTCCTCGATGTTCTTGGAGTTTTATCCGATGTAATGACTTTTTGCGGTGTGTTTGTTGGGATCCGATGAATTGTGAGTGTATGATCAGATTATCCATGAATATTATTTGAGTCTTTGCTGCACTCTTTTATGCATGATTATTATAGCCTTGTATTTCTTCTCCGATCTATTGATTTGGTTTGGCCAACTGTGTTGATTTATCGTGCCATGGGAAGAGGTGCTTTGTAATGGGTTCGATCTTGCGATGTTCAATCCCAGTGACAGAAAGGGACATGACACGTATGTATCGTTGCTACTAAGGGTAAAAAGATGGGGTTTATTCATATGTGAGTTTATCTTGTCTACATCATGTCATCGTTCTTAAGGCGTTACTCCATTCTTTTATGGACTTAATACACTAGATGCATGTTGGATAGCGGTCGATGTGCGGAGTAATAGTAGTAGATGCAGGCAGGAGTCGGTCTACTAATCTTGGACGTGATGCCTATATACATGATCATTGCCTTGGATATCGTCATGATTATTTGCTTTTCTATCAATTGCCCAACAGTAATTTGTCTACCCACCGTATGCTATTTTCTTGAGAGAAGCCTCTAGTGAAAACTATGGCCCCCGGGTCTATCTAAATCATATTACTATGACCCTAAAAATATTTTTGCAATTTTCTTTTATTTATTTTATTTTTTATTTTTGTTTCAATCTATCTATCTATCATATACAATTTAATCTTGCAATTAACCGCCGAGGGATTGACAACCCCTCGTTCGCGTTCGGTGCAAGGATTTGTTGTTTGTGTGCAGGTAGTGTTTACATAGTGTTGCTTGGTTCTCCTACTGGATTGATAACCTTGGTTCCGTAACTGAGGGAAATACTTACCTCTGCTGTGCTGCATCATCCCTTCCTCTTCGGGGATAAAACCAACGCAAGCTACAAGTAGCAGCGAGGCGTTCGCTAACTGAACTCGAGTGAGGTATTCACTTACTGAACCCGAGCGATCGATCGATCCCTCGCACTACGTACTGAACACGAGCGATCGATCCCTTCGCTGCTAACTGAACCCGAGCGATTCCTTCACTGCTAACTGAAGCTGATCGATCCCTTCGCTGCTAACTGAACCCGAGTGATCGATCCCTTCGCTGCTGCTTACTGAAGCCGATCGATCGATGCGTTGCATTGAGCCCCCGCGCAAGACGTAGACGATTGGTTGCCTCTCGATGAAAATTGCCCGTTACTGCCGCTTGTGGTACATGTAGAACGAGACGAGACTTGAATCGATCGAGCCCCTTGCGCGAGACGTGGTGAATTGACCTAGCCAGTTGGTTGGCTGTGGATGAACAGTTCCCGTTGCTGCCGCCCGCTTGTACGCCCCACCCCAGCCGGTGGAGGTTGGATGAACAGGACCCCGGCCATTTAGGCGGTTGGCGCTGGATGAACAGGACCCCGAGGAGGCCGTGCCGCGGTACGCCACACCCCAGCCGGTTGGGGGTGGATGAACAGGACCCCTTGAAGGCCGTAGGCAGTTGCAGATGAATAGTAGTCCATGGAGGCACGGTAGGAAGTAGACGGAGATGAACAGTAGCCCGTGAAGTCCTGTTTTGCGGTATGTCACACCCCTCCCGATGAACAGGACCCCTGTTTCGACCATAGGCGGTTGAACAGAAGTCCGTTTCGTCCCTTTTGCGGTATTCCAGATGACAAGGACCTCGTTTCGACCGTAGGCGATTGAAGAGAAGTTTGTTTCCTTCGTTTTGCGGTACACCAGAGCACTCCCGATGAACAGGACCCCGTTTCGACCATAGGCAGTTGAACAAAATCCGTTTCCTCCGTTTTGCGATATGCCAGACCCCCAGCCAGTGGGGGGTCGATGAAAAGGACCCCGTTTCGGCTGTTCCGTTCAAGCCGGTTGGCTTTCGATGAACATGACGCATTCCGACCCAGTTGGTTGCCTCCCGATGAACACGATGTTGTTTCTCTGTTCCGACCCAGCCGGTTGGCTGCCGATGAACAGAATGCCGTTGCTACCGTCCAATGCAGCCGTCCGTTGCCTCTCCATGTACAGGAGCCCTGGCCGTACATATGCGCGAGTACGTGTTCGAGACCCTACCCGTATGTACGTAAGTGGCCGTATTTTTGGTAGTGTGGCTGTACGTACGTGTACACAATTTAGACGAGACTGTCTAAACTGCTACGTCGGGGGCTCTACTACGATACGTGCCGCTCCTTACTCGGCCACGGTTCATCGTGGCAGAGAGACCGATCGACTAGTATATACGTACACGTTTGCGACCAGACAGATAACGCTACGTACGCTTCGACCTGATGGGTTCCATCTGTCAGGGGGGAATAAGGAGGCACTTCCTTGCGTGCGAAGATATAGCTGGTGGGGTCCCAGGTGTCAGTGGGAGGAATCATTTTTTTGGCTCATAATAAGGAGGCACTTTCTTGCATGCGAAGATGTATGGTGGGTCCCAGCTGTCAGGGGAAGGAAGCATCTTTTTTCCGCGTAATAAGGAGGCACTTCCTTGCGTGCAAAGATGTAGCTGGTGGGTCCCAGCAATCAGGGGAAGGAATTATTTTGTTTCGCATAATAAGGAGACACTTCCTTGCGTGCGACCATGGACCTCGTGGGTCCCAGCTGTCAGCCTCTCCACGTACAGTCCTTTTCCGATGGCTGTCGTTCGTTGACCATATTGACGACGCCATGCCGAGAGCACGAAGGCGGTGGATGACGGCGATGCCTCGGAAGGGAACTACCCGGAGCCGGGGAAGACTCGGCAGTGGATGCCCATGCGGAGGGAAGTACGTGGGTTTACTGGTTCGGCTGCGGTGTGAGGCTGTCGTCGCCGGAGAATAAAAGGAGATATGGGTGAGTAGAGGGATGGCCTGGACAGCGATGGGAGTAGGGTGGGGCGGTGAGGCCTGCGCGGTAGCACAGTTGGCCACGGGAGGAGGGAGCATGCGGTCCCGCCGGTGCTGGTTTGGGCGGCTGGAGCAAAAAGATAAGAGATTGAAGAAGCACGACGGCCGTTGGATTGACATCGAACGGTCACGCAAGTAGAATCGATTGTTGACACTTTTTTTAGTTGAATCGATTGTTGACTAAGTTGACAAAGCCTTGTGTACGCATCAACTTAGTAGGCCCACAAGTCAACCTCCAAATCTGTGGCAGACAGCATACAACCTATTTGCTATTTTTTTAATAATTTATAGCCCATTTGCTAATTCTTAAGGAATTTATTATAGCTCATTTTCTGCCCAGGAGCACGGTTAAAAATTTTAACGAAATTCTGCATATTTTGGTGGAGTCCAAACTATTTTTAATCCCGAAATTTCGAGTCAGAAACAAACTTATTTTAAAATAAATTTAAATTAGGTTAAAATCTAATGATATTTAAAATCTCAAAATCCGAAGAAAATACCGAATTTGAAAATAATTGCCAGTTTGCTTTTTTTAGGGGTAATTGCCAGTTTTGTTGTGTTTTTTTATATTTACAGCTCATTTCTTATTACAGCCCATTTTCTGGGCAAGCTGAATGCATCCCTAATTGTCTTGAAAGATTTGTAGCCCAACAATTCACAAAAAAAGAAAAAATTAGTGGACCAGCAAGGCTAGACAGAGCAATGTTAAAAAGCAAACCTGGTCTGGGCATTTTATTATAAAAGTAGATAATTTACATGTGAATTGCGACAGAAGCATAAACATTCTAGTAGATTGAGACATGATTGCACGTCTAATATTACATTGGTCCGTAAAAAAAATTACATTGGTCCGTAAAATCTTAACACATTTTATAATGATTTTTGTACGCAATCACCATGATTTAACTGCCAACTTATAATGATAAACAATTATTTTGTAAGAACTTATTGATTTATCAAATAAAATATTATTTTAATTTTTTTAAGTTAATAAGACATGGGACAATTGAGTTGGTATTAGGAAACACCAGTGGTACAAAAATTAGGGATGGGAGGAAAAATAACAACAAAACATAAGGAAGTAAAGGTGAAAAGGGAACCTTACGTCTTTTTAATATAATAATATATATAATAATAAAACTATAAATATATATATATAATAATAATAAAACTATAAATATATATGTAATAATATATATAATAATAAAACTATAAATATATATATATATTATTATATATATAATAATATATATAATAATAAAACTATAAATTATTATAAGTAGAGATGAGAAAACGAAAGTTGGACATGGCATTTTTTAGAGAAAAATAGAACTAAGATGTATGTTTTCTTCAGCAAAAAAAAGCTGGGCTGCGGATGTTCTACGAAAAAATATAACCAAGGCTGGGCAGCCCAGAGGCCAGTTGATGCCTGCTGGATCCCTTGTGCCCGCATGTCATCATGGGCTGTGCCTGTTAGAAAACAAAATCTAGTATGGGCAGTCTACAGCCCAGTTGATACTTGCTCGACCTCAAACAAAATATACCTGCTGGATCCCAGTTATCAGTTTCTCCTTGTAGAATTCTCTCGTTTATTGATTACGTTGTAAATTTCATGGGTCTCAGACGTCAGCATACCATTAGATGAAAGCATTTTTTCCATCATGATAGTAAGTGCATGCACTTGCTTGCAATAGCCATGGACCTGCAGGGTCCGTACTGTTAGCCTCTGTATGGACAGCCCTCTTCTGGTTCCACGGACGAATTTCATGCAAATCGGATGATTTTCATTGAAACCGGACCAAATTCATTACATTTTACATATTTCTTTTTCTTATGGAACATTTTACCTATTTCATTATATTTATTTTGAGTGGTATGTGGTATGTGGGTTAGACGGATGGCATGGGAGGTGCTTCACGCGATCGAGGCCCAAATCCATCGCTCAGTCACAATTTGCAGGTGGGCTTGGCGTGCCACCACCCAGTCCTGACTCGTGTTGCGTCCAACTGTCAGAATATGAAACCTAATGGATCCCCTGCGTACTAGAATATGTTCAAATTTTGGAGAACTCGGAATTCGAATGACAGGTGCTTTTGCTACTTATCAAGTGCCTAAAAATTTGTTTCACAATAATTGATTCAGCGTTATATCCACGTCGACCCTCGACATGATGGTTGGAAGCAAATGTTAAGTTCATACCAAAAGATTCTTAACACCAATACCAACTTGCAGACGATCAGGTAGAACTAGTACCAAACTAACTTATAATCTTTTTAGTCCTGGCCCTCGTGTTTGTCTGGTAGAAGATCTTGCAGACGACCAACTCCCGCTCCTTCTCTTGCTCGAGGTCCCCGAGGTGGTACTAGTGCATCACCCACTTGGTCCTCTGCTGGTCAAAGTTCTTGTTGGTGTGCAGCACCAGAACCTTTTTGCTGCCCGTCTACCGGCCGTTGACCACCACCGGCATGGTATTGCCGGTCTTGTGCCACATCGCGTGCATACCGCACTCCGATTGTATTTTCCGACGCGTCCGCGTGCCCCTTTTGAACGCCCTGCAGTTGCGCTGGAAGAAATGCTTGCTTAGACCACTCAATGTGATACCTGCAGTATAGGCGAAATACAATCCTAGGGTAGCATACCTCAAAAATTTGCAAAAAGAAAGGAATATATTTTGTGCAAGTAGATGGTCGATTGGTTTCTCTCACCTGGAAGTTTCTCAGGATGGGTGTAGCAAATGCCGTGCTCGCTGTCGATGGTCAGTATGAATACATCGACGGGAGGGTGAGATCTTGCTCTGTCAGCTCTCATTTTGGCCTCAAGGTGCTCGATCAGCTCCTGATCTGTGGGATCGAACTTGACCCCAGCCGGCGGCACCGGCCAATCCTTCTTGGACTTGCAGTGGTTAATTCAAGTTAAATGGTACTCAATGTATGATCAATCGACTGTTTAAGTAAATGATGAAAGATTTCGACAGATAAGTGCTACTCCAAATCTAAAATACATGAAACCCAAACAAACTGGGGTCTTGGCACATTACTACATGCATACTCTAAAGACTTGAAAACCCCCATAAAGATCAAAATCATCATACAGGGCGATAGGACGAATACTCACAGGAGCGGCCTCGCTGGTTCCTTCCTTCATGCGGTAGCTTGAAGAGCTTCCTTGTTGAGATCAAATTTCTCAGCGTCTTCCTTTTGACTACTTGCAATGAGGTATAGCAACTCCACTAGCTCATCGCCAATCGTACCAACTGGATCAGAACAAGGCAGCGGCTGGGAGGCGGGGAGACTGGGAGAGTTGGGAGAGAATGGGAGAATGCTGCTTGACTACCAGAGGGGTGAGGCTCACTTTGGTGTACCGAACACGCTGCCGGGACTCTTGTGTCAGCGTGTTGTCACGTCAATTCCATGTGAGGACATGATGAATAATTTAACTGACGTGTACTAGTACTACTAGTCATACAAGTACTACTTACTAGTACGAGTAGCGCAATACGGTAGGGGACTACTAGTACTACAAATTTAGAAATGTAGTACATTCATCAAATCTCCAGGTTGCTTCCATATTGCTTTAAATAATATTAGAGGGGCGTTGGTAAAGGCTTAGTTTTTAGGGAATTATGCATGAGTGTTTAGACGGAGCTTACAAACAGGTGCTTACAAAGTTACAAGGCTATGCGACATACTTTGTAGGCCACGTGAGTAATACAAAATATAATTCACATTGGACAACACTTTCACCAACAAGTACGCACTTGAAGCCTAATTGCTATATATTGCTTCTACACAGCATCTCCATCATTATCAAAATACATGAAACACAGGTGATGTAGGATGCACATGATCCCAGAAAGGTATTTATCCTTCAAACTAACTACAGTACAAAATAACCAACAAAACAGGATCATGCGACACTAGTAGGATACATGGCTCAGTCTAGATATCACTACGAATCAAGTTGTGCATATATGCTGTTGGCATGAACCACATTGCCGCATGTCGGGTTTGCAAAAGCCATCTATCACTTGGAAGCTTGATGCCTTTCACACACTGAAGTTCATCTAGCAACAAGCTGTGTCGACGAATCTCTGGATATGGTGCTTCATGAAACCCATGGTATGATGTGTAAACACAGTTCCCCCTGGCAAATGGAACTTGCATAGCACGATAATCATCGTCGGTGATATGTTCGATGATCGGATAATTGAGCCCGAGGAACAGGGAGTGGTTGCCGAGGCTGTAAACCCGCCTCCAATTGAATACGCCTGGCCCAATGGAGCTGAGATCTTTCTCGAACACGAAGCAGCCATAGCCATCACAGTCATGAACGCCTCACGCATTGTACTGCATGTGGTTTTATGAAATGGTTGGGTCACTTTGGTACATGCGGATGAGCATCAAATACCCACCATCAGTTGAACGAGCGATAAACCACAACCCATTGATAGCTATATTTCCAGGTCCTGGAATTATAAAGGCCAGGGCATTTGCTGTAGGAGATATGCCCTAGAGGCAATAATAAATGTTATTATTTGTCTCCTTGCTCATAATTATGTTTATGTTCCATGCTATAACTGCTGTGGTTCCCGAGCCCGTATATCCATAAAGGCTCTGGGGAAAACCCATGTGCACGTGTGGAATAATAAACGGTAAAAAGTATTCCTAGTCATGCCTCTAAGACTAGCTCAAGTGTTGCATGATGATTATGTTTTCCCAATCATGGGCATGTCTATGCCAGCAGCTTTGAGGGCACAATGTTAGAAGAACATTTGTGTTGAATCGACCCGATTGATGTTATGCTATGAGATTCATTCGTCACAAGTTAATGGTTGATAACACAGAGATGGTTAACGTTTGCATGATTCCTCAGACCATGAGAGTATCGAGTTTCTTCATGCTTGATTCATGAACTTTGGGGTTTGTTAAACGTCATCCGTAACTGGATGGCTATTACGGCGGCTTACGGGTTCATGGGAAAGTATGTTAAGTAACTTGATAGCTCAAGATTGGGATTTGCTCCTCCGACGATGGAGAGATATCTCTGGGCCCTCTCGGTGTTAAGGTATCCATCATCGTCTGGCCAGACACTTTGTGATTTGATCACGGGGATGCCGGAACACGGTAACGAGAAAAGAGAACAATACCGGTAACGAGGTAACTAGCATAGTGGACAAGTTGTTGATCCACGGGAATGCCAACATGTCTCACCTCGGGTATTTGTAACATATCGCGAAGCAACAGGAATAGCACACGGCAACTGGAGGTTCACTCGAATATTCATTCGTGCGGGTATAGGGGTCAATATGGGTGTCCACGGCTCCGATGTAGATCATTGATCGGAAGGGGTTCCGTGTCATGTCTATACTTCACCGAACCTATAGGGTCACACGCTTAAGGGTCATCTATCTGCTGAATACTAGACAGGAAGTCCGAGAGAAAATCACCGAAAAAGTTTCGGACACCGGAAAAGTTCCGCAGAGAGAGGTCACCGGATGAGTTCCGGTGAAACTGAAAAGTTGTTTCAGGGGATACCATTGAGTCAAAATGGTTTCGGCACATACCTGATAATTCTTAGAGGATGCCAGAATCATTCTGGAAACTTCTGGGAATTTTCTGGAAGAAAAACCGGAAATGTTCCGGGGCTGCCGGAACCGCTTCAGATGCTTTTCGCAGATGAAATCACTAAACTGGAATTGTTCCAGAATGCATTGAAAATTATTTTAGTGGGTACTGGAAATGTTCTAAGCCCACATAAATATTTTCAGTTCGAACGGACGCTGAAAAATGTCGTCGTGAATAGTGAAAGTGCTTTTTGGGAATTTTATGGAAAGCACCTTTTGGGAATTTCCCAAAAGGCTTCTAGAATGCCTTAGGCACTAAGGAAGCCCCCTTGGGGGGGTCCCCCATGAGGGTGGCCGGCCATGGTGGTGCTCCTCCATGGAGCTCCACATGGCACACCATTTTGCCTTTTATTCTTTTATGTATGACATAAAGTAGGGGCACTTTGGTACTTTTGTATGCCAATTTTGCCCCTTGGCTTTCCTATAAATAGAGGTGGATGGGCTGCCCCAAACTACTATCCCTTCTCACATACAAGTGCCATGCAAAGATCTGGCTTCTCTCTCCCTCCCACGAAAAGAGTTTCGTAGAGCCGAAAGGCTGTCTGGGTTCCGGTGGGAACTAGTTCTGGACGGCGAAGCCCTGCCGGATAGATGACACCGTATGTGTGCAACTCTGTAGAGAGGTCGTAGTTTCGATCTTAGTGCCCAAGGGGCTGTTCGAGAGTGCCTCCCGAAGGGCTGTCCAAGTGACGGTCCGAGTTCTGTGAGTCCTCCCGTAGGGCTGTCCGAGTGACCGTTCGAGTTTCGAAGGTCCTCCCGAAGGGCTGTCCGCGACACCGTCCTGGGGACTGTTCGACTGCCTCCCGGAGGGCTGTCTGAAGGGAAGACGAGGGGATACATCCTCGCGGTTGGGAGGTTGTAAATCCTAGCTGCGGGGATCTGCACCGCCGATCGTCATCGACTCTACTTCCGCTGCGCTACGAGTCGGTAACGAAAATGATCAAACCTTATATGCAGTCTCCATAGTGGTCCTGCGCTGGTGCGTAGGTCGGATTTTTTTGTTTTCTGCTGCGTTACCCTACAGTGGCATCATGAGCCGTGCTATGTGTAGATGCAGGTTGCGATCTAGAATACATGAGATGTATGGGTGTTGCACAATATAATTTGGTAGTAGATGAGTTCTATTACTGAAAATTATTTGTGCGGGTAGCAGATGAAATCAGTTACCCGATGTTCTTGTTGCTTCCCTGGAATTTGCATATTTCTGATCTTGATAACAGCATGGTGGAGTTTCAATGTTCTGGCAATCCGCGATCCTGATTGATCAACGAAGTGCTAACAGTTCATTGAATTCCACCATAGTTAAAAAGAAAGATGAAATTTCGCAGACGAAAGGACAATGCAGATATGATCTACACGGGGGTCATGCGTATGACGAAGTTTAGTATGGGGCTCGAGATTTTATTATCTCGGTTTTCATACACCCTGGAAAGTTAATCTAGCGACTTGAATTATCATACTTGATGATGGACGTTGGTAGCTTCGGTTTGTTTCGAAACCTTAGAAGCCACGAAAAACAAGTTTTTGCTTGAACCGATTAGAGACGTCTAACTTGGTTTTGCAGGAGGGTTTGCATGTGCATGTGATGTGGTATAGCAGTGCTCATAATAATTTGATTATGTATGAGATGACTATATGATGTAAATTAATTAACATGACCTGCGTGTCATGATTCGGCATGATGGCTAGAGCCATATGATTGCACTTTAATGACCTGCGTGTCAACCTTATGTAATGCACTTATTTTATTAGCTATAGAGATAGCAATATTATCTGGTGCATCGACAAGGTGGTGGCAATCTTCGCGAAGGTGAACACCGACGTGAATGCCGAAGACGAAGAAATACAAGACTTCTCCGTCAGAAAGGGCTATACCATATCATGCTATTATGAATTGCCTGAGATGTTTATCCCTTATGATGCACCCTTCTTGATTGCGCGGTAGTCGCTTTTTATTAGGGTGATCTCTCACAAAAATATCATAGTTGATAGTGTTCTCCCAAGTGTAGCACCGTCACGGCACCTAACTTTTCGGGGTGCGCCATGACTAACATGGGTACGAACGATTAGGGATGTGTGAGGCGGGTGAGTTCAGACCTCGCAGCGAGATCACTTGGTTGTCTTTGACGTTCAGGCATGACAGTCATGAGCTCGGAACACGCCCATCGAAAGATGAACAAGAGTCGCATAGAGATGTGATTGGCAGGTTGGCCTACCGGTTGAGATTTTCGTCATCAGTGGTGACTAACATCAATGACGAATAATCAAAACACGGGTCTTGAATCACTCACAATCAATTATGAGAGATATTGATTTGAGTGGGAGCGCACTGTAGAATTATCTTGTTTAATTCTCAGTGCAATTAATTTTGAACACTGTCTAAGTGTGATTTGCATAATAGTTGTAGAATAATGGCTCGCGTTTCCACCTTCCCTATTAAAATTGAATAGCTGTTAAATATCTGGTTAAAACTTTACGGTTGGTAACGTAATGTGAGGATTATCCTCAAGAGTGCCAAGAAGGATTTTGTCCTATCGCATACTTTGGTATTCTCTCGCTTATGCTATGGATCATGTGACTCTCGTCCTTCGATCCAAAAGCTAGAATTCCGTTTCAGTCAAGTGCAATATGTTTGTTTCCATGAGACCCGAACTTCGAAAGTTTGGATAGTTATGTGATATTCATGGAATCTAAAAATCATTTTCAGAGACAGACAAAGGCTAAAAGATATGAGATATCCAAAGTAATGTTTGTTTGCAAACTATTAGTAAAAGAGTTTACTATGCATTAGACTGATAAGAGAGGGATCCAGAAGAACGCCTGTCATATGATGAAAGGTGAATAAAAAAACAACTTAAAGAGAAAGGAAGTGTCCGAAGGGTGTTAGTGAAACTTTCACGCCTAGGAAGTCCGGGGCTAACGCCACTCTTAAGTTGGGTGCTTCTTCTGAGAGTAGGAGAAATACTAAAAGTTAAACTGTTAGAAGTATAATGGCAGAAAGAAAGAAGACTGGAATATCCAGCTCATGTATGAATGTCATACAAGTTTTTGATGTATAGAAGGCTAGTCAAAGATATAGTTCTTGGGAATTATGATTAATTTGTTAATCACTGATTCTTGGGTATTGTGAGTTAATCATAGAGATACCCGCTCGATTGCATTCTGTTGCAACTCGATGTAAGAACTACTATGGCCTGAAAGACTAGCCAGGAATGAGGTTGAGATACACACATGGGACATAGTAAATGTTACTATACCTTCCATCGGTGTATTACCTATGTATTTACTTTCATAATTCATTTTAGAGTTTCACACTCTAGCCCTTTGCATAAGGTATCTTGCAAGAAGGTTGTTCATAAGAGAACTTTTTATGTTCGGTGTTATGAATAACATAAGGGCCATACTTTCATTATGAATGAGATGTATGTTATGAATATTGATAATAATATATTACCTCTGGATTTACTTTCATAATTCATTTTAGAGTTTCACACTCTAGCCCTTTGCATAAGGTATCTTGCAAGAAGGTTGTTCATAAGAGAACTTTTTATGTTCGGTGTTATGAATAACATAAGGGCCATACTTTCATTATGAATGAGATGTATGTTATGAATATTGATAATAATATATTACCTCTGGATTTACATTCATAATTCATTTTAGAGTTTTACACTCTAGCCCCTTGCACAATGTTGTTGCAAAAAGGTTGTTCATAAAAGGAACAATTGTTGTTCAGTATTATGAATAACATGAAGGGCCATGCTTCCATCCTCGATGGGACGTATGTTATGAATATTGATGGTAATATGATACATCCATAACACTGACGCTAAATATCATAAAGACTAAAAGAATACCACACAAGTGTGGCACTGCATTTGGTCACATTGGAGAAACCCGCATGGATAAAATCCATTATGATGGATTTTTGAAGTCATTTGATTTTGAATCATCTGGCACTTGCAACTTTCCTCCGAAAAGTGAAGTGGCTGAAATACCGTTCACAGACCATAAGGAACGGACAACAAACTTATTGGTGATCATACATTTGATGTGTGTAGTCCGATAAATGTTGTTAGTAGTGGATTTATCTATCTTCAGAAATGACTCAAGTAGATATGTGGATATTTACTTGATGAGACGTAAGTCTGGATCTTTTGAATTCATTCGAAAGGTTTTCAAAAAGGATGTAGAAGTTATTGTAACAAGAAAATTATGTTTCTACAATTCGATTGCAGAAAGGAATATTTGAGTTACAAGTTTAGCGAATGTCTGATGAGTTGTGAAAGTAGTTTCATAACTTGCACCTCCCGGAACACCACTGCAAGTGGAAAGTCCGTGAAAATGTAATCGAACCATTTATGACATGGTAAGATCAAAGATGACATAAATAAATTTGCCATTATCCCTTTTAAAGAGTGATGCTTTAGAGACTACGGCTTTTACACTGAAAAGAGCTCCATCGGGTCTGTTGAAATGACACCATGGTATGGTACGCCCGACCATGTTATATCTTTTCTTAACATTTGGAATATGGGGCTTGTGTAAAAGGTTACAAACCTATTCCAAATCAGACAAGTGCTACTTTGTAGGTTATCCCAAGCAATTGGGTATTCCTCCCTCACTATACCGAGGCAAATAGGTTTGCCACAAAGAACAGTATGCTTTTTGAAGAAAATGGTTCTTTCAAAAAGGTGAGTGGGAGAATAATGCAACTCGACAAGATAACCAGTATCTCCGTCATCAGGTCAAAGGAAAGAGACCTTGGAAGTAATTCCAGAGTTTCCTACTATGACTGATACGGAAGTCTCTACAATAAAATGTATGGACTTCGGTCGAACTTGCAGCTGAACCACGTAGGCAAGGCTCGTGCAAACCTCTCAGGTGCGCAAACGAGATATTGTTGTTAGACAACAGTATGCCTACGATACACAAGGAAGCGTTGATGGGCCCTGACTCCGGAATTGGCTAAATGCCAATACAATCCGAGATAGTCTCCATATAAATGTTTCAAGATTAAAACCTTGATACACCTTTCGAAAGACTTAGAGTCTAACGAATTTTATGGAACTAAAAACTGATACGGGTAAAAATGTTTTATCCATAAAGCTCGACTTGTTGCAATAACGAGTTCAAGGAGTTGACTACGATGAGGTTGTTTCATCGTAGCGATGCTTAAAGTCGGTTCGGGTTGAACTAGCAATTAATACATATTTCAATCATGAGATATGAAACAAAGGATGACAAAAGGATTTCCATCTGATGGAAATAAAACCAAGGACTTGCATGTGTTACAGTCCAAGGTATTTTGTCATTCCAGAGGATGCTAGTAAGTATGCAAACTTCAGAGTTCCAGCAATGGACAGAAGAGAGCAAAATGGAGTTGGAATCTTCGTGTTTTGATGAAATGGTCAAAGGGGTTTGACTTCATCAATGGGTAACGAAGATGCTTATGATTCAAGAAAGTAAGTGGGAGCATAATAAAATTTCTAAAAACCTTGTGTGCTTGACACATTGTTAATTGGAATTAAAATTTCTGGACACGAATTAGGACTTCATTTGAAAATAGTTTTTCGATGAAGTGCTTGGGCTAAATAGCCTTTACATTAGGCATGATGATCTATGGAGATAGATTTACCTAATGGGGCTGAGCAAAGATACATATTGACAAGATGCTAAAACCTTTTAGCATTAAAAACGTCAAGGAGTGATTCTTGCCGAAGTCACATGGAAAGAGTTTTTGCAAGACTCGGTGTCCCAAAACACTGATGAGCAAAATACATGATGGAGATTCCACACACTCTTGTGTTTGGATTAATCATGTATTCCATGGTATGTAAAACAACCAGATATGTCCAATACTCCAAAATTGTTGCGAGTATAGATACCAAAGTGATCAAAATTTCTGATCATGGGACAATAGTGAAAAAGGGTCATTAAGTACTAGAGTAGCACTGATGACATGTTTTCTCGCAAGCGGAGATCATGAAGAGTTCGTTGTAAAAGGTTACATCGATACAGTCTTCATCCATGCTCCAAGCGATTTTCGATTTAAATTGAGGTTTTTTTTGTGCAATACACAATATGGTGGCACGGTAGTTGAAATTGTTCCAAACAAGATACTAAGGCAAATTCTATAACAAAGGCTAAGTATGTTGACGCTTTAGAAGCGACAAAGAAGTTGTTGAATCATATAGTTCATTCATGAACTTAGTATGGTTCCAAGAAGGCTTGGTCAATGGGACACTATTGCAGATAGTTGCTCCATAGCTCAGTCTGAGGAATCAGGTTTCGACCAATGATTCACACATATACAAAGCAAGGTGTACACAAAATATGAATTTTGTGAAAGCGTGAAAACGCGAGGATATGCAAAGATACACACGGATCTGAAGTCATCAGATCCGTTGGACATCAGGCTATACCACATGCGAAGCATATTTTACACCAATGTGCCATAGGTGTAAAGTGCATTAACATTAACTGGATTATTGACTCTAGTGCAAGTGGGAGTCTGTAGGAGATATGCCCTAGAGGCAATAATAAATGTTATTATTTATCTCCTTGCTCATAATTATGTTTATGTTCCATGCTATAACTGCTGTGGTTCCCGAGCCCGTATATCCATAAAGGCTCTGGGGAAAACCCATGTGCATGTGTGGAATAATAAACGGTAAAAAGTATTCCTAGTCATGCCTCTAAGACTAGCTCAAGTGTTGCATGATGATTATGTTTTCCCAATCATGGGCATGTCTATGCCAGCAGCTTTGAGGGCACAATGTTAGAAGAACATTTGTGTTGAATCGACCCGATTGATGTTATGCTA
The DNA here is from genome assembly GCA_011799875.1 of Thinopyrum elongatum. Classification (NCBI taxonomy): domain Eukaryota; kingdom Viridiplantae; phylum Streptophyta; class Magnoliopsida; order Poales; family Poaceae; genus Thinopyrum; species Thinopyrum elongatum. The sequence continues at coordinate 715,206,851 of CM022303.1, read as the reverse complement.
TGAGATTCATTCATCACAAGTTAATGGTTGATAACACAGAGATGGTTAACGTTTGCATGATTCCTCAGACCATGAGAGTATCGAGTTTCTTCATGCTTGATTCATGAACTTTGGGGTTTGTTAAACGTCATCCGTAACTGGATGGCTATTACGGCGGCTTACGGGTTCATGGGAAAGTATGTTAAGTAACTTGATAGCTCAAGATTGGGATTTGCTCCTCCGGCGATGGAGAGATATCTCTGGGCCCTCTCGGTGTTAAGGTATCCATCATCGTCTGGCCAGACACTTTGTGATTTGATCACGGGGATGCCGGAACACGGTAACGAGAAAAGAGAACAATACCGGTAACGAGGTAACTAGCATAGTGGACAAGTTGTTGATCCACGGGAATGCCAACATGTCTCGCCTCGGGTATTTGTAACATATCGCGACGCAACAGGAATAGCACATGGCAACTGGAGGTTCACTCGAATATTCATTCGTGTGGGTATAGGGGTCAATATGGGTGTCCACGGCTCCGATGTTGATCATTGATCGGAAGGGGTTCCGTGTCATGTCTATACTTCACTGAACCTATAGGGTCACACGCTTAAGGGTCATCTATCTGCTGAATACTAGACAGGGAGACTGAGACAAAATCACCGAAAAAGTTTCGGACACCGAAAAGTTTCGGACAGCGGAAAAGTTCCGCAGAGAGAGGTCACCGGATGAGTTCCGGTGAAACTGAAAAGTTGTTTCAGGGGATACCATTGAGTCAAAATGGTTTCGGCACATACCTGATAATTCTTAGAGGATGCCAGAATCATTCTGGAAACTTCTGGGAATTTTCTGGAAGAAAAACCGGAAATGTTCCGGGGCTGCCGGAACCGCTTCAGATGCTTTTCGCAGATGAAATCACTAAACTGGAATTGTTCCAGAACGCATTGAAAATTATTTTAGTGGGTACTGGAAATGTTCTAAGCCCACATAAATATTTTCAGTTCGAACGGACGCTGAAAAATGTCGTTGTGAATAGTGAAAGTGCTTTTTGGGAATTTTATGGAAAGCACCTTTTGGGAATTTCCCAAAAGGCTTCTAGAATGCCTTAGGCACTAAGGAAGCCCCCTTGGGGGGGTCCCCCATGAGGGTGGCCGGCCATGGTGGTGCTCCTCCATGGAGCTCGACATGGCACACCATTTTGCCTTTTATTCTTTTATGTATGACATAAAGTAGGGGCACTTTGGTACTTTTGTATGCCAATTTTGCCCCTTGGCTTTCCTATAAATAGAGGTGGATGGGCTGCCCCAAACTACTATCCCTTCTCACATACAAGTGCCATGCAATGATCTGGCTTCTCTCTCCCTCCCACGAAAAGAGTTTCGTAGAGCCGAAAGGCTGTCTGGGTTCCGGTGGGAACTAGTTCTGGACGGCGAAGCCCTGCCGGATAGATGACACCGTATGTGTGCAACTCTGTGGAGAGGTCGTAGTTTCGATCTTAGTGCCCGAGGGGCTGTTCGAGAGTGCCTCCCGAAGGGCTGTCCAAGTGACGGTCCGAGTTCTGTGAGTCCTCCCGAAGGGCTGTCCGAGTGACCGTTCGAGTTTCGAAGGTCCTCCCGAAGGGCTGTCCGCGACACCGTCCGGGGGACTGTTCGACCGCCTCCCGGAGGGCTGTCTGAAGGGAAGACGAGGGGATACATCCTCGCGGTTGGGAGGTTGTAAATCCTAGCTGCGGGGATCTGCACCGCCGATCGTCATCGACTCTACTTCCGCTGCGCTACGAGTCGGTAACGAAAATGATCAAACCTTATATGCAGTCTCCATAGTGGTCCTGGGCTGGTGCGTAGGTCGGAATTTTTTGTTTTCTGCTGCGTTACCCTACATTTGCGTCTACTGGAACAAATCAAATTGGAGACCAAAAGAACAAAAATATATAATCATGTTCAAAGTATGTGTAGAATTAAGATTATTATAATAGTGACACAGATCATAGCCAGAGAATTACAATGCCATGGTTATAATCATACCCTAATTTAAAAAAAAGCCAATGGCTTTCATATTCTAGCAATATGTCATGGTTCAAAGATCATGTAAAAATGAGAGGAAAACAGCTATGCCAGGGCCTACTCATATTCTACCTTAACAGTTAGATGCCAATTGTTCTCATATCAACTCTAACAATAACACGCGTGGTTATAAAAATCTTGAAAATGAGAGGAACATATAGAAATCATGTGGTTATACTCATAATATCTATTCTAACAATCATTAGATGCCAATTGTTCTCATATCGACTCTAACAATAACATGCATGGTCATAAAAATCTAGAAAATGAGAGGAACATATAGCAATAATGTGGTTATACTCATACTATATATTCTAAATTTGTAACAATCAACAGGCAGTTGTATTCATATGGTAAAGATGAGATGAGATAAAACAATTACACGAGGATAGATTTCACCAGTATATGCAACCAATATCCGCGTCCACCGCGTAAATGATGCCATCATGCACTAGAGCATCAGACATAGATGGAGGGAAAACAGGATTGATGATGAGCCATAACCATGTATGGCGACCAGATTCCAGATAGGCTAATCCCCTGTCAAACAAGGCAATGAACTTGTAATCTATGTAGTCTTCTGATGTTGTTGGCACTTCGCAGATTACAACCTTCAGTAAAGGAGGTCCAACCAAGTGTCACGCCTCTCGTGCGTAGTAGGTAGGAGTTGGCGGCGGGCCATGATGCTCGATGTCGGCAATATCCAATGATGGAAAGGTGATCTCTCGCTGGGTGTAGATATCCACGAGATGCCATGGACTACCCGATTCATGGATGAGTACGATCTAGTTGGCCTTCATGCCCACCCAGTAGTGCCGGCGCATGGAGGGCAAGTGGGCGGGGAGTGGTGGCATGTCGAGGGGCGCGACGACAACCTCCGTAGGATTGTCATGTTGGTGTTTGGGCCACTTGCGAGGATCGGGCATCAGCAAGCAGGGTGTCTTGCAAAGGCCTGGCCGGCTGCCGACGAGTAGACGGTGCATAAACACCGAGCATGCGGCCAGACGCACGGTGCTAAGCAGGTCCATACGATTACAGATCAACTCAAAGAGAACATCGTGGAGGGAATTCCAATCGCGGCTCTGCGTGTCAGTTGGTTCTGCCATTGGGTTTTTTAGGGCGCTGAGTGATTGGTGTTTTCGGTGTGTGCGGGCGAGCGGGGAAGTGGATGCGGGCTGGCGAGCGAAGAAGATGGTGTGTGTGGATGAGCAGTGAGCGGGGGGAGATGGTGGGCATGAGCGACCGAGGAAGATGGCACGGGCGAGCGAGCAGTGAACGGGGAAAATGGTGTGCCGACGAAGATGGGAAAGAGAGGAGGAAGAAGAGGGAGAGACGGGGAAGACGGTGCATTAAATCTCAATTCTACTAGTATTACTAGTATATACCGTCCTTCGGAGTGTAAATAGTTAAGCCGATGACATGTGCGTCTACCTCAAGCGGGCACATATGTCAGTCAATGGAAGGGAGAGGTGCGTACGCGTAATTGCGGAAGCGTGTGCCATTGGCAGACATGATGGCACTACAGGGTAAGGTTGATTTGGTAACACCAACACGCTGGCTCAGCTTATTAATTAAGTGTCCCATCTGCTGCTGCGTGTATTGTCACTTCACTGTGAAGACTAGTTGAATAGTTTTCTCTGACCAATGGGGAATAATGGATCGCAAAGACTTCGTATCTATTTATGCCTCTACTCTCATCATGTCCAACAACAAGAAACATTGGCCAATGCTCCCGGCGCCAATTACGTACCTACTCCCCCCTTCCGGATTATATACAGCTCAATTCAAAAATTTCACCAACCAAGGTACTAGTAGATGATGAGTGCCAGAAGAATTTTTTGTAGTACTACTTTGCAAAAGTACTCAATCAATGGGCTCGTTTTTCTCAAGAAAATTGTGTTTACCAACGTATTAATTGCAATGCATGTGCATGCATGCGTGAACAAAAAAATTGGTGAGTTTTCTCTTAATTCTTGCATGCAATGTTTTAATGAAGCTTAAAAATATGAACATGTGAATCGGAGGGACAAGAACCCTCATGCATGCATACAACACTCACACGTACACATGCACACAAAAAACGCACGCAACGCCCTCATGCATGCATGCAACACTCACATGTACACATTCACGCACGCAGCACTCACGCATCCATGCGGTACACAACACATGACACAACACACACGCTCACGCTCAAGTGCTCAACCTACACGTGCATGCACACAAATACACAGCCAGGGTGGTTTGCGCGCAAGGGTTGGACTCCTGTCGCGTCTGCGTAAAGTTTTGTTTAACTTATTTCTTTTCTTGCCAACTGACAGGTGGGACCCACATGTCATGTGGCTAGTTTGACCAGCCAACATAGTGCCACGTAGATTATTTGGCCGGTCAACAGAGTGCAATACGATGCTCTACGGTGAGCTAGTGACCGTATAATCACCGCAAAATAGATATAGTGACCGTTATGAGCGTATTTTGATGTCCAGTGACCGTATTGTGCTTTCGCTATAAATACAGTGACCGCCAGTGTATTTATCTCATTTCAAATTAAGCCATATTAACCGGAAAGGAGACAGTATGGACTAGTAGCACTACTACTTTGTTGTATCCCATCAACTCGTAGAACGAGGAGAAGCTTGCTTACTACGCTCTCTCCCTCGCCCACGCGCGTGGTGGCTCGCAGGACGAGGAGAAGCTTGCTTACTACGCTCTCTCTCTATCTCGCCCACACGCGCGGTGGCTCGCAGGACGACGAGAAGCTTTTGACTACTACGCGCTCTTCCTCGTCGTCGCCGTCGCCCACGCGGTGGACGTGCAGCAGTTCATCCGGTGTCATATTACCAGAATCATATACTGTAGTACAATCATTGTTCGACTTCCCGAAGAGGCGAAGATCCAAGCGCAAGGCTTATAGGAGTACGAGTGGTAGTGCTAGTACGGTACTACTAGTAGTACTATAGCGAACAACCGCTACTGTATGAAGCTGCCACGTCTCCTATCGCCAAAGTTGTGCCACCTTTTTTTCTCACAAAGAGTGTTGGAGCCCGTGCAACAGCCACACAAGTTGCACATACACATAACACATTTACTAGTACGTTCTAAAGGACAAATGCCAACATGCCACACAAGTTCATCTCCACTTCATGTGATAAATTTGTGCATGACTACTCTACATAGATTTACAGTGGTACCATTCACAATTTGTCATACTCCACTTACACGTTATAGATGGGCTCCATGTCCTCCTCGAGGTTCCAGTCCCATGTGTTCTTCATAGATGGCACGATCCATAGCGGTGGGCAACGGGAATCATTGTCGCAGCTTTCTAGTGTGGCTCCACACGTTGGAGACTCATCCAAGCTGAAGCGGCATAAATCAGGGACAACGTGTCCCAACATGTTGTTCATCCGGCGGTGCGCACTGAAAACACAACCATGCTTCATGAATGGCAGGCCTTTGGTGTCGTGCACGGAAGGTGGCATCTCTTTCACGATGGGGTAGCTGTCCCCAACGAATAGCGAGTACTCTCCAAGAGTGTTCCTCGGCTCCCACATGGCATCATAGGGGTCAAACTTGGAGCCGTCCATCTGGTACACGTGGCATCTCAGATCTGGACACATGGTGACGTACCTTGTCAAGGTCCATGCAGGATAATGTTGTTCTCAAATATGGCGCGCAGTAATATTATGTAGCAAGTACGTAATATTATAATACTAGTAAGAGGAAGTACAGTAACTGACTTATTATATATAGCCACTTTTGCCTACATGGAAGAGATAAGACTTGGAAAAATGGTGGGAGTGGGTTCAAGAGCCTAGCTATATGCGTCCCCCTAAGTAAAAAGTACTACTCCCACCGATCCCTGCGACACACCTATGGATCCAAAGTAGTAGTACTACAATGAAAGAGAAGGCGAGAGGGTTAAAAAAAATATAATATTCAATTGTACTAGTACTAAACATGTCCTCCTCGTGGCTCCAGTCCTAGTCAAGAAAATAAAAGAACTAACAAGTACTAGTACTAAACATGTTTGCTTGTACTATAAGGTCACACGGCAATAAGATAATACTACTCTAGCACACGGCAATGAGAGAATGAAATACCTGGGTACATGGTGAGGGTCCTATCATGGTAGATCGTGGCACCTTGTTGCCCATCAAGGGTACCATGGGTAACGACTGCTAAGATAGTTGATCCCAATTGGCCAAAGTCAGTTATAAGGTTTCAGGTTAGACCGAATGGCGGATGCACATGCACATCTAGGATCGGTGATATGATTTTGATCGGGGGATGCCTGGTCCCTGCAAAATAATAATGGAGTACCGTTAGAGATGCAAATGATGGTTAGTGCATTCCGTTTGTTATCTCCCATACCGTAGGATGGTACCCAGATGAAACAAGTCCCCTGATTTGTCACCGCGAAGATGAGGCCTACATGGCACACGGCATCTTCGAAATTGTACGGGAACAAATTTGCCGCGGCCAAAATGTGCCAGCCTCTGCCGTTAGGGCCATTCTTATTGATGGCAATCCTTATGTCGAACACCGCGATAAGATAGTAATCATCGTAGCCGCGGTAATTTGTCAGCGGTTCCGCAATTGCTATCTTCTTCAATCTCATGGTGGCATCATCATATGTATTCAAGCCCTGCCAGTCCGTAAGGCCGATCCCAATGCTGGACAAGGGGCCAACGGGAACGGTCGCACTGCTGTGGATGTTGTGCACAATGATATTGGTATCCCACCGTATGTATGCAAGCCAATCTCCGTTGGCACCAACCCAAACCTGTGCAACGGTCGGCAGCGGAGGAATTACAGGATGGAATAAATAAGTATATTTAGAATATATTAACATGATCAATCTCGTTGACTGACCTGCTCATCAGCCAAAATCCGACTGCCTCTCAACGTCGGCACCTCAAGCGGCGTCAGCATGCAACTGTAGGAGATATGCCCTAGAGGAAATAATAAATGTTATTGAATATCTCCATGTTCATAATTATGTTTATGTTCCATGCTATAACTGCTATGGTTCTCAAGTCTACAATGAGGCTCGGAGGAAGACTCATATGCACGTGTGGAATAATAAATGGTAAAATGTATTCCTAGTCTGGCCTCTAAAGACTGGCTCAAGTGTTGCACGATGGTTCTATTTTCCTGATCATGGGCATGACTATGCCGGCAACTTTGAGGGCGCAATGTTAGGAGAACACTTGTGTTAAATCGACCTGATTGATGTTATGCTATGAGATACATTCATCATAAGTTAATGATTAATAACATAGAGAAAGTTAACATTTGCATAATTCCTTAGACCATGAGAGTATTGAGTTCCTTCGTGCTTGATTCATGAACTTTGGGGTTTGTTAAACGTCATCCGTAACTGGGTGGCTATTACGACGGCTTACGGGTTCATGGAAAAGTATGACAAGGGACTTGATAGCTCAAGATTGGGATTTGCTCCTCCGACGATGGAGAGATATCTATGGGCCCTCTTGGTGTTACGGTGTCCATAATCGTCTGGCCAGACACAATGTGATTTGATCACAGGGATGCCGGAACACGGGAACGAGAAAAGAGAACAAAACCGGTAACAAGGTAACTGGCATTGTGGACAAGTGTTGATCAACGGGGATGCCGATAAATCTCACCTCGCGTATTTGTAACATATCGCAAAGCAACAGGAATAGCACACGGCAACTAGAGGTTCACTCGAATATTCATTCGTGTGGGTATAGGGATAAATATGGGTGTCCATGGTTCTGCTATTGATCATTGATCGGAAAGTGTTCTGGTCATGTCTATACTTCACCGAACCTACAGGGTCACACGCTTAAGGGTCATCTATCTACTGAATACTAGACAGCAAGTCTGGGAGAAAGTCACCGGAAAAGTTTCGGAGACAACGGAAAAGTTCCGGGAGAGAGCACCGAAAAAGTTTCGGTAAAATTGAAAAGTTGTTTTAGAGTAAACCATTAAGCCAAAAAGGTTTTGGCAAGCACCGGGAACTTTTTGGAGGTTGCCAGATTGTTCTGGTAACTTCTAGAATTTTTCTGGAGAAAAAACCGAAAATGTTCCGGAGCAGCCGGAATCGCTATGGTAGCTTTTCGCTGGCGAAAATCACTGATCTGGAAATGTTCCGGAATGCATTGAAAATTATTTTAGTGGGTACTGGAAATGTTCTAGGCCCACATAAATATTTTCGGTTCGAACGGACGCTGAAAAATGTCGTCATGAATAGTGAAAGTGCTTTTTGGATTACTTTTTGGAAAGCCTTTTTTTGGGGCTTTGCTCAAAAGATCTAGGGGAGCATGACATGGAAGGGTGAGACCCCCTTTTGGGGGGCCCACAAGGTGTGGCCGGCCAAGGTGAGGGAAAGCCCCACATGTGGGGCTTTTCACTCCCATGTGGATGGCTTTTTGTGAGCCACTTCCACGTGGGGGCCAACTACCTTTTAGGATGGTAATTTCAGCCACCACCACCTCCTCCTTCCCTATAAACAGAGGTGGAGTGGAGCTATCCACACTCACTCAATCTCACATACAAGTGCCATGCAATGATCTGGCTTCTCTCTCCCTCCCCACGAAATAGTTTCATAGAGCCGAAAGGCTGTCTGGGTTCCGGTGGGAACTAGTTCTGGACGGCGAAGCCCTGCTAGATAGATGACATCGTATGTGTGCAACTTGGTAGAGAGATCGTAGTTTTGGTCTTAGTTCGAGTGGGCCTCCTGAAGGGCTATCCGAGTGACCGTCCAAGTTTCAAGGGTCCTCCCGAAGGGCTGTCCGAGTGACCGTCCGAGTTTCGAGGGTCCTCCCGAAGGGCTGTCCGTGACACCATCCGAGGGACTCTCCGACCGCCTCCTCGAGGGTTGTCCGGGGAGCAGACGAGGGAGAACATCGTCATGGTTGGGAGGTTGTAAAATCCTAGCTGTGGGGATCTGCACTGCCGATCATCATCGACTCCACTTCCGTTGCGCTACGAGTCGGTAACAAAAAGATCAAACCTTGTATGCATCTCCTTAGTGATCCTGGGCGTGCTCGCTGTACCGAATTTTTTTGTTTTCTGTGGCATTCCCCAACAGTGGCATCATGAGCCGTGCTATGCATAGATGTAGTTTGCAATCTAGAATACATGAGATGTATGGGTGTTGCACAATACAATTTGTAGTAGATGAGTTCTATTACTGAAAATTATTTGTGCGGGTAGCAGATGAAATCTGTTACCCGATGTTCCTGTTGCTTCCCTTGAATTTGCGTAGTCCTGATCTTGACACATGGTGGAATCTGACAAAGTTCTGCCAATCCGCGATTCTTTCATGCTGCTCCTGAGCAGGGGCGGAGCTCTGTAGGGGCCGACCTGGGCCATGGCCCGCCCAGGAATTTGGGCAAAAAAAATTACCTATATGTCATCTTAGCCCAGCCCACGCACAACACATCATCCCCATCATTTCCTCTCATCTCACGCACGTGCTGGCAGTCATGCACCTTCCCCAATTCCCCAATTTACTCTCGGTCTCAGCATGTAGCCACGCGCCCACGCCACCGACGCTGACCGCCGTGGACAGGGAGGGAGCACCGTCCACTAGAGCGCTGCCCGCTGTCTCGCGGAGCAACCGCCGTGGCGACGCCCGCCGAGATCTTGCCTCGCCCTCGCTGCCTGGGCCCTACCCTGCTCCCTCCCGCCCTGCTCCCGCCGCTCATCGTCCACCGACCACCGGCATGCATGCTGCTAGGTGTCGGCCATCCAATCTTGCGGCTAGGTGTTCTCCTCCAACTCCATGGCTGGCGCATGACCTGAGCGAGCCCCTTCCGTGTTCTGTCAATGGCGTACACATGAATTAGCCCCCTGCCGCATCACACTTCACACAGTAGCAGCTATCTAGCAGATATAAATCTTCCCCCAAATTCTCAATTTGATAAGAAATAGCCCGATTTGTTCAGTTCCATACATCCAGTGATTTGTCTTGCTAGTTATAATTAAAGCCTGATGATCTGATCTTATGAAAATCGCAACATAGATAGTCATGGGCAAGGATAATCAGACTCAGAGAAGAATCAATTTGGTTTTTAAAAGGAAAAGAGATGACATAAGTGAAGTTGAGGAAGACCATGTATTCCCCTTTCTTGAATTGGAACAACAACAGACTAAACAACAACATAACCAAGATGGAGGAGTTCAAACAATTGAAGCAGTTACATTCCGAGGCATTGAGTTCTTGCAGCGAGACCCTGGATTGCGCCCTCAAATTTGGCAATATCCAATAGACCAGAGAGATACTGTGAGGAGGGCATATTTGATGTTAGGTCCTATGCAACCCCGCCTAGAGAACTATAAACCTTCAGGTGAACCAGGGCATCATCGCCGCTTCCAGTATAGTTGGTTTGGTGATTTTCCATCATGGCTAGAGTACTCAGAGGACAAAAATTGTGCATATTGTCTATATTTTTTTGTCTCCAGTAACAAAGAGAATACGCGAGGTGGTTCTCATGTCTTCATGGTACATGGATTTGACAGTTGGAAGAGGGTTCATGGGAAACATTGTGCATTCTTGACCCACATAGGATCTGGACCATGCTCACCACACAACAATGCAGTCACTAGTGGTCATGCCTTATTGAAACAACCATGCCACATAGAGAATATTATAGTTGTGAAGGACAAGGAGAAAGTGCAAAGAAACCATTTGCGGATGAAAGTGTCAATTGCGGTTGTTAAGTGGCTTACTTTCCAAGCTTGTGCTTTTAGAGGGCACGATGAGAGACTGCAGTCAAGGAATCAAGGAAACTTTCTCGAAATGGTGAAGCTTCTTGCAGAATTTAACCCTGAGATTGCAAAAGTTGTGATGGGGAATGCTCCATACGGCGCAAAATACACATCGCATGATATCCAGAATGAGATCTTGAGTATATTTGCATGTAAAATCAGGAAGCATATTCGTGAGGAAATTGGAGATTATAAGTACTCTATTTTAGTGGATGAAACATGTGATGCATCGAAGAGAGAGCAAATGGCGTTGGTTCTCAGATTTGCTGATAAAGGTGGTATTTTGCAGGAGAGATTCTTCGACTTGATACATGTCGCGAACACAAGGTCTTTGACACTTAAAGATGAGTTGAGCTTTGTGTTGTCCAACAATGGTTTCAATATTCAGAACCTTCGAGGACAAGGTTACGATGGGGCTAGTAACATAAGAGGTGAGTTAAATGGATTGCAAGCTCTTTTCCTCCAAGAATGCCCATATGCTTATTATGTCCATTGTTATGCCCATCGCTTGCAACTTGCTCTAGTTGATGCATCTAAAGAAGTGGTTCCTATCTCGCAGTTCTTTCAAAAATTGATCTTTATCATAAACATGGTTGACTCCTCTTCAAAGCGCCATGATGAGCTTCATCATGCCCAACTAGTTGAACTAGAAAATGGAATCTCTAATGCTAGCATCGAGACAGGTCAAGGGGCAAATCTAATCCGCTCACTTAAGCGACCAGGAGACACAAGGTGGGGCTCTCATTTTGGTTCGGTTTATAGCCTTATGAAGATGTTTGGTGCAGTTTGTTCAGTTATCCAAGATATAGCTGCTGATGGATCAATTGGCTCAATCCATGCAGATGCAGACACTTCTTTTGGCTACTTGTCCTCATTTGAGTTCATTTTTATCTTATGTTTGATGAAGGAAGTATTTGAGATAACCGAATTGCTTGGCCAAGCTTTACAAAAGAAGTCACAAGATATTGTGAATGTTGTCCGTCTAGTATCCTCAACAAAACAGTGTCTTCAGGAGTTGAGATAAGATGATGGCTACCAAGTATTTATTACTATGGTTGTTGAATTTTGTGTAAATCATTCCATTGACATTCCCGACTTTCCGGAAACATACATCATGCATGGTGGTCGTGCCCATCGTCAACCTGATCAGTTCACCAAGGAGCATTACTTTCGAGTGGAAATTTTCTTTTCAACACTAGACACTCAAGTATTTGAATTAAACCGAAGATTCAATGAGAAGGTAATGGATCTTCTAACCATTAGCACCACCTTGATTCCTAGAAACAAATTTCAGAGGATTCAAAGCTAGTGATATATGTGAGATGGTGAAGAAGTACTACCCAGCAGATTTTCCCCAAGATATTTATGGACTACAGCAGCAACTTAAACACTTTGTTTCAGATGCTTCCAAGGATGATGACTTGAAAAATATATCTACCTTAATTGATCTATGTCGATGCCTTGTGGAGACAGGAAGACATACAGTCTACAATTTGATTGACAAATTAGTACGTTTACTCATTACCCTTCCAGTTTCTACAGCGAGTGCTGAACGTGCATTTTCTAGTATGAAGATCATTAAGACAAGATTGCGCAATAAGATGGAAGACGAGAATCTTGCTAATAACTTGTTAGTGCACATAGAGGGCGGAATTCTGGAGAACTACAGCCATGAAGATGTCATTGCAGATTTCATAAGCAAGAAGGATCGGAGAGTTGATTTCTAGTATGTGAGCAGGATTGTATGTCAGTAAGTCCATGTCTACTGTCTAACCCTTTTGTATTAGACAACTTAATAGTGCTTGATGGTTGAACTGTAGTTTGGCACATGTATTGTACATATTATATATATATATATATATATATATATATATATATATATATATATATATATATATATATATAGACACACACATATTTGCTAGTCCGAACTTTTAACATGACCTAATGATTCGGAATTTGAAAAAAATTTATGCTCTTCTTCAGTCTGGCCCGCCCAACTTTTCCTTTCAAGCTCCGCCACTGCTGCTGAGTATGCTGATTGACAGATCAACGAAGTGCTTCAGTGTCTTTGGGTTCCACCATAGTTAAAGAAAGATGGATATTTCGCAGACAAAAGGGCAATGCAGATATGATCTGCACGGGGGTCATGCGTATGACGAAGTTCATTATGGGGCTCGAGATTTTATTATCTCGTGATTCATACACCCCACAAAGTTAATCTAGCAAATTGAATAATCATACTTGATGAGAAACGTTGGTAGCTGCGGTTTGGTTGAAACCTTAGAAGCCACGTAAAATAAAATTTTGCATAAACCTATTAGAGGCGTCTAACTTGGTTTTGCAGGATGTGCATATGATGTGGTATAGCAGTGCTCATATTAATTTGATTGTGTACGAGATGACTATATGATGTAAATTAATTAACATGACCTGCGTGTCATGATTCGGCATGATGACTGGAGCCATATGATTGTCACTTTAAAGAACTGCGTGTCAACCTTGTTGTAATGCATTATTTCGTTAGCTATAGATATAGCAATATTATCTGGTGCATCGACAAGGTGGTGGCAATCTTCGCGAAGGTGAATACCGACGCAAATGCCGAAGATGAAGAAAATAAAGACTTCTCCGTCAGAAAGGGCTATACCATATCATGTTATTATGAATTGCCTGAGATGTTTATCCCTTATGATGCACCCTTTTGATTGCGCGGTAGTCGCTTTTTATTTGGGTGATCTCTCACTTAAAATATCAAGTAGTTAGTGTTCTCTCAAGTGTAGCACCATCACGGCTCCTATCTCTTCGGGGTATCACAGGATCTCCCTGGGTACGAACAATTAGAGAAGTGTGAGGCAGGTGAGTTGAGACCTCGCAGCGAGATCACTTGGTTGTCTTGATGTTCCGGAGGATCGTCCTGAGCTCGAAACACGCCCATCGAAAGATGACCAAGAGTCACATAGAGATGTGATCGACAAGTTTGCCTACCGATTAAAGTTCGCGCCACCAGTGTTCATCTCGTTCAATGGCGTTGAATTGAAATGCGGGTCTTGTATAACTGAAAATCAATTATGAGAGATATTGATTTGAGTGGGAGCGCACTGTAGAATTAACTTGTTTAATTCTCAATGCAATTAATTATGAACACTGTCTGAGTGTTATATGCATAATAGTTGTAGAATAATGGCTCGCGTTTCCACCTTCCCTATTAAAATTGAATAGCTATAAAATATCTGGTTAAAACTTTACAACTGGTAACGTAATGTGAGGATTGTCCTCAAGAGTTCCGAGAAGGACTTTGTCCTATCGCATGCTTTTTGGTATTCTCCCGCTGATGCTATGGAAGATGTGACTCTCGTCCTTCGATCCAAAAGCTAGAATTCCGTTATGGTCAAAGTGCAATATGTTTGCTTCCATGAGACCCGAACTTCGAAAGTTTGGGATAGTTATGTGATATTCATGGAACTGAAAATCATTTTCAGATACAAACAAAGGCTAAAAGATATGAGATATCCAAAGAAATGTTTGTTTGCAAGTATTAGTAAAGTGTTTACTATGCATTAGACTAATAACAGAGGGATCCAGAAGAACGCCTGTCATATGATGATGGTGAATAAAACAACAACTTAAGAGAAAGGAAATATCCGAAGGGTGTTAGTGAGACTTTCACACCTAGGAAGTCTGGGGCTAACGCCACTCTTTAAGTTGGGTGCTTCTTCTGAGAGTAGGAGAAATATTGGAAGTAAAACTATTAGAAGCATAAAGGCAAAAAGAAAGAAGACTAGAATGTCTAGCTCATGTATGAATGCCATACAAGTTATTGATGTATAGAAGGCTGGTCAAAGAAATAGTTCTTGGGAATTGTGATTAAATTGTTAGTCACTGATTCTTGGGTATTGTGGTTAGTGTTGATCACATAAATACCCACTCGATTGCATTATGTTGCGACATGATACAAGAACTACTACGGCCTAAAAGACTAGCCAGTAATGAGGTTTGAATACACGTTGGGAACATATTAAAAGTTACTATACCCTCGATCGGTGTATTACCTATGTATTTATTTTCATAATTCATTTTTGGAGTTTCATACACTCTAGCCCATTGCATAAAGTATCTTGCAAAGAAGGTTGTTCATAACAGAGCTTTTCATGTTCGGTGTTATGAATAATAAAAGGGACATACTTTCATTATGAATGAGATGTATGTTATGAATATTGATAATAATACATTACCTCTGGATTTACTTTCATAATTCATTTTAGAGTTGTATACACTCTAGCCCGTTGCATAAAGAATGTTGCAAGTAAGTTGTTCATGAGAGAACAATTGTTGTTCGATGTCATGAATAACACAAGGGCCATGCTTCCATCATGGATGGGATGTATGTTATGAATATTGATGGTAATATGATACATCCATAACACTGACGCTAAATGTCGCAAGACTAAAAGAATACCACACATGTGTGGCACTGCATTTGGTCACATTGGAGAAACCCGCATGGAGAAATTCCATAATGATGGATTTTGAAGTCATTTGATTATGAATCATCTCACACTTGCAACTTTCCTCCAAAAAGTGAAGTGACTGAAAAACAGTTCATAGGCCATAAGGAACGAGCAACGAACTTATTGGTGATCATACATTTTGATGTATGTAGTCCGATAAAAGTTGTTGCTAGCAGTGGATTTGTCTATTTTCAGAAATGACTAAAGTAGATATATGGATATTTACTTTATGAGACAAAAGTCTGAATCTTTTGAAATCATTCAAAAGGTTTTCAGAATGAAGTAGACATTATTGTAACAAGAAAACTATGTTTCTGCAATTAGATTGCGGAAAGAAATATTTGAGTTACAAGTTTAGTGAATGTTTGATGAGTTGTGAAAAAGGTTTCATAACTTGCACCTCCCGAAACACCACTGTGAGTGGAATGTCTATGAAGATGTAATCAAACCATTTATGACATGGTAAAGATCAAAGATGACATAAATCAATTTGTCATTATCCCTTTTAAAAGTAATGCTTTAGAGACTGCGGCTTTTACACTATAAAGAGCTCCATCGGGTCTGTTGAAATGATGCCATGGTATGGTACGCCCAACCATGTTTTATCTTTTCTTAATATTTGGAATATGGGGCTTGTGTAAAATGTTTACAAACCTATTCCAAATCAGACAAGTGCTACTTTGTAGGTTATCCCAAGTAATTGGGTATTCCCCCTTCACTGTACCGAGGCAAAAGTTTGCCACAAAGAACGGTATGATTTTGAAGAAAATGGTTCTTTCAAAAGGGTGAGTGGGAGGACAGTGCAACTTGACGAGATAACAATATCTTCATCATCAGATCAAAGGAAAGAAACCTTGGAAGTGATTTTAGAGTTTCCTACTGCAACTGATACAGAAGCCCCTACATGAGATGTATGGACTTCGGTCGAACTTGCAGCTGAACCATGTAGGCAAAACTCGTGCAAACCTCTCAGGTGCGCAAACGAGTTATTGTTGTTAGACAACAATATACCTACGGTACACAAAGAAGCGTTGATGGGCCCTGACTCTGAAATTGGCAAAATGCCAAATACAATCCGAGATAGTTTCCATATAAATGATTCTAGATTAAAATCTTGATATACCATTCAGAAGACTTAGAGTCTAAAGAATATGTATGGAACTATAAACTGACACGGATAAAAATGTTTTATGCATAAAGCTTGACTTGTTGCTTATAACAAATTCAAGGAATTGACTACGGCGAGATTGTCTCTCTGTAGCGATGCTTAAAGTCGGTTCGGGTTAAACTAGCAATTAATACATATTTCAATCTTGAGATATGATACATGGATGCCAAAAGGATTTCGATGTGATGGATATGCAACCTAGGACTTGCATGTGATACAGTCCGAAGTATTTTGTCAATCCAGAGGATGCTGGTGAGTGTGCAATCTTCAGAGTTCCAGCAATGGACAGAAGAGAGCAAAATGGAGTTGGAATCTTCGTTTTTGTTGAAATAGTCAAAAGAGTTTGATTTCATCAATGGATAATGAAGATGCTTGTGGAAACAAGAAAGTAAGTGGGAGCATAATAATATTTCTAAAAACCTTGTGTGCTCGACACATTATTGATTCAAAATATTATAAATTTCTTGACACGAATTAGGACTTCATTGAAAATAATATTTCAATGAAGTGCTTAGGCTAGGTAGCCTCGATATCGGGCAAAATTATCTATGAGGTAGAATTGCCTGATAGGGCTAAGCCTAAATACATATTGACAAGATGCTAAAACAGTTTAGCATTAAAACGCCAAGGAGTGATTCTTGCCAAAGTCACATGGAAAGAGTTTTGCAAGACTCGGTGTCCCAAAACAGTTATGAGTAAAATACATGATGGAGATTCCACACAGTTTCATGTTTGGATTAATCATGTATTCCATGGTATGTAAAACAACCAGATATGTCCGATACTCCCAAGCGTTGCGAGTATAGATACCAAAGTGATCAAAGTACTGATCATGGGACAACAGTAAAAATAGTCATTAAGTACTAAAGTAGCACTGATGACATGTTTTTCTCGCAAGCGGATGTCATGAAGAGTTCGTTGTAAAAGGTTACATCAAAACGGTCTTCATCCAAGCTCCATGTGATTTTTTATTTAAGTTAAGGGTTTTGTGTAATACACAATATGGTGGCACAGTAAGTTGGAATTGTTCTAAACAAGTTACTGTGCCAAATTCTATAACAGAGGCTAAGACCCAGTTATTTTCACACAGGATTCTGCAGAATCAAGATTTTGGAAAATTCTCCCAGAATCTGTTGCCGAGTTCTTTTCTGGGATTGTAGGTTGAGATTCTGGAAAGAGTTGTGTGTTGAAATGTCTGTAGTACCCTTAGACAGAAATTGTTTGATGAATTTATTAACACCTTGTTGTTTCTAACAGTATCTAATCGAATATGAGTACGAAAGTGATTTACGAATGTCATAAAAAGTGCTAAATATTACATTTAGAATGGATTTAAAGATTTGTTCATTACAAAAGTGGATGAACTAAAAAATGGATAATCTCAAGGTATGAGACTAGCAGCAATCGCCTCGTGTATTGCGTTCATGGTACCATCATCTTCTGGTGGTAGAGCGTTGGCACCTGTAAACGGCAATGGAGGTTGCACATATGCATCATTGTCGAACTTGTCAAAATGCTCATCACGTAACTTGCTATCATGAATCCAATTGTGGAGACACATGCATGCAGTGACAATCATCTTTTGGGTCTCCGATTTGTACCGAGGTATGCCTCCAACTCCAAGAATTCGCCATTTCATCTTGAGAACACCAAATGTTCTTTCGATGACATTTCGCAAAGAAGAATGTTGATGGTTGAATGTCTCATATCTCCCAACTGGTGGGTGTTGTTGGAAATCTGGTACATGGTATCGTTGCCCTTTGTATGGAGATAGATATCCAACCCTGTTTGGATATCCGGAGTCGACAAGATAATATTTATCTACAGTACGACATCAACAAAAGAAATTAGAAATTTACAACATACCATCCTGTATATAACAATATGGATACATGCGAGATGTTACCTGTGGGGGGTTGTGGAAAGTGATCATAACGAACTATGGCATCGCTCCATACATGTGTGTCATGCACAGATCCGGGCCATCCGGGAACAACAAACGTGAACCTCATATCAAAATCACACACTGCCATAACATTTTCACTTGTGTAACCTTTCCTATTCCTGTGTTGGGGCTCCAACTCCTTAGGCACAATCACCTTAATGTGTGTTCCATCAATGGCTCCAATAGCATGTTGAAAATGAGGCCAAAACTTTGTTTTTCTAAGTACTGGGTGTGGTTTAGAGAAAGTTGGATCAATTGGTCTTATGTCATCACCGGCCATGCGGTCTACACACTCCAAAACCTCGTGGAATTTTTTATTAATGACAGAACGACTATGTGCAAACCGATCTGCGACATTATCAGTTGTCTGACATGTACCCACAGTCCATAAAAATTGTGCCAATGCTTCTTTGGATGAAATGTTGGAAGTTGACTCAAGCCCATACTTCTGAACTAACAGATCATGCAATGTGCGAAACACTGACCTCCTCATTCTGAACATAGCATAGAAAGCTTTTGCATCTTTCTCCTTCTCTTCTACCCATTGGAGGCCTCTAACAAGATGTAACTTTCTTGGTGCGTACGGCAGTGTCACACTAGACGACGCCACATCCATAGCAAATGCAACCATGGCCGCCTCAAATTCCTTTTCTTCTTGTTTCTTTCTGGATTTATCCATCTACCACAACAATATGCACATAGTGTAATATTAGATACAACACAGTTCAGATAACAGTACATCTCCAAAGCAAATAGCTTAGTTCACAAAAGTACACCTCCAAAGCAAGTAGCTTAGCTCACAACATTACAAGTAAATAGTCTGGTAGAAAGCAATTAAAACATAGATGTTCTACTTATTATTGAGCTCCCACATCCTCTTTATCCATCCAAGCCTTGCAAGAGGTTCATGAGCCGTGAAAGTGGAGAAAACATCACGATATTTCTTTTCCATGAAAAGAAATGTAGCATAGAAATGCTCATCACTTCCTGGTTTTGCACCATCCGCTTCCACCTTGGCCATCATTTGTTTAATCTCTTGTCTTGTTGGATCCACACTCTCCTCTACATCCCTCTTCTCTGCATCCCTCCTCTCCCTTGCCCTTTCCTCTTCATCCCTCTTCTCCCTTGCCCTCTCCTCTGCATCCCTCTTCTCCCTTGCAATCTCCTCTGCATCCCTCTTGTCTCTTGCACCAAAGATGTCCACCATGCGTACAAAAGCCTAATTTTTAGCATTCTCACTTGCCCACTTGTCATTCATCTTTGGACTTGGCGAATAAGGACACGCCCTCTTCTTCCCACCCTTGGCTCGATTTTGAATAGGGGTAACTTGGCCTTCATGACTATCACACCCTGAGTCATCCTCCAAACTGATTCGAGAGGGATCACCTTGATACGAGGGAGTTGGCACCCTCGCATGCTCATTTGTGACACAAGTAGTATCGAAAACCTCTGACATTTTTTCCACCTTCGCTTGTGGAGCATAGCGAAACTTGGCAACTTCTGGATGTGCCTGTAATCATATAGCACCACAGGTTAATATCAAAACTGAAGCAACATGACTCGTTATTTAAGAAATTACATGACAACAACAATACATTTATCTCCAATGCCCACCACTCATTTGTAGCTGCAATAGTGTGTGTATGCTCATCTCTTCCTAAGCCAAATGCTTGCTGGATCAATGTCTTCCATGTGTTGTACTCGCTTCTACATACACCCCACCTATTTTTGATTTGCCAGGTCGAATAGTTTCTTCCAGAGTGTACATTGAACTTTTTATGCAAATTAGCTTGTCCTATGTCCGACAAATAACCACCGTTGCGGTTATTTGCTCGAACCTCCTCTACGCACGCATTCATAAAAATTGTATGAGCAGCACTGTCCCAATTTGCTTTGGGTTCTTTGACTTTCTCCATCTACCATTACCATTCACCATTATCACATTAGCATTCTACCATAAAAATCAATGTAACAACATCTTCAGTAGCAATAGCACCAATACAACCATCCATCCATACAGTAGCAAGTAGCAAATACCATAGTAGCATTGACAGTAGCACACACAAAAAAAAAATTAGCACCATCCATCCATCTACCAGCATCAGCAATCAATCCATCCATCTATCTAACAAATCCAAGCATCAATCCAGCTACCTATGCAACATAAATCAATCTAGCTATCCAATTTAGCATAAGAAAAAAGAAGAACAAAGAGATAGGGAAAGAGGATGCCTCATCGTGGGTGTGGTCTGCTCCTCGCGTGGGCTGCTCGTGGCCGTCGAGGTGCAATGCCAGTGGCCGTCGGTAGCCGTCGAGGTGCAGCTTCGGTGGTTGTTGGCGGAGACAGGGCAGAGGGGAGGACGAGCAGCGAAGGAACAGGGGTGGCGGAGGGAGATAAGGCGGGCGGCGGCGGGAACCTGGCCGGCGGCGGCGGGAACCTGGCCGGCGGCGGCAAGGGCCTGGCCGGCGAGGTGGGTCCGACAGCGGCGCGGCAACCCTAGCCCTCGCTGCGGCTGGCCGGACAGAACAGGGGTCGAGCGATGCGAACAGAACAGGGGTCGAGCGAAAGACTGGTCGCTTGTTTTGTCAGCGCGTGGATAAGCTAGTGGCATTCTGGGTGTAATTTCTCAATGGGATAGGGGTACACTTCTATTTTGAAATGTTTTCTTTGGTGGGACTTGCCAAAATCCATAGATTCTGGGAGAATTAAGCTTTTTGGGTGCTTTTGGATTGCACTAGGATTCTAGAGAATACTCTCCAGATTTTGGAAGTCAAGACGAGTTCTTTTGGCTCCAGATTTTCCAGACCCAAATTCTCCATAATCTGCTCAAAAGAACTGGGCCTAAGTATGTTGCCGCTTTCGAAGCAACAAAGAAAAATGTTGAATCGTACAGTTCGTTCATGAACTTAGTATGATTCCAAGAAGGCTTTGGTCAATGGAACACTATTGGAGATAGTTGCTCCATATCTCAGTCTGAGGAATCAAGGTTCGACCAGTGATTCACATACATACAAAGCCAAAGTCCACACAAAATATGAATTTTGTGAAAGCGTGAAAACGCGAGGATATGCAAAGATACACACGGAACTGAAGTTGTCAGATCAGTTGGACATCAGGCTATACCACAAGCGAAGCATTTTTTACATAAGTATGCTATAGGTGTAAATTGCATTAGCATTGACTAGATTATTGACTCTAGTGCAAGTGGGAGTTTGTAGGAGATATGCCCTAGATGAAATAATAAATGTTATTGAATATCTCCATGTTCATAATTATGTTTATGTTCCATGCTATAACTGCTATGGTTCTCGAGTCTACAATAACCACGAGGCTCGGAGGAAGACTCATATGCACGTGTGGAATAGTAAACGGTAAAATGTATTCCTAGTCTGGCCTCTAAAGATTGGCTCAAGTGTTGCATGATGGTTCTGTTTTCTTGATCATGGGCATGACTATGCCGGCAACTTTGAGGGCACAATGTTAGGAGAACACTTGTGTTGAATCGACCCGATTGATGTTATGCTATGAGATACATTCATCATAAGTTAATGGTTAATAACACAGAGAAAGTTAATGTTTGCATAATTCCTTAGACCATGAGAGTATTGAGTTCCTTCATGCTTGATTCATGAACTTTGGGGTTTGTTAAATGTCATCCGTAACTGGGTGGCTATTACAGCGGCTTACGGGTTCATGGAAAAGTATGATAAGGGACTTGATAGCTCAAGATTGGGATTTGCTCCTCTGACGATGGAGAGATATCTCTAGGCCCTCTCGGTGTTACGGTGTTCATCATCGTCTGGCCATACACAATGTGATTTGATCATAGGGATGCCGGAACACAGGAACGAGAAAAGAGAACAAAACCGGTAACGAGGTATCTAGCATTGTGGACAAGTGTTGATCCATGGGGATGCTAATAAATCTCACCTCGGGTATTTGTAACATATCGCGAAGCAACAGGAATAGCACACGGCAACTAGAGGTTCGCTCGAATATTCATTCATGTGGGTATAGGGATCAATATGGGTGTCCACGGTTCCGCTATTGATCATTGATCGAAAAGTGTTCTGGTCATGTCTATATTTCACCGAACCTACAGGGTCACATGCTTAAGGGTCATCTATCTGCTGAATACTAGACAGGGAGTCTGAGAGAAAGTCACCGGAAAAGTTTTGGAGACAGCGGAAAAGTTCTGGGAGAGAACACCGGAAAAGTTTCGCTAAAACCAAAAAGTTGTTTCGAAGTAAACCATTAAGCCAAAAAGGTTTTGGCAAGCGTCGGGAACTTTTTGGAGGTTGCCAGATTGTTCTGGTAACTTCTGGAATTTTTCTGGAGAAAAAAAGGGGAAATGTTCCAGGGCAGCCGGAATCGCTATGGTAGCTTTTCGCTGGCAAAAATCACTGACCTGGAAATGTTCCGGAATGCATTGAAAATTATTTTAGTGGGTACTGGAAATGTTCTAGGCCCACATAAATATTTTCGGTTCGAACGGACGCTGAAAAATATTATCATGAATAGTGAAAGTGATTTTTGGGTTACTTTTTGGAAAGCCTTTTTTTGGGGCTTTGCTCAAAAGATCTAGGGGAGGATGACATGGAAGGGTGGGACCCCCTTTTGGGGGCCCCACAAGGTGTGGCCGGCCAAGGTGACAGAAAGCCCCCATGTGGGGCTTTTCACTCCCATGGTTGATGGTTTTTTGTCAGCCACTTCCATGTGGGGGGCACCCACCTTTTGGGATGGTAATATCAGCCACCACCACCTCCTCCTTCCCTATAAATAGAGGTGGAGAGGAGCTCTCCACACTCACTCAATCTCACATACAAGTGCCATGCAATGATCTGGCTTCTCTCTCCCTCCACGTGAAATAGTTTCGTAGAGCCGAAAGGTCGTCTGGGTTCCGGTGGGAACTAGTTCTGGACAGCGAAGCCCTGCCGGATAGATGACACCGTATGTGTGCAACTTGGTAGACAGATCGTAGTTTCGATCTTAGTTCGAGTGGGCCTCCCGAACGGCTGTCTGAGTGATCGTCCAAGTTTTGAGGGTCCTCCCGAAAGGTTGTCCGAGTGACCGTCCGAGTTTCAAGGGTCCTCCTGAAGGGCTGTCCGCGACACCGTCCGAGGGACTGTCTGACCGCCTCCCGAAGGACTGTCCGGGGAGCAGACGAGCGAGAACATCCTCGCGGTTGGCAGGTTGTAAAATCCTAGCAGCGGGGATCTGCATCGCCGATCGTCATCGACTCTACTTCCTCTGCGCTACGAGTCGGTAACGACAAGATCAAACCTTGTATGCATCTCCTTAGTGATCCTGGGCGTGCTCGCTGTACCGATTTTTTTGTCTTCTGTCGTGTTCCCCAACTGCAACCACGGCCACGTTGCGATGGATTATTTAATGGATTGTCCTACACTAGTGGCAAACGGCCCATTTGTCCTGGTTCCAGAGGCCCATTAGCCCCGGTTCTGGAACCGGGACTAAAGGGTTGGGACTAAAGCCCAAAACCTTTAGTCCCGGTTCACTTACGAACCGGGACAGAAGGGGCTCCATGTGGCCGCTGCGGGGAGCCCAGGCAGGAGGACCTTTAGTCCCGGTTGGTAACACCAACCGGGACCAAAAGGCTGGGGTTTTTGTTATTGTTTTTTTGAAAGGGGGGGGGGGTTTGGGGGTTTTGGAGGGTTAATTTAGGGGTTTCATATTGTGTTTGCTGGCTAATAGAGAGAAGTGTCCTCTCTTTCTCCGTGCTTGGTTGACACTAGCTACTATACGTATAGAGAGAACTCGACACGCTAGCTAGTAAGCAAATGAAGGAACCATTAAGTACACAAGATCGTCATGAACATATACAGAGAGAAGTGATCGACCTCTCTTTCTCCGAGAGATTAGTCGAACAACAAGTTTTCGTATATCTATCCGACGCTACTAGCTACATATATACAATATAAGATCTCTTACGTATAATCCCTAACATCTAATGTCAAATTCCACATGGTATTCTCCGGCTTTATTTATGACGTGGTCAAGAAAGAATCCCGCCAATTCCTCTTGAATTGCTCCTATGTGATCATGTGGTAGGAGTTCATCCTGCATCTGTCACAACTAATTTGAAGAAGGGGGTCAATACATATATATGAATGAAACTCAACACAAGTGATTGTAATAAAATAAAATTGTGAATATTATTGCTTACGCACTTCATATTGTTTTTCAGAGTAGCCCCGCTTAGAGGTCGTCGCGTTGTAGATGAACTCGCCAACGTAGTATCCACAAAAATCATTCCCGGCTTCCTGCCACAAGAACTTTACGAGAAATAGAGTTCAATCAAACTGATAATCAAGCATTATAAATGGTATTGATGAAACTAGAATCAATGGGAGATGCACGAAACTAGCTAGTAGTACTTACTTTTGGGTGTGTAAATCGCAGCTCCTCCGGCAGTGCCGGAACAATTCCGGTGAACTCTTTCCAAACCCTGCCAGACAAAGAAAATAATTACTTGATATCAGGAAATGAACAAAGTTGCCGATATGGTGCGATAATGATCGATTGAACTTACTTCTGGAGCATTTCAGTCATGTCCGCATACTCCTGGGGATCTTTTTGTCTCGAGTCTAAGACGGTTACTACTCCCCGCTCAAGCTTAATCTCTAGCAGAATAAAGTGGAACCTGCGCACGCATGCATAACTCATCAATTACATTACTATAACCTCGAGTAATAAGGGAAACCGAATATGCGCAAGACAGTAACACTCACTTGAAGTTGTAAGGAAAGAGTATTTTCTCTTTGTTTTGATTTTTAAGCAACGATTGTAGCAAGTTGTCCTCGGTTTCTTTGACATTCTTTTGAACCGTCCATTCATGTATTATATTTGGGTTAATGAACCCAATGTCATAGATTTATGCATTTCTGCATTCGACGATCTTCAATCTACATAATATAGTGAGGATAATTATATATGCATGCAATGAAAGAGCTGAGCTATATATAGAGACTTAATTACAGAAGTAGTACTTATAGATAGTAGCAAGTCACGAGCGTTTTGTCGAGGGCCTTTTGATTGTATAACTGGAAAAACTCGTCAATTCAACAGGCAACAGATACATTCCAACGAGGTCGTGCTCCTCTTTAATTCTCAGCGTCAAAGTATCCTTCCCAGACTCGCTGCAGGTTTTCATGTACCATTCATGGAATCTTCGCATCATCGTTGTTAGATGAGGATGATGATCAGGTTTGACGAGAGGCTGCCCGTACAGGTATCTGAATTCGTCCACCTCCATTGTTTCAAACTCTACATCATTGCTCAGGTAATCAGCAGGATTGGTACCGGGCACCATCCCTGGATGATTAGCGACAATATCGCTAGACACCTTGGGCGGGGGGCACGATTGGTTCGCCTGTTCGCCAAGCTGGGGAATTTTTTTCCCACTTCTTCGTTCTGCTAACCTTGCATCACTGCAAGTACTTCCCGACCGCTCCGCTTCCTTATATGTCCTTTCAATAATGCGCTCATAGTTGGATTGCGGCGGAGGCGGTGGTGGTCGCTTCAGGGCATCGATAGTGCGCTTCGCTTTCACCGGATCTATCATCTCCTTCGGAGGTGGAGGTTTCCGTGCAAAATGTTCATGCACTTCGGCAGCACTGATTTTCGCGGTTTCCTCGTCGGTCCTCTCATATGGTAACTTTTCCAGAGGCTTGAGAGATGGACCGTATCTGAATTGCTTCCCGCCTCTGCTTGTACTGCTAGCCACCGGAGTGGCGGCGGCTCTCTTCCGCCGTTGCTGACAAGGCAGAGCAGGAGGCGGAGTGCTCCGATGCGCCGGAGGAGGCGGAGGAGGAGGCGGAGTGCCCTCACGCACCAGAGGAGGCGGAGTGCCCTCACGCGCCGGAGGAGGCGGAGTTCCCTGATCACTCGTCGGAGGAGCAGGAGGAGGAGGCGGAGGCGTCCAGTTTGGAAGCTTGATGTACTCCTTCCGCCATAGACATGTAGTCCTCAGAGCATAACCCAGCTGATTCTCCCCTTCACCTGTAGGGTGGTCAAGCTCAAGCTCATAAAATCCCTCCATTACTTCATCCACCGTCACAACAGCATAGCCATGTGGAATTGGACAGCAGTGAAAAGTTCCGTCAGGTTGAGGAGGTGCAACAGAGCCGACAGCCGCCTTCAAAGTAAGGTTCTGCCATTTCGTCATAAGCGGGCAATGTTGAGCCTCAGTGATAGCATCCACGGGGTAGCTAGGAGCCGTGAAATCAGGCTGAACGAGCTCCGTGGAAGCCACGCTGCTTCTCCACTGAGATGGTGGGGTAGCTTCTTGGGCAGGATCTTCGTGCCGCTGAGATGGTTGGCCGGCAGCTGCAAGTTCCTCTAGCTTTACTAGTCTTGCATTGAGCTTCTGCATTTCGCTCAGCTCCGCTTTCCTCTTTCTCTCTCGGCTTTTGTAACCGCCGGTGCCGGCAAACCCAACCACCCATGGAACGGAGCCTGGTGTGCCTCGTGTTCGTCCAGGGTGCTCAGGATTCCCGAGGGCCTTAGTCAGCTCGTCCTTCTCTCTGTCGGGAATGAACGTCCCTTCCTGCGCTGCGGTGATATACTTCTGAAGCTTCTTGACGGGTATTGCAAGTTGCTCGTCCGTCCAACGGCACTTCCCTGTTTCAGGGTCCAAAGTTCCCCCAACCCCGGAGAACCAAGTCCTTGAACGGTATGGCCAGTTCACTGTCTGTGGTTCGACCCCTTTAGCAAGCAGGTCTTGCTCAGCTTTGTCCCACAACGGCCGGGCTTTGAGGTAGCCACCTGACCCCGTGTGATGGTGATACAGCTTCTTTGCAGCATTTATCTTGTTTGTCTCTGACATTTTCTTACTCTTGTCCGATGTCTTGTTGGCCACAAATGCGGGCCAGTGATCTCTTATCTTCTCAAATCAGCCGGTGAATTCTGATTTCCTTTATAGACAAAATTGATTTCAACTCATTCTTCCACCTCCTGAATAGATCGGCCATCTTCTTAAGAGCACACGCCTTGACCAGTGGCTCTATAACTGGCATATTCGGATCCGCCTCTGGCGGTAGGGTGAAATTTGCCTTCAGCGAGGTCCAAAGATCATCTTTCTGTCTATCGGTGACATAAGAAACTTCATGGTCGTCGTCCTTAGGCTTATTCCATTGCTTGATGCTGATCTGGATGCTGTCCTTAACAATAGCTCCGCACTGAGCAGAAAATGCGTCCTTGGTCCGCTTGGGTTCAATCGGTAGGCCATCGTCCGTGAGTGCTGTGATCATGAACCTTTCATCCTGCCGCAACCTTTTCTTCGGGCCTCATCTCGTTACCGAAGTTTGGCTCGATCCGGAGGGCTATAAAAGAAGAAAGAAGAGTTAATATATGTACATACCAAAACAATTAATGCATCAATTAGCTAGTCAGCACAGGCTTAATTAATATATATACCTCGCCGGACTTTGCAACAGCTCCCTCCTCCGTTCGATCACCGGAGCCGTCATCATGGTCTCCTTCTTCCTCCGGCAATCGATCACCGGAGACATCATGATCATGTCCTTCCTGCTCCATTTTTCTATCACCGGAGCCGTCATCCTCTCCTTTCTGACCATCGGCGTCGTTGAGAAATGACAAGACATCACCTCCACCGAGGATTATGTCCCCCAACAACTGTTCTTGTTCCAAGTCTCTTTGCCCCATAGTTTCTGCAAATATTACAACATGGCAATTAATATAAAAACATGAGAGATGGATATATCCGGAATTCTCTTAACCTTTAAGGGATTTAACAAAATGGCGCCATTCTGGATGTGCAGAAAATGGTCCATATTTTTCCTGATCTCATCTACCCTTCTATATGTCACGTTGTCTTGTGTCAAAGGATTCAAGAAAACCATGGCTTCATCATTAGCCAAAAGTAACAGGCGCATAATGGTACGAAGCTCTCCAAAATTGTTTTGGAACGGAGTCCCGGATAGGATAATTAGTTTTTTGGTACGAAGTTCAGCAAGAGCCTTCCGAATATCGCTATTTGGAAGGCCTTTGCTGAAATTCGTACCAAAAAGCGAATTATTCTATCCGGAACTCCGTTCCAAAACAACTTTGAAGAGCTTCGTAGCATCATACGCCTGTTACTTCCGGCTAATGATGAAGCCATGGATTTCTTCAATACTTTGACAGACAACCTAACATATAGAAGAATATATATATAGATGAGATCAGAAAAAAATTGGATCAACTTGTGCACATCCATAATGGGGGCATTCTTGATAAATCTATGGCAAAAGTCAAACTTTGACATATGATCAAATATTGTTGCATATGTCAAAATTCAAACTTTGACATATGATCAAATGTTGCATATGTCAAAATTCAAACTTTGACATATGATCAAACTTTGATATATGTCCACCGCGATATAAAATGATACATAGACTTGTTCGGGCGAGAGGGGGGTTGATCGATGTCCCCCCTCATGTCGAAGTTACCGGAGTTTTCTTCTAGTGGTTTGGGTGGCCTCGAGAGTTTGTCAGGTAGGGGCGGGAGGGGGTAGGAGATCGACAACGCTTTTTTTCTAGGGTTTGGGTGGCCTCGAGAGTTGGTCGCCCGTTATATCGAGAGGGGGGTGAACATTTTACCTTAGTAACTTAGAAAAAATATGTTATCGGGGAGGGGGTATATCGACCCACCACCCTCGTGTCAAAGTTACCGGGGAGGGGGTATATCGACAACGACATACATACATGGAAAAAAATGATATCCATCTATACATACATAGCCACATAGATATATACATGAAAAAAAATGCTATGAAAAAAATACATATATGAACAAAAAAATTAATACATATATATATGAACATCCATACATACATATAGCCACATACATACATATATACATTATATATATATATGAACAAAAAATTCATCATATAAAAATGAACAAAAAAATAGAGCCGGGGCGGCGGCGGCTCACAGCTGGGGCGGCCGGCGAGGGCGACGGCGGGGGAGGCGAGGGCATCGGCGACGGCGACGGTGGGGGCGGGCCGGGGAAGGGGCATGCCCGGGCGCGCTCAGGGGCGGCGCGCGACGGAGCCGGCGACGACGGTGACGGTGGGGGCGGGCCGGGGCGCAGGGGCGCGGCCAGCCGCGCTCGGGGACGGCGGACGGCGATGGCATGGGCGGCGGACGGCGTCGGCGTGGGTTCGGTGGCGGGGCAGGGGCACGGGTGACGGCGACGTCGTCGGGGCAGCCTGGCGGCGTCGAGGAGGTCGGCGTCGTCGGGGCCAACTGCGAGATGAAAATGAAAATTTTCACAAGTGTTGGTTATATACCCAACCCTTTGGTCCCGGTTGGTGGCTCAAACCGGGACCAATGCCACCCTTTGGTCCCGGTTCGTGCCACCAACCGGGACCAAAGGTCTCTTTTCAGCAGCCCAAAGGGCGGGAAGCAGAGACCTTTGGTCCCGGTTGGTGGCACGAACCGGGACCAAAGGTGGGCATTGGTCCCGGTTGGTGCCACGAACCGGGACCAAAGGGGTGCATTGGTCCCGGTTCATGGCACGAACCGGGACCAATGGCCTTGTGTTGTAACTGGCGCGGTGCGGTGGGATGTTTAGTCCCACCTCGCTAGCTGAGACGCGTCGAGTGTTGTTTATAAGCTCTGCCCCGCCCTCTTTCTCGAACTCCTCTGAACTGCAGGCCTATGGGCCTAATCTCACACTGCTATGCCTGTGGGCCTGCTGCGGGCCTGAATCCTGGCCCAACTAGTTGGGTTTCTAGTCGTATTCAGGCCGTGGTGGCCAGTAGGCGGCATTTTTTTCTTCTGTTTTTTCTTTTCTTTTTTGCTTTATTTTTTTTCTACTTACAGCTAAATACTTACAAATTTTCAGTGATTCTTTTTGCTCTTACATCAAAAAAATTATAAACTTTCTGTTAGTGCCATTAGTTTTCAAATTTGAATAGTTTAAATTTCAATTCTTTTAAATTTGTGTGAATCACTATGTTGTGAATAACTTTACTATAAAAATAGATTTTTGAGTGATTCTTTTTCCTGCTATTTAATATTACTGTGTTTTATCATTATATTCAATTTGGTAATTTTTAGGTTATTTTAAATGTCTATTTTAATCAAAAACAGATTTTTGTTATTTTAGTTTGCTATTAAAGATTCTAACAAAAATTTTCTTTATGAAAATTCTTTTTGCTATTAATGTTTTGAACAGAAAATACTTTGATAATTTTAGTTGCATAAATTTTATATAATTTTAGTTTCAAAAATACTAGAGGTTTATAAAAGCTTTTTAGTTGATTCCTTTTGCTATTAGAGTTTTATAAAAGCTTTTTAGTTGATTCTTTTTGATATTGAAGAATATTATAGTTTTGTTTTAGTTGATCATAACAAAATATTTTAATTGATTATTTTTAGTTCATTCTTTTTGCTATTAGTTCATTCTTTTAGCTAAATGACCCTGAAATTGAAAAGCACTACAAATGAACTCTGAAAAGGTTGAAAGTTGGCATGGTATCATCATTTCACCCACATAGCATGTGCTAAAAAGTTGAGAGGGTTACGGCAAAAACTGGATGCACTTCGTGTACAAAATGGACAATCTCTTTCGAAGTATCAGGGTTTCGGACGAAAACTCATCTGTTACAAAGGTATTTCATTTTTTTGAACTTATTTGAACTCCAGACTTTTTGTGTGTTCGAAATGAACCATTCAAAGCCACATCATCAATTTTCAACCCTTTCTGACTTCATCTGGTATTTTTCATGCATTTACTAATTTTTTTAAGCTAAATGACCCTGAAATTGAAAAGCACTACAAATGAACTCTGAAAAGGTTGAAAGTTGGCATGGTATCATCATTTCACCCACATAGCATGTTATTAAAAGTTGAGAGGGTTACGGCAAAAACTGGATGCACTTCGTGTACAAAGTGGACAATCTCTTTCGAAGTATCAGGGTTTCATATGAAAACTCATCTGTTACAAAAGGCATTTCATTTCTTCACATGTAACTGCAGTGATATTCTAGATCAAAGGCACCATCATAATAGTTGTGGAGAGAAAGTATTCACTTTTTCTTCGCTTGTGTCCTTTGCTTATTGCGCCGTAACCATGGATAATCTTCATCGTTTAACAGGGTGCTTGGGTCAGCCTTGAATTTGAAGGGAGGAATTTCATGAAACTTATCATAATCTTCAGACATGTTTGTCTTGCCCTCCAATCCCACGATGTCTCTTTTTCCTGAAAGAACTATGTGGCGCTTTGGCTCATCGTATGATGTATTCGCTTCCTTATCTTTTCTTTTTCTCGGTTTGGTAGACATGTCCTTCACATAGAAAACCTGCGCCACATCATTGGCTAGGACGAATGGTTCATCTGTGTACCCAAGATTGTTCAGATCCACTGTTGTCATTCTGTACTGTGGGTCTACCTGTACCCCGCCTCCTGGCAGATTGACCCATTTGTACTGAAACAAAGGGACCTTAAAATCATGTCCATAGTCAAGTTCCCATATGTCCACTATGTAACCATAATATGTGTCCATTCCCCTCTTGGTTGCTGCATCAAAGTGGACACCGTTGTTTTGGTTGGTGCTCTTTTGATCTTGGGCTATCGTGTAAATGTATTCCCATTTATCTCGTACCCTTTGTAAGTCAATACAGTCGAAGATGGTCCCCTGACCAACGAGTACAGCTCATCAGAAACAGTGTTGTCACCCATGAGATATGTTTGCAACCAACTGCCGAAAGTCCTGATGTGTTCACATGTAATCCAGTCGTCACACTGCTTTGGGTGTTTGGAGCGCAGAATATTCTTGTGTTCATCGACATACGGGGTCACCAAGGTAGAATTCTGTAGAACTGTGTAGTGTGCTTGAGACCAAGAATGCCCGTCCCTACATATTATTGAGTCCGCTCCTAGCGTGCCTTTTCCAGTCAGTCTTCCCTCATACCGCGATTGAGGGAGACCAATCTTCTTAAGGTCAGGAACGAAGTCAACACAAAACCCAATGACCTCCTCTGTTTAATGGCCCGTGGAGATGCTTCCTTCTGGCCTAGCGCGGTTACGAACATATTTCTTTAAGACTCCCATGAACCTCTCAAAGGGGAACATATTGTGTAGAAATACAGGGCCCAGAATGGCAATCTCATTGACTAGATGAACTAGGACGTGCGTCATGATATTGAAGAAGGATGGTGGGAACACCAGCTCGAAACTGACAAGACATTGCACCAGATCACTCCTTAACCTTGGTAGGATTTCTGGATCGATCACCTTCTAAGAGATTGCATTGAGGAATGCACATAGCTTCACAATGGCTAATCAAACGTTTTCCGGTAGAAGCCCCCTCAATACAACCGGAAGCAGTTGCGTCATAATCATGTGGCAGTCATGAGACTTTAGGTTCTGGAACTTTTTCTCTGCCATATTTATTATTCCCTTTATATCCGACGAGAAGCCAGACGGGACCTTCATACTGAGCAGGCAATCAAAGAAGATTTCCTTCTCTTCTTTGGTAAGAGCGTAGCTGGCAGGACCTTCATACTGCTTTGGAGGCATGCCGTCTTTTTCGTGCACACGTTGCTGGTCCTCCCGTGCCTCCGGTGTATCTTTTGTCTTCCCATACACGCCCAAGAAGCCAAGCAGGTGTGACGCCCCCGGCTTAATCGTGCACTAATCATACACGCAAATGCACATGATCAAGCCTAAGGACTCACTTGAAGATATCACAACACAACTCTAAAGCATAAATAAAGGCATACAAGCATTATATTACAAGCCAGGGCCTCGAGGGCTCGAATACATGGCTTGTAATATAATGCTTGTATGCCTTTATTTATGTTTTAGAGTTGTGTTGTGATATCTTCAAGTGAGTCCTTAGGCTTGATCGTGTGCATTTGCGTGTATGATTAGTGCACGATTAAGCCGGGGGCGTCACAGCAGGTTCACGCAAAGATTCTTCGTCACGTGCATCACGTCGATTGCAGAGCGGACCTCTAGGTCTTTCCAATAGGGTAGGTCCCAAAATATAGATTTCTTCTTCCACATGGGTGCGCGTCCCTCAGCGTCATTCGGAACAGATAGTCCGCCGGGACCCTTTCCAAAGATTACTTGTAAATCATTGACCATAGCAACTATGTGATCACCAGTACGGACGGTGGGCTTCCTCCGGTGATCTGCCTCGCCTTTGAAATGCATGCCTTTCTTTCGACATTGATGGTTGGTCGGAAGAAATCGATGATGCCCCAGGTACACATGTTTCCTGCATTTGTCCAAATATATACTTTTGGTGTCATCTAAACAGTGCGTGCATGCGTGGTATCCCTTGTTTGTCTGTCCTGAAAAATTACTGAGAGCAGGCCAATCATTGATGGTTACAAACAACAACGCATGTAGGTCAAATTCCTGCTGTTTGTGCTCATCCCACACACGTACACCGTTTCCATTCCACAGCTGTAAAAGTTCTTCAACTAATGGCCTTAGGTACACATCAATGTCGTTGCCGGGTTGCTTAGGGCCTTGGATGAGAACTGGCATCGTAATGAACTTCTGCTTCATGCACATCCAAGGAGGAAGGTTATAGATACATAGAGTCATGGGCCAGGTGCTATGATTGCTGCTCTGCTCCCCAAAAGGGTTAATGCCATCCGCGCTGAAACCAAACCATACGTTCCTTGCGTCACCTGCAAAGTCCCCCCACTTTCTCTCATTTTTTCTCCACTGCGACCCGTCAGCGGATGCTCTCAACTTCCCGTCTTTCTTACGGTCCTCTTTGTGCCATCGCATCAACTTGGCATGCTCTTTGTTTCTGAACAGACGTTTCAACCGTGGTATTATAGGAGCATACCACATCACCTTGGTAGGAACCCTCTTCCTGGGGCGCTCGCCATCAACATCACCAGGGTCATCTCGTCTGATCTTATACCGCAATGCACCGCATACCGGGCATTCGTTCAAATCCTCGTACGCACCGCGGTAGAGAATGCAGTCATTAGGGCATGCATGTATCTTCTGCACCTCCAATCCTAGAGGGCATACAACCTTCTTTGCTGCGTACGTACTATCGGGCAATTCGTTATCCTTTGGAAGCTTCTTCTTCAATATTTTCAGTAGCTTCTCAAATCCTTTGTCAGGTACACCATTCTCTGCCTTCCACTGCAGCAATTCCAGTGTGGTACCGAGCTTTGTGTTGCCATCTTCGCAATTGGGGTACAACCCTTTTTTGTGATCCTCTAACATGCGATCGAACTTCAACTTCTCCTTTTCACTTTCGCATTGTCTCTTTGCATCAACAATGACCCGGCGAAGATCATCATCGGGCACATCATCTGGTTCCTCTTGATCTTCAGCTTCCCCCGTTGCAGCATCACCGTATTCAAGGGGCATATAGTTGTCATCATCCTCTTCTTCTTCGCTATCTTCCATCATAACCACTCTTTCTCCGTGCTTGGTCCAAACATTATAGTGTGGCATGAAACCCTTATAAAGCAGGTGGGTGTGAAGGGTTTTCGAGTCAGAGTAAGACTTCGTATTCCCACATATAGGGCATAGACAACACATAAAACCATTCTGCTTGTTTGCCTCAGCCACTTCGAGAAAATTATGCACGCCCTTAATGTACTCGGAGGTGCGTCTGTCACCGTACATCCATTGCCGGTTCATCTGCGTGCATTATATATAATTAAGTGTGTCAAAAACCATTACAGAACATCATGAATAGATAAGTGACCAAATTAATAGAAGTTCATCATCACATTAAAACCAAAGTACATACATAGTTCTCATTGAACAACATATAGCTCTCCAGAGCATCGAATTAAACCATACATTGAAACTATCTAAAACATTTCAATGCAACAACAAATGCGATCGTAATCGCAACAAAGGTAACAATTGATCCAACGGCATAATGATACCAAGCCTCAGTATGAATGGCATATTTTCTAGTCTTTCTAATCTTCAAGCGCATTGCATCCATCTTGATCTTGTGATCATCAACGACATCCGCAACATGCAACTCCAATATCATCTTCTCCTCCTCAATTTTTTTCAATTTTTCCTTCAAGTAATTGTTTTCTTCAACTAAATTTAACCTCTCGACAATAGGGTCGGTTGGAATTTCCAGTTCACATACCTCCTAGATAAAAATATCTATGTCATGTTGGTCGGCATAATTGTCATAAACACTAAATTAAACTAATAGTTATAAAAAATAATATATATACCACATCCGAATCATAGACAGGACGAGGGCCGACGGAGGCGGATACCAAAACCATCGCACTATATAATAACAAACAATAATAAAAGTAAGAAAATTACACAAGTATCTATCTAAATCATACAAGTAAGAACTTTTTTCTTTTAGAAAGAAGATAATAACAAGAGGCTCACCACGGTGGTGCCGGCGACGAGATCGGCGCGGGCGATCAACGGCGGTGAGGACGGGGACGGGACAGGATGGACCGCCAAACCTAGACAAATCTTGAGGAAAATGGAGCTTGGACAAGGAGCTTCGAGAGGAGAAAGCTTAAGTGTGGCTCGGGCATTTCATCGAACACCTCATGTGCATAGGAGGTGAGCTAGAGCACCACAAAGCTCTCCAACGGCCGGCCAAAAAAAACAGAGCACTCCACTGCTCTGCTCGTGGGGTATATATAGGCATCTCTTTGGTCCCGGTTTGTGGCTAGAACCGGGACTAAAGGACCCCATTTGGTCCCGGTTCCAGCAACCAACCGGGACCAATGGTTGTGGGCCAGGAGCGAGGCCCATTGTTCCCGGTTCGTGTCTGGAACTGGGACCAATGGGGCCAGACGAACCGGGACCAATGGCCCCCCAGGGCCGGCCGGCCCCCTGGCCTCACGAACCGGGACTGATGCCCCCATTGGTCCCGGTTCGTGAGTGAACCGGGATTAATGCCCTTACCCGGCCTGGACCAAAGCCCTGTTTTCTACTAGTGCTAGTGAATAATCTCCTCCTCGAGGACGCATGGAAGACCAACAAGCATGGCCTTCTCCCAAGCTTGTTTACGCACCGTCTTAAAATAATTCGTGCAGGAACCACAGAGTCTTGCGGCGGTGAGGAAGTCAGAGCGGCGTGCGATTTCTCCCAGAGGATCGTCGTCCAAGGTCTCCCAGCCCTGACGAGGAGGAGAACCGCCTGGCGAATCCATGGCAGCAGCGACGAACTGCCTTGATCTCTTTGGAAGGGGAACTGGTGAGGAGGAGATAAGAGCGTAACCGTAACTCACTACCCCACTATCGCAGACTCTCTGTAGCCTGAGAGGATTTAGCGGTAGTAGGGCGGTAGTACCGCTTAAGCGGTACTTCCGCGTTCTACCACCGCACTCACTACTGCCTAATTTGGTGCTTCTGTTGCCCTTCTCCACATTCATGGTAGTAGAGCGGTAGTAGGGCTGTAGTACCACTTGTTGCGGTACTTCTGTTCTACCCACCCTCTACTACCACAGTTTACACTGATTCCTGAGACACTCAGCGGTAGTACCGCTGGTGAGGACGGTAGTACCGCTCCGGCGGCACTACCGCGCATGTACAGTAGTACTCGCAGTCAAAAGCTGGAACTACCGCCCCAAGCGGTAGTACCGCTCCCCAGAGTGGTAGTACCGCTTTGTGTGCGATTTGTGGGCAGAAAACGGTTGGATTTTCTCCCACTATATATAGGGGGTCTCCTTCTCCAAGAAGACTCACCTCTTATCCCCCCAAGCTTCATTGTTGCCCTAAGCTCCATTTTCGCCCGATCTCTCTCCCTAGCCAACAAAACTTGTTGTTGCTCTAGGGTTTGGAGGAGAAGGCCTCGATCTACACTTCCACCAAGAGATATTTGATTCCCCCCACTAATCCTTCGCGGATCTTGTTACTCTTGGGTGTTTGTGCACCTTAGACGGAAGAGGTCACCTCGGAGCCACATTTCATTGTGGTGAAGCTTCGTGGTGGTGTTGGGAGCCTCCAATTGAGTTGTGGAGAGAGCCCCAACCTTGTTTGTAAAGGTTTGATTGCCGCCTTCAAGGGCACCACTAGTGGAATCACGGCACCTTGCATTGTGTGAGGGCATGAGGAGAATACGGTGGCCCTAGTGGCTTCTTGGGGAGCATTGTGACTCCACACCGCTCTAACGCAGAAGTAATTCCCCATAAAGGGAAGGAACTTCGGTAACACATCCTCGTCTCCATCGACTCCCCTTGTGGTTACTTCTCACCTTTACTTTGTGCAACCATATATTGTGTTGAATCCTTTGCTTGCTTGCTTGTGTTGTTGTTGTTGAGCTCATCATATAGGTTGTCCACCTAGTTGCATATCTAGAAAACCAATTTTGTTGTTAACCCTAATTTGATTAAAAGAGCTAAAGATTGGTATTTGCCTATTCACCCCCCATCTAGTCAACCATATCGATCCTTTCAACCAGGTTTTGATTATTTTACCGATGCATTTATTAAGACTTGCTGGCCAGTGATCAAGCAGGATTTCTTCTAGTATTTTCTTTATTGAATTTCCTTTTTGTTTTTTTTCCTATTTTTGTTTTCCCCTTTTTCCTCTTTCTGCTATTTTATTCTTATTTTTGAGCGAAACATTTTTTTAAAATTTCATGAATAAGTTTCACCGGGAACATCATTTAATTTGATCAAATTTTAAAATAGTTCTTGAATATTGAAAATGTACGAACATTTTTGTAATAGATTTTTAAAAAACATTTGTGACCATTTTTACAATTCATGAACTTGATTCAGATTCGTGAACACGTTCATTTTTGGAAATATTTTGAAAATTTGGGAACATTTTTTAATTTTGTTAATATTTTTCTACTCAAAAACATTCTAAATTCCATGAACTTTTGAAAAATTCATAAACAGAGTTTAAATTCATGAAACTATTTAGACTTTATTGGAACTTTTTATATTTGAAACATTTTAAAATTTATGAACATTTATTAAGATTCATGTTTTCTTTAAAGCAATCCTGAACATTGTTTAAATCTCTTGCATACTATTAAAAAATAGGAAGATTTTTTAATTCATGAATAATTTTTTATTGTTTGTGACCATTTTTTTATACCCACAAATATTTCTTAAATCAAAAATTTTTAGAATATTTTTTTAGCTGAATATTTTTTTAAATATATTAACCTTTTAAAATTAGCAATTTTGTCTTATAAAACAACATAGAATAAAATACCGAAGCAGAAAAAGTGAGCAGCAATCAAAAAAATAGCTGAAAACCTTCTGGAACCGTCCTCGCGAGGGGTGCATCTATATCTAGCTCCTTGCACCCCTAAAAAAAATCTAGCTCGTTTCGACCCGGTACACTTTCTTTGCATGTTGCGCCAGTAAATGGTTCAGGAGGCCATGACCCAGTGTACGCATTCATTTTTTTTTCAAACTTTTACTTATATTTTATATTTTCTCTTTCATAAGCATTAGTGTAATTGGGTAAAATTTGTATAATATTTTTCATGTGATTTTATAAAATGGTTCACTTCCTTTTCTAAAAAAGTGTTCACATATTATTTTTGAAAAACTTTCACACATTTAGAAGAACATTAATGATATTTAAAACAAATTCATGCATTTTAAATAAAAATGTTAATGACATTTTATAAAAAAAAACAGGCATTTTTATTAGAAATGTTTGTACATTAAAAATATGTTCATGTTATTTCAGAAATATTTAAAAAATATTTCTAAAAATTTAAAATTTGTGTGTGCACTTCATTAGAAAATGTTAACCCAATTGTTTTTAGAATACTTGATGATTTAACTTCTATTTACATATTTTTAAAATTGTTCATGACATAAAAGTTCCCACATTTAAAAAAATTATTCATGCATTTTTAAAATGAAATGGTCATCTATTTATGCGAACAATAGGAGGCCTTGAGACGCGGTTCATATTTGGCGCATAAGTTGTTGTATTGCGACCTAGCGCGTACCATCACCGCGTGGTTGTCGAGTGTATGGGCAGGCCTAGTCTGGTTTTTTCCCCTGCGGTTTTGGGAAGGTTCTAGAACCTTCCTTGAACCAGTATTTCTCCTTTTTCTTTTTTTTTTCTTTTCTGATTCTTCTTTTGTTTTCTTTTTCAAGTTTATTTTTTTCTTTTTATTTTTCATTTTTCTCATTATTTATTTTTCATTTAGTTTTACGAACAACTATCAAATTCCTGAACCATTTGTGAAATTGTGACCATTTTTGTAAATCATGTATATTTTTTTGAAATCATGTTTTGAAATGGTGAACAATTTTCAAATTCACGAACATCATTTACAAGTTTGCAAACATTTCTCAAAATTGTGAACATTTTCTACAAATCTGTGAACATATTTTTGCAACTCGAGAACATTTTTTGAATTTTTGAAACAATATATGAAATTCATCAACATTTTAAAAAAATAGGTATTGAACTGCATTAACATTTTTTAAATTGATAAGTTTTTCAAAATTTGCGAACACCTTTTGAAATTTAGGATTTTTTAATTGAGGAACAATTAAAGAAAATTCAAGAATTGTTTTTCAAAATTGTGAACATTTTTTGAATATTTGAACATTGTTTTCAAAATATATACGAAACTTTTATGTTGTCCCAAACATTTTTTGAATTCATGAATATTTTATGATTTTCAAATATTTTTGAAATTCCAATTTTTTTGTGACATTCGGAACATTTCTAAAATCCCGGATTATGTTAAAGAATAAAAAACAAAAACATAAAAAAAAACTAAAAGCCAAAAAACGAAGTGAAAAAAACAGGGGTGTCCCGCCCACACATGGGCCGGCCAAAGAAGTGTGCGGGGGGTTAGCGTTTCCTCTCTATTTGGCGCGCGGGTCGCCAAATATGGAGCAAGTAACTAAGGGTTACCCCTTGCTGTTACGGGGCTCCCACAAGGGTCACTTTTGTGGTCTTGGAGAGTGTGGTGGGCCCAGCCGCCGCCCCGTGTCGTGTGGTGGATGCTCCCTCTGAATTTGGTTCTTTTTATTTTTCTGATTTTTTTTTTTGTTTTCCGGCTTTCCAGTTCCTGCCTGGTTTTCCCTAGGTTTTGGAGGGATTTTTTCTTAAAAGTAGTGCTTTTCCGCAAGAGGCACAACATGTGCATTTGTGAGAAGCCGCGGCCAGGTACACGATTCTGAGCCCGCGCCGTGGCGTACGACCTACGCGCGCTAACCACTGCGCCACTGAAGCACTTGATCCTAGTAGCAGGCACACATATTATTATACTTGTCAGGAAAGAAAACGAAAATTAATCGCGCGGAGACAGATGCGAGTGGAGGATTCGAACCCAAGACAGCATTTTCGATTTAGGTACAACGCATATAACGTTTTATACTTTCGGTCTTTTCGTATTTTTGGGTATATGTTCTTTTCTATCTATTTTATCTTTTCTCAGATCTTGTGTATTCTTCAGACCGTACGCAGTGTGCATATCATATATAGAAAAAATTATACACAAATATATAAATCATATATTAAAAAATGTCCATATATATATATATATATATATATATATATATATATATATATATATATATACAATGAAAGTTTTTATAATACCAAAAAAGTTCATCACATGTTTAAAAATATTCATCTTATATTTAAATAGGATCATTGTATATTAAAAAATTAAATAATATATATATTATTATATGAAATATGTGATGGCATTTTTTTTAAATACGATACGCTTTTGTAATATATGAAGAACTTTTCAATATGATGCAATGAAACATTTTTAATATGGATATAATTTATAATACGAAAAAAGTTCATCGTATTTTAAATAAGATCATTGTATATGAAAAATGTATATATATATATATATATGATAACTGTTCAATATATTAAAAATAATGTTCTGTGTGTATTTAGAAAAAATATCGCATACTAAAATGTTCATACTAATTTAAAAAATGTTAACAGTATTGAAAAAGAGACCTACGTATATTATACATTATATAATTA
This sequence comes from Thinopyrum elongatum, assembly GCA_011799875.1. NCBI lineage: Eukaryota > Viridiplantae > Streptophyta > Magnoliopsida > Poales > Poaceae > Thinopyrum > Thinopyrum elongatum. The sequence goes on along the minus strand of CM022303.1, from coordinate 715,165,463 downwards.
TAGTCACTGCCCATAATTGTACAATATACAGTATATGTGATATCTGAATTTTTTCAATATACTATTTTATTTTAATATACAATGATCTTATTTAAATCGAAGATGATTTTTTTAAATATACGAAGAACATTTTTAATATATGATATATATGTATATTAAAATAGTATATTTAAAAACCTAGGACCTAATACTATTTTATTTTAATATATAATCAACACTAACTAATTGTTCTTAATACCTAGGACCTACTCCTGCTGCTCTCTCTCAGGTAAAATAGCATAAAACATGTGTAGCACTCCTGCTTCATCATATTGGAGAATGCAGATGAACCTGTCTCCTAATTGTGAGCTGCGCTTCTGATTGCTGCCCCCTAGTACTTCTCTGTTGCGATCCTTCACAATTTTGCTCCAGTCTTTGACTATTAAGACTTGCTCGCTTCGAGAAATGATGAATGCACTCATGTGCAATGCAGGATATCTTGGCTGTCAGCTAACCATTGTCATGCGACCTTTAGGCTCGATCCAACGAGGCACAACACTCATCGGGAGTCCCTGTTGAAGAACATCATAGTAACATACTTAGCAATGAAGTTTAACTTAAAAAATAATGTATGCAAAAGATGCACTAAGGACAAATAGTAAAAATCTTACCATCTTTCCTAAATAGATGTGACCGTAGTTCAATACGCACACTAGTGGCCGCACATTTCGAGTACTAATATCTCGAAGTCCAGGAAAATAACCTGTCTTGACAGTATCAAGATCCTCAAGCCATGAAACATAATGACCTATCTCCTCGCAGTTTAGTTCAGTCCCGGGACAGTAATAGGTGCGGTCTACCAAGCGCTGGACATGTTTGCTTGAATGGAAATAAGCTGTCAATAGAAATTAGTTGTCAACTATTTTTAAATAAACAATATAAATTACTTAATAAATATGGTTGAGAAACTCACATAATGGTAGAACTAGAGGCGTCTGCACATCGACCCAGATGTCGATATTACCTTCAATTTCATCTTCCGGACGAATATCAAAGGTGATAAGCATATTAGGCTCAAATGCATAAGCCTTGCGTAGTGCTCTCCAATTTTTGCATTCAAAATAGGAGTAGGTGTCTGCATTATATAATTTTACGGCAAAAGTATAACCATGCTCGGTCCTCAAGTGAACTCTCTTTACCTCCATACTTTCCATAGTACTGAAACCAATCTTATCCAATACATAAATTCTTGCATGGCAGGGGATACGCTAGTAGAATAGTAAAAAAGTAAAATTATAAGTTGAAGCAAAAGAAGCAGAAGTCATGCTTAATTACGAAAAAAGACTTGTCGTTGTGACTTACTGTATCCACTTCGAAGTTCTCAACCAGCACGATGCTGAAGCGCCTACCACCAACTAGGTGAGGCCTGTCGCACAGGCCGCGCTCGTCTTCGCAGTATTCGCACATAACGAATTCCCTTTCGTCGTCAGACATTTCCTATGTTCATAGTTGAAACATTAATTGAAAATCGATCGAAGGCAACTACCAGGAAACTCAACACACAGATCACTATTACTCAATATGCAACGGGTTGACTTTAGGTCTGTCGAGTCTTCCTTCCTAAACTCTCATCTCACGTATATGGTGGGCACTCCCTCTCTGATATTGTGACCGTCAGTGATGGTCGCTACTCCTCCTTTCCCTAGTGCATTACAAATATCTAGCACAAGGAAAAGAAGGAGAAGCGACCCCCACGACGATAGTCAGCATTCTTCTTCTCTCATATATGGTGGACACTCCCTCACCGATTTTTCGACCGTCGATGATGGTCGCTACTCCTTCTTCCCCCAGTGCATAACAAAGGTCTAGAACAAAGAGAAGAAGGAGAAACGACCCCCACGACAACAATCAGCATTCTTCTTCTCTCATATATGGTGGAGACTCTCCCTCACTGATTTTTTGATTGTCATGTATGGAGCCCCGACAGACTTAAAGTCAACTCGAAATGTCGTTTAATTCTCTTTCTAGCAAATCCGGTGAAAGGATCGATATGGTTGACTAGAGGGGGGGGGGGGGTGAATAGGCAACTAACAATTTTTAGCTTTTCTTTACCAAATTAAACTTAGCATCAAAAATAGGTTATCTAGATGTGCAACTAGGTGAACAACCTATATGATGCAACAACAACAAGCACACAAGCAAGCAAGGGATACACCATGATAAAAGCTTGCACAAGTAAAGGTAAGAGATAACCAAGAGTGGAGCCGGTGGAGACGAGGATGTGTTACCGAAGTTCCTTCCCTTTGAGAGGAAGTACGTCTCCGTTGGAGTGGTGTGGAGGCACAATGCTCCCCAAGAAGCCACTAGGGCCACCGTATTCTCCTCACGCCCTCACACAATGCGAGATGCCGTGATTCCACTATTGGTGCCCTTGAAGGTGGCGACCGAACCTTTACAAACAAGGTTGGGGCTATCTCCACAACTTAATTGGAGGCTCCCAACGGCACCACCAAGCTTCACCACAATGGAATATGGCTCCGCGGTGACCTCAACCGTCTAGGGTGCTCAAACACCCAAGAGTAACAAAATCCGCACAAGAAAGTATGGGGGAATCAAATATCCTTTGGTGGAAGTGTAGATCTAGGTCTCCTCCTTCGATCCCTAGCAAATCAACAAGTTTGAGTGGCTAGAGAGAGAGATCGGGCAAGAAAGCTTGAAGGGCATTAATGGTGGAGAGAAAGGGGCAAGAGGCGAAGTGGGTAGGTGGAAGAACCCCCTTTATATAGGAAACCCTAAGATCCAACCGTTACACCAGTTTTTACACTACAGCGGTACAACCGCTCCTCTCCCCGGTACAACCGAGAATCACGGGTAAGCTGCTGAAACCCCAGCGGGTGGTACAACCGGACGCCGGAGCGGTAGTACCGGTTATTAGGAATAACCGAACCAACCGCTTCCCTACCGCTCAATAACCGCCTTTGGACCAGAGGGGAGTCACCCCCATGGGCGGTGGTCGAGCGGTAGTGCTCCGGAACAACCGCCTGCTCCTGGTGCACGGGGTGGCCAAGTCCCAAGCGGTATAACCGCTCGGACACCCGGTAGTACCGGTATGCAGAGCACAACCGGGACAACCGGGCCACCACCGCCCAAGTACCGCCCCATCAGAGAAGCGAGTCCGGTGGTTGGGCGGTACCCGGCCGGTACAACCGCCCATAGCACCCCACCAGGGTTCTTCGAGTGGGAGGGCGGTACCACCACCCTGGGGCGGCGGTACAACCGCTTGGTAAGAACTTGGGAGGTGCAACCCCAGGGTATCACCCCTGGGGTGGTGGTTGGGCCGGTACAACAGGCCAGCGGTACAACCGCCCAACCGCCCAGCTGGGCGGTACAACCGCTGAGGAGAAACTACTTCACCGGAAAGGACTAAAGGGAACCTCTCTCTACATGAAACGGAAGGTAGTGGTGGGTGACGAGAAGAGTGTATGTGCAATGATTCACCCCACGCCTTCCGATGTGGATTCCCTCTTGATAGTACGGGTTTTCTACGACCAAGGAAATAAACACGCAGAAAACCCCATCTTCGATCTTTTCCTTCCAGAGAGAAAGCCTAATCGATGCAAACCTGAGCATAGAGAACCTGAAGAACTTAACACATGATTAGACCACAAGGAAAGTTGTCATCATCACCCAAAACACAAAGACGGGAAATGTCCTAACAATCTCCCCCTTTTTGGTGGATGATGACAACAACGAGATTTGCACAAGAGGTCTAGGAAATATAGGCGGGCTCCCCCTAGATGTGTGCGCTATTTTGATTTTGCTTTTGGATTGCAAAGTCACACATTAGGATCAAAGCTCCCCCTAGATTTTATAGACCCACCAAACCTACTAACTGAGAAAGATAAGCAATGGATAAACATAAGCGGTAGATAGATAGAGAATGCATGTCTCACACCATGCAAGTCGAGTTTCACACCACAGGGTCCACAACAAAAAAAAACACAAGTTCAACTCAAGTTCAACACTCAACTCGACAAAGAAACACAACCCAAGCAACTCCCATGCAAATCCCGAGACCTAATAGAACTCTCTACCCCTTTGGCATCAAGACACCAAAAAGGAAAAGAGCGATGCGAACGCCCCAGAGCTCAGTAGATCTCGTATGACCCCTCGATCTCATCTGAATCATGATCGTGGGACTCTGCCTCTTCTTCCATAGTATCATCAACCGCAGCAGACGTGGAGGTGGCAGGATGACCAGATGCTTCAGCTTCATCATCAGTCCAGGTGCTGTGCGTAGAGACCCACAGGTCCTCTGGAGTGATGCTCTTCTCAAATCCACTCTTCACTGCCATATTGAGGTGCTTCATCATGGCAATCTGACGGTGCCGAGCAAGCTTCTCATTGACATGGGCCTCATACATCTTCTTCTGAATATCTGTCTGAAGGCAAAAGGTCTTCTTCACTTTGGCAGTGAGCGTGGCCACCCAGGAGGGCTTGGCAGCCGGCTCCATCTCAAAGTCCTCATCATCGGAGGTGGCATACACATCCTCGGGATCATCCGCAGGAAAGCGGGGCTCAGCTGAAGGAAATATGCCCTAGAGGCAATAATAAAGTTGTTATTTTATACTTCCTTATATCATGATAAATGTTTATTATTCATGCTAGAATTGTATTAACCGGAAACATGATACATGTGTGAATACATAGACAAAACACCGTGTCCCTAGTAAGCCTCTACTAGACTAGCTCGTTAATCAAAGATGGTTATGTTTCCTGACCATAGACATGTGTTGTCATTTGATGAACGGGATCACATCATTAGGAGAATGATCTGATGGACATGACCCATCCGTTAGCTTAGCATTTTGATAGTTCAGTTTTATTGCTATAGCTTTCTTCATGTCATATACATATTCCTTTGACTATGAGATTATGCAACTCCCGGATACCGGAGGAATACCTTGTGTGCTATCAAATGTCACAACGTAACTGGGTGATTATAAAGATGCTCTACAGGTATCTCCGAAGGTGTTTGTTGGGTTGGCATAGATTGAGATTTGGATTTGTCACTCCGAGTATCGGAGAGGTATCTCTGGGCCCTCTCGGTAATGCACATCATAATAAGCCTTGCAAGCAATGTGACTAATGAGTTAGTTGCAGGATGATGTATTACGGAACGAGTAAAGAGACTTGCCGGTAACGAGATTGAACTAGGTATGAAGATACCAATGATCGAATCTCGGGCAAGTAACATACCGATGACAAAGGGAATAACGTATGTTGTCATTACGGTACGACCGATAAAGATCTTCGTAGAATATGTGGGAACCAATATGAGCATCCAGGTTCCGCTGTTGGTTATTGACCGGAGAGGTGTCTCGGTCATGTCTACATAGTTCTCAAACCCGTAGGGTCCGCACGCTTAACGTTCGATGACGATTTTGTATTATATGAGTTATGTGATTTGGTGATCGAATGTTGTTCGGAGTCCCGGATGAGATCACGGACATGACGAGAAGTCTCGAAATGGTCGAGATTTAAAGATTCATATATAGGACGATAGTATTCAGACACCGGAAGTGTTCCGGGGGTACCGGGTACGTATCGGGTCACCGGAAGGGGTTCCGGGCATCCCCCCCGACAACTACATGGGCCTAATGGACCAAGAAGGGGACAGACCTGCCCCTAGGGGGCTGGTGCACCCCATGTAGGCCAAAATAGGGGGGAAGGAAAGAGGAGAAGAAGGAAAGGAAGGGGAGGGGTTCGGCCTCCCCCTTCCTTCTCTCCTCCCTCCTCCTTCCTTCCCCCTCCGGATGAATATGGAAGGGGGGGAGGCCGAATTGGGAGGCGCCCAAGTAGGATTCCTCCTACTTGGGGGCGCCCCCTTGGCTGCCTCTCCTCCCCTCCAACCTATTTATATGAGGGGGGGGGCACCGCTAGAACACACAACATTGATTCCTAGCCGTGTGCGGTGCCCCCCTCCACAGTTTACGCCTCCGGTCATATTCACGTAGTGCTTAGGCGAAGCCCTGCGCGGATCACTTCGCCATCACCATCACCACACCGTCGTGCTGACGGAACTCTCCCTCGACACTTTGCTGGATCAAGAGTTCGAGGGAAGTCATCGAGCTGAACGTGTGCAGAACTCGGAGGTGCCGTACGTTCGGTGCTTGATCGGTCAGAATGAGAAGAAGTTCGACTACATCAACCGCGTTAACAAACGCTTCCGCTTTCGGTCTACGAGGGTACGTGGACACACTCTCCCCCTCTCGTTTCTATGCATCTCCTAGAGATAGATCTTGCGTGAGCGTAGAATTTTTTTGAAATTGCATGCTACGTTTCCCAACAGTGGCATCCGAGCTAGGTCTATGCGTAGATGATATGCACGAGTTGAACACAAAGAGTTGTGGGCGGTGATAGTCATACTGCTTACCACCAACGTCTTATTTTGATTCGGCGGTATTGTTGGATGAAGTGGCCCGGACCAACCTTACATGACCACGTTCATGAGACCGGTTCCACCGACAGACATGCAACTAGTTTTGCATAAAGGTGGTTGGCGGGTATCTATTTCTCCAACTTTAGTTGAATCGAATTTGACTACGGTCGGTCCTTGTTGAAGGTTAAAACAACAAACTTGACGAAACACCGTTGTGGTTTTGATGCGTAGGTAAGAACGGTTCTTGCTAGATGCCCGTAGCAGCCACGTAAAACTTGCAACAACAAAGTAGAGGACGTCTAACTTGTTTTTGCAGGGCATGTTGTGATGTGATATGGTCAAGACATGATGTGATATACGTTGTTGTATGAGATGATCATGTTTTGTAAAAGTTATCGGCAACTGGCAGGAGCCTTATGGTTGTCGCTTTATTGTATGAAATGCAAACGCCATGTAATTGCTTTGCTTTATCACTATGCGTTTGCGATAGTTGTAGAAGCAATAGTTGGCGAGACAACCACGACGCTATGATGGAGATCAAGGTGTCAAGCCTGTGACGATGGAGATCATGACGGTACTTTGGAGATGGAGATCAAAGGCACAAGATGATGATGGCCATATCATGTCACATATTTTGATTGCATGTGATGTTTATCTTTTGTGCATCTTATTTTGCTTAGTACGGCGGTAGCATTATAAGATGATCCCTTACTAAAATTTCAAGGTATAAGTGTTCTCCCTGAGTATGCACCATTACGACAGTTCGTCGTGCTGAGACACCACGTGATGATCGGGTGTGATAGGCTCTACGTTCACATACAACGGGTGCAAGACAGTTTTGCACATGCGGAATACTCAGGTTAAACTTGACGAGCCTAGCATGTACAGACATGGCCTCGGAACACTGGAGACCGAATGGTCGAACGTGAACCATATAGTAGATATGATCAACATAGAGATGTTCACCATTGATGACTACTCCATCTCACGTGATGATCGGACATGGTTTAGTTTATTTGGATCACGTATCATTTAGATGACTTGAGGGATGTCTATCTAAGTGGGAGTTCTTAAGTAATTTGATTAATTGAACTTAATTTATCATGAACTTAGTCCTGATAGTATTTGCATATCTATGTTGTAGATCAATAGCTCGAGATGTAGTTCCCCTATTTTTTGATATGTTCCTAGAGAAAACTAAATTGAAAGATGATAGTAGCAATGATGCGGACTGAGTCCGTGATCTGAGGATTATCCTCATTGCTGCACAACAGAATTATGTCATTGATGCACCGCTAGGTGACAGACCTATTGCAGGAGCAGATGCAGACGTTATAAATGTTTGGCAAGCTCGATATGATGACTACTTAATAGTTTAGTGCGCCATGCTTTACGGCTTAGAACCGGGACTTCAAAAACATTTTGAAACGCCACAGAGCATATGAGATGTTCCAAGAGCTGAAATTGGTATTTCAGACTCATGCCCATGTCGAGAGGTATAAGACCTCTGACAAGTACTTTTCCTACAAGATGGAGGAGAATAGCTCAGCCAGTGAGCATGTGCTCAGAATGTCTGAGTACTACAATCTCTTCAATCAAGTGGGAGTTAATCTTCCAGATAAGATAGTGATTGACAGAGTTCTCTAGTCACTATCACCAAGCTACTAGAACTTCGTGATGAACTATAATATGCAAGGGATGACGAAAACGATTCCCAAGCTCTTCGCGATGCTGAAATCGGCGAAGGTAGAAATCAAGTAAGAGCATCAAGTGTTGATGGTTAACAAGACCACTGTTTTCAAGAAAAGGGCAAGGGAAAGAAAGGGAACTTCAAGAAGAATGGCAAGCAAGTTGCCACTCCCATGAAGAAGCCCAAAGCTAGTCCCAAACCTAAAACTGAGTGCTTCTACTGCAAAGGAATTGGTCACTGGAAGCGGACATGCCCCAAAAACTTGGCAGATAAGAAGGATGGCAAAGTAAACAAAGGTATATTTGATATACATGTTATTGATGTGTACTTTACTAGTGTTCATAGTAGCCCCTGGGTATTTGATACCGGTTCAATTGCTAAGATTAGTAACTCGAAATAGGAGTTGCAAAATGAACAGAGACTAGTTATGGGCGAGGTGACGATGTGTGTTGGAAGTGATTCCAAGGTTGATAAGATCACCATCGCACAATCTCTTTACCTTCGGGATTAGTGTTGAACCTAAATAAATGTTATTTGTTGTTTGCGTTGAGCATGAATATGATTGGATCATATTTATTGCAATACGGTTATTCATTTAAGTCAAAGAATAATTGTTGTTCTGTTTACATGAATAAAACCTCCTATGGTCATACACTCAATGGTTTATTGAATCTCGATCGTAGTGGTACACATATTCATAATATTGATGCCAAAAGATGCAAAGTTGATAATGATAGTGCAACATACTTGTGGCACTGCCGTTTAGGTCATATTGGTGTAAAGCGCGTGAAGAAACTCCATGCAGATGGGCTTTTGGAATCGCTTGATTATGAATCATTTGATACTTGCGAACCATGCCTCATGGGCAAGATGACTAAAACTCCGTTCTCCGGAACAATGGAGCGAGCCAATGACTTATTGGAAATAATACATACTGATGTATGTGGTCCGATGAGTGTTGAGGCTCGCGGCGGGTATCGTTATTTTCTGACCTTCACAGATGATTTGAGCAGATATGGGTATATCTACTTGATGAAACACAAGTCTGAAACATTTGAAAAGTTCAAAGAATTTCAGAGTGAAGTGGAGAATCATCGTAACAAGAAAATAAAGTTTGTACGATCTGATCGCGGAGGCGAATATTTGAGTTACGAGTTTGGCCTTCATTTAAAACAATGTGGAATAGTTTCACAACTCACGCCACCTGGAACACCACAGCGTAATGGTGTGTCCGAACGTCGTAGCCGTACTTTATTAGATATGGTGCCATCTATGATGTCTCTTATCGATTTACCACTATCGTTTTGGGGTTATGCAATAGAGACAGCTGCATTCACGTTAAATAGGGCACCATCTAAATCCGTTGAGATGACATTGTATGAACTGTGGTTTGGCAAGAAACCTAAGCTGTCGTTTCTTAAAGTTTGGGGTTGCGATGCTTATGTGAAAAAGCTTCAGCCTGATAAGCTCGAACCCAAATCGGAAGAGTCTGTCTTCATAGGATACCCAAAAGAAACTATTGGGTACACCTTCTATCACAGATCCGAAGGCAAGATCTTTGTTGCTAAGAATGGATCCTTTCTAGAGAAGGGGTTTCTCTCGAAAGAAGTGAGTGGGAGAAAAGTAGAACTTGATGAGGTAATCATACCTTCTCTCGAAGTGGAAAGTAACTCATCACAGAAAACCGTTCCCGTGATGCCTACACCAACCAGAGAGGAAGCTAATGATGATGATCATGAAACTTCAGATCAAGTTACTACGGAACTTTGTAGGTCGACCAGAACACGTTCCGCACCAAAGTGGTACGGTAATCCTGTCCTGGAAGTCATGTTATAAGACCATGGCGAACCTACGACCTATGAAGAAGCTATGATGAGCCCAGATTCCGATAGATGGCTTGAGGCCATAAAATCTGAGATAGGATCCATATATGAGAACAAAGTATGGACTTTGGTGGATTTGCCCGATGATCGGCAAGCCATGGAGAATAAATGGATCTTCAAGAGGAAGACGGATGCTGATGGTAGTGTTACTATCTACAAAGCTCGAATTATCGCAAAAGGTTTTCGACAAGTTCAAGGTGTTGACTACGATGAGATTTTCTCACTCGTATCGATGCTTAAGTCTGCCCGAATCATGTTAGCAATTGCCGCATTTTATGAAATCTGGCAAATGGATGTCAAAATTACATTCCTTAATGGATTTATTAAAGAAAAGTTATATATGATGCAACCAGAAGGTTTTGTCAATCCTAAAGGTGCTAACAAAGTGTGCAAGCTCCAGCGATCCATCTATGGACTGGTGCAAGCATCTCGGAGTTGGAATATACGCTTTGATGAGTTGATCAAAGCATATAGTTTTATACAGACTTTCGGAGAAGCCTGTATTTACAAGAAAGTGAGTGGGAGCACTACAACATTTCTGATAAGTATATGTGAATGACATATTGTTGATCGGAAATGATGTAGAATTGTCTGGAAAGCATAAAGGAGTGTTTGAAAGGAATTTTTTCAAAGAAAGACCTCGGTGAAGCTGCTTACATATTGGGCATCAAGATCTATAGAGATAGATCGAGACGCTTGATAAGACTTTCAATGAGTACATACCTTGACAAGATTTTGAAGGTGTTCAAAATGGATCAGTCAAAGAAGGAGTTCTTGCCTGTATTGTAAGGTATGAAGTTGAGTAAGACTCAAATCTCGACCACGGCAGAAGAGAGAGAGAGAATGAAAGTCATTCCCTATGCCTCAGACATAGGTTCTATAAAGTATGTCATGCTGTGTACCAAACCTATTGTGTACCTTGCCATGAGTTTGGCAAAGGGGTACAATAGTGATCCAGGAGTGGATCACTGGACAGCGGTCAAAATTATCCTTAGTTAAGAGAACTAAGGAAATGTTTCTCGGTTATGGAGGTGATAAAGAGTTCGTCGTAAAGGGTTACGTCGATGCAAGCTTTGACACTAATCCAGATGACTCTAAGTCTCAATCTGGATACATATTGAATGTGGGAGCAAATTAGCTAGAGTAGCTCCATGTTGAGCATTGTAGACATAGAAATTTGCAAAATGCATACGGATCTGAATGTGGCAGACCCGTTGACTAAACCTCTCTCACAAGCAAAACATGATCACACCTTAGTACTCTTTGGGTGTTAATCACATGGCGATGTGAACTAGATTACTAACCCTAGTAAACCCTTTGGGTGTTGGTCACATGGCGATGTGAACTATGGGTGTTAATCACATGGTGATGTGAACTATTCGTGTTAATCACATGGCGATGTGAACTAGATTATTGACTCTAGTGCAAGTGGGAGACTGAAGGAAATATGCCCTAGAGGCAATAATAAAGTTGTTATTTTATATTTCCTTATATCATGATAAATGTCTATTATTCATGCTAGAATTGTATTAACCGGAAACTTGATACATGTGTGAATACATAGACAAAATACCGTGTCCCTAGTAAGCCTCTACTAGACTAGCTCGTTAATCAAAGATGGTTATGTTTCCTGACCATAGACATGTGTTGTCATTTGATGAACGGGATCACATCATTAGGAGAATGATCTAATGGACATGACCCATCCGTTAGCTTAGCATTTTGATCGTTCAGTTTTATTGCTATAGCTTTCTTCATGTCATATACATATTCCTTTGACTATGAGATTATGCAACTCCCGGATACCGGAGGAATGCCTTTTGTGCTATCAAACATCACAACATAACTGGGTGATTATAAAGATGCTCTACAGGTATCTCCAAAGGTGTTTGTTGGGTTGGCATAGATCGAGATTAGGATTTGTCACTCCGAGTATCGGAGAGGTATCTCTGGGCCCTCTCGGTAATGCACATCATAATAAGCCTTGCAAGCAATGTGACTAATGAGTTAGTTGCGGGATGATGTATTATGGAACGAGTAAAGAGACTTTCCGGTAACGAGATTGAACAAGGTATGAAGATACCGACGATCGAATCTCGGGCAAGTAACATACCGATGACAAAGGGAATAACATATGTTGTCATGATGGTACGACCGATAAAGATCTTCATAGAATATGTGGGAACCAATATGAGCATCCAGGTTCCGCTGTTGGTTATTGACCGGAGAGGTGTCTCGGTCATGTCTACATAGTTCTCGAAGCCGTAGGGTCCGCACGCTTAATGTTCGATGACGATTTTGTATTATATGAGTTATGTGATTTGGTGACCGAATGTTGTTCGGAGTCCCGAATGAGATCACGGACATGACGAGGAGTCTCGAAATGGTCGAGAGGTAAAGATTCATATATAGGATGATAGTATTCAGACACCGGAAGTGTTCCGGGGGTACCGGGTACGTATCGGGTCACCGGAATGGGTTCTGGGCATCCCCCCGGCAACTACATGGGCCTAATGGGCCAAGAAGGGGACAGACCAGCCCCTAGGGGGCTGGTGCACCCCATGTAGGCCGAAATAGGGGGGAAGGAAAGAGGAGAAGAGGGAAAGGAAGGGGAGGGATTCGGCCTCCCCCTTCCTTCTCTCCTCCCTCCTCCTTCCTTCCCCCTCCGGATGAATATGGAAGGGGGGGAGGACAAATTGGGAGGCGCCCAAGTAGGATTCCTCCTACTTGGGGCGCCCCCTTGGCTGCCTCTCCTCCCCTCCAACCTATATATATGAGGGGGGGGCACCGCTAGAACACACAACATTGATTCCTAGCCGTGTGCGGCGCCCCCTCCACAGTTTACGCCTCCGGTCATATTCACGTAGTGCTTAGGCGAAGCCCTGCGCGGATCACTTCACCATCACAGTCACCACGCCGTCGTGCTGACGGAACTCTCCCTTGACACTTTGCTGGATCAAGAGTTCGAGGGACGTCATCGAGCTGAACATGTGCAGAACTTGGAGGTGCCGTACATTCGGTGCTTGACCGGTCGGAACGAGAAGAAGTTCGACTACATCAACCGCGTTAACAAACGCTTCCGCTTTCGGTCTACGAGGGCACGTGGACACACTCTCCCCCTCTCGTTGCTATGCATCTCCTAAAGATAGATCTTGCGTGAGCGTAGAATTTTTTTGAAATTGCATGCTACGTTTCCCAACATCAGCATGCTTCTTCTTCTTAAGTTGCTTGACCTCATGCACGGTGAGGTTATAAGGTGAGGTGAGGAGCTCTCCAGGACGGCAAACAGCCCAAATAGAGTTCAGAAAGCACATGACAAAAGGTGCATAGATGGGAACCTTTCTGTAGATGACCATGTTGTACATCTCCTGCCAAAGCCAGTTGGACACATCAAAAGTAGCACCAGTCCCCACCTTGGTCTTCATAGCAACAAGCAAGTCAACAAGGTACCCATAGATCTCATCCTGATTCCCAACCTTGGGTAGAAGCACATTGCAAAAAACGCGATGCATGATGTCATAAACCTTCTGAAGATCCTTAGACTCACCAATAATGCCTCGTCCACGAATGTACAGAGGAGCAAGCTTCTCCTTAGGCATGGAGTGTGGACGGTCATGAGGATGAATACCACCATTCCCGTCAAGACCGTTATCCTCATAGCCAAGAGCATTGCAGAAGGCTCTCCACGGCACATGGAAGAACTCATCACGGCACATGAAGGAGAGAGTGTGATCATCATCTTCACCAAAGTGAACAGTTGCATAAAACTGATGGATAAGCTGAACATCAAAGTCACAGTTGACAGACATAAGTTTGACCAAATCAAACTCCTCACAAAGGGCCAAGGCCTCCCCAAAGTACTCCAGGTTGCTCCTCCAATGATCAAGGTCATTGGTCCATTGCTTGGTGAACCGATTCTTGTTACGCTCAAAGAGTTCATGAACAATCCTCTCTTGCATCTCATTCCGGAACTGAACATTTGTCCATCGAGGAGCAATAGGAACCGTGTACGGATTCTTTTTCCGGAAGGCATCCCACTCCTTGGCTTTCCATTTGTGCAAGGGCATGACCACACGTTGCCTGGCAGCGGCAGACTTCTCACGACGGGTTGGCTTGGTTGGAATCACAACCTCCTCCTCCCCATCGGACTCATCAGGACGCTTGCATCTACGAACTCGTTTCTTGGTCTTGGTACGAGGGGCCAAACGAGAACTAGAGCCACCTGCAAACACACACGGGAAGAACACAAGAGACCCAGTAGAGATGAGAGGATTGCACACAAGAGCAAGAGATTATAATGCTTGTGAATCAGAGAAGGTAAAACAGTGCTAGGTGGTTCAGAAATCCCGGTTGTACCGGTTCTACAGCCGATAGAACCGCTCAAGCGGTTGTTCCGCCCAAAGGGGCGGTAGAACCACTGGAAGTGAGCAGTACCACCAAGTGCAGAACAACTACCTATGGGATTTTAATCAACCTAGCAATATTCTAAGATCTAAGAAAAAACACAAACACTAGCAGGGGCATATATAGATCTCTTCCACCCAATAGTTTGAACCAAAAACATGGGATATCAAGCAATGCCCTAAGAAGGAAACAAGGTATGAAACCCTAGAGAGAAGAAGTGGGGCATTATCGGCATCCATGGGAAGAGATCGGGAGGGAGGGGGCCTCCATGGAGCAGTTCCAAGGAGGGCCCACGGATTCGGAGCACCGAAGAGCACTCCGGGGTAGGGGCAATGGCAACTGGCGGCTAGGGCAGGCGAGGGGAATGGGGGCAAGGGGAGGAAGAAGATACCCCTTCGGCCCCGACCCCTATATATACCCGTAGACCGCGAAGCGGTTGTACTGCTCCCTGGTACATACCAGCGGTTGCGGGCGGTACTTCCGTTTCCTGGAAGGCAGCGGTAGTACCGCCAGAAACCGTGCGGTAGTACCGGCCAGGAGCACGACCTGGGGCCAGCGGTGGAACCGCCCAGACCACCTTGGTAGTACCCCTAGGATGGCACAAACGAGTGTCCTAGCGGTTGAACTGCCGGAGACACCGGTTGTACCACCCAGTCAACATCACCCACACCAAGATCAAGTTGTGTGCAATTGGAATGGATGGTTATTAGGTAGAGAAAGGCTTGGGATGGAGAAGGTCATAGAAATAGGGTGTGGTGATCTCCATGAGTGCAAGAAGCAACCAAAGAAAACCACTACTTGGAGATCACAATACCTAGGTCCTAACAAAAATCTAGCAAGAGTGAATAAGAACCAAAGAAACCAACCCCTTTTTAGAAGAAAGAGGGGCGGTGGCCGAGGCCACCTATGTTTGAGTGTAAAGGTATGGCACCGCGAAGATTTTAACCTTGGGCCCATGACCAAAACTTATCTTTGAAGCACATGTACCATCAAAAATGGCTAATGTGAAAGACTTGATCGATTTATGCATAATGGGGGGAGGGAGAGTTCATTGAGAGAACAACGCTCCCCCTATGTCCATGCCTACATCTAGAACAAGATATGATGATGAGTGTGGTGGGGTGTGCCTAGATTCAAGCCACATTGCTCAAATCAATGATATTTAGCTCATGCCTTAACTCGCGAAATCTTGCTTCATCCAAAGGCTTCATGAAAATATCTGCAAGGTTATCATGAGTGTTGACATAGTTAAGCTCAATCTCCCCTCGCCTAATGTGAACCCGGATGAAGTGATACTGAATCTCAATATGCTTCGTCTTGAAGTGTTGCACCGGGTTGAGAGAAATCTTGATGGCACTTTCATTGTCACACCGAAGAGGCACTTTGTCACAAGTGACACCGTAATCCTTTAAAGTTTGCCTCATCCATAGAAGTTGCGCACAACAACTACCGGCGGCCACATACTCGGCTTCGGTGGAGGAGAGAGACACACAACTTTGCTTCTTAGAAGACCAACTCACCAAAGAGCAACCAAGAAATTGGCACCCTCCAGAAGTTGACTTCCTATCCACTTTGTCTCCCGCCCAATCCGAATCCGAGAAACCCACGAGATTGAAGTTTGCTCCACTAGGGTACCATAAGCCAAAGTTTGGGGTATGAGCCAAATATCAAAAGATTCGCTTGACCGCCACGTAGTGGCTTTCCTTTGGTGAGGCTTGAAACCATGCACAGATTCCCACACTCAACATGATATCAGGTCTAGATGCACAAAGGTAAAGCAAGGAGCCAATCATAGAATGATATACCTTTTGATCCACCGCCTTACCATTGGGATCAATGTCAAGTTGGCATTTGGTAGGCATTGGAGTAGAAGCCGGCTTGACATCACTTAGCTTGAATCTCTTGAGCATGTCTTGAGTGTATTTGGCTTGGTTGATGAAGGTTCCTTCTCTTCTTTGTTTGATTTCGAACCCGAGAAAGAACTTCAACTCTTCCATCATGGACATCTTAAACTTTGAGCTCATGAGTGCGGAAAACTCCTCATTGAAGGCTTTGTTAGGAGAACCAAAGATAATATCATCAACATATAGTTGGCATACAAACAACTCCCCTTTGACCTTCTTAGTAAAAAGAGTGGGGTCGATTTTCCCAATTTCAAACCCACGATCTTGCAACAACTCGGTGAGGTGCTCATACCACGCACGTGGGGCTTGTTTAAGGCCATAGAGCGCCTTATCGAGTTGGTACACACGATTGGGGAACTCAGGATCCTCAAACCCCGGGGGTTGTTTGACATACACCAACTCATTAATAGGACCATTAAGAAAAGCACTCTTCACATCCATTTGTTGCAACTTGAAATTATGATGAGAAGCATAAGCAATCAACAAATGAATAGATTCAAGGCGAGCAACGGGAGCAAAGGTTTCACCGTAGTCGATACCCTCGACTTGGGAGTAGCCTTGTGCCACCAAACGTGCCTTGTTGCGAATGATAATCCCGTGAGCATCTTGCTTGTTCTTGAATATCCATTTGGTTCCAATAACATTATGGTTCTCCTTTGGCCTTGGCATCAATCTCCACACCTTGTTGCGTTCGAAGTTGTTGAGTTCTTCATGCATGGCATTAAGCCAATCCGGATCCTCGAGCGCCTCGTGGACCTTTTGGGGTTCAACACAAGAAACAAACGCATGATGTTCACAATAGTTTGCTAATTGTCTACGAGTGCTTACCCCCTTTCTTAAGCTTCCAAGCACATTCTTCATGAGATGATCCTTGGTAGTGAGCTTGGACGCAATCTTGGTGGCACGACGCTCCAATTGCTCCTCAAGAGAGAGTTGAGGAGCGGTAACTTGATCATCATGAGCGTCGTCTTGAGCTTGCTATTGATCTTGAACTTGCTTGGTAGCAAGAACTTGACCTTGGACATCACTTGGTGGATCACCACCATCTTGAGGTTGATCTTGCCCTTGATCTTGTTCATTTGGTTGAGGGCCTTCACTTTGTTCTTCGGAAGCGTGTGGGTCTTGGGTTGGTGATGGTTCCACTTGAGTGGAACATTGTCCTTCTCCTTCGTCCACAAGGGGTTCCTCAATGGGTAGGATATGGCCAACACCCATTCTTCTTATGGCTTGGGGAGGAATTTCATCACCTACATCACAAGTACCACTTTGCTCGACTTGGGAGCCATTATTCTCATCAAACTCCACGTTACACGTCTCCTTAATGAGTCATGTGGACTTGTTGAGGACACGGTAAGCATGAGAGTTTGTAGCATAACCAACAAATATGCCCTCATTAGCTCTAGCCTCGAATTTAGACAAACGAACACCTTTCTTGAGAATGAAACACTTACAACCGAACACCCGGAAGTACTTGAGGTTGGGCTTGTTGCCGGTAAGTATCTCATATGGAGTCTTGTTCAAGCCTTTGCGGAGATAGAGACGATTGGATGCATGACAAGCGGTGTTGATGGCTTTGGTCCAAAAGTTGTATGGAGACTTGAACTCTGCCATCATGGTCCTTGCCGCGTCCATCAATGTCCGGTTCTTACTCTCCACTACACCAGTTTGTTGAGGGGTGTAAGGTCCGGAATATTGATGCTTGATCCCCTCATCACTAAGAAACTCATCCATGGTGTAGTTCTTGAACTCGGTGCCGTTGTCACTTCTTATCATCAAAATCTTTGCATTGTGTTGATGTTGAGCTTCATTTGCAAAGTCGATGACGGTTCGTTGGGTCTCACTCTTCCTCTTGAAGAAATATACCCAAGTGTATCTTGAATAATCATCCACAATCACCAAGCAATACTTTCTACCCCCAAGACTATTAAAGGATGGAGGCCCAAAGAGATCCATGTGAAGGAGCTCCAAGGGCCTCTTCGAGTAGATGATAGTCGTGGGAGGGTGAGCCTTCTCATGTAGCTTTCCTTCGATACAAGCACTACAAGCACGATCTTTGGCAAAACTAACATTTGTTAGTCCACGGACATGGTCCCTCTTGAGAAGACTTTGCAAAGATCTCATATTGACATGGGCTAAACGGCGAAGCCAAAGCCATCCCACGTCAACTTTAGCCATTAGGCATGTCGCGGTCTTAGTGGGTCGCTCCGAAAAGTTAATCACATAAAGACCGTTCTCGACATGCCGAACAAAGGCTACTTTAAGAGTCTTGCTCCACAAGAGGGCCACGGTATCAATATCAAAGAAAGTGGCAAAGCCCATGAGTGCAAGTTGACGAACGGAAAGTAAATTGTATGCAAGGGACTCAACAAGCATGACTTTCTCGATCGTTAGATCATGAGAAATGACAACCTTGCCAAGACCCAATACCTTAGAAGATGAGGCATCACCCCATTCGACATTGGTGGGCATAGATGAAACCTTGTGCATGTCCACCACCAAGTCCTTGATTCCGGTCATATGATTTGTGGCTCCACTATCGAGCAACCATGAACCCCCACTAGAAGCCAACACCTACAAGAGATCAATGCTTGGTTTTTGGTACCCATTTTGTAATGGGTCCTTTGATGTTAGTAACAAGGTTCTTAGGAACCCAAATAGACCATTCAATGTACTCATAAGATGAACCAACAAATTTGGCGTAAACATGCCCATCACTAGCACGGCATAACACATAAGAAGGGTTAAAGTTGCCGGCTTTGTTGGAAGGAGTGGCATTGCCCTTCTTGACACTACCACCCTTCGCATTGTTCTTCTTCTCCTTAGGAGTACCCTCTCCCTCCTTCACAAACGTTTGCTTGAGAGGAGGTTGTTTGGTCTTCTCATTCTTCTTCTTCTTCTTGGACTTGGGTGCAAACCCAATCCCCTCCTTGCCCACAACTTCCTTTTGATTGCTCAAAAGGTCATTGAGGTTCTTCTCACCTTGTATGCAAGACACAAGGCCTTTCTCAAGTTGCTCCTTCAACTTGGCATTCTCCTCCACAAGATGCACATGCTCACAACACAGGTTAGTAGCATTTGCATTATCAATTAAAACCATATGAGGAAAAGTGGCTTTCTCCTTGGTTAGCTTCACTTGGAGTTGAACATGAGACTCTTTGAGGCTAGCATGAGCACTCTTCAAGGCCTTGTGAGCCTTGTCAAGTAGATCAAACTCCTCCTTGAGTCTAGCATGGTCAACCCCAAGTTTGACCTTCTCGGAGTTGAGCACACGAGAGACAACAAGAGCATGATCAAGATCTTTCTTTAATTTAGCATGGTCATTGTTGTATGACTCCTCAAGAGCCAAACGATGACCACGCTCTTCCTCAAGCTCATTAGAGAGATCCGATATCTCATCGGCATAGTCACGACTATGCGCTTCCATCTTAGAGATGGTCTCTTCGTGAGCCTCGATCATGTCATTGGCTTCACCAAGTTGTTCCAAGAGAGCAACGAAGTGCTTCTTGGATTTACCTTTGAGCTTACTCATGAAAGACTCAAATTCATTCTCCTCCTCCTTCGCCCCCTCACTTTCATCAATGCAATCCGTCAAGGAAGGATTAGTAGTGATGGTAGTCTTGATGTTGGAGGTTACCTTGTTGGTGGCTTTAGCCATGAGGCACTTGGCGGTGATGTTCTCATTGGGTGAATCGAAGAGGGACACCCATGGAGTTGTTGCAATGGCAATGGAGGCCATGGCACCCGTCTCACCATCTTCATCATCATCATCATCCTCATTGTACTCTTCTTGTGCCACCAACCCCTTGGGAGGAGTCTTCTTGGTGAAGTTATTCTTGTTGGGGAAAGATTTGGCCTTGTCTTTTCGTATAAGCTTGCCACCATTGTCTTCCCTCTTCTCGTAAGGACAATCCACAACAAAGTGACTCACATTGCCACAATTATAGCACGTCCTCACATGTTGCTTGCCCTTGGCACCACTTGAGTTGTTCTTGTTGAAGTTGTGCCTTGGGTTCTTCTTGTTGACCCAAAATTGCCACAAAGCAAGAGCCATGTGCTCATGATAGGCATATTTGGTGTCTTCGGGGCAACACTCCTCTTCTTCCTCTTCATCCTCTTCTTCCGCACTAGCCTTGGCCTTCAAAGCAAGGTTGGGCTTCTTTGATCGTTGGGAACGCAACACCGCATTGTCGGCGGTCTTGTCCAAGATCCTCATAGCAACAAACTCATCCAACACTTTGCTTGAGGACAAGGCGTGGAAGTCTGGCCTTTGACGGATGACGGAGGACATGGCCTTATGGTAAGGCATCATGGCCTTGAGAAACTTGCGTTTGATCCAATTATCATCCGTATCCTTGCTCCCATGATCTCGGAGTGAGACCACGAGAGTAGTTAATCTTCGATAGAGCTCTCGAGTTTCTTCATCATCAATCATGGCAAACTCATCGGCTTCATCTTGCACCACTTCAAAGTTTGAGCGTTGAATGCTTGCGCTTCCCTTGTACAAGAAAACAACATGCACCCATGCTTCCTTGGCCACGGTGAAAGGTCGGAGATGCGCAATATCTTCGGGAGGAATAGCTTCTTGGAGAATGAAGAGAGCGGACTTGTTGAATTGATGATCCGCGGCTTCTCTAGGGGTGAGGTTGCTTGGATCATGCGGGTCGAAACCTTGCTCAATAATTCTCCAAAGATTAGTAGAACTGTGATTTAAATGACGTTTAAAGCGATACACCCAAGCGGCAAAGTCCGCATTTTTCACAAGCTTAGGAGGAGGACCAACATGATTCATATGCGTGGAGGGAACAGGTCCTCCATAGGTAAGGGGAGGTTCAACATGGGCAAAGATGCCACTCCCACACCTACCGCTAGGCAAAGGAACTTGATCACTACTAGCTTCCTCCCTTTTGGAGTTAGCATCCGCCACATTGTTAGCGGGAACACCCACTTCCAACAGTGCGGTGGGTAATTTAAGGCCTTCAAGAAACTCCTTAAACATGCCTTTAACTTCGGTCGTCAAGGAGGTTTTCAATGTGTCCAAAGCCGCATTGAACTCCTCACAAGAGACCGAGGATCCCTCATTGGCCGTAGACAAGGACGGATTCACACCGGGGTGCTCCTCCCCCTCGTCTATGGTGTCAACCATACTCTTTGGACGGTAAAGTCCTTAATAAAGAGACGAGGCTCTGATACCAATTGAAAGAATCGATATGGTTGACTAGAAGGGGGGTCAATAGGCAACTAACAATTTTTAGCTTTTCTTTACCAAATTAAACTTAGCATCAAAAATAGGTTATCTAGATGTGCAACTAGGTGAACAACCTATATGATGCAACAACAACAAGCACACAAGCAAGCAAGGGTTACACCACGATAAAAGCTTGCACAAGTAAAGGTAAGAGATAACCAAGAGTGGAGCCGGTGGAGACGAGGATGTGTTACCGAAGTTCCTTCCCTTTGAGAGGAAGTACGTCTCCGTTGGAGCGGTGTGGAGGCACAATGCTCCCCAAGAAGCCACTAGGGCCACCGTATTCTCCTCACGCCCTCACACAATGCGAGATGCCGTGATTCCACTATTGGTGCCCTTGAAGATGGCGACCAAACCTTTACAAACAAGGTTGGGGCTATCTCCACAACTTAATTGCAGGCTCCCAACGGCACCACGAAGCTTCACCACAATGGAATATGGCTCCGCGGTGACCTCAACCGTCTAGGGTGCTCAAACACCCAAGAGTAACAAAATCCACACAAGAAAGTATGGGGGACTCAAATATCCTTTGGTGGAAGTGTAGATCTAGGTCTCCTCCTTCGATCCCTAGCAAATCAACAAGTTTGAGTGGCTAGAGAGAGAGATCGGGCAAGAAAGCTTGAAGGGCATTAATGGTGGAGAGAGAGGGGCAAGAGGCAAAGTGGGTAGGTGGAAGAACCCCTTTATATAGGAAACCCTAAGATCCAACCGTTACAACCGTTTTTACACTACAGCGGTACAACCGCTCCTCTCCCCGGTACAACCGGGAATCACGGGTAAGTTGCTAAAACCCCAGCATGCAGTACAACCAGACGCCGGAGCGGTAGTAACGGTTATTAGGAATAACCGGACCAACCGCTTCCCTACCGCTCAACAACCGCCTTTGGACCAGAGGGGAGTCACCCCCATGGGCGGTGGTTGAGCGGTAGTTCTCCGGAACAACCGCCTGCTCCTGGTGCACGGGGTGGCCAAGTCCCAAGCTGTATAACCGCTCGGACACCCGGTAGTACCGGTATGCAGAGCACAACCGGGACAACCGGGCCACCACCGCCCAAGTACCGCCCCATCACAGAAGCGAGTCCGGTTGTTGGGCGGTACCCGACCGGTACAACCGCCCATAGCACCCCACCAGGGTTCTTCGAGTGGGAGGGCGGTACAACCGCCCTAGGGCGGCGGTACAACCGCTTGGTAAGAACCTGGGAGGTGCAACCCCAGGGTATCACCCCTGGGGCGGTGGTTGGGCCGGTACAACAGGCTAGCGGTACAACAGGCTAATGGTACAACCGCCCAGCTGGGCGGTACAACCGTCGAGGAGAAACTATTGCACCAGAAAGAACTAAAGGGAACCTCTCTCTACACGGAACGGAAGGTAATGGTGGGTGACGAGAAGAGTGTACGTGCAATGATTCACCCCAAGCCTTCCGATGTGGATTCCCTCTTGATAGTACGTGTTTCCTACGACCAAGGAAATAAACATGCAAAAAAACCCGTCTTCGATCTTTTCCTTCCAGAGAGAAAGCCTAATCGATGCGAACCTGAGCATAGAGAACCTGAAGAACTTAACACATGATTAGACCACAAGGAAAGTTGTCATCATCACCCAAAACACAAAGACGGGAAATGTCCTAACATCCGGGGCACTCGATATTTCCTACATATTCTAGCACAAGTCATGCTTAAATTCACGGAAAAATCCGGCATGAACTTTGCTAAAATAGGACATATCGAGCGCCTGAAATTTGCCGGAACGGAAATGAATCGACACTCCGGCAAAACATAGGCCACTCGGAAATGAATCAACACTTCGCACATGAGCATAAACTGGTTCTCGTTGCATTTCAATGGTTCAATATTGACAAAAACATTTCAATATATCTTATAACCCGAACATTTCATTTGGTTAAGAAGCATAACTAAATACCCTAGTTCTACTCTATTCAACACCGAGGAGTGGAGAAGGAGGAGGTGGACTTTTAGCTCACCGACTCGGGTGTAGAGGAAGTAGAGGTAGCTCGGATGATGATCACTCCAAGGAGACACGACTCTACAAAGCCTGCATATTCCACCAAGTAAAATTTTAATTAGATCATCAAATCTCATATAGCATTCTTTGATGACAAAGTGATAATGACATAAATTCAACTAGTTCTATTAATTCAACTAGTTCAACTAAGAACTTACTAAAAATAAACTAGTTCTATTAATTTTCTTACTAAAAATAAACTAGTTCTATAGTAAAATTTTAATTAGATCATCAAATCTCATATACCTAAATTTTCTTACTAAAAATAAACCAGTTCTATTAATTCAACTAGTTCAACTAAGCACTTACTATAAATAAAAATAATTAATTTTCTTACTAATTCAACTAGTTCTATAAAAACAGTAAAAAAACTACATTATGCAAGAACAGTAAAAAATAGTTTAGGGTTTAGGAGAGATGGAGGGAGGAGGGGATGGGAGGAGGGAGGAAGGAGTAGCGGCATTGAGGCCAAGGAGGGAAGGAGGAAGGAGGGAGAGAGAGAGGAGGAGCGGGGAGGATTGGAGGTAGAAGGTCGGAGAGGGAAGGGAGGGAGGAGGAGGGGTAGGGGGTGGGAGGGAGGGTGGGGGGGGTGAGTGAGGGAGGAGAGGAGAGAGGCGGGAGGAGGCTGAGGGGAGGAAGGGCGGCTGGTGGGCTTGGCCGGAGGAAGGGGGAGGCGGCCAACGGTAGGAGAGAGGGAGGAGGAGGGGGGAGGAGAGAGGAGGAGGAGGGAGGAGGGAGGAGGAGGGATGGAGGGACTACCTCAGTGGAGGAGGAGCAAGATCATCAGCGGTGGCGGGCGACGACGGTGGTCGGGGAACGGCGGCGGCGGCGGACGACGGGGGGTGCGGGGTAGAGTGAGAGTGGAGAGGGAGAGTGGGGGCGGCCGGTTGGGGAAGATAGGATGGCGTTTAGCAGTACCGCGCTTTAGGATAAATCGCTACTGCTAAACTCCATAGTCGTGGCAATTGTAGTAGTAGCGCTGTTTTTTCCTAGCGCGCTACTGCTACTTGGGTATCAGCAGTGCGGTTTGTTTCCGCGCGCTACTGCTAAGTAGCAGTAGCGCCTTATTTTAAACCGCGCTGCTGGTAAGATTCTGTGTATAAGCTTTTCCCTAGTAGTGACATTGAAGACATACAGTTGCAGTAGGGAGCAATACTTGCAATTGCATGCCTAGTGATGGACATGCAACTTCGATTCCTAGAAAACACCTCAGAGTTGCAGTCAGGGGCGACACTTGCAGTTGCGTGCCTAGTGACACATATGCAACCACCCCCACTTTCCCGACAAAAACACCACAGAGTTGCAGTCGGTGGCAACACTTACAATTGCGTGCCTAGTGGTAGACATGCAACAACCCCTCTCGACAAAACACCACAAAATTGCAGTTGTGTTATAGACAAGCAATTGTAGTCGGGGCTGACGCTTGTAGTTGCATGCCTAATGGTAGACATGCAACTGTGACTCCTGACAAAACACCTCAGAGTTTCAGTCAGGGCAACACTCACAGTTGCATGCCTCTTGGCAGACATGCAACTGCCCCATCCCCTGACAAAACACAATAGAGTTACAATCACTTTGAAGACATGCAGTTGCATTCGGGGGGAGGGGGGACACTTGCAGTTGCACGCCTAGTGGAAGACATGCAACTGCCACTCCCGATAAAGTACCTTAGAGTTGCAATCAGGGGCGACACTTGCAGTGCGTGCCTAGTGGCAGACATGGAACTTTCCTTCCTCCACAAAAAAACACGACATATTTGCTGTTGGGGGCAACACTTGCAGTTACATGCCTAATGGCAGACATGAAACTATCCCTCCCGACAAAAACACCACAGAGTTGCAGTTGTGTTGAATACATGTAGTCGCAGTCATGGCTGACACTTGCAGTTGTGTGCCTAGTGGCGCACACATGCTACCACCCCATCCCCAGACAAAACACCACTGAGTTGCAATCGCGTTGAAGACATGTAGTTGCAACTGGAGCGACACTTGTAGTTGTGTGCCTAGTGGTAGATATGCAACTGCCCCCTTCCCCGACAAACACCACTGAGTTGTTGTAGCGTTGAAAACATAAAGTTGCAGCCTGGGGTGACACTTTGCAGTTGCGCGGCTAGCGGCATACATGCAACTACCCCTACCTCCAGTAAAACACCAGTGAGTTGTAGTCACGTTGAAGACATGAACTTGTAGTCGGGGTGACACTTGAAGTTGCATGCCTAGCAGCAAACCCGCAACTTTCCCTTCCCTCAATAAAACACCACAGACTTGCGGGCATGCTTAAGACATGCAATTGCAGTCGCGGGGGTGGGGGGGGGGGGGGACAGAAGAAGAAACACAGAAAAGAGACATTTTCCTCCTAGGGACAGAAAAAAAATGCATTTCTTCCAAGTGGAATGAATCATGTTTGTTTGCAGGCGATGGGACAATAAAAAGACAAAAAAATGCAACCATTCGTGTTGCTAGGTTTGTGGACACGAGCTATTACACGTACATTTATCAGAGCATCCACCCATAAAAAAAAACCTAGAAAAGACGATATTATCGCACACATACATCCAAAACATGTAATTTGCATAGACGTCAAAAAGCCTACGGCAAGAAAAGAAGAAGGAATGATTCGAAAACCCCACGGACCGACACCGCATGCACACGGAAACGAGAACAAGCAGACGTGCCATACGAAAAACTATAATGCCCACTGGGAGAAAGCACAAGACTTATTACATTTCATTTGACGGTGAAGGACTTAGATATGTGTTAGACAACAGTCATCCAGAATTAGCATAATGCACGTTTATAAGCCGTGCTCCCAAAAAAGTATAAATAAAATAAGAAGAAAAAAAATAAACTAAAAGAAGAAAAAAAAGTGACATAAGGAAAAGAAAAGAAAATAGAAACAGAAACAAAAAAATAAATAAAATACAAAGACAGCAGAGCAACAAAATCCATATAACGGTCAGCGAGTTGACAAAGACTTAGCAAAGACAAATACCCCACCCACCCTTAATTGCACGCGATCGCCAGATGGGTTGATAAATAAAGTAAAAAACAAAATGTATACATTTAAATAAAAACAAATGGAAAATATAAAAATAGTTAAAGCTAATAAATACTAGGTAAGTGAAGTTTATACCACTACTCAAACCTACAACACATTGCAAAAGTCGTTGATAATACAAAAGAAAAAGGCCAAAAGGGGTCACACGGCCCTCTCGATCAAAAAGGAAAAACAGAAAATAGCAATGGCATCACCAGCTCACAGGCCCAAAAATAATCACATAGAAGCCCAAGTGGACGAATGAAACAACAGCCCAGGAAGAAAAGAAAAGCCCAGAAGGAAAGATACGAACAAACAATCGTGTGTTTTAAAAAAAAACAAAAAAACAATCATGCAGTTAGGGCGGAGATGGCGAACCAATCCCAGGTAACTCGGTCGACTGAGACTCAGTCGACTGCGAATTAGCATAACCGAACACATATATACACATAATCACTTTCAGGTTGAGAAGATACATATATAGGTTCACTTTCAGGTTGAGCTGCGCCTGCCCTTCAGAGCTGCCCCCAAATATGCAAACAGTAAACATATAACAAGTACTTATAAGTAGCATGAAAACAAGAACAAGATAGGCAAGTGAAATTCTGTAGATTGCCATGCGCCATCTTGTCAGCAAGGTGGTCACATCTGGTAACAACTCCACGCTATCGAAACAGCTGCCACTTTGAACTCTAAAAGCTGATCTGGTGACGACGCCTCTGAATCTGGACAAACACGACAGAAGTTTAGGCAAGAGGTAATAACACTGGTAGTCACTAAACTTGCATTGAATGTGCAGTTTAGTGCTACATCTTTGAAAATACGGTTTTTCGGTCAGATAACTTGCGTTTCGGTGCATCTACGGTCATTCCGGTTGACTGCCCGCGTATTCATCGATGGCGTGGCATGCCACGCAAGCAGTGGCCCATTGTCAGCGACACAGGCCGGTCGGGGGAGGCGTGTGCGTGGCATTTTTGCATAGAACCCCCTGCACTTATTTTATTTTGCGCAAAAAAGCCCCTGCTGGTACCAAAGGAAAGAGATGGTAGAAATGCTTGTACAAAAGACATGAGTACACGTAACTGAACAAAATAGTCTCATAGCCCAAGCGGCTTGATGGACTGGGTTGTTGATAGCACGGCGTGGGTTCGAATCCCAGGTCACTCTTTTTTTTGGTTTATGACAGTTTTCATATCTGCAGACTCTATTTGAGCACGAAAATCTCAGTAAACATATGTGCAGACTAAATTTTTTGCAGACTATTTGAGCACGAAAATCTCAGTAAACATATGTGCAGACTGAATTTGCTGCAGACTATTTGAGCACGAAAATCTCTATAAACGTATGTGCAGACTGAATTTGGGCATATGACAGTGAACACATGTGGAGACTGAATTTAGGCATAAAAACCAGACAGAAAAATGCATACGTAGAGGAAGATAGATAGCTCCATAAACAGTCATAGCTCCAAACTGGGAGAAATAGCGAACATCATCCATACTAAACAGGGAAATTACTACTGACAAAAGCATGGTTCATTTGCCATCTAAAACCTAAACAGAACCAAGGTCTTTTTTCCTCTTTACCCCAACAAAAGGAGCAGTTCATTCATGAACTATTCTACACAAAAGTTCATTTATGAACTTCATAACTTCATCACTTGGTCATCCAACTAAAGAGATAGGAAATCATGCATGTCCAGAGGCCAGCCATCTCCAAACAGGCCATCTTGGGGTGCATTTTGGCTCACAAGTACCTCTTCTTCTCCTTGCATAAAAAGTGGTGGTTGTTGGCTGCTTTGTCCATCATCTCCAAAAAGCAAGTTGTAGAAGCCTGGAGCAGCAGCCCTTGCTCCTCTGGGAGGATTACTTCCACTTGCATGATTGCCACCTCTAGTTGCACTTGGAGCAGTTCCTCCACTTGTTGCATTGCTTGCACTTCTTCCTCCCCTTCTTGCATTGCTACCACTTCTGCCACCCCTTGTTGCATTGCTTGCACTTCTTCCTCCTCTTGTTGCATTGCTTCCACTTCTGCCATCCCTTGTTGCATTGCTTCCACTTGTTCCTCCTCTTGCTGCATTGCTTCTACTTCTGCCTCCTCTCACCCTGCCCCTGGACATGGCTGTTGTCACCCTACCTATAGGGATTGTGTCCCTAGCATTAGCAATAAAGCTAGACTCGGGCAGGGGACCAAAGTCCATAGGTGCAGGGTATGTAAATTTTTCCTGCCAATATAGTTAACAGATAACATATCATATGAGCAACTGATAAGACAGAAAAAATAATCCAAAAAGAACCAGCACTGCATATTTTACCCTTTCCTGCATCTTGTAAACCATAGAGTCTGGAGTTTGTGTTGGATCAAGCTGTGGGTAAACTCTGTGTGGCATAATGTTCTACAAAAGTACAAGTAATACATCAATGCACTGCTTACATGATTACAAAGAGAAGTTAAGAAAATATGTAAGAAACTTACAGCAATTATGCTTGGATCATCATCATATTCTTCTTCTGATTCCCCAGGTGCTTCCTCAGTAGGTGGTTGATTCACATGTTTGTAATGCCCTTTCTTGTTATGATCAGCACCCCCACAAACAGAGCAATGCATGCTAACACCATGCTTGGTCAACTTCCTCACTCCTTTCTTATCCTTCTCCTCTGGATCTTTTTTCCTGCTTTTCTTTGGCCTGCCCATTACTTTGGTGTATATGGGTGGAAAAACAGGATTGCCATGCATCTTTTCCCATTCCTCTGGATCCCTCATTGGCCTCATATTGAAGCCATAGCACTTCTTGTACTCCTCAATAGTGTAGCATGAATGCACCATGCTCTCAGGCTCAATTCTCTCATGCCTAAAACAAGCAATTGCATGATGACAAGGTATACCAGACAATTCCCACCTTTTGCAGTTACAGCTCAGCATGTTCAGATCAACAATGTAAGTGTTGTTTAATGAGATAACCTGGAATACACCTCTTCCATACTCCCTCACCCTGCAGTTTTTTGCCCACTCAATATACTTGTCCAGCTTCTTCTGTATCTTGGGGCAAAGCCTGCCTGTCCACTTTTCTGCCTCCCTTTGCTTACCAACCATCCTATTTGAAATCTTCCAGAAGATGTAATCCAGCATTGATTTAATTGGCAACTCTCTACCATCCAAAATGTAGCTGCAAATTTGCACAATATGTGTTAACACAATGAATGAAAGCAAATGCAACAGAAATCAAGCAATACATCATACTTGCAAACAATGAAACTAACCTGTTAAACACTTCACACATGTTATTCAGCAATATATCACACTTGCAGAAAGGGTCAAAGAAAGTTTTGATCCAAGTTCTTGGGGACAAGTTCTCAACCCAATTGAATGCTGCAAAGCTGTGATCTCTCATCTTATCCATGTTTCTGGTGTAGGCAGCTTCATTAGTGGATCTTGCTATGGCCCAGAGGTCATTCTTCAATTGCTCACCCTTGTGTACTTTGTGGAAATTTTGGTAAATGTGCCTAACACAGTTCCTATGTTCTGAATCAAGGAAAACTTTCTTCACAGCATTTGTCAAACCCTACAACAACATAAACATCACAGACTCTCATGGTTAGTTGCAGAACTTTGGAATAGAACATTTTACAAAGAAAAGACCAAAAAAACTATGTCTCACCTTCTGCCTGTCACTCATAATGGTGAATGCTGATGTATTGATTATATTCAGGTCATCCTTCAAAGAGGCTAGAAACCACTCCCAACTGTGTGTTGACTCCACTTCACATATGCCAAATGCTATAGGGAAGATACAATCATTTGGATCAATCCCAACTGCTGTCAATATATTCCCCTTATATCTTGTTTTGATGTGACAAACATCAAGGAAAATTATTGGTCTGCAGCCCTTCAAAAAACCCCTCTTACATGCATCATAAGACCAGTATAATGTTGAGAAGTGGTCCTTTGTGACCTTGGCCTTGTCATCAAACACTTCCTTTGTGCACAAGAAAAATAGGCTCCCTGGATTGCTCCTTCTCAACTCCTGCCCATAGTCCCACAAAGTGTTGTATTGATCATCATCTTCTCCCCTGATTTCTTTAACAGCTGCTCTTCTTGCCCTTCCCAGCTTACTCCTGTGAGCAACTAAGTTAAATTCTTGTTCCACCTTCTCTGAAAATTTCATTAAGGGCATTTTCTCATTGCCTCTGAACTCTTCTCTGAACTGTTTAGTAAGAAATGGAGCAGTAAGCACTTTCAGATCCCAAGCTTTGGTGCAAGTATGTTTGTCAGTATACTTCTTGATCTGAATGCTGTTGGATCTGTTGTCTTTGCCTGCCTTCAAGTACCAAGTACAGTCATCCTTGCATACTGCCTCTAATGACCTGTTAGTATTTCTGAGCTTCCTCACCTTCACTCTATTTCTGACACTGTATGCATTGAGAGCATGTCTCAGCTCTATCATGTCTGCAAATACCATACCTAGCTTAAACACTGGTGCATTCAGGTCTGTGGTAGGGTTGAAAACACTGAATTTATGCTTCAACTTCTCTTTCTCTTCTCTTGACATATTCAAATGACTGTCCTCCAGTGCATCTTCTGGGAGTTCTGCTTCATAGTCAGCAAATTCAGTCTTCTCTCTGTGGTCATCTACATTTTTGTCAACGTGTGCATCAAACAGGTCATCATCACCATCTTGCACATCAAAGTCACTCTCATAAAAATCCTCATCTGTTAACTCATCCTGAACATCACCCTCTTCTTCACTGCTCTGACCATGCTCCTCTCCTTGCTCCTCATCCACTGCAGCTGTAAACTGTAACACCCCCAGTGGTTAACTACAGTAATCCCATTTTGATTATGCCACGTCAGCATGATTAACAGGGCATGATCATCATTTGCATCATAATGCATTTCAGCTTCTAACTCAAAATCCAAATTTAAATGAAAGTGAAAAATAAAAGTTGCTCAAATCAGAAACTAAATTGTTCATATTATGGCAAATAATTCAGAGGCAATACTAAAATTGTAACCAACAAATAATAAAATAATTAGGTGGCTCTAACATAATTAAAACAGTGAGGATAAATGCATATTAATTATTATAAAAAATTGTGGGAGCTCCTATTTTCTCCAAACCAATTTTTGGTAGTGGTAGGTATTGCCTAGTATTTGTTGGAGTAATTTCTAAGTTTTACAAAATTCATATAGAGCCCTAACTATTTGCTAAACAAGAGCTGTGGTTAAATAAAAAAGAAAAAGTTAAAAGAAAAGCAAAGCAGAAAAAAAAAGGAGAAAGAGAACCCCCCCCCCCCCCCCTCCCCCCCCCACCAACCTCTTTCTCCTCTACGTCCCACAAGAGCCACCTTGACCGCCATGCAGCTGCCACATCCTTCTTCCTACATAGTCCTGCCCCGACCCCCACCCATAAACCTCTCCCAACCTCCCTATCATCCCCCCCCCCTCCCCCACCTTCCACTCCTACCCCCCCTCCGGCGGCGCCCCGCGCCAATCCTCTGACGGAGGCGATGGGGGGAACTTTGTCTTGCTGCCGCCTGACTCCGGCGCCGCTGCCGCACCGCTAAGCCTGCCTCGGTCCGTCTCTCCTCGTTCTGGTCTCGGGCGAAATACACTCCCGACCCGTCGCCCGTTCGCCGCGCTCGGCCTCTCATCTCCCCGTACCTCCCTCTTTCTCTCTCTGCCGCTCGTCTTTTTCCGTCCCCCACCCCCTCTTTAGTTGGCTCCACTGCGCTCTGCGTTTCGCACTCCTTCTCCTTTCCACCTCGCGACGATTCTCCTTGCCGCTACCTGACCGCCCTTCTCACGTCCCCGTAATTCTCCTTGCCGCTTCTCTCTGCTTCTTTTCTCCGACCTCGTTCTCCTCATTTCAAGCTCCTCCGTTCTCTACTCTCTTTCCTTCTCGTCGCCGTCAGCTTCCTCCTCGCCTTCGCCATCTTCAGCCCCCGTCCTGCGCCCTGTGAGCCGCGCCCCTCGCCCTTCGCCCTCTCCTCTCTTCCCTTACTGCGTGTCCGTCTCGCCGCTATTTCCACAGTCTCCCCCTCGCCTGTCCCGTCTCCTCGAAGGAACATCCCATTGCCTCGGCCCGCCTGTCCCCATTCGCATGCACCTAACTTGCTATTCCCCGACCCTTGTACCGTCCCTCCCCTATCCTCCCACTTCTCTCCGTCTCTCACGATGACCGTCGGCTCAGGAAAGAACCATCCGTCTACATGCCGCCCAGTCAGTCGCGCCGGCACTGCTCTGCGTTCGCGGCTCTTCCGAAGTGTGGTGGAGCTTCGAGTGGGGGCCGTCATTCTGCGTGTACCGTTCGCCTTCAGTCTCGCTTCTCTAACCTCGCTAAACGACACATGTACGCTGCTCTCTCCCTCTCCGGACCCTCTCTCCCCATTCCCCCTGAGGTTCCCGCTGTAAGGCCTAGCTATCATGGTCGACCGACTGTTGTCCACCCTTTGTTGCCCCCTCCTCATGTAGGGGGTGAACGAGAGGTATTTGGCCCGGGGGTCCCGTTCCCCCATGGGGGCCGCTTCTTCCCTAGCACCATACCTGTTCCCCCCCTACACACAAACTACCCCTGGCCCCCTGTCCCCCCCCTAAACGATAAGAAAATTGCCTCACCCTAAAATATAACTTAAACCTAATAACCTTCTCTATAATTTACTTGCTCCTAGCTAATCCTGTAGGTACCTCTCTATTACGTTGGTGTTCTTCACTCTCTAGTAAATGAGTAACCTATTAGCCTAATGTGAGCATGACAGGTGGGACCCACTGGTCCTGACGTCATGCTGACGTCAGCAAGACACTGTTCGGATAATGTTTGATTTAAATAAATTAAATAAATTTCAGAAATCAATAAAAACTTTAGAAAATCATATAAAATAATCCGTAGCTCAGATCGAAAAACTTTGTACATGAAAGTTGCTCAAGACGAAGACGAATACCGAAAACACGGTCCGTTCGTCCGTCACACATCCCTAACTATCAGAACATGCAACCATCCCTCTCCGGTCATCTGTCTGACAAATGTCGGAACCCGGGAAAACATTCCCGGATGATTCCTCCTTCTCCGGTGACGTGCAACCATACCGTTGGAATACACCCGGCACTGCGTATTATCATGTCTCACCTTGTGTTGCTCAAGTTGCTCTATATTTATACTGTTTCCTCCCCCTCTTCTCTCTCGGTAGACCCTGCACCGCACGTCATCCCCGAGACCGACGCAACCAGGAGCCCGACGCCACCGTTGACGCTCCTCTCTCTCTTGCCAGAGCAACCAGGCAAGCCCCTCCCTTAGCATTACCGATATCGCCCATTCTAATTTCTCATGCTTGCATTAGAATTACTACTGCTGCTTGCTTCTTTACCATTCTATGCAGCTGTTCATTGTAACCTGCTGTTGATAATTACCTACATATCCTAAACTGTTTAGTCTAGGCTGGGTAGAAGACCTATCAGTGACCCCACTTATCCCGACTGCCGCGCTGGATCGTCAGAAGACCCGATCAACGGGATTGAAGACCAGGCCCCGACACGCACATCACCCCCCCCCCACACCCCCCCCCCTTAGTTGTAACGACACTGCAAGCAGCGTTACTATCGAGTGTCGAGGGTGAAACCTCATTAGCACTTCTGATGTTAACTCTGTAGAGTAGTTATTCGGTCGTGGTCATCGAGGGTGATTCCTCCTTCAACCGCTTCCGATAACGACGCTGTCGTATAACACCTCAAGTGTGACCCAGTGAGGGTGATTCCTCCTAGTTCATCTGACGGATACATCGAGTGGGAATTCAATGAGGGTGATACCTCGATTCCCTGATGTTATGGACACACGGACTACTTGGACTTTACAATGTTACTTGGAAAGGCGGCGACCCTGAGGGGTACCCGCGTGTGATGTGAAGGCGGGTTGCATGTGGGTGCCCGAGTGGTGAATACGAGGCGCGGCCGGGCATTCTTAACCCTTGCCGCAAGTCCTCGAGACGGGCGAGGGGTCACATCTTTCGTGAGTCTCTGCTCGTTACCGCAAGCCTAGTCCTACGATTTGGATATTGATCCGAGCAGGCCTCGGGTCCTGATAGCACTAACCATCACGTGGGCATAGTATGGGCGTTCTGCATCGTATGCATCAGCCGAAAGCTCTGTTCAGACTCAGTTCGCACGACGCAGGTCGGATCGTGTAGGCCACCCGAGGCGATGCTGGTATCCACCCTTTGGCGCAACGACCCGGAGGGTGAGGGGCGATGGCCAAGACCCCCTTGCGCTTAGGACGTAGCCCGGCGGGGACCTCCTGCTGAGCCGTAGGTAGGGTTGCGATGTGTCGTTTGGCCGAGGCCGGGCATATGACCCGAAAAGTGTGTCCGCCGAAGTTAATCGCCGTGTTGGGTAATTTGGTGCACCCCGCAGGGAAAACACTTCTATCGATAGCCGGTCCTACGGTAAGGACACTCGGAGTTGTATCCTGATTGATTAATTTAGAAGAACTAATACCTGTGATGAGACCTGGATACTATGGCTCTGGGATTGCTTCTCGCAGGGAGCCGAGAAGGATCTCCGGACGAGGTTGATGACTGTATGGCCTGGAATTGCTTTCTCGCAGGGAGTCGAGAAAGGATTCTCTGGGAATAGGTGAGACTTAATGTTACTCTACGACATTATATTGTAATGATCTTACTCTCTTCTCTTCTAACTGCGGCCAAGACCGTCTGAAGATGCTAGTCTCGATAGGACTAGGCCCTTCTCTACTATTCTGGCATTTCTGCAGCCCCAGTCCACATATACAAGCCTCCCCTTGAAATGTTGCATATGTAGTGTGATCCTTGCTTGCTGAGTACTTTTGAGTACTCACGGTTGCTTTGTTTACCTTTTCTCCCCATATCAGTTTTTCGTGACCAAGATGACGGAGCCCCTGAGACAGCTGCCCTGCCGACGATCGCTACTACTACTACCCAGAGGATGGATACTTCTACGAGTTGACTGACGACCAGGAGTAGGATCGGAGGGTCCCAGGCAGGAGGCCTTCGCCTTTCGATCGTAGTGTTTTATTTTGCCCCGCCTTTCTAAAGGCCTTTCTGTACTTTCTTTTATATCTGTACTCAGATATCTGATGCTTCCGCTGACGCTTGTTCGCAAGCTTATGTATTCGAGCCCTCGAGGCCCTGGCTTGTAATATAAAGCTTGTATGACTTTATTTATGTTTTAGAGTTGTGTTGTGATATCTTCCCGTGAGTCCTTAGGCTTGATCGTGTGCATTTGCGTGTATGAATAGTGCACGATCGGGCCGGGGGCGTCACAAGTTGGTATCAGAGCCGACTGCCTGTAGAAATCCCCTTTCCAACTCCTTGGCCGAAGTTGAGTCTAGTAACCGAAAACTGTTTTACTAACTTGGCTGTGTGGTTTACGGGCCCACGTCGCCAATTGGGAGGTATTAGTATCTTTTACTCCTCGACCTTTACTCTGGGCCTCTGATCTCTCTTCTACTCGGGTTAAAATTTTACTAACTCCAACATTAGGCTCTCGTGCTCACGTCCACCCGAAGTTCTGAAAATATCCCCCTTGCTTCAAGATTTTGGGCCAGGTTCTGCTTACAGGATCCTTTTATCGAGGGCACCCTGTGTTGTCACTTGCAGATTCCTCGCCCCAATAGTTTTCTCCGACATTGATGTAGCCTTTGCTATGTCTCGTTGTGTACTTCCATACCGCGTGCCTGCGCGCCGCCTAGATGTCTAGCCTTCCCCTTTCAGCTGTCGTAATGTCGGATTTTAACCGAGGCTATGTGTGGATTCGAATGTCTGGTGCGAATATGATGAAGTATCTATTGCACTTCCTTCTGTTGTGCGTGTTACTTCATGAATCATTCCATACACCTGCAGTTTTCTTGCTAAATTGCCCCTGTTGATTTGGCAGGATGGCTGACGATCCTCCACCTCCACCTTATATTGCCGCAATGATGCAGCAATTTGAACTGAGCCGTCAGGTTATGACCGGGATATTGGCTCAGTTCCCAAACTAGAATGCTCATCAGCAGCCTACACCAATAACACAGTCAGAATTCGTGCGCCTCAATCCGTCCATTTTTTGCAGCTCGACTGATCCAATGGATGCTGACGATTGGCTCCGTGACATTGCCTTCCAGATGAAGTCAGCCAATGTTACCCCTGACAGTTACGTCACCTATGCGACGTATCACCTGAGGGGATCAGCTGCTCAATGGTGGGAAAGCCACAGGGCTATGTTGCCTGCAGACACTGTAACCACTTGGCAGGAATTTCAGTCAGCTTTTCATGCA
Source organism: Thinopyrum elongatum (assembly GCA_011799875.1). NCBI lineage: Eukaryota > Viridiplantae > Streptophyta > Magnoliopsida > Poales > Poaceae > Thinopyrum > Thinopyrum elongatum. The sequence goes on along the minus strand of CM022303.1, from coordinate 715,128,575 downwards.
CGGTACATTCCTCAAGGTCTGATAGATCAGAAGAAGCAGGAGTTTCGCAAACTCTCACAGGGCACAATGACTGTGGATGAATATCAGAGGAAATTTCTCGAGTTATCCCGCTATGCTAAGGATGACGTTGACACTGACGCCCGCAAGCAGGAGAAATTCCGTAAAGGACTCCGTACTGACATAAAACTCGCACTTGCAGTCCTTGATTGCACAGAATTCTCAACGCTTGTCAGCAAATCTTTCCAGATTGAAACAGCTCTGACTGAATGCCAGGAGTCGCTCAAGCGCACTCATGAAGCTGGCTCATCCTTGGGTCAGCTTGTTCAGAAACGTCGAGTCTGGATCCCACACAATGTTCATCACCGACCTGCTCCAACACCAAGGCCGTCATATGTTGCACCTCGTCTGCCTTCACCGCCGAGACAGCTATCGGTTCATGGTGGGCCGCCTGATGCTGTGGCTTTTCATCAGGTTGCACCACGTCCTTCTGTTGGTTGCAAGAAGAGTTGTCGGAACCGTCGTCTCAGAAACAGTAATGCCAGGCCGCCTGCTATAGTTCGGGTTCATGTCAATCAAGTCAACATTGAAGAAGCTTGACATGACCCCAAAATTGTGATGGGCACCCTTCTAGTCAATTCAATCCCAGCTTCAGTCCTTTTTGATTCTGGAGCATCGCACTCCTTCATGTCCGAAAGTTTTGCGCGAAGCCATGATATACATTTCGAGGAGATGTCCACTCCATTAGTAATCCAGTCACCTGGGGCTAATTGGCAAACTACCATGGTAAGCCACGGTAACCACATTGCGATCGGAGGATTGATGTTCCCCGTTTCACTCATTGCTCTCAAGACCTCCAACATAGACATTATTCTGGGTATGGACTGGTTGAAGCCTCATAAAGCTTTGATTGACTGTGCCACTGAAATAGTCCGCCTCACACACCCTTCTGGCCAGATAGTCAGATACTCAGCTCGAACAGTTCTGGACGCCGAAGCTCAGATTTATGTTCTAAATGCATTGAATGCTTCACCTCTTGAAGGCATCGAGAACGTTCCAGTTGTTCGTGATTTTCAAGATGTATTTCCAGAAGAACTTCCAGGAATACCCCCTGCTAGAGCTGTTGAGTTTGTCATTGACTTGAAACCAGGCACTACTCCTATTGCAAAGCGTCCTTATAAGATGCCTCCGCATCATCTTCTCGAGCTTAAGGAAGAAATCGACACATCACTTAAGAAAGGTTTCATCCGCCCCAGTTCCTCTGCTTGGGGAGCACCTTCGCTCTTCGTTAAGAAGAAGGATGGAACTAACCGATTGGTTCAGGATTACCGACCTATCAACCAAGCCACAATTCAGAACAAGTATCCGCTTCCTAGAATCAACGATTTGTATGATCAACTTACTGGATCATCGGTATTCTCTAAACTTGATTTGAGGTTGGGTTACCATCAGATCCGTGTTCGTGAAGAGGATATTCCCAAGACAGCATTCGTTACTCGCTATGGTTCTTATGAGTACACAGTCATGTCATTTGGCTTAACAAATGCTCCGGCCACATTCTCCCGATTGATGAATTATATCTTCATGGATTATCTCGACAAGTTCGTCGTGGTATATCTAGATGATATTCTGGTCTATTCAAAGAATAAAGAAGAACATGCTGAACACCTCCGACTTGTACTGGAAAGGCTCCGAGAACACCAGTTGTATGCCAAATACTCCAAATGTGAATTCTGGTTGTCTGAAGTGACATACCTCGGCCATGTGATTTCCAAAGATGGCATCGCCGTTAACCCAGAACGAGTTCAGGCTATTCTTGACTGGACCCCTCCGAAGAACGTCAAGCAAGTGAGAAGTTTTCTCGGCCTCGCAAGCTATTGCCGTCGGTTTGTTGAGAATTTTTCTAAGATTGCTAAGCCATTGACTGATCTGCTTCACAAAGGCGTTAAGTTTGAATGGACAGAAAAATGTCAGGAAAGTTTTCAAACACTCAAAGACAAGCTAACGTCTGCCCCAGTACTTGCTCCTCCAGATTCCCGCAAAGATTTCGTGATTTATTGTGACGCATCCCGTGAAGGATTAGGCTGTGTCCTAATGCAAGAGCGTAAAGTGATTGCTTATGGCTCTCGTCAGTTGCGCCCACATGAAGAGAATTATCCGGTACATGATCTAGAACTAGCTGCTGTGATCTATGCATTGCAGTTGTGGCGACATTACCTTCTCGGTAATCGTTGCGAGATATACACGGATCATAAAAGTCTGAAGTACTTGTTCACTCAGCCATCTCTGAATCTCCGTCAGCAAAGATGGATGGAGACCATTGCGGACTATGACTTGGGTATTTCTTATACCCCTGGCAAGGCTAACGTGATGGCTGATGCCTTAAGCCGCAAGTCCTATTGTGACAACCTCATGGTTAAGCGAGCTCAACCTCGTCTTTTTGAAGAACTGTGCAAGCTGAATCTGCGTATTATTCCACAGGGATCTCTTAATAACCTTGTGATACAACCAGATCTCGAGAAAGCCGTTAAGACTGCGCAAGCTAAAGATGCTGAAGTTGGTCTGATGAAGGAAAATCTTCACCATGAAAAGTACAGGGATTTCTCGCTGTCTGAAGATGGAACCTTGTATTTCAGAGACCGCATTGTAGTACCTCGCTTTGAGCTTATGACTGACAAAGTCATGAAGGAGGCACATGATACCCCGCTGTCTATTCATCCGGGTAGCACCAAGATGTATCGTGATCTCCGTCAAAGGTACTGGTGGTCTAGAATGAAGCAGGACATTGCTCGTTATGTTGCTGAATGTGATGTGTGTCGTCGCGTTAAAGCAGAACATCAGAAGCCTGCTGGAATTCTGCAACCGTTACCTATTCCTTTATGGAAATGGGACAAAGTGCAAATGGATTTCATTACTGGCCTTCCCAGGTCACAGAAGGGCCACGATGCTATTCTTGTCGTCGTCGACCAACTCTCCAAAGTTGCACACTTCCTGCCTGTCAAGGAGACGATCACTGCTAGTCAGTTATTATATTCTCCAGAATTGTTTCACTCCACGGTATTCCGAAAGAGATCAGTTCAGACCGTGGCAGCATATTCACCGGTCATTTCTGGGAAAGTTTTCAAAAGGCTATGGGAACTCATATCACCTGGAGTTCAGCTTATCATCCTCAATCCCAAGGCCAAGGTCGAACGAGTCAACCAAGTGCTTGAAGACATGCTACGAGCTTGTGTTGTTTCTTCGGCAAGAAGTGGGAAGAATCTCTTCCATATGGCCGAGTTCTCCTATAACACCAGCTATCAAGCGTGAAAATGGCCCAGTGTCGAACCCCTCTGAATTGGTCAGAAACTGGGGAACGACCGCTCGTGGGTCCAGATATTATTCAACAAGCCGAAGAACAAGTTCGTATTGTCCGGGAAAATCTCAAGGCGGCTCAGGACCGCCAGAAGAGCAACTATGATCGCAAACGATGGGGTTTGACTTATCAACCTGGTGATCAAGCTTATCTTCGTGTCACTCCTATGAAAGGCACTCACCGTTTTGGAATCAAGGGCAAGCTAGCTCCGCGCTACATTGGTCCTTTCCGCATTGTTGCAAGACGTGGTCAAGTGGCGTATAAATTGGAGTTGCCGCCGCAATTCTCTCATATCCACGATGTCTTCCATGTGTCGCAACTTCGTAAATGTTTCAAGGAATCTCCGCACCGATCTGTGGATCACGAGATGCTTGAATTGCAAGATGATCTTTCTTATAAGGAGCATCTGATCCGCATCCTCGATGAAGCTGAACGTCGAACCCGTCAGAAGGTTACCAAGTTCCTCAAAGTGCAGTGGTCAAATCATACTGAAGATGAAGCCACTTGGGAACGCGAGGATAATCTTCGTGCGGAATACCCCGAACTTTTTCCTTCTACTTCTTAATTCTCGGGACGAGAATTCTTGTTAGTAGAGGAGATTTGTAACACCCCCAGTGGTTAACTACAGTAATCACCCTTTTGATTATGCCATGTCATCATGTTTAACAGTGCATGATCATCATTTGCATCATAATGCATTTCAACTTCTAACTCAAATTCAAATTAAATTAAAGTGGAAAATAAAAGTTGTCCAACATAGAAACTAAATTGTTCATTAAATAGCAAATAAATCAGAGACAATTCTAAAATTGAAACCAACATCATTGGAGTTGGGTAGGTGACTCAAACATCTTCAAACAGCGACTAAAAACAATATTTAATAACCATTTATTAAATCTAATTTAAGTATGAAATGATGTTTTGCCCAAACTAATTTTAGGTGTTAGGAAATAAAGCACTGGTATTTATGGGCTAGGTCTCATATTTTACAAAAGTCATTTTGAGGCCTCACAATTTACAAAACAGAGAATAGGAGTAAAGAAAAAAAAAGACAGAAGAAAACAGAAAAATAAAGGGAAACCCCCCTGGGCCTCGGCCCAGCAGGCCGTCCAGGCCGCCAGGCCGGCCCACTCCCGCTCTCCCCTTATCCCCCCCCAAACCCTAGCCCGCTACACCCCACTCCCCTCGATCCACCTCTCCCTCTCGCTCTCTCGGTCTGGATCGGGAGGCCCCCCTCGCCTCCGCCCGACGCCCCCGTCTCTGCCCCGGCAGCGTCGACGCCACGCTGACCCCGCCGCCACCTCTCCGACGCCGCCCGGTGCTGCACCGCCGTCGCCGGCGCCCGCCTCCCCGTCCTCGACCTCTTCCCCAACGGGGCACCGACGCCGCCGCCCGCTGCCGTCGCCAGACCCAGCCACCGCCGTCGCCGAACACCTCCCCGTCCTCCTCCCCGTCGGCTCCACCGAGCCTCGCCGGCCCTGTTCATCTACATCGCCGGTGAGGACCGCGTCCGCTCCCCGTGCGCTCTCCCTGCCGCCGCGGTCACCGCTCCCGTGCCGCGCTCGCCCGCCCCCGCCGCGGAGCTGCTGCTCCGCCTGCTGCTGCTGCTGCCGCTCGCCGCAGCTGCCCCGCACGTGCGCCCGCGCGTCGCTCGCCGTCGTCTGCCCGCTCGTCCGTGCGCGCGCGCGCGTTGACCCCAGCCGCGCGGATGTGTCCGGCTCTGGACGGGCACAGCGCGGACGTGTCCGGCTGTGCCACTGTCCAGTGGGCCCCCCAGAATGTTTTAAAAAAAAAAGAAGAAAAAGAAAATATAGTAATAATTAATTAGTTAATTAGTGGATTAATTAACTTAACTAATCATGTTTAATTAAACTAATTAAACTTAATTAACCTAATTATCTAATTAAGCTAATTAATCTGCTAATTAGGCTAATAGTCAATGACAGCGGGCCCCATCTGTCAGATGTCTGCTGACGTCAGCATGATGTCATGCTGACATCATCATTTTAATATTCTGGATAATGTTTATTTAAATAAATAATTAAATTCCAGAAATTAATAAAAACTTTTGAAAATCATATCTTTTAATCCGTAACTCAGATCGAAAAACTTTGTACATGAAAGTTGCTCAGAACGACGAGACGAATCTGAATACGCGGTCCGTTCGTCCGTCACGCGTCTCTAACTATCCGAACTTGCAACCGTTCCCCTCTTATCCTCTGTCCGATAATTCCAAAGACCCGGGAAATATCGTCAGATATTCTCCCGCTCCGTCTGTTACGTGTGATGCTGCGTTAGACTACCCCTAGCACCGTGTATCGTATTTGTCATGCTCATGTTTGCTATATATTTATACTGTTTCCTCCCCCTCTTCTCTCTCGATAGCCCCCGACCCCGACGTCGTCCCCGAGACCGACGCAGCTCCGGATCCCGAAGACACCATAGACGACCTTGCCCTTGCCGCCGAGCAACCAGGCAAGCCCCTCCTTTGATCATCCCGATATCGCCCATTCTAAATTTCTCATGCTTGCATTAGAATTACTGCTGCTGCTGCTTTACCTATTCTGATGCATAGCCTGTTCATTGTAACCTACTGTTGATAATTACCTACATATCCTAAACTGTTTAGTCTAGGCTGGGTAGAGACCTATCAGTGACCCCACTTATCCCGACTGCCGCGCTGGATCGTCAGAAGACCCGATCAATGGGATTGAAGACCAGGACCCTACACCGCACACCACCCCCCTTAGTTGTAACGACACTGCAGCGTTACTATCGAGTGCCGAGGGTGAAACCTCTGGTAGCACTTCTGATGTTAACTCTGTAGAGTAGCTATTCGGTCGTGGCCATCGAGGGTGATTCCTCCTTCACCGCTTCCGATAACGACGCTGTCCTACAACACCTCAAGTGTGGACCCAGTGAGGGTGATCCCTCCTAGTTCACCTTGACGGATACATCGAGTGGGAATTCAATGAGGGTGATACCTCAGATTCCCTGATGTTATGGACACACGGATACTTGGACCTTACAATGTTACTTGGAAAGGCGGGTCGACCCTGAGGGGTACCCGCGTGTGATGTGAAGGCGGGTTGCCAGTGTGGTGCCCGAGTGGTGAATACGAGGCGCGGCCGGGCATTCTTAACCCTTGCCGCAAGTCCTCGAGACGGGGCGACGGGGTCACATCTTTCGTGAGTCTCTGCTCGTTACCGCAAGCCCTAGTCCTAACGATTTGGATATTTGATCCGAGCAGGCCTCTGGTCTGATAGCACTAACCATCACGTGGGCATAGTATGGGCGTTCTGCATCGTATGCATCAGCCGAAAGCTCTGTCAGACGTCCAGTTCAGCACTGCGGCACGGTCGGATCGTGTCGGCCACCCGAGGCGATGCTGGTATCCACCCTGTGCGCAACGACCCGGAGGGTGAGGGGCGATGGCCAAGACCCCCTTGCGCTTAGGACGTAGACCGGCGGGGACCTCTCTGCTGAGCCGTAGGTAGGGTTGCGATGTGTCATTTGGCCGAGGCCGGGCATGACCCAGAAAAGTGTGTCCGGCCGAAGTTAATCGAGCGTGTTGGGTAAGTTGGTGCACCCCTGCAGGGAAGAACACTTCTATCGATAGCCGGTCCTACGGTAAAGGACACTCGGAGTTGTATCCTGATTGATACAATTTAGAACTGGATACCTGTGATGAGACCTGGATACTATGGCTCTGGGATTGCTTCTCGCAGGGAGCCGAGAAGGGATCTCCGGACGAGGTTGATGACTGTATGGCTCTGGGATTGCTTTCTCGCAGGGAGTCGAGAAAGGATCTCTGGGAGAGGTTGAGACTTAATGTTACTACTACATTATATTGTAATGATCTACTCTCTTCTACTGCTGCAAGACCGCTGAAGATGCTAGTCTTCGATAGGACTAGGCCTTCTCTCTATTCTGGCATTTCTGCAGCCCAGTCCACATATACAGCCTCCCCTTGAAAATGTTGCATATGTAGTGTAGATCCTTGCTTGCTGAGTACTTTTGAGTACTCACGGTTGCTTTGTTTACCTTTTCTCCCCATATCAGTTTTTCGTGACCAAGATGACGGAGCCCCTGAGACAGCTGCCCTGCCGACGATCGCTACTACTACTACCCAGAGGATGGATACTTCTACGAGTTGACTGACGACCAGGAGTAGGATCGGAGGGTCCCAGGCAGGAGGCCTTCGCCTTTCGATCGTAGTGTTTTATTTTGCCCCGCCTTTCTAAAGGCCTTTCTGTACTTTCTTTTATATCTGTACTCAGATATCTGATGCTTCCGCTGACGCTTGTTCGCAAGCTTATGTATTCGAGCCCTTGAGGCCCTGGCTTGTAATATAAAGCTTGTATGACTTTATTTATGTTTTAGAGTTGTGTTGTGATATCTTCCCGTGAGTCCTTAGGCTTGATCGTGTGCATTTGCGTGTATGAATAGTGCACGATCGGGCCGGGGGCGTCACATAAACCCAGAACTAGATCCTTCACCATATGACATCCTCCTCTTTGATTTCCTTGATACATTCTGTCTTGGACTCTTTCCTTTCTCTGAGCAGCTAACATTTTCTTTTCCATTGGGTTTTGTGGGAGTAATGACCTTAGGCAGTTCTGTCACTCCAGTAATCAAAACATCATCATCTGATGACTGCAAAGTTTCACCATGATCTACTACAAGCAGTAGGTTCTTGTGCTCTACTATTGCAGTAATCATAAGCACCATATCTGCATCACATTGCAGAAGCTTAAGCCCATCAGCAACTGTCTTCCCTGGTTGGCACCAATACACATCTAATTTGGAGGCTTCCATGTCATGTCCCAGTTGTGAAAGAAAATCCTTGATCCATAACATTGACCATGTGTCATTCTCACACATGTCAAACCAGTCAACCTCATAATCCATGTAAGTCTTGTTGTTCTCACTCCCACAGAAGAAACCCTTGTGGTGGATCTGAACACTAAACAAGCCATCAAAATCACCTGCATTGTGAAAATAAAACAAATTCAGTAAGCAGGGTACATGAAATTTACCGAACAAAAATTTAGTTAAGAAGTAAATAAGTAGAACAAAAGTTCACCAGCTAATCCTTTACAAATACATTTTCAGTACACACATTTTCAACCCAGCCAACAACACTGACCCACACAGCAGGCCATAATTAGCCTAGTCTAGCGCTAGAACGATACGGTATACGCAGCAGCCTGATAAACTCATTGTCCGCTTCCTCGTCCAGTCGTTCCTAATAAAAAGGAAGAAAAGCACAGGGTGGAAAAGCTCAGGAGCAGCCGCCGAGCAGAGCTCATATCGTTGCACACAGCAGTTGCCGGATGGCTCACCGGACACCGGCGCATGTAGCCAGTCAGCCAACGCCGACCCACCCGGACACACAGGAAGCAACGGCGTGCCGGCGAGGCGGCCATGCAGGCCGGCTCCTTCTCTCAATCCATCTGAATGCCTTAAAGCCGCGCGTATAGATAGATTACAGACATCACACATTTTCAGTACCAATACAACACACAATCTTAAATAAATCAGAGTACACGCATTGAGTGTCAAAAAAATTCAGTTAACTGCATGCAGTTTCTGAAATTCAGGGTACACATTCAGTATCAAAAAAAATTCAGTTAACTGCATGCACTTTCCGAAATTCAGTTAACTTCTTGCCCTTCCCAGTACAAGAATCAGACATTTTCAACTATTTAAGAGATTTAATCCAACCAAACAGGGGACCAAGACCTTCCTGAACCCTAGTTGAATTTGCAAATAGGGGACCTAGACCTTCCTGAACCCCAGTTCGAAGGGGACCTAGACCTTCAAAATCCAATCCGTACAATGCGTCCATATGAGAAACTATCAAAGATAATGGCCTTAATACATGAACCCTAGGTAGGCGAAACGCGGAAAAAAGACGCCCAGGAGCAGATGAGAGAAACAAGACGGATGAGAGCAGGGAGGGAAAGGGGGGAGCAGACGTACCATAGGAAGGCGCTACTTCGCCCGGACGTCGACGACGAGGTTCACCCATCTCCTCTGACGACGGCCGCCGTCACGCACCGCCTCCTCCGCCTCCGCCTCTGTTTGATCGAGAGACGAAGCGGTGGGGAGTCGAAATGAATGGCCAGAGATATTGGGGTACCACTCCGCAAATATGCACGGTTGGCCTGTTCCCGTCATTGCAGGGGCTTTTTTGCGCAAAATAAAATAAGTGCAGGGGGTTCTATGCAAAAACGCCACGCACGCGCCTCCCCCGACCGGCCTGTGTCGCTGACAATGGGCCACTGCTTGTGTGGCATGCCACGCCATCGATGAATACGCGGGCAGTCAACCAGAGTGACCGTAGATGCACCGAAACACAAGTTATCTGACCGAAAAACCGTATTTTCAAAGATGTAGCACTAAACTGCACATCCAATGCAAGTTTAGTGACTACCGGTGTTATTACCTCTTTAGGCAACAGAGAAGAAACTTGGGTCCAAATTCAAGACTCTTACAGGCTAAAAGGAACAAATTATATATAGGAGCTTAGATAGCCCGTATCACAATGGTAATACTGGTCTCAGCTGAATTTGAAATGTGTGAGAGAAAAGTATATTTTTAGTCCCTCAAGTTCCCAAAAAGTATAAACTTGGTCCTTTAAGATTTTTTGGTATACATTTGGTCCCTCAAGTCTCAAAACCGAGCAAATTTAGTCCAAAACCAGATTTTGACCGGGTTTGACCGCAGACTTTGACCGGATGAACAGTAAATTCGTAAAAAAAATCAAAAATAGTTCAAAAAAATCTGAAAATTTTTGTCATGCAACATGCTTACATTCGCAAGGTGCGCCCCAAATTTCGTGGTCTTTCGACACACGAGGCGCCCGTGGCAAAAAAAAAAATCTACAGCTGATAAACAGTAAAATCGAAAAAAATAGAAAAAAAAATCAAAAAAATCTGAAATTTTGTGGGGTTCAATACACTGGTGTGCACAAGGCCCGTGCAAAAATTTGGCATGTTTCGACATTCGAGGAACTCGTGGCAAAAAAAACAAATTTTGGCTTTTTTTTGTGAGCGAAAATTTGTTTTTTTTGCCACGAGCTCCTCGAATGTCGAAACATGCCAAATTTCTGTTCTCATCAATAGCAAACAACTCTCTGTTACAGCTTTGATATAACACCGGTACCCAGAATCTAGTGAGATTGTTTTCTCCATCTGCCACTGGCTTGGGCTCTCGCCTCTGTTTCGCACAACGGCATAAGTGAGATCAGATGCAGTTTCACCATGGAGACCAAACATGCCGAGCCTGCCTTCCCCTGCCTCAACAATGGCCACACCTTGTGTGCACCATCCTCCGGGTGGGAGGTTGGCAATGGAGAACTCCATCCTCCTAGTGTCAAGCACGAGCAATTGCTTCTTGTGGATCACTAGCCAGTCCCAGTAGAAGCAGCCATAAGCATAATGGCGCCTGAGATAACAAGGGTTGATCCGTGACATCGTGGCCGAGTCAACCATGTCAAGGGCCAAATCACTCCAACCCATGCATGCGGCAGCTTGCCATTGTCCGATGCTCAAAGAGAAGACGAAGGCAGCCACTTTAGTTTTGCCGCGTGCCAAACAGATCACCTTGAATGCCGTCTCTTCCTCAGCCGCCACCTCGTCCTCGCTGAGGGGGACGAGGAAAGGGCTGGTGAGCAGGCTATCCACCATAGCGGCTAGGTCGTGAGGCAGTTGGGGAAGAAGGGCGTACCGCCGGTGCAATGGGTCACAAACCGCGAGCTCCCGGAAGACTCCCGGCGGCCCATATTCTTCAAACCCGCGGTGGAGGAGGACGCGGCCGTCGCGAATGTCCAGGTTGAACCAGCGGAAGTGGCCGGGGAGGAAGGAGAAGGTGAAGTCAGCGGCGAGGGCGAGCGCGCGGGCTGCGGGAGCGGAGGGGTGAGGCGGCAGGGCCGGGTGGAATCCGTCTCTGTCGAGGAGCGCGAGGATGAGCGGGGCGTGGCGGCGGCGGAAGCTGGCGAGGAAGGAGCCGTCGGTGACGAGTCGGCGGAAGGAGACACAGGCCACGGAGGCGCGGGCGAGGTCGGCCGGGTCGGACAGCCGGAGGAAGATCTCCGCCAGGAGTTCGTCGGGGATCTCCGTCAGCAGCGACGCGCTTTTCTTCTTGGTGGTCGCCATTGGCCACCGGGAACCCTTGGCTGGGCGAGATCGGAAGGGCAGGAGGAGGAGCAGTGTGCGGCGGTTTACGAGGGGAATTTTCTTCCGTGCTGTCGAAATGGGCCACGGCCTTCTCTTCTCAGGCCCGACATCTTAGTTTTTTTCTGAGAATTTGTCAACAAAAAAAGAATCTGAAAAGTGCTTTGTCTAAAAAAAAGACTGAAGAAGCATCACCCGCAAAAAAAAAAGGCTGAAGAAGCAGACCATTGGACCCAGCACTCTGGACAACTTCCCTATTTTCATGTTCTTGGCTCGTCATCTCGCACATCGATGGTGTCCTCAGAATGAACAAATGACATGGACATGGGATTCATTGCCCATTAGAGTGACATGAAGACAAATCCCACACAACCTTCAACTTCACTATAGATGATGTGGCCGCCAACTAAACCTTGCCATGGTTAAACCTGGGAATAGTTTTGAATTATCAATTGCCATGTCCAAGGCAGAGATACTATCGAGTAAGATGAACTGCAAGGCGAAGATCACTAGCACTAGTCAGGTCTTTTCTCCACTTCGCATCGAGATCAGGTACCGACAGCTTCATGTTGACTGAACAACAACTATTTTTAGCACCAGTTAACAATTTCAGTATACTATTTTTAAGTACAAGGAGATTAAGATGAAATAGTATCAACCGTTATATGATATGTGCAGTGTGCATAACAAAATCGAGACTACATTGCTTGCGAAAACAATATAATTTCTTCAAGCTTCTTTGAACATCTACAAACTAATCAGATTCAGAATGTCCTAAGAACAAGAATGCCACTTGCAGTCACTACAAACTACTCATATATGATATTCATTTGTCAGGGGATAAAAGCAAAAAAGAATCATATTTTATGATCAAGCAGGTGTTTTTGTGTGTCATCCCGTGACATGAAAAATTATCACAAGCTGGTATTGAAAAGCATGACGGAGTACCAAACATTTCCTACTTATAAAGGTTGGAGTTGATGGTGAGTTCATATGTGGGACCAACAATCTTCACAAATAAACAAATGTACCTCTACCCACATTGGAATACCAATCTTCCAAGAACATAAATAAACAAATATATTTCTACTCACATGCAGTACCTAACACAAATAAACAAATACACTACTACTTCCATGTGAGACCAACACTAATAGAAAGCACAATTAACAAATGCAGAAATGTGACTCCAACTCAAAATAATGATCTTGTTTTTCAAGTTTTCTTCCCAACCAAGTAATTTCAATGTTATATCACAGAACAAAAGAGTGAGCACATTGTAATTTCAAAATGATGATAGATCTTGTGATAGTTACTAATAAATATGTGGTACGTGGCCACAATCCACTGCTACTACAAGTTACTTCCCTGATGAGTAAATCATTTTGTCAAGCAGATTGCTACAAGTTCACTTGAATGACAGCATATCCTAATCTAAGCAATAGAGAAAAGAAAGTAAAAAAAAACATATTTAACTAGCTAGACACTTGGCAAGCTGGTAGTACTATCTTTGCATCCTCTTTCTTGCTTAATCAAGGTCTGGAAGTAGCAGCACAAGTGCATTTTCTGCTGTTGGTGATGTAGTTGGATTAGCGGTCTGCATATCACGAATATAATGCCTATACAAGATTGTGCCATGAATAATCATAATCATGAATATAAATATTACAATTTAATCGCTGCCCAACTATAATTCGTTCACCACAACACATCTGTCTTGCTTGGAGAGATGCCTCTAGTGATGCTACGCCCCAGGTCTATGTTCCTATAATCGTAATCACTGTCATTATTTTACTTTCTTGATGTATGGTTTCATTTAATTTATCTATTTATCAATTTCTACCATTCCATACAGTTTACAAAAAAGGGTTTCCCCCGCTTTATATTACAAGGCAACCATCACCGCATAACAACCGAGACACCGATACAAACACACACCACGACCACACACGATGCGACACCCAAGGCAAGATACAAAGGTGTCGGGCACCGACACACCACCCCATCGGCAACCAAGCAAACTATAGATGTGCGAATAAGACCGCTTGGAGTCGACGAGAACCTCCACCACGAGCAATTCACAACGAAGAAGTGAGGCGGACCAAAAGGAAGCCAGGACTCCAAAACGGCGCGTCCCAGAAGGGTACGAGCACAGATATAGCCGCCACCGCCTGATCCCGCAGATCAAGTTTTCACTCGGAGCAATAACGAAGAAGAGGAAACGTCGTGAGAGAGCCTTGAGGAAGGATACAACGTCCAGGAAGCCGCCGCCGTCGGATAGTACAAGGCATGGACAAGTGATATACCCCGATACTCACCTCCCTCGGTCGCACCCTAGCTTCGTCAACCACCCGCAACCAAGCCACCCATGTGGCCATGGCTACCTGGCCGCACCTGAGATGCATGTTCCGCCCACGAACGCCGTGCCTCCCGCCTTCCGGGCCGCCGCCCGACACTCAGACATCCCCAAGACCATTCAAAGTGGCCGGCTTTGGTCCGAGGGGTTGCCCACGACCGATGAAACCGCAGTCCACGTCCCACCTTGAACTTTGCCGGAGCTGCCGCCGTGCACAAACGGACGGGGAATGGGAGAAGGAGAGCGGACACAACCACGACCGGCACACCTCCGTGCCGGTGACATGCAGCCCTAGCATCAGCACCGCGCATCCCTCCCACCAACCTCCCCACCGGACACCTCTGTGCTGCCCCACCGCGGCGGTCAAAACAAATCCACACAAGGCCACCAATGCAGGCCCGTCCACCGGCAAGGGGACCCCGAAGACCGTAGCCCACCACCAAGACTATTCGCCGGGAAGCCCATCCACGCCGCTCGCCAACATCCAGCCATCGGAGCCGGCTAGAAGCTGGACAACACATCCGCCAAGATTGCCTCTGCTACGCTGCCACCCCTACCAGCCACACGCAGAGGTAAGGGCGGCCGCCCACAGCCCAGGTCTCCCCCGACCCACACCCCGGACTGGGACGGACCTGGAGCAACCGCCGTCGCCGCTCCTTCAGCGTGCACCACTAGATCTGGCCAGGGATGCCTGATCCAACCCAGCCACAACCGCCGCACCGTAGGCGCCTGCCCCGCTGCCACCGTGACGCCACCAGGTGCCCACAACGCCAACCCGACGCTGCACCGCCGCGCCGCCGCCCCCGCTATAGGCAAGCGTCTCCAGACGAGCACCATGCCCGCGCCAACCGTGGATCCCGTCTGGAAGGGAGAGGAAGGCTCCACCACAGCCCTTGCCGACCGGGCTTTACCGGGCGGCGGCGAGGGAGGACGGCCGAGAGAGGGGGTGAGGTGAGGTGGCGGCTAGGGTTCCCCCGAGGCGCTCGCGGGAGCGCCACGGGAGGGAGACGGGTCCACCCACATAGATAGCATCTCCTGTTTTTTGGGCCATTCCATACAATTTACCATTGTAACTTGCGAGACAAGAGGATTGACAACCCTTTTTTATTGTTGGGGACAAGTTTGTTTTGTTTGTTGTGTGCAGGTACTAATCATTAGTTATGGCAGGGATAATTCCTACTGATTCGATAAACCTGGGTTCTCAATCGAGGGAAATACTTATTGCATTACTCTTACACTTGGGGATTACCTAACTACTCCTACGGGAGAGCAAGCATGTTCATGGCAATGGAGAGGCGGTGGTAAATACCTACCACTGGCAGGTATTTAGTTGTGGTGGGAGAAGAACCGCGCCCATCAGTGCTTCAACCATGCAGGTTTACCCACCACGTACACACCGATCTGACAAAACTGAAAAATACGAGAATATTAGCCTTTGCAAAAAGGATCACCAGCCAAGAAGTAAAATTACAAACAAGACCGAACAAATCTCTGAGCTTAACGCGAACACCCGTCACCTGCCTCTGGCACCACCACAACAACCACCAAAGGAAAAAATTGACGGATCACCTTCACACTCGAGCTCGACGCGGCTCCATCGCTGATGCATAGACACTGAATAATAAAGAGACCTAGATTATCCCTAGAAAATACAATTTCCCTACTTTTAGTTCTACTATTTATGTTTTCCCTTTTTTTTATTAAGTATTAATATATTTGCGTAAAAATACACTAATATTTTTATGTAACTTTTTAAAAACGGTTCACACAACTTTCTGTTATTTTTAAAAAGTTTCACACATTTAGAAGAACGTTAATGAAATATAAAATTCTTCATGCATTTTATAAATGTTCATGAAATTTTATAAACAAAGCATATGTTTTGTTAAAGTGTTCGTACATTGGAAATATCTTCATGGCATTTAATAAATATTCCTGACATTTAGAATAATTTTCACAAAATTTTAAAACTTCTTGGTGATTGGTTTTTAAAAAATCCACACATTTAAGAAAATCCTGATTTAATTTTTTTACATGTTTTCAAAAAATGTTCAAGACATGAAGGTTCCCGAATTTTTAAATGTACATTATTTTTTTTAAAATGGTCATATATTTATAACAAAAACATGTTTTATATTTTATAGGAAATTGAAAAAAAAGTCAATGGAAAAGGAAAGAAAGAAACAATAATATAATAAAATAAATAAAAATAAGTAAAAAAAGGAAAACAAAAAAAAATGAGGCGTAACGAGACAAATAAAAACATAATAACTACACAAAAGCGTGCGAAAACTCATTTCCCACATTTATCCACGTAAAACCAAAGAGAAAGGCGACACCAAAAACACCAGAAGGAAAAGCACTCACGCGCTTTGCTAATGACCCATGGTCCACCTCAGGTGGCGCCAGAGGCAAGCGTGGCCCAGGGAGGTAGAAGTAGAACCTCTCTAAAAAAAAGGGTAGAAGTAGAAGGACGGATCTTCCCTTAGAAAAAAATAAATAAAAAAAAAGTAGAAGAACGGATCGGAGATGAGGCGGAGGGGATCCTCTTCCACCTTCCAATCTCAGGAGGGGATCTCTCGATCTTGTTTGCGCAAGCTAATTGGCCGTCATGGGTGCTCTGCTCTGCTCTGAGGTCATAATTTTGCATCCCTATCTTGAGGTTTCTCTGGCTGCTTCTTCTCCTCCACGCCTCCCCCTTTTGGGGCTCCAATTGTTTCTTTGGAACCAACGAAGACCTAGCACTTATAATCGGAAAAAGTTGGATGCTACAGTAGATACTACTGTTGTTAAATAAGGAAACGAAATGGCACTGAAAGCCTGAAACTAGCAATGTTCAGTTCAAGTGTGCATTTTCAGATCCTTAGCTGAAGACTCTGTTTTGAACCCAACCTTGCAGGAAGGAGGGAAAGGCCGCCCCTGTTTCATGCTCATGAACGCTCAAAATTTGTATTTTCTAGATTAAAACGTACTTTCTCTAATTTGGAAAATTTTAATAATGTCACAGTAGATGCTAAATAAATCAGGAATCGAAATGTTCAGTTCAAGTTTAAATTTCAGATTAAAGCCGCAGTTTATCATGATATCATCACTCAAAAAAAAAAAAAAACTGACTCTCACTTCTCCCATTCCTTGGCTGAAGACTCTGTTTTGAAACTGAAGAAAAGAGTGGTCTTGCTTAGGCTGCTGCTGTTATGTTCAGGTCTGTGCCTAGAAAGAGCGCTCTGTTATGATTAGTCGGAGTAGACGTCAGCTTGGTCATATCAGAAATGTGAGCACTAAGGGTGGCTCCCAGAATTATAAAGCAGTATCAGGCAGTCAAAGCAGCATACTATAACCAAACCAAAGCTGTTGACTAAGGTGCTCCTGAAATTCAGAGATTTTAACCTGACATCTCGAGGCAACTACAGCTGGTTCAGTTGTCTTTTCTAAATATCTAAATAGCTTATAAGATTCAGAAAAATAGCATATGATCCAGAAACAGGAAAGAAAAACTTGCATAAGGGAAACAACAACAAGCCTGAGAATGGAGCAAGAAACATAGATTATGGGTTTGACACGCATCGGGAAAACCCACTGTCTGCACTCGTACTCAAACAGAGACTATGGGACAAAAAACCTGATGCATCATACTACCCTATTACAAACGCACAACATAACAGAAAGGTTGTAGCTAGAACACACGTGGTACATGCCTGGGAAAACACAAATATATATGGTGGCAATTCTCAGTGTTCTGGTGGCTGGTTGCAGAGCCGTGGTAGATGGCAGAACACAGAGTTGGACAACAAACGTTTGGCTCAGATCACCTGGTCTTCTTGCTGCTGCGGGGAGATGGAGCTGGGAGGAAAAAGAGGGGCAGCTCAGTAAGTGACATGATGCATTGCAATGGAATGAAGAAACCAGCGGGCCAAGAATGTATACCTCCTAGGCGCATAATCACCTTTTCTCCTACGCCTTTCTCTCTCCTTTTCCCTTTTCTTAGATATCTTGTCTTCATATTTTCTACGGAGATGGAGTTGAAGAGTGTGACGGTTGGGATGCAAGGCGATTGCTTTTTCAAATGAAGCCCCCACAGCCTCCACCTCCTCCAGAGTTGCATTGCAACAACCAGTTTCGACCTCAAGGTGTGCAAGGCTTGAAAGATGCTCGATGCCCATGTCAGCACCGTCATTATACCTGAACATAACATAATATGCATTCCAGGAAAGATGGAGCCGGCGGAGTGTTGGCATAGCACCTACTGCAAATTCTATCCCGGTTGCTTCTTCTTCATGAATACTGTAGCGGAATACCTCTAGTAGCTTGAATCCGGTACTACTTACAGTCATGATACCAGCCGACTTTGATACCTTTAGCTGGAGATAGGCCAGAGCAGGCATTTCCATGAGAATATGGAGACTTTCCTCGTCAAATATTGCGATTTCTATTTGCAATTTCAGAATGTTGGTTAGGGAGGCCATTCCCTTGGGAACCCTTAGCATACAGGACCCTAGTTTAAGATCTTGAAGGTGTGGAAAGGTGCAGCATGTATCCCTGAACAAATATTCTCCCACCTTTCCAACAGCATGAAGACATTGAAGGTTGTATTGGCCCATCTCATTTAGAGATGACCCCAGTCTTTCTCTGTAGCATCTTAAAGAATGATGATCCAGGCGCGAAATCCATAACCTACTCATTGAGATCTTTCTCAATTTTGTTAGATGTCTAAGCTCTTCCAAAAATTTCTCAGGGTTGTCGACTTTACAGATATCAGACACCTCCTCCAAGGCTCGCATGCTCCCAAATATATCTGCAGGAAACACGAACTCATGGTAGTCAACGAATAGGCACACCAGTTTATGAAGCCGGGTTATAGTTGGTGGCAGTTTTCTAATTGAAGTGCCCCGCAAATCAAGAATCTCTAAGTTCTGTAGCTTGCCAATATCATCAGGAATCTCCGTGATTCCTAATCCTTGAGTTCTCAAATACCTCAGCTGATAGAGACTTCCTATATTTCTTATATGCTCGTTTTCCAATGACGAAAAGCCGTTACATATGTCAAACACGCGCAAAGATGGGAACTCCACAAGTGGGGGCATATCCGCTGTTTCTCCAAACACATTCAATGAGCAAACATGTGGCTTGCTTCTTGTGATGGCATGGATTGTCGCATTCTGTTCAAGCCCATTAGAATGTAGGGAGAGTCGACGGATCTTGCTTGGCAAAGAATTGCAGACACTGTTTAAAACAGTGGCAAAGTTCTCTTCACATGAGAGAGATACTATAAGGTGAAGAACCATATCATGAACTTGACAATACTTTTCAAAACCATCATCGCCAGCATCAACTAGCTGGATCATGCTTCTGTTGACAAGTTCATTAAAACAATTATGTGCTTCTAGATACAAATTTCCCCGTTGTGTAGCAATGAATCCTTCGGCTATCCATTTCCACTTCAATTCTTCACATGAGATATACCAGCCCTCTGGATATATATATAAGTACAACAAGCAAGTCTTCAGGTAGTGTGGAAGTTCCCAATAACTAAGTAACAATGTATGTCTCATATTTTTCACAGCGTCATCACTCTCATATGAAAAACCATTACCAATGGATTCTTGGAGTCGTCCCTCCCATTCTTCAAGTTTATGAGTTTTGTTGGCTAGCAACCTTGCAATGGTAATAATAGCCATTGGCAAACCACCACATTTTCTTAAGATATTAGCTAAAACCTCTTCTAGTTGAGGAGGGCAGGAGCTGTCGGAGTGGAAAATTCTCCTTATAAACAATCTTCGGGAATCAGCATCATTGAGAGGTGACATTTGATAGAGCTGATCACCGGAGCTAGAACAACATGACTTAGCTACCTTGGCAATTCGTGTAGTAACAATTATTCTGCTACCATTATTATTGTCAGGAAAAACTGCTTTACAAAATTCCCAGTCTTGTTCTTTCCATACATCATCAATGACAAGGAAGTACCTGCAGAGGCGGACCACGGAAAAAAATTAAGGTGGGGCGAAGTCTCGCTAAGATTTTTCTTTATGTGAATCAAAGGAGTCAATACACACTAATAATGCACACTACAAACGAATAACCAAATACAATGAAATTGTAGACATGTTTCAATAGGAGAAGAACCTAAAACGTACCGATAATGAAGCAAAATTTGAGGCTTCAAGCTACAATCTGCTTGAATTTGAGGCTTCAAGCTACTGTTGAAAAAGTTAATATGTCACTACAATCTGCTTGAATTTGAGGCTTCAAGCTACTGTTAAAATTTGCTACAAAATTTCAGAAAAATTGAGAAATCACTTCCTCCCATTTCCTTTGGATTTCCTATTCCCTTCCTATTCCTTTCCATCTTCGGGCAATCTGGCCGGAAGTGCGCCGGACTCAGAAGTAGCCGGGCGCCCGGACGACCGGACTGTTGTTGCTGCTGCCGCGGTGCCGGCGCCCTCTAGCGCCCCAGGCTGCCACCGCCGTTGCCTGCCTCGCCGTTGGCTGCCCCGCCCGCTCCAGGCGACCTGGCCAGCCGCTGCCGCCGCCGCGCTAGAGCTTAGGGATTAGGATTAGGGTCGTGTGGAGAGAACAGAGGCTGCTCCCGTGGACGGTCGAACGTGGCTGGCTGTCTCGGGCTCTCGGCTGTTGGCCCATCAAGCCGCTAGCTGCGTAGGCCCATCTGCTATTAACAGCGACAGGTCAGCGTATTCTGCTAGCGATCGATGCATACTAGTAATAAATATATTTTTGCTCAAAATTAAGGTATGGCAGGCGCCATACCCTGCCCACCGGAGAGGTCCGCCAGTGAGTACCTGTATGCAATGTTACACAAAAATGATGATCTTGCACTGCACTTACAATCAGCATTGCAAACATATAGCTGACTGTCTCTGAAAAAACATAACATATCATCAAATGCTAGTCACATGTACGGATGAAGAAACCATACCTCTTTCCTGTCAAGATTCGTTGGATCTCAAGAATTAGTTGGTCTTCATCCCACCTCTCTGATTGGTATTTGCTATATGCATCTTGGTCGATTTGAGAGAGGACATCTTTCAAGAGCGTCTCAACATCAAGGGTGTGCGACACCAGCACAGAAGCTCGGCACTGGAAGTCTCCTCCAATCTTGCGATAGGTCTCCATGGCAAGGGTGGTCTTTCCCAGCCCCCCATCTCCAACAATGTACACCACCTTCAGCTCCATGCTTTGCTCTGTCAACAAAGAGATGACCTCATCCCTGCGGCCGTCCATGGCCACCAAGCCCATGGCCTCCCCATGGAATGCGTCTAGCCGGGGATCTATCGCCACGGTCGTCGTTGGGGCGTAGTTGTCGAGATTCAGCCTCTGCAGCCGTTCACTCTCCTGGGCAAAGCGGGCCTTGAGCTCCTTGATCTGGGTGTGGATGCCGTGGTGCGCAAAGAGTGTCTTGACTCGGCGCGCGGCCTTCTTGGTGAAGCTGGGCTTGGCGTCGCCGTCGCGGAGGCGGAGCATCAAGCGGTCGATGCACTCCTCCATGTCGTAGCTGAAATCGCGCATGCTGTCCTTCCAGTTCTTGGCGAGCGCGTCAGGCCTCTCAATGTCCGCCAGCGTGTTGACCAGGATCTGCATCCGGCGAAGCTCGCGCTCGAGGAACGCGATGTCCTTGCGCACCCTGTTGAGCATCGTGTACTCGTCGCCGAGCAAGGTGGTGAGCTTGATGATGACGGAGCCCAACGCCCACGCCGGCCATCTCACTCTGCCCCTTTACACAAGCGCGATGGTTGGTGGTGTTCGATGGAGTAATGGTGGTGAGTTTGACTGCTTGAGAAGAGCGAGGTCAAGGTGCTGGTTAGGCCATACTGGGTGAGCGCGGTGTGTGTGTTACTGCTGGCGTACTGCCGAGTAAGCCAGTCGGAGGCCAGTCGAACCGGCACGAAGCTTCGCGGAAGCCAGTCGGAAGAGGCTGCCAAGTAGGTCCAAGCGAATCAAAGTTTGCTGCTAGGTAAGATGAGCATGCCATGTGAGTACTCCATGGTTCACTCCCATTTGTTGTCTTTGGAATACGGGCTACTAATCAATTCTATTAGCTAATCGAGGTGAGGTTACGTTATCAATTGAGCAGGCACTAAAATATTCCGAGAGCACATCATCATATGTGCTGTCTGACAAACCTTGCTGTAGCGGAGTTTGTTTAGGTTCATTGGGTTCATGTTCATTGAATGCTTTGTCTCCCATGGCGATTATTTCTTCGTCTGGATTTATTAGGCAATCTTTTATTTTACGTCAAACTTTGATCATCTGTATGACAAATAAAATATAACATATATAAAATATACATCAATTTGTTTTCGAAAGAGGTTTTCACGGTATAATCTTTATAACATATAGTTCATATTTTTCTTGGGTTGATGGATGAAGAGTACTCAGCACTCATGAGGAACAAAACTTGACATCTTGTACCTAACCAAAGAAGTAAAATATAACTGATTGCAAATGGGTGTATAGAATCTTGAGGGTGGGGATGACTCTCTGCGTGCTCCTGGCCGTCGACAGAGATTAAACCTGGACGGGTAGGCGCGAGATCTCACTTTGGCAGATATCCTTGAGCCACCAGTCGAGTCAATCGAAGGCGGGAGACGAAGCAGCTTACCCAATCACCTTTGAGGGTCCCAAGGGGACGGGACGATGAACCCACGGGGCTGGCCATGGCGCAAGCTCTCTCAAGTGGCTTGGACAGGATGATTTCGAGTCAAGGCAAGATGGGGAAATTCGGGGGTGTGCAACCTACTATGCCCCTAGCTAGTTAAACTAGTCATCACCCTGTGCACCTGCACGGTCTAGCTATTATTTGGAGACATAATTATTAACAAAATTATATTGACATGCATAAGATAGGAGGTTAAATTCCAGATATCATAATACTGGCAAATCATATGTTATTTGAAACAATTATAACAAACAACACATGTATTATTTCCTGACGGGTTTAAGTTCATATGATATATTTTTATGTGTGATAATTTATGCATATTTTTCTTCTTGTGTATAGATTAGGCGATTTCGCATATTAATGACCCTGGAAGTGATATCTAGAAGCCATTAGGGATAGAATATGTACGTTCATGTCTGACTGGGTCTTATTTTTGCACGTGGCGAGATTGAAGTTTCTTTTTCAATCAGACTTTACTTCTAACATGAGGCTTCTCGACACCTATATTTTAAGTGCCTTTTGTCATTTTTCAAGCGAAGCATTCAAGTAGTTTTGTTTTGGAGCATTGGGATGTGCATTTTTTTCACGTGAAGAGGACTTTTATTCGTACGCATCTTCTTTTTCTTTTTTCCTTTTTTTGGGAGAAGGCATTTGATTATTCGTATGTAGATAATTGCATTTTTTTTTCTAAATCACAATGGCTCCTTTTTTGATAGCATCAGGGCTGCTTTTTATGCGTGATGTTTTTCTCTTATATTATATAAGGCCGTGTCCTCTCTTCGTATGTGTTGGTACAATTCTTCAAGTATATGTGTTTTTTATAAACTGGACTTCTATCCGATCTTGACCATCAAATTTTTGTACGTATACTTTTTCCTTCGTTCAGAAAGGAAGACCGAACGTGATTATTCTTACGTATCTTTTTTTTTTTTAAACAAAGGAGGCATATATTTTTTGAGATGGGAGAAGGTATATATTGTGGAAGGAAAACATGGTTGTGTTGCATAATGGCCTTTTATTTTAAAATCACGATGGCACTTTTCTTGTAGCATGAGGACTCCTTTTCCACATAATTCCTTACGATGGCTCTTTTCTTGAAGCATGAGGACTCTGGGTTTACGTGATGGGCAGTGATCTGCGCCGGTGCGCCGGCCGAACGATTCGGCCGGTCGCCTGCCCACCTTCAGATCGCTTTGCCTGGGGCCGTTAGATCACGCCCTTCAATCGCTCCCTTCCTCGCACGCACGAATGGCAACAGCGCCCTTCATCCACCCGCCATGGACGCTGCGAGGCCTGACCTTGAAGTATCACCAGCTCGCCGCCAGTCGCCGTCCTCGTCGCCGCCGGTCGCCGTCCTTGTCGCCGCCCTCGCCCCCGGTCGCTGTCCTCGCCCCCGGTCGCCGTCCTCGTCGCCGCCCGGTCGCCGTCCTCGCCCCCGGTCGCCGTCCTCGACGCCGCCAGTCGCCGGCCTCGCCCCCCGGTTGAAGCTTTTCTTGTCATTACCTCTTGAAGCTTTTCCTTCCGCCAGTTGATGCTTTTCCACTGCCGCTTGAAGCTTTTTCCACCATTGAAGCCTTTTTCCCGCGGTGGAAGATTTCTCCTCATGCCGCTCTGAAGCTTTTCCTCTAGCCGGATGAAGCTTTCCCACAAACGGTTCAAACATTTTGTCCTGGGTGGAATCTAGACACTTGACTGGTTCCAGCAAATAAATATGTCGCTAGTAGCAAATGTATACACCGGTTGTAGCATTTCTCCACCCTGGTTGCAGCTTCTGCCGTGTTGGTGTTTGTAGCGGACAGTCGACTGGTTCCAGCAAAAAACGATGCCGGATGTAGCAAAAAAAAATGCCGGATGTAGCAAAAAATTGCTTGTCCAGCAAAGAACGACTTTGATGGAAGCATTTTTGGGTGCTACTTCCAGCAAAACACTGCGCCGGTTCCAGCAATCCTGATCCGTGGTTGCAGCATCACACCGCCCACTCCTAGTGCAACTTGTCAAGGTGATTCCAACAGCTCGTCAGGGTGAATCCCGCAGCTCGCCACCGTTGCTGGTTCCAGCAAAAACAGTACGCAGTTGTAGCTCCCCCTCCCCAGCCGGTTGTAGCATCTGTGTGCTCCCACCGCCGTGGCTGCCGGTCGAGGTAGTAGCTCATCCCGTTGATTCTCGCCGTCGGCGCCCTGAGCAGCTGGAAAAAAAGCAGTGGATTGGGTTGAGACCCGCGCGGTGGCGGCGCCCTCTGGCGACCGGCCGGCGAGGCGGCAGGGCCGGGCGACGAGGAGGCGAGGCGCGGGGCGACGGGGCTCGTGTGGGGGCGCGGCTCGCAGGCGCGCGCGGGCTGCGTGGGAACGACGCAGGGAGGGATGGATAAGATGCACGGCCCCACATCGGGAAGACGTGGCTGTATGCGCGTGTGTTGTGCGTGACGAGGAGCCGGCCGAAGTTTCGGCTGGTGCGCCGTATCTAAATGTTTACCTTACGTGATTCCCTTTTCTATATTATATTATAAGGTTGTGTCTCTCTTTTCTACGCGTGCAGGTTCTATGCTTTACTTACGTCATATCTTTACTAGCAAATATGCCCGTGCGTTGCAACGGGGGAGAAAAAATATCACAGAACCATAGCCCAATAATAAGTATGGCTCTAGACACCTCCTACACACTTGTCGATTTCCTCTATTTAAACACTGCGGCCCACCCGTGTCGTCGCTTATCCTCTTGTGGTCACCAAAATGCATCCAAATGTGGGCAACCCCAAGGCGTTGGGCTACAGGAATAAAATAAATTCTTGTGAGTTGATAGTTTGGGACTAAATAGAAGTTTACCCTTGAAGCGTGGATGATGAGTATGACAAAGCTTGCCAACAATTCAGCTGCACAGCTGCAGCACCCACTGTTCCTTTTTCTTGTTTATCTTCTCTCGTTCATTCTTTGTTCATGCTTTGCAATAGCACAGCAGCAATGACCAATGTTTTTGCTGCCCCTTTCTCTATTCTTCCCCCGTCCGTCGAGCTGTTCTCTTCTCTCCTTATCACTCCCCCGGCCGCAACACACTACCAGAGATTTATAAGATAGCACATGCACCTTGTACTCAACAAGTGAATCCCAGGATCTAGGCCCCAAATAGCTCAGTTATCTGTCGACCAATCCACGTTAGCCAAATTCAGACCATCTATTTTTATATTTTAAAATGTGAGAAGAAAATATAAGACAGAGATATAGCAAGAGAAAAAGCAAGGAATTTGAATGAAGTGGGGATCTCACCTTTGCACATATGATTTTTTTTTCTTGCAGTTACTACGAACATGCAGTGGTGTTGCCAACTTGCCATGCTTGCTCTGTCTCAAAAATCACAAAGGAACTAAATATCCATTAGGGTCGGCTTGAGAGAAGAGCATACGAACTCCGTCTAGAGGAGCAACAGGTAGGAGGGCTTGTGATATGTCATAGGAAAAAACCAATACTGCTCAAGCTTTGGCACCAAATGTCTAAATTGCTTAATGCAACAGAAACCACAATAATGAATAGCATTGTGGAAGAAGTGCGTCGTGGCTTACTTGATGTCTTGGCAATCCACATAGGAAAGGTGTGCGGCGAACCCGTGCATCTAGTGTTCAAGTGCAGGCGCAGCAGGCAAGCGTCCGTCGTCTTGTTGCACTATCCGCTATTCCGGTGGGGATGTCTCCTCCGGTCCGCCGGAAGAAGAAAGGCTACACCTCCCTGCTCGACCTCCATAAGCGTAGCAACCGCCTCTAGAAGTTGCAGGAGGAGCCCCTGCAATCCCAGTAGCAGCAGCGCTAGTCTGCCACAACGGATCTCTACGCCAGACGCTCTCTGACCTTGGCGACGATGATCCCCATAAGGAGAAGACGATCCGCGGTGTTCGTTTCCTTCACGATGGATCAGCCAAAGTGCGCCAGCTGTTGCGGCTGCTAGGTTTTGCTGGGTAAAACAAAAGTGGTACAGGGCTCAATTTTTTTTATACTCACGAAAGGAGGAGGGGCCACACAAACATGGATCGGGAGTTACCACAGGAAATTTTCTAACCAATAGATCGATAGGTGGGTTTTAAACGATGGATAGGTGCTCTCCATTATCCAACCTTCTGCTCGGGCTCCAGCTCTCTCAGCTCATCAGTTTCACTCCTCCTGCAGCGCCTGTAGAACATGCATCTGACGATGATCTCAAGGATGACCCAGGGCACGTGGATGTAGGCGATCGAGAAGGCCTCGCCAGCCTCCTGGCCATCCGGTGCTGCGACACAACCCGGAGCTGGAACAGCGCATTCGTCGGCGCCATGCTCAGGTTGGTGGGCAGCGCCACTGCCAGCATGGTGGGCTTGTGGCCCCTGATGAGGACACACGCCCTCAGGACCACGGCGTGCCCAGTGCAGCGCTCCTCCAGGGCCGCCACCACGACGGCGAGGTTGCAGACGACCATGGCAACACTGAGGGCCACCGAATAGGTGATGGTGCCCGTGGCGGAGAGCTCTGGCGTGGGAGCGTGGGAGGTGAAGCCGAGGTCGCCGGTGCCGAAGGCCAGAAGAGCAGCCAGAAAGCGACATTGGCGGGGAGCCCAACGTAGGAGCCCAAGAGGAGCATGGCCACGAACGTCGGGTAGGCGCGTGACGTCTACGAATGGCGGGAGCAACATGTGCGCCCGCCGCCGCTCGTGTGGGTCTGCGCGGAGCACGCCGGCGACCCATGCCTTGTACGTGAACACGGTACCCCCCCCCCCCCCCCCCCCCCCGCCCCCCCCCCCCCCCCCCGCCGGCGGAACCCCGCCACGTGTCATCCCCGAGCCGCGACGACATGCCGGGTGTATAGCAACATCGCCGCCCCCGCCGGCGCCACCACGGCCTGGGACGTGAGCACGGCCGCCGAAACGGATTGGTTTTCTTTCTACTGTTTGGTCAAGCACGCGACGTACGTGCAGCTCCGCACCATATGGCGATTGCAGTAGAGTCCAAACCGTGTACGTGAATATGTTGATTGGAGTTTTTTATGAACAACATGTTGATTGGAGTGGAGTCCTCGCTCAAACTGTTAACGTGTTTTTTTTTCGTCTGCGTGTCTGCGTTATGTAAATCTCCTTTTAAATCTTAGCCGTCAATCTTTATGGTTAACATAAAATCAACGGATATAAAGGGGTGACTGATGAAGAACTATGAAAGCCTCCGTCCTTTATTATTAGGTAAAGATATAAGTCACAGATTTTTAATAGATCTTGACCATTAAAATTTTAATCTAATGACTAAATTAATTTTGATGATGTGGATTAATGTAAACGCTCGAAAGGTGCCTTCAATTAGTAAATATAAAATATCCCCATGAGCTAGTAAAAGCGCATTGATAACTGGTCATCAGGACCACTCGTCTCCCAGGCGGCATGAGGATCGAGGAAAAATTTAAGCCATAACGGGAGCCAAGTGGCGGGCCCTACAATGTTTGGCGCTTCAACATTTTTGGGTGTTCGGACTACTACATGAAAACATCTCCAAGCTTCGGATCCGGATGCAAGAACTTGCCTGCCAAGCCGAAGACGTCAAACACGGAAAACTACTCCGAGGGGAATGGCTGTCCTTACTGGAAACTAGTTCAGGGGCTACGGAGGGTGTCCCGGGCTAGGGGGTACTAGCCCATGGGGTTTATTGCCTATGGGCCAAACTATGGCCCTCTAGTCACCGCCTTGAGGATGACCGAAGTGGTATGCTTCGTCGTGAGAAAGATGGAAACCACCGAAGACTTGGCGTGTACTTCAAGGACAGCTCTTGTATTCAACATGTTTATCCTTAGTTGATAACCGACCTTATGTGTAAACCTAGGTACCCCCGGCATCTATATAAGCCAAGGGGTTTAGTCCATAGAGGCACAATCACACGCCTTAGGGTTTAGACCATACTCTTTTGATCTCGAGGCAGATCAACCTGTACTCGATGCCCCTCCACAGCAATATAACCAAAGCAGGACATTGGGTTTACCTCTTCGAGAGGGTCTGAACCTGGGTAAATGTCGTCTCCCTTGTTTCCTGTTACGCATTGATCCCAGATCCACAACTCGAGACCCCCTACCCGAGATCAGCCGGTTTTTGTACCGACATTGGTGGCCCATACAGGTCCCGCTATGTGGTCACTTCGTAACAATGGAGCATCGGTCAACTAGCAAAACCACCGCGGCGCACTCTACACGCCGGAATCTCCCATCATCGGATCAACCGAAGAAAGGAGGCACCATGAATCGCACCTCCCCCCTCGAGAGTCGAGAGGTGACGATATTACTCCAGAGCCTCTCGCTCTATCCTCGGACTCGGCCAAAGATTGCCATAAGTCAAAGTGCCAGTCAACGGAGGACCACGATTCTAGTCAATTGATAGGAGCTGAGGGTTTAGATGTCAAAAGCAATTCGGCGGGCTCTACATCAGATCCGCCCTAGGATAAACATGATACATCCATTTTGCATCATGTTTTCCTACTGTTATTTATTATATTTTTGATCATTATTTCACTTTATGATACAATTCTTATGCCTTTTCTCTCTTATTTTGCAAGTTTCACATGAAGAGGGAGATTGCCGGTAGCAGGAATTCTGGACCAGAAAGGGGTGTAACAGAGATAGCTATTCTGCACACCTCCAAATGACCTGAAAATTTACGGAGAATTATTTTGGAATATATAAAAAATAATGGAGAAAGAAATAACCAGAGGGGACCAACTAGGAGGCGGCAAGCCTGGGGGGCGCGCCCCACGAGCTTGTCGCGCCCCTGGCAGCCCTCTATGGCCCATATTCTCCTATATGAAGTCATTTGCCCTAGAAAAAATTGAGAGAAGACTTTGGGACGAAGTGCCGCCGTCTCTAGGCGGAACCTGGGCAGGAGCAATTTTGCTCTCCGTCGGAGCGATTCCGCCTGGGATACTTCCCTTCGGGAGGGGGAAATCAAAGCCATCGACATCACCAACGATCCTCTCATCGTGGGAGGACCAATATTCATCAACATCTTCACCAGCACCATCTCATCTCAAACCCTATTTTATCTCTTGTATTCAATCTTTGTCTCAAAACCTCAGATTGGTACCTGTGGATTGCTAGTTGTGTTGATTACATCTTGTAGTTGATGCTAGTTGGTTTATTTGGTAGAAGATTATATGTTCAGATCCTTAATGATATTGAATACCCCTCTGATCTTGAACATGAATATGATTTGTGAGTAGTTACTTTTGTTCTTGAGGACATGGGAGAAGTCTTGTCATAAGTAATCATGTGAATTTGTATTCGTTCGATATTTTGATGATATGTATCTTGTTGCTTCCTTTAGTGGTGTCGTGTGAACGTTGACTACATGACACTTCACCATCTTTGGGCCTAAGGGAAGGCATTGTGGAGTAGTAATTAGATGATGGGTTGCTAGAGTGCAGAAGCTTAAACCCTAGCTTATGTGTTATTCCGTAAGAGGCTGATTTGGATTCATATGTTTCATGCTATGGTTAGATTTATATTAATTCTTCTTTCATAGTTGCGGATGCTTGCGAGAGGGGGTAATCATAAGTGGGAGGCTTGTTCAAGTAAGAACAGCACCCAAGCACAGGTCCACCCACATATCAAATTATCAAAGTAGCGAACGCGAATCAAACAACCATAATGAAAGTGACTAGATGAGAATTCACATGTGTCCTCGAGAACGTTTTGCTTATTATAAGAGTTCGTTCCGGCTTGTCCTTTGCTATAAAAAGGATTGGGCTACCTTGTTGCACTTTTGTTACCGTTACTATCTGTTATTTGTTACGAATTACATTGCTATCAAACTATCTGTTACCGATAATTTCTGTGCTTGCAGAGAATACTTTGCTGGAAATCGCTTATCATTTCCTTTTGCTCCTCGTTGTGTTCGACACTCTTACTTATCGAAAGGACTACGATTGACCCCTTATACTTGTGGGTCATTAAGACTCATTTCTGGCGCTGTTGCCGGGGAGTGAAGCGCCTTTCGTAGGTGGAATTTGGTAAGGAAACATTTATATTACATGCTGAAATTTACTATCACTTGTCACTATGGAATGTAATCCTTTGAGGGGTTTGTTCGGGGTATCTTCACCTCGACCGAAAGCATTGGGAGTTGCTCCTGAAACTACTGAACCTACTGAAAATATTTATTATGAAATTCCTTCGGGTATGATAGAGAAACTGCTAGCTAATCCTTATGCAGGAGATGCAATGGTGCATCCTGATATGCACTTGATATATGTGGATGAAATTTGTGGATTGTTTAATCTTGTACGTTTATCCGGAGATGGAGTTAAGAGGAAGGTGTTTCCTTTATCTTTGGAGGGAAAGGCATTGACATGGTATAGGCTATGTGATGATACTAAAACACGGGATTGGAACCGGTAGAAGCTGGAATTTCACTAGAAATTTTATCCTATGCATTTGGTTCATCGTGATCAGAATTATATATATAATTTTTGGCCTCGTGAAGGAGAAAGTATCACTCAAGCTTGGGGAAGGCTTAAGTATATGTTGCATACATGCCCTAATCATGAGCTCTTAAGAGAAATAATTATTCAAAACTTTTATGCTCAGCTTTCTCATAATGATCAATCCATGCTCGATACTTCTTCTGATGGTTCCTGTACAAAGAGGACTATTGAATTCAAATGCGATCTTCTAAAAAGAATTAAACGCAACTCTGAAGATTGGGAAATCGACAAAGGTAAAGAGTCAGGTATAAATCTTAAGTTTGATTGTGTTAAATCTTGTGGGTCATAAGTCTTTCATAAGTTTAGTACTAAATATGGACTTGACTCTGAGATAGTAGCTACCTTTTGTGAATCTTTTGCTGCTAATGTTGATCTCCCTAAGGAGAAATGATTTAAATACCATCCACCTATTGAATTAAAGGACAAACCTATTATTGTGAAAGAAGAAACAATTGTTTACAATGTTGATCCAGTTGTACCTACTTCTTATATTGAGAAACCTCCTTTTCCTGTTAGGATTAAGGAACATGCTAAAGGTTCAACTGTGGTTAATAAAATTAATATTAGAACACCTAGGCCTTCTGAACAAATTAAACTTGAACCTAATATTGCAATGATTAAAGACCTTTTGGTTGATAAATTGAAGGACATGCCATATATTTCTGTGATGAAGCAACTAGAATTGCTAAGCCAGACACTAAAGATAAAAACAAACCCGTAGTTGGCATGCCTGTTATTTCTGTTAAAACTGGAGATCATTGCTATCATGGTTTATGTGATATTGGTGCTAGTGTGAGTGCTATTCCTTTTACTCTCTATCAAGAAGTCATGAATGATATTGCACCTGTTGAGATTGAAGATATTGATGTCACTATTAAGCTTACAAATAGAGATACTATTACTCCACTTGGGATTGTCAGAGATATTGAAGTCTTGCAATATATAGCCCTTCTGCTAAAGCTAAACACCTCCCTCACGCGCGAAAACACTATTTCGGCGCTGTAAATGTTTTTTAGCGCGCCGCCCTATCGCACGTCTGTTGGAGATGCTCTTAGGTTTAACCATATTCGTCTACCTCTGCCACTGGCTATGGCTGTTGCGGCCGTTGTAGCCAGCTCCGTGCTGAAGTAAACACTGTTGCCATGCTCCTGGAGATCCAGGGAAGCGCGTGCGCCCCGTAGATTTTCATGGTAGGGGCCATGGCCTCAATTCTGTAAAGCCCGAGCTCCGGCCGCCGCAATTGCTCGTGACCGCCATTGGATTACCTCACCTCTACTTGAACCGCCACCACCGCTGTGCTCACTACGCGGCCCCCATCTCGTAGGAGCAAGCCCCTTTCCAAATTCTGGTTGCTGTCGATGCTACCTACTACTGTTGTCGCTCCCCTGCTGCTGCTCGCCGTGCGCTGTGCTTGCGGGCTGCGCCCTACGCACCCCTGCCAGCACCCTCGCGCACGTTCGCCCGCGCTTGGCTGCGGCTTGGCTTTGCCGCCCCTGCACTGCGCCTCCCCTGGCCATGGCCGTCATGGCCTTGTGCCTGTGCGTGCGTGCCCAGGTGGCTGCCTTGGTCACTTCATATGGGGCTTGACTGGTGGGTGCTTTTGATCATGTTGTACTGTATGCACGTGAGAGGATGGTTAATAGTACATCCAACTGCTGGCTATAAGATGTTGGCATATCATCTATGGCCAACACATATACACTCATACAACAATGTTAGCTATAAGGTTGGATATAAGATTAGTACTTTTTCTCATCTTCTCTCTATCTCTTTCCTCACATTTATTGCATCTGCCTTTGAGCACGAATATAGCCCGACTCTTCCATTAGAGCTCACTCCCTTTACTTGTTTATGTCTCTCTCCGCCACCTAGGCAAAATTGCCATGTAAGCAGGCTATAAGCCCACTATTGTACTTGCTATGAGTGGGTTCTATCAGTGTCTAGGAACTAAGAAGCTTCACGGAAGCCCATAGCAGGAGCAAAAATTCTAAGCCCACGGGCTTTTACATGGATCTTACGGGGCCTTTCGCAACTAATCTTCTCTCCCCCTGAGGCGAACATCCTTTGAACCACTGGACTGAGGCCCGAATCTTACAGCAGCAGAAAATAGGCACGCCAACTTTTTTCCTTTCGGGAAAAAGGTCCACCGTCGCGAATGCCCCCACCCCTCTTCCTTCCCCTCTCTCTTTCCCCATTTCTCTACCCACACCGTCGTTCGTCATCGAATCCACACCACGACCACTCTCCCCACTTCTCTAACCAGTCACTTGTAGGAGATATGCCCTAGAGGCAATAATAAATGTTATTGATTATCTGCTTGTTCAAAATTAAGTTTATGTTCCATGCTATAACTGCTATGGTTCTCGAGTCTGCAATAACACGAGGCTCGGAGGAAGACTCATATGCACGTGTGGAATAATAAACGGTAAAATGTATTCCTAGTCTGGCCTCTAAGACTAGATCAAGTGTTGCATGATGGTTCTGTTTTCCTGATCATGGGCATGTCTATGCTAGCAACTTTGAGGGCACAATGTTAGAAGAACATTTGTGTTGAATCGGCCCGAATTGATGTTATGCTATGAGATACATTCGTCACAAGTTAATGGTTAATAACATAGAGATGTTTAACGTTTGCATGATTCCTTAGACCATGAGAGTACCGAGTTTCTTCATGCTTGCTTCATGAACTTTGGGGTTTGTTAAACGTCATCCGTAAATGGGTGGCTATTACGGCGGCTTACGGGTTCATGGAAAAGTATGTCAAGTAACTTGATAGCTCAAGGTTGGGACTTGCTCCTCCAACGATGGAGAGATATCTCTGGGCCCTCTCGGTGTTACGGTATCCATCATCGTCTGGCCAGACACAATGTGATTTGATTACAGGGATGCCGGAACACGGGAACGAGAAAAGAGAACAATACTGGTAACGAGGTGACTGGCATAGTGGACAAGTTGTTGATCCACGGGATGCCAACATGTCTCACCACGGGTATTTGTAACATATCGCGAAGCAACAAGAATAGCACACGGCAACTGGAGGTTCACTCGAATATTCATTCGTGTGGGTATAGGGGTCAATATGGGTGTCCACGGCTCCGATGTTGATCATTGATTGGAAGGTGTTCCGGGTCATGTCTATACTTCACCGAACCTATAGGGTCACACGCTTAAGGGTCATCTATCTACTGAATACTAGACAGGGAGTCTGAGTGAAATTCGCCGAAAAAGTTTCGGAGACAACGGAAGAGTTCCGGAGAGAGAACACCAGAATAGTTTCGGTAAAACCGAAAAGTTGTTTCGGTGTATACCATTAAGTCAAATTGGTTTCGGGACATGCCTGATAATTCTTGGAGGGTGCCAGAATTATTCTGGAAACTTCTGGGAATTTTCCGGGATAAAAACCGGAAATGTTCCTGAGCTGCCGGAACCGGTTTGGTTGCTTTTCGCAGATAGAAATCACTAATCCGGAATTGTTTCGGAATGCGTCAAAAATTATTTTAGTGGGTACTGGAAATGTTCTAAGCCCATATAAATATTTTCGGTTCGAACGGACGCTGAAAAATGTCATCATGAATAGTGAAATCAGCTTTATGGTTACTTTTTGGAAAGCCACCTTTTTGGGCTTTTGCTCCAAAATATCTTGGAGATGACATGGATGGATGTGGCTGAAATTTCAGCCCCTCCACCCCTCCTTCTTCTATAAATAGAGGTGGAGGGGGCTGCCCAAACTCACTCTTTCTCACATACAAGTGCCATGCATGATCTGGCTTTCTCTCTCCCTCCTAGCGAAATAGTTTCGTAGAGCCGAAAGGCTGTCTGGGTTCCAGTGGGAACTAGTTCTGGACGACGAAGCCCTGCCGGATAGATGACACCGTATGTGTGCAACACTGTAGAGAGATCGTAGTTTCGGTCTTAGTTCGAGAGTGCCTCCCGAAGGGCTGTCCGAGTGACCGTCTGAGTTTCGATTCTGAGGTCCTCCCGAAGGGCTGTCCGAGGATCCGTCCGGTGGGACTATCCGAGGGACTGTCCCGAGGCCTCCCGAAGGGCTGCCCGGAGATCCGTCCGGGGAGCAGACGAGGGAGTACATCCTCGCGGTTGGGAGGTTGTAAATTCTAGCTGCGGGGATCTACACCGCCGATCGTCATCGACTCTACTTCCGCTGCACTACGAGTCGGTAATGAAAACATCAAACCTTGTATGCAGTCTTCATAGTGGTCCTGGGTTGGTGCGTAGGTCAGAAATTTTTTGTTTTCTGCTGCGTTCCCCTACAGTGGCCTCATGAGCCGTGCTATGCGTAGATGCAGGTTGCGATCTAGAATACATAGAGATGTATGGGTGTTGCACAATATAATTACATAGTAGATGAGATCTATTACTAAAAATTATTTATGCGGGCAGCAGATGAAATCTGTTACCCGATGTTCTTGTTGCTTCACTGGAATTTGCATATTTTTTATCTTGATAACAGCATGGTGGAGTTTCAAAGTTTTGGTAATTCGTGATCCTGATTGATCAACGAAGTGCTAACAGTTCATTGAATTCCACCGTAGTTAAAAAGAAAGATGAAATTTCACAGACGAAAGGGCAATGCAGATATGATCTGCACGGGGGTCATGCGTATGACGAAGTTCAGTATGGGGCTCGAGATTTTATTATCTCATGTTTCATACACCCCGCAATGATAATCTAGCGACTTGGATAATCATGCTTGATGATGAACGTTGGTCGCTTCGGTTTGTTTCGAAACCTTAGAAGCCAAGTAAAACAAGTTAATGCATGAACCGATTAAAGGCGTCTAACTTGGTTTTGCAGGATGGTTTGCATGTGCATGTGATGTGGTATAGCAGTGCTCATATTAATTTGATTATGTATGAGATGACTATATGATGTAATTTGATTAACATGACCTGCGTTTCATGATTCGGCATGATGGCTGGAGCCATACACTAGTAGAAAAAGGCCTATTTGTCCCGGTTCATAAGGCCCATTTGTCCCGGTTCCCAAACCGGGACTAAAGGGTCGGGACTAAAGGCCAACACCAACCGGGACTAAAGGAATTTTTTTGAAATTTTGTTTTTCTGATTTTTTTTGAAAAATAAATTTTTAAATTTTTTTTGAATATTTTCTTATTTTCAAATTTCTGAATTATTTGACAATTCAATCTCTAATCACCCACTACCAACCGGGACTAAAGGAATTTTTTTTTGAAATTTTGTTTTTCTGAATTTTTTTGAAAAATAAATTTTTATTTTTTTTTGAATATTTTCTTATTTTCAAATTTCTGAATTATTTGACAATTCAATCTCTAATCACCCACTCTAATCACCCCTCATCACTGCTCAATTATGAACCACTCATTCCAAATCGTCTAACATCCCGACCGGTCACCCATCCTCTCACTACTCCAGCCTGAGCACGCTTAACTTTCGAGTTCTATTCCCCCTAGTTTCCAAGTCTGCACTTGTTGTTTCCCTGACAATACTAAGCTGTCAATCCTATTAACCCTTAGGAGTTGAACTTGAGCATTAAGCATCGTTTGAGTTTGAAATTATTATTCTAACAAACAATAATTATTTATTAACACTAATATTTCTTGAATAAGTAGTTTGACCATAGTTTGACCACAATTTGACCAGATTTGACCATAGTTTGACTAGATTTGACCATAGTTTGACCACAGTTTGACCAAAAGTCAAAAAACTAAAAATAATTATTTATTAACACTAATATTTCTTGAATAAGTAGTTTGACCAGATTTAACGAAAAATCAAAAAAACTGAAATTTGAGCATATCTTTTTTTCTTTCAGAATTTGAGGATTCTAAAACTTTGCAAACAAGCCTACCGCCGTCAAAATCGGATGCGGATTTTCGTGCTGATTTTTTTGATATATTATGCGTTTTTTTTTTCGACATCATATGCAAAAGATATGTCTGTTTTACTTTTTCATAACACTTTTTTGCAAAACATGTCCAAATTTAAGTTTTTTAATTTTTCTAACTAGTAGATGTAGTAACATAACTTCATCTCGAAGGATTTTAATTTTTGAAGTTTTTATCATTTTCTTTTGTTTTTTACAAAACTGAAAAGGCGATACACGGGGGGGTGCGGGGTAGAGTTTGAACCTTTAGTCCCGGTTTGAGACACGAACCGGTAATAAAGGGCATCGCACCCTTTAGTCCCGGTTCGTGTCTCAAACCGGGACTAAAGGTCTAACCTTTAGTCCCGGTTTGAGACACGAACCGGGACTAAAGGGCAGCGCACCCTTTAGTCCCGGTTCGTGTCTCAAACCGGGACTAAAGGTCCCATTTGAACCGGGACTAATGCCTTCCCGACGCCCTAGCCGCTCGAACCGGGACTAATGCTCACATTAGTCCCGGTTCGTGATGCAACCGGGACTAATGTGTACATTGAGCTGTGACCAAAGCCCTGTTTTCTACTTGTGATATGATTGTCACTTTAATGACCTGCGTGTCAACCTTAAGTAATGCACTTATTTTATTAGCTATAGAGATAGCAATATTATCTGGTGCATCGACAAGGTGGTGGCAATCTTTGCAAAGGCGAACACCGACGCGAATGCCAAAGACGAAGAAATGAAAGACTTTTCCGTCAGAAAGGGCTATACCATATCATGCTATTATGAATTGCCTGAGATGTTTATCCCTTATTATGCACCCTTCTTGATTGCACGGTAGTCGCTTTTAT
This sequence comes from Thinopyrum elongatum, assembly GCA_011799875.1. NCBI lineage: Eukaryota > Viridiplantae > Streptophyta > Magnoliopsida > Poales > Poaceae > Thinopyrum > Thinopyrum elongatum. The sequence goes on along the minus strand of CM022303.1, from coordinate 715,090,838 downwards.
TAGGGTGATCTCTCACAAGAAATATCAAGTAGTTAGTGTTCTCCCAAGTGTAGCACCGTCACGGCACCTATCTTTTCGGGGTACGACATGTACACATGAGTACGAACGATTAGAGAAGTGTGAGGCAGGTGAGGTCAGACCTCACTGCGTGATCACTTGGTTGTCTTGACGTTCAAGCAGGACAGTCCTGAGCTCGAAACACATGCATCGAAAGATGGACAAGAGTCACATAGAGATGTGATTGGCATGTTGGCCTACCGATTGAAATTCACGTCATCAGTGATGAACCCGTCAATGGCGTCGAATTGAAATGTGGATCTTGAATCACTCACAATCAATTATGAGAGATATTGATTTGAGTGGGAGCGCACTGCAGAATTAACTTGTTTAATTCTCAGTGCAATTAATTTTGAACACTGTCTAAGTGTGATTTGCATAATAGTTGTAGAAGAATGGCTCGCGTTTCCACCTTCCCTATTAAAATTGAATAGCTGTTAAATATCTGGTTAAAACTTTACGGTTGGTAATGTAATGTGAGGATTGTCCTCAAGAGTGCCGAGAAGGATTTTGTCCTATCGCATGTTTTTGGTATTCTCCCGCTAATGCTATGGATGATGAGACTCTCGTCCTTCGATCCAAAAGCAAGAATTCCGTTACGGTCAAGTGCAATATGTTTACTTCCATAAAACCCGAACTTCATAATTTTGGGATAGTTATGTGATATTCATGGAACTGAAAATCATTTTCAGATACAAACAAAGCAATGTTTGTTTGCAAACTATTAGTAAAAGTGTTTACTATGCATTTGACTGTTAGGAGAGGGATCTAGAAGAATGCCTGTCATATGATGATAGTGAAACCACCACTTAAAGAAAAAGGAATGTCCGAAGGGTGTTAATGAGACTTTCACCCCTAGGAAAGTCCGGGGCTAAACACCACTCTTAAAGTTGGGTGCTTCTTCTAAGAGTAGGAGAAATACTGAAAGTTAAACTGTTATAAGTATAAAGGCAGAAAGAAGGAAGTCTGGAAAATCCAGCTCATGTATGAATGTCATACAAGTTTCTGATGTATAGAAGGCTGGTCAAAGATATAGTTCTTGGGAATTATGGTTAAACATGTTAATAACTAATTCTTGGGTATTGTGAGTTGATCACAGAGATACCCGCTCGATTGCATTCTGATGCAACTCGATGCAAGAACTACTACGGCCTAAAAGACTTGCCAGGAATGAGGTTTTGATACGCGCTGGGAACATAGTAAAATGTTACTATACCTTCCATCGGTGTATTACCTATGTATTTACTTTCATAATTTATTTTAGAGTTTTACACACTCTAGCCCATTGCATAAGGTATCTTGCAAGAAGGTTGTTCATAAGAGAACTTTTGATGTTCGGTGTTGTGAATAACATAAGGCCCATACTTTCATTATGAATGAGATGTATGTTATGAATATTGATAATAATACATTACCTTAGTATTTACTTTCATAATTCATTTTAGAGTTTTACAAACTCTAGCCCATTGCACAATGTTTGTTGCAAAAGGGTTGTTCATAGAAGAACAATTGTTGTTCAGTATTATGAATAACATAAGGGCCATACTTCCATCAGGATGGGATGTATGTTATGAATATTGATGGTAATATGATATATCCATAACACTGACGCTAAATGTCGCAAGACTAAAAACACAAGTGTGGCACTGCATTTGGTCACATTGGAGAAACCCGCATGGAAAATTCCATTATGGTGGATTTTGAAGTCGTTTGATTTTAAATCATCTGACACTTGCAACTTTCGTCCGAAAAGTGAAGTGACTGAAATACCGTTCACAGGCCATAAGGAACGAACAACAAACTTATTGGTAATCATACATTTGATGTGTGTAGTCAGATAAATGTTTTTAGTAGTGGATTTATCTATCTTCATAAATGACTCAAGTAGATATATGGATATTTGCTTGATGAGACGTGAGTCTGGATCTTTTGAAATCATTCGAAAGGTTTTCAAAATGAAGAAGAAATTATTGTAACAAGAAAATTATGTTTCTGCAATTAGATTGCGGAAAGGAATATTTGAGTTACAAGTTTAGCGAATGTCTGATGAGTTGTGAAAGGAGTTTCATAACTTACACCTCCCGGAACACCACTGCAAGTGGAAAGTCCATGAAGATGTAATCAAACCATTTATGACATGGTGAGATCAAAGATGACATAAATCAATTTGCCATTATCCCTTTTAAGGTAATGCTTTAGAGACTGTGGCTTTTACACTGAAAAAAGCTCCATCGGGTCTGTTGAAATGACGCCATGGTATGGTACGCCCAACCATGTTATATCTTTTCTTAACATTTGGAATATGGGGCTTGTGTAAAAGGTTACAAACCTATTCCAAATCAGACAAGTGCTACTTTGTAGGTTATCCTAAGTTATTGGGTATTCATCCCTCACTATACCGAGGCAAATAGGTTTGCCACAAAGAACGGTATGCTTTTTGAAGAAAATGGTTCTTGCAAAAAGGTGAGTGGGAGGACATTGCAACTCGACGAGATAACCGTATCTTCGTCATCAGATCAAAGGAAAGGAACCTTGGAAGTGATTCCGGAGTTTCCTACTACGACTGATACGGAAGCCTCTACATGAGATGTACGGACTTCGGTCGAACTTGCAGCTGAACCACGTAGGAAAAACTCGTGCAAACCTCTCAGGTGCACATACGAGATACTGTTGTTAGACAATAGTATACCTACGATGCACAAGGAAGCGTTGATGGGCCCTGACTCCGGGATTGGCTAAATGCCAATATAATCCGAGATAGTTTCCATAAAATGATTCAAGATTTAAATCTTGAGAAGCCCTCCGGAAGACTTAGAGTCTAACGGATTGTATTGGAACTAAAACTGATACGGATAAAAATGTTTTATCCATAAAGCTCGACTTGTTGCAATAACAAGTTCAAGGAGTTGACTGCGATGAGGTTTTCTCACCGTAGCGATGCTTAAAATAGGTTCGGGTTAAACTAGCAATTAATACATATTTCAATCATGAGATATGAAACATGGATAACGAAAGGATTTCCATCTGATGGAAATGAAACCTAGGACTTCCATGTGTTACAGTCCAAGGTATTTTGTCAATCCAGAGGATGCTAGTAAGTATGCAAACTTCAGAGTTCTAGCAATAGACAGAAGAGAGCAAAATGGAGTTGGAATCTTTGTTTTTGATGGAATGGTCAATGGGGTTTGACTTCATCAATGAGTAACGAAGATGCTTGTGGTTTCAAGAAAGTATGTGGGAGCATAATAATATTTCTAAAAACCTTGTGTGCTTGACACATTGTTAATTAGAAATAAATTTCTTGACACGAATTAGGACTTCATTTGAAAATAGTTTTTTGATGAAGTGCTTGGGCTAAATAGCCTCCATATTAGGCATGATGATATATGGAGATAGATTTACCTAATGGGGCTAAGCAATGAATACATATTGACAAGATGCTAAAACATTTTAGCATTTAAAACGCCAAGGAGTGATTCTTGCCGAAGTCACATGAAAAGAGTTTTGCAAGACTCGGTGTCCCAAAAACACTGATGAGCAAAATACATGATGAAGATTCCACACACTTTCGTGTTTGGATTAATCATGTATTCCATGGTATGTAAAAACAACCAGATATGTCCAATACTCCAAAGTTGTTGCGAGTATAGATACCAAAGTGATCAAAAGTACTGATCATGGGACAACAGTGAAAAAGGGTCATTGAGTCCTAGAGTAGCACTGATGACATGTTTTCTCGCAAGCAGAGATCATGAAGAGTTCATTGTAAAATGTTACATCGATACAGTCTTCATCATTTCTCCATGCGATTTTCGATTTAAATTGAGGGTTTTATGTAACACACAATATGGTGGCACAGTTAGTTGGAAATTTTTCCAAACAAGTTACTGTGCCGAATTCTATAACAGAGGCGAAGTATGTTGCCGCTCTCGAAGCGACAAACAAGATGTTGAATCATAAAATTCATTCATGAAATTAGTATGGTTCCAAGAAGGATTTGGCCAATGGGACACTATTGCAGATAGTTGCTCCATAGCTCAGTCTGAGGAATCAAGGTTCAACCTGTGATTTACATATATACAAAGCCAAGTCCACACAAAATATGAATTTTGTGAAAGCGTGAAAACGCGAGGATATGCAAAGATACACACGGAGCTGAAGTCGTCAGATCCGTTGGACATCAGGCTATACCACATGCGAAGCATATTTTACACCAATGTGCCATGGGTGTAAAGTGCATTAGCATTAAGTAGATTATTGACTCTAGTGCAAATGGGAGTCTGTAGGAGATATGCCCTAGAGGCAATAATAAATGTTATTGATTATCTCCCTGTTCATAATTAAGTTTATGTTCCATGCTATAACTGTTATGGTTCTCGAGTCTGCAATAATACGAGGCTCGGAGGAAGACTCATATGCACGTGTGGAATAATAAACGGTAAAATGTATTCCTAGTCTGGCCTCTAAGACTAGCTCAAGTGTTGCATGATGGTTCTGTTTTCCTGATCATGGGCATGTCTATGCCAGCAACTTTGAGAGCACAATGTTAGAAGAACATTTGTGTTGAATCGGTCCGAATTGATGTTATGCTATGAGATACATTCGTCACAAGTTAATGGTTAATAACACAGAGATGGTTAATGTTTGCATGATTCCTTAGACCATGAGAGTATCGAGTTTCTTAATGCTTGCTTCTTGAACTTTGGGGTTTGTTAAATGTCATCTGTAAATGGGTGGCTATTACGGCGGCTGACGGGTTCATGGAAAAGTATGTCAAGTAACTTGATAGCTCAAGATTGGGATTTGCTCCTCCAATGATGAAGAGATATCTCTGGGCCCTCTCGGTGTTACGGTATCCATCATCGTCTGGCCAGACACAATGTGATTTGATCACAGGGATGCCGGAACACGGGAACGAGAAAAGAGAACAATACCGGTAACGAGGTGACTGGCATAGTGGACAAGTTGTTGATCCATGGGGATGCCAACATGTCTCACCTCGGGTATTTGTAACATATCGCGAAGCAACAGGAATAGCACACGGCAACTGGAGGTTCACTCGAATATTCATTCGTGTGGGTATAGGGGTCAATATGGGTGTCCACGGCTCCGATGTTGATCATTGATCGGAAGGTGTTCCGGGTCATGCCTATATTTCACCTAACCTATAGGGTCACATGCTTAAGGGCCATCTATCTGCTGAATACTAGACAGGGAGTCTGAGAGAAATTTGCCGAAAAAATTTCGGAGACAACGGAAGAGTTCCGGAGAGAGAACACCAGAATAGTTTTGGTAAAACTGAAAAGTTATTTCGGGGTATACCATTAAGTCAAATTGGTTTCGGGACATGCCTGATAATTCTTGGAGGGTGCCAGAATTATTCTTGAAACTTCTAGGAATTTTCCAGGATAAAAACCGGAAATTTTCCGGAGCTGCCGGAACCGGTTTGGTTGCTTTTCGCAAATGAAAATCACTAATCCAGAATTGTTTCGAAACGCATCGAAAATTATTTTTGTGGGTACTAGAAATGTTCTAAGCCCACATAAATATTTTCGGTTCGAACGGACGCTGAAAAATGTCGTCGTGAATAGTGAAATCAGCTTAAGGTTACATTTTGGAAAGCCACCTTTTTGGGCTTTTGCTCCAAAATATCTTGGAGATGACATGGATGGATGTGGCTGAAATTTCAGCCTCTCCACCCCTCCTTCTCCTATAAATAGAGGTGTAGGGGGCTGCCCAAACTCACTCTTTCTCACATACAAGTGCCATGCATGATCTGGCTTTCTCGGGAACTAGTTCTGAACGGCAAAGCCCTGCCGGATAGATGACACAGTATGTGTGCAACTCTGTAGAGAGATCGAAGTTTCGGTCTTAGTTCGAGAGTGCCTCCCGAAGGGCTGTCCGAGTGACCGTCCGAGTTTCGAAGGTCCTCCCGAAGGGCTGTCCGAGATTCTGAGGTCCTCCCGAAGGGCTGTCCGAGGAACCGTCCGGTGGGACTATCCGAGGGACTGTCCCGAGGCCTCCCGAAGGGCTGCCCGGAGATCCGTCCGGGGAGCAGACGAGGGAGTACATCCTCGCGGTTGGGAGGTTGTAAATCCTAGCTGCGGGGATCTGCACCGCCGATCGTCATCGACTCTACTTTCTCTGCGCTACGAGTCGGTAACGAAAAGATCAAACCTTGTATGCAGTCTTCATAGTGGTCCTGGGCTGGTGCGTAGGTCGGAAATTTTTTGTTTTCTGCGGCGTTCCCCTACATCACTCTTGTCGACCAGAATCATATGATCAGGATCCATATAATGATTTGTGAGTAGTTTCATTTGTTCTTGAGAACTGGGAGAAGTCTTGTTGCTAGTAACCATATGAAGTTGATTACCGTTCAATGTTTTGATGATATGTTGTGTTGATCTCCCTCTAGTTGTGTTATGTGAACGTCGACTACGTGACACTTCACCATCATTGGACCTAGGGGAAGACCTTGTGGAATTAGTTTGTAGATGATGAGTTGCAGGAGTTACAGAAACCTAAACCCCAATTTATGAATTGTTTCATGAGGGGCTGTTTTTTATCCTATTGTTTAACATTATGATTAGATTTATCTTAATTACTTCTCTGCTTTTGTGGATGCTTGCATAGAGGATATAATCATAAGTTGGTATTTGTCAAGTAAGAACAGTACCCTTGCTCCGGTCCACCCACACAACACTTATCAAAGCAATAAACGATAACTTAATAAATTGTGGTGAAATTAACTTAACGAGATTGCCATGTGTCCTGTGTTTTACTCCCTCCTGCACAAAATATAAGACGCGATTGACTTTACACGGTCTTTGATGCACGACTTTGACCACTAATATATATCAAAGTACATGAATTGAACATGTATAAATGGCATCGTCGTATTTGTCTTGCAAAACAATTTTATTTGATATGTCTCTATAATAATTTTATGACATACAATACATGAAAATTATAGTCAAAGTTGTGCATATAAGGAGCCTTATATTTTGGGAAGAAGGGAGTAGCTATTATAAGAAACACCTCTGGCTTGTCCTTAGCATACATAAGGATTGGACCACTTGCTGCACTTTACTACTTTTGTTACTATTTGCCTTGTTACGAATTATCTTCTATCAAAACTATCTTTACAACATTTATAGTGAAATCTTGTTGAAAGCTACTTGTCAATTCCTTCTGCCCCTTATTGAGCTCGACAATATTACTTATCAAAAGAATTACGATAGATCCTCTATACTTGTGGGTCATCGACATCATATTGTTCCGCATCAAGAAGTCTCACGTGGCGCGTTGGCAAGCCTGTACCATGCACTTCCATGTACATGAGCATTAAAGCTGAAGTTAGCTTGACGAGTCTGTGCGTCAACTACGATGGCTTGTCTTCGTCAGCAGCCGATGAGACACTTCGACAGTGCGGGGGATCGGATTGATCATCCGGGGCACATGATCCACTTCATCCTTGTTGCCTGATTGGTCTGATTAGCAGTTTGTACGCGTCTCCACAGGATTCCGTCAATATCGTCACAAACCGATCTGTCTGATACACCGGTCGAGCAACGAGCTTTCACTGCGCCATGAGGTCCTCCCAGTCATTGCACCGACACGCGAGCTACATCTAAGTTATCACTACAGGCCGTAGCTTCGCCTCACATAGTCCACATCACCGTTCCTGCGCGTTGACGTCTATCGTGGCATCCCCTGTGCTGCCTCCATAAGCGTAGGATCGCCACCGTCCGCGCATGGTCTTTATCATGTTGTTGGGTTCTTCCACGCCTTTTTCAAGCACCGCCACCGTGCTTCTACACGCAACCGGCGTCACCTTTTCAGGCTACGTCGAGTTCCGCTGACCAGATATTCGTCTTCGTCCAGCACAAGCTCATCGTCAGGGTTGCCGTATGTTCCCCGGCCACTTCCTCCACTCCAGCAACCGTGGCCAACATCATCAACAACATCAACTCTGCAACAGCCACGCTACTTCATCTACATCAACGAACGATCAGTATGTAATAGTTGTTGCACATGTGATGCTTCTATTTTGTTGTTCTAGTACGTTAGATTGTTGCATGCTAATAATAGTTTCAATCACAATTTATATTCTTGAATTAATCTTTAAATTGCCTAATTTTCCAATATTGCGCAGCCAGCATGTCGAGGCCGACGGGCGCGACCGACAAGAGCATGTTCTCCCGTACAAACCCCTGACAACACGTATGTATTTAGCTGGCAGCTGGCTGGACCTGTCGGGGCCGGGACACGGAGAGGAAGAGCGAGCCATTCATTTTGCCAAGGACATCCATGGTCACCATTTTAGTGGGAAGACGTACGGGACCATCGAGCGAGCTGGAGAACAAAATTATAGAGCAAGCAGACGAGACCCACGCGACGCACGTTGTGATGTGAGGGACGGCGACCCGCCGCGCTCCTTGTCGTCCCCATGGTTGCTCCGTTCCTCGTCCCGATTGAGGACAAGCAGAAGCAGGTCATGATGTGGACGTGATCTAGAGCGACGAGCGCCTAGCTTACTCTCTCTCTCTCTCTCTCTCTCTCAGCCTCCGCTATAAACACGGTTGCCTTCTGTGTGTGCGCGTGTCACTCACCACATTAATCCGCAAGATTCTCTCCAAGATTCTAAGCTAGACGTCACTGAGCTGAGTGACCTTCAAACCATGGAGAAGAGGGGGGAGGAGAGTAAGGTCCGGCTGCTGGAGCCCAGGCCGGCGGAGAATGTCGAGAATAATGTGATCGGCTTCGGCGTCGGCGGATCCGGAGGGGGACAAGAAAAGTTGAGGTTGGGGCGTCAGCTCTTGGAGGAGAACCGGAAGCTGTGGGCGGTGGCGGGGCCTTCCATCTGCACGCGCTTCTCCACCTTCGGTGTCACACTGTCATCAGCCAAGCCATCATCAGCCACATCGGCTCCACCGAGCTGGCCGCCAACGCCCTCGTCTCCACCGTCCTCATGCGCTTCAGCAATGGCATACTGGTAATCAATCACCTCGTTCTTTATTTTGATTGCATCTCACAACGAATTAAACTTCTCAATTTTTTTGGCAAAACGAAAAAAAAGTCCAGTTTGTTGTCAGGTTGTCCATGATCAAAAAGTAGAGTTCTTCTTGTACAACTATTTTTCACGTCACTCTAGACCTGATGCTCTTGTAATATGGCACTACCATTTGTTGAGTGGTAATATATTCAGGTGGGGGAAACTTTCGCCTCGTGACCGTTCAAAAAAAAAAAACTATTTACGTTACTGCTACTAATGCCTAAGGCTAGTCATAGTGGGAGTACTTTAGACAATTAACATGCATATGTTACTAGTCTATGTTATTACCTTCATAGTGGGTAGTGTCATATGTGTGTTAACATAGAGAGAGCTTTATTTATTATTTTGTAGTCATTTTACATTGGGAAGTGCTATGTGATGCATCTCTCCTCAGTAATTACTTGCCACATCATATTTTTTTTGCCTATGTGGTATATACATGTTACTATTTATGTCACTCCCACTATGAGCAGCCTAATGCCTTCAACACAAAATAAAGTCACTACTAATGCCAAAACGGAACAACCCGGATTTTGTTTTAGCAAAAATAACCCCATTGGATTTCATTGCCACCCTGAGCTAGTCTGAATTAATCACTACTGGAATCATCGCAGATGTCGAGTGCCATAAACACTCAGCAAAGGGCCTAAAACCCTCGGCAAAGCCTTTGCCGAGCCGGGCGTACACCTCTCAGGCAAACAGAAATTTACCGAGAGCCAAAACACGGGCACTCGGCAAACTCTTTGCCGAGTGTCGAACAGTGCACCACGACAAAATAAAGTGACTCACGGAAGGCATACGGAAACGGAGGTGTCTCTTTGCCGAGAGTGACGCTCAGCAAAGACAGCCAATAGGAAACAGGCACGTGTCAGCCACCTGACAGCCTGGTCCCGCAACATACGCCGAGAGCCACTCTCGGCAAATACAACCAATAGGAAACAACCACGTGTCAGCCACCTGACAGCCCGGTCCCGCAACATACGCCGAGAGCCATCTTTGCCGAGAGCCACTCTCGGCAAGTACAACCAATAGGAAACAACCACGTGTCAGCCACCTGACAACCTGGTCCCGCAACATACGCCGAGAGCCATCTTTGCCGAGAGCCACTCTCGGCAAAGACGGCCAATAGCAAACAGCCACATGGCAGCCGCCTGACAGCCTGGTCCCGCAACATACGCCGAGACCCATCTTTGCTGAGAGCCACTCTCGGCAAAGACGGCCAATAGCAAACAGCCACGTGGCAGCCGCCTGACAGCCTGGTCCCGCAACATACGCCGAGAGCCATCTTTGCCGAGAGCCACTCTCGGCAAAGACGGCCAATAGCAAACAGCCACATGGCAGCCGCCTGACAGCCTGGTCCCGCAACATACGCCGAGAGCCATCTTTGCCGAGAGTCACTCTCGGCAAAAATGTCAGCCGCCTGACAGGCCGAGTCTGTCTTTTGCCGAGAGCTACTCTCGGCAAACATTACACCTTTGCCGAGAACCGCCCACTCTCGGTAAAGATGTCAGGCTCTACAGGTTCGCACCCTTTTCCGAGAGGCCTCACGGTAAAGATTGTATCCTGCTCCAGTCCAGTGGTCTTTACCGAGAGTGACTCTCGGCAAAGTTTTGTCCAGCAGCCTTTTTTTTTGTTTCATCCCTGCAAGAAAACATATACAACAGCAGTATGTAGTACATCCCACATAGAACATCTCACATATGAGCAATATCGGACAAAAAAAGCAATAATTCTCAAGCACATCCCGCATAGAAGCAATAGTGCATAAAAGATGCAATATTTGTCAAGCACACTCGACTACCCCAAGTTCACAAGTCTCAAGAACACACCAGATGCAATAGTTCTCACGCACACACAAGGAAGAGTTTCAAACATCAACATAACATGAAGTTCACATGGTTTTGGACATCTGAATTGTAACATCAACATCAGAAGGCGTCACTTGGTTTGGTTCCCCAACTCCACCAACTTGAGGGGGAACTACCGGAACATTGTTCGACCCTTGTGATGGATTGAGCTGTAAGAATTTTGTGGCAATAAGATGAATGCATATGGTAATGCCGAAAATGGTGATAGAAATAGTTCGAACGGAACTCACAATGTTCTACTCTTGCGTCGTTGGCATGTCTGGCACTGTTTTGGCCTGCATGGAATAAAGATTGGCCACCATATGTTGTAAAGACTTCACTAGATCATTTTGTGCCTTCAGCTTAGCCCGGTCTTCATCTCATTCTTTCTCGGTGTCATTCAGCCGGGTCTACAATATGGCAATGCAAATGTCATTCGTATTGAAATGCAAACATGCAGGACCATGAAGGATCAAATAAGAAGCACCGACATGAATTTTCTCAATAATGGCCACGGTATGTGGTACGTGACGCTCTATGGTAGGAGTAGAGCTAGTACTCGTAGCACGGAGCGTGCTGACCCTCGGAAGGGAGGAGGTTATGACGGAATCGAGATGAACCGCCATCCGGCCATTCGGTCTACCGCTTGCCGCGGCAATGGCCACAAGAGGGTCAAACGGCAGCACGTGAGGATTAGCCTCTTGCCCGTACGTCTCCTTTAATTTTTTGGTGTAGTTCTCCCCATCTGACCGGGCTTTAGAGCTGATCCAGTCCCTCTTCGGGTGGAGAGGGTCCTTGTCCTTGTCGGATTTGGTGCGTTTGTCAGTCCACGCCAAGAAGTAAGAGATATCCTCGCCAGTGTCTTCTTTCTGCAAAAGAAAGCAATCCAAACAATCAAGGGAATGCTCACAAATGAAAGAGAACATAATGAAAAGAAAAAGGATGTTGTTGCCTACATATTTGGAGACGACACATGGGATGGTGAGGTTGCCTTGACGGTGTCCTGGACAACCCATCAAATTTACGCCGATCCGCTATTACCTTGTGTTCATCCTGCCAACATGGATCTGTCCACCATTCGACGATCTTCTCCCAGCACGGACGTTTGTCAGCGCACCACCGAGGAATCACCTGTAATAAGTAAACAAATGCATCTTAGTAAGGAATCTAATTTGCGGTAATGTAGGGAATAACAAGCATCCATTGTCACTTGCCTTGAAGTATCCGTCCCGTGTAAGATGCTTCCCTCGAGCATCCTTTTTGGAAATCTTCACGTTGAGATAGTTCGCGTGATACTTGACCACTAACCGGACGCGCTGCTCATAGTGCATGTCATGGACTAGTTTCTTGGCAGTATTCTCAACCACCACATTTGCACAATCCTTCTCACCATCTGCGCAGGTAGAGAAATCCTACAAACATGCATACATGGGGGAAGGGTAAAATCATGACTTTTGACAAATTTAAACCTTTTGGTATTGACATTGCGGTGTTTCAAAGGACTTACCCAAAAATTGTTGACCACTCGCAAGGCTCTGTTATCATAAACCCTCTGACATGTATTCAGGAAATTCGGAGCATGTTTGTAGTGATCCCATGACCAAGATGGCTCAATGGTACCATTTGGCAAAGTGACCAGTCCAGGATAATTTAATCTACATAGGCCCCCAATGATGCCACTCGGCGAACGTGGCAGACGCCTCTCACCAGCTTTTATTAAGGTCCTACATTAGGAAGAGTGAAGTCATTTTATATGTGATGAAATAATAAAGGTACAATTTATATGGGATTAGTCGATACAACCACTTACTTCTCTCCCACTGGTTTAATCAACACGTTTCTATGCATATATGGTCGTTTAGAAAGCTTTGAAGGACCACGCAGCCACAGTTTCCATGTCGAATTAGTGCTCATAGTCGAAACGCCTGGCTGTGAGCCGCTCACCTCGTGGTTCTCCATCACTTGTGAGGGTCCATCCCCACCCTTAGAAACCAGACGAACAACCAGCCTCCTCTCGGCGTCATCATCCTCCACCGCCTCCTCGTCCTCCACCTCCTCACTCGCCTCCTCCTGAGGCTGGAGAACCACTGCATCAGAGGGTCCTGGAGAAGAAAGAGGTGCTATACTACGGGCTGCTCTACGTAAGGATGCTCCTTCTCATCCACCTCCTCCAGCCGTGGACCCTCCTACGTGTCTGTCTCCTCCGTCGACCACCACTCCTCCTCGTCCTACTCGTCCTCCTAGTCCGCCTCCTCTTGTCACATCCTTTCCTCGTCCGCCTCCTACTCCTGCCTCATCTACTACTCCTCCTCGTCCGCCTCCTTAAGCCGCCTCCTCTCCTCCTCCTCCTCCTCCTCCTCGTCCGCCTCCTACTCCTCCTCCCCCGCATCCTACTCGACCTCGTTTTGCCCGATTTTTTGCGGGAGGGGGTTCTACACCCGCCGGTCGTTTGGCCTTCTTGGCGACTATGGCAACCGACGCATGAGTGGCCACCTCTTTCACCGGTTGATCATTGTACAAAGCTGCCACATCTTTCAAACTTTCCTTTGGATTCTTGTTGCCACCTGTCATGTTTCAATCATCTGATACAAAAAACAACAAACCAATTAGTACAGATGATACAACTTGATGTAAATACATTAAATATATCACGTATGAAGAGTACTTGGAGTTGTTGCACACACGAATACATAGAGTTGTTGCACACACGAGTACATAGAGTTCTTACACACACGAATACATAGAGTTGTTGCACACACGAATACATAGAGTTCTTACACACACGAATACATAGAGTTCTTACACACACACGAATACATAGAGTTGTTACACGAATACATGGAGTTGTTAGAAATAGGGGTCAATATTAGGTGCAACATTTGGATCAGGACTGTCATCATCGCTATCATGCCCGTTCATACATTCATCCTCGAAGTCTTCAGGGGGACCCTCATCATCATCATCTAGCCCCATTTGCGATCGTAGAAGTAATGCCAAATCTCGAGGGTCAGAAACATCCTCGTATCCATTCTCCACATTATCTACTTCCATGTCATCCATAGCCACATGTTCCATAGCATCATCTTCGTGATGAACGCCCTCATCTTCCTCCGCATCATCTTCGTCTTCTTCATTCTGTACTTCTTAATAGAACTCTCCCTCGTATGTGTCAGGGTTTATGTGGTAATCGTCCTTGTTTGGGTAGGTACCTTGGTACGCAGGGGTACCTTGTACACAACATCCCATTTCAAGAGATCGATATGTTCCATAGATGTGCACGCGTACGGATGATAAAACACTTGTGTAGCCTATTGAGCCGTACTATAGACATCATTTCCTGCATATTTCGATGCTCGTTCAACTTCGACCCAACCAATACTAGGGGTCCGTCTCACTTTCTCTGGATTGAGCCAACTGCATCTGAATACGCGGGCTTCACACCTTGTAGACCACAGTACTGCAGCTCATAAATTTCTTCGATTGTTCCATAGTAGTGACGTCCATCTGTCCCTAGACAATAAACCCCACTATTTGTTGCCCTTCGATTGGGCCTCTCACGTGTGTGTTTATCAGTGTGGAAGTGATACCCATTCATGTTGTAAGCCTTAAATGACTTGGCCTCGTATTCAAAACCTGAGGCTACTTGTCTAAATTTGGCGTCCATATCAACCTTCGTGTATGCCTACAATATTAAAAGGAGATTGTTTGGTTCATTACCGGCAAGTAAGAACAACTTGAAGTGTACATAAAGTTAGGAAAGTTACTTTTCTTGAGAACCAAGAAATGAAACTGCCATCAGCATTGGTTTAAAAAAGGTTTGCTGCTTCTTCGTCGCTAGGGGGCCATTGTAGCTTCTAGAATTCGTTCTTGAATTCCCTATAGCAATGAGAAGAATTCGAGTTAGGAATCAAGACTAGTGAGTAGTTGTCAATGAAGGTGTTGTGCACTTACTGTATGTACGGCTGCACTTCTTCCATGTTGGTCAAGACATAGATCATAAGAGTCGACCACTCGGTAGGTGAAAAGTACTTGCGCTTCGGACTTCTTGCTTTGCCACCATGGCCTTCGAAGAGGCTAAGGTCAAAAACATTACTGGTGGGTTCTTCATTGTAACGAGGAGTTGGATTTAACCTAGTGTGAATACTGTCATGATAGTACTTTGTCGTGGTCGTTGCCACCTCCTCGTTCAGGTATGCCTCGACTATGGAGGCTTCGATGCGGGCTTTATTCTTACATTTGCCACGAAGATGCTTGAACTCCCTTTCAAGTGCATACTGCCATCAGAACTGCACAGGTCCTCCCATTCATGCCTCATACGCGAGATGCAAGATCATATGTTGCATCGGATTAAAGAAACCTAGTGGAAATACCTTCTCTAACTTGCATAGCAACTCGGGTGCTTGTTCCTCCAGCTTTGCAACCACTTTATAATCTAATTCTTTGGCACAAAGCTGGCGGAAGAAGAAGCTCAACTCCGCCAGCACTCGCCATATATCCTCTTTGACATACCCTCGAATCATCACAAGCATTATCCGCGTAAGCCATACGTGGTAGTCATGACTTTTGAGGCCCCCTATTCGCTGTGTAGCCATATTCACTCCCCTCATGATATTAGCTGCATATCCATCAGGGAAGTACAACTTGTTCACAATCCACTGGAGAATTTCCTTCCTTTGGGGCTTTGAAGGGGTGAAAGGGGCCGGTGGCTTCTTCCAAGAATTACCTTTTGCACGAGGCACCAATTTTAATTTTGGCATGTTGCATAGCTGCGCTTGATCGATCCGAGCCTGAATGTTATCCTTTGACTTCTCAGTGTCAAGGAATGTGCCGAGAAGGGCCTTCGCAATATTCTTTTCTGTGTGCATTACATCAATGTTGTGTGGAAGGAGGAGATCTTTAAAGTAAGGGAGCCTCCATAAGCTTGGAATGTGAGTCCACTAGTGTGTCTCTCCATATCACACAAAACATTTCCCATTGGGATTTTTTCTCGAGAGCATCTAACTCATCCTTAAGCTGGGCACCGGTCATAATAGGTGGTGGCGGGTCATCAACAATAACACCTTTCCGAAATTTCACATTGTCTTGTCTGTATGGGTGATCAAGACGAAGGAACTGCCGATGTTGATCAAAGCATACATACTTGCGACCCTTAGCCAGCCAAATGAAAGTCACATGCTATCGGCAAACTGGGCAAGGCCACTTCCCCTTTACACACCAGCCACAAAATATCGCACGTGCTGGTAGGTCATGTAGCGATGTGTGGTACCAGATATGCATATTGAAGTGCTTCTTTGAAACGGCATCGTATGTCCTTACCCCGTCGTTCCAGGCAACAAGTAAGTCGTCCACCAGCGGCTCCATGTACACACTCATATGCTTCCCCGGATAGTTAGGCCCTGGAATTATCAGCGTCAGGAACATGTGATGACTTGCACGCAAACGCCAGGGGGCAGATTCAGGGGGATAACATATACGGGCCAACAGCTGTATATGGCAGCCATCAAACCACATGGATTGAACCCATCAGTTGTTATCCCAATAGCTACACTCTTCCAGTCATCCGTTTCTTTATGAATCTGAACAAATTTCTTCCATGCTTCACCATCCCATGGATGTTGCATCTTTTTTGAATTGTATATCTTCCCTTCAGCGGCCCATCTCATATATTGGGCAGTTTCCTCGGTCATATAAAGCCGTTGGATCCTTTCTGTGAATGAAAGATACCGAAGGATATTGACGGCAATTGTGAGCTGCCTCTTGGTACCATCATCATTTTGTACCTCAATATACCTAGAGGATTTGCACTCGACACAGTAGTTTGTATCTTTATGTTCATTTCTAAATAACATGCATCCGTTTGGTCAAGCATGTATTTGCTCATACGGCATCTTAAGTGATCCGAGGATTTTGTTCGACTCGTACACGTTCTTTGGCAAAAAAAAATTCTTTAGGCAGAAGGCTGGCAATAACGGACAAAAAGTCATTGAAGCAAACTATGCTCATCGAATGGTTCGCCTTGAGGGCCATTAGGCACGCGATGCCATCTAGGTGAGTAACCTCTGAATGGGCGTAAAGGGGTTTCTGTGCCGCAAGCAAAGCTGCATGATACTCTTCTGGGCTTTCCGGCGGCTCATCGGAGTCCGGGTCCTCCCGCGGATCTGCATAGCGGATGTCATCTAACAGGTTTTCAATCCGAGTACCATAATCGCCGGTGCGCTATCGCACCACCTTCGCTCTGGACTGTTCTGTCTCACACTGAAAGACCCACTGGTAATAGCCTGACGTAAACCCATTTTTGCCAAAGTGTTTGCTCATAGTAATCTTATCTCTTTCAAAATGGTTATCGCACTCCACGCAGGGGCACCAAATTCCATGAGGTGGCGTTTCTCCAGAAAATACTAATTCCAAGAATTCATTGGTCTTCGATCTCCACTCAGGGGTCATACCCTCCATGCAGGGATGTCCAGTGTACATCCACTCACGATCTTCCATCCTCTGATATAATGGGAAACACACACATAATGTTTTTTATGTAACAAGTGGTTCCATCAAGTTTTACGACATGCACTGAGCTATCTAATAGGTAAAGATAGTTTCTAATCCCACCCGAGGATGTGTAGGCTGGGTCCGCTTCCATGCCGTACTCCGATCCGAGACAAAATTTCGGCAGCACCTCCCCGCCGTTCTCCAAATACACGTCTCGACAATAAGCCGAGAGGATGTGTATCCAGAGAACAACAAGGAGATGTTGTCGAAATTTTGTCTCAGATCGAACGGCATGAAAACGACCAACCTACACATCCTCGGGCTGTCCATGGAAAACGTGGACAATTCGAAAGAGTTGAGGTTATAAATATGCAAAGACTTGCATATTTATAAATATAACCGTTCCGAACGGGAGACACCTAGGTTACGTGACTATTTAGGTGATCTACAAATAATGGAAACCTACACATGAACGGAGAGAGATTACCGTTGAAGCGTGCGACGGAACGGAATTCACTCTCTAGTGTCAAAATAGATGCATGTCCTGCACACAAAAAAAGTAGTGTCAATCATTTGTTCCGCACACACACATCAACATCACTCACTCACACACACAACAACAACACCCACACCCACACACCAATAGCACTCACTCACACACACACACAAACACATCACACACACAGACACCCCAACAGCACACACACACACACACCCCAATAGCCCTCACTCACACGCACACACAAACACATCACACACACACACACATTAATCACTACATATGCATATACAATATGTATAAAAAATTGAAAAAAATGAGATTGAGGAGGGGCTCACCAATGGGGCAGGGGGGACAGTGGGGGATGTGGACGTCGGAGGTGGAGGAGCTTGGTGGAGGCGAGGCCACGACGGTGGAGGAGCTCGGTGGAGGTGGTGGCCGTGACGGTGGAGGTGGGAGCTCGGTGGAGGTGGGGAGTCGGTGGAGGTGGAGGTGGAGGCTCGGTGGAGGCACTACAGGCGGCGACGGCGGTGGCGGAGCTCGGTGAACGGGGCGGCGGAGCTAAGGGGCAGCGGCGGATGCGGGGGGGGGGGGGGGGGGGGGGGGGGGGGGGGGGGAAGAGAGGGAGTTAGCACGCGAGTTGGAAATTTTGGATAACTCCCCGCGGGAGACTTTTCCGAGAGTCAGGTACAAGAAGCTCTCAGCAAAGGTCATACCCTAAATCTCGCTGGCTTTTCCGAGAGTCATAAGGACGGCCAGTAAAGATGGTAGCCCTAGATCTTGGGCGCTTTTCCGATAGCACTCTCGGTAAAGGGAAAGCCATAGATATATGTTTTGCACAATACCGAGAGCGGCTCTCGGAAAAGTAAGGCATACCGGGACCCACTCTTGGCAAAATGTGTAGTCAACATCATTTGTGGCCGCTTTCATGTATCCCTGCATAAAAAAATATATCAAAACAATATAATTATCATAAACATTGGAGATGTGCAATTACTGGCGATGAAACCCTAGCGGAGGAATAAATGTCTCAAATATTGCACGCGGGTCCGAAAAATGAAGGGGCGTGGCTTGTGTCATGCCTCCTTTGAGAGCACGGGAAGTTTCGAGGCCAACGGAGCAGCAGGACCCACGCTTCCAACACAAACCGGACACATCCCCTCTCGATACCCAGAGACTAGCTCGGAGATGGTGCGGTTTACAAGCGGCCTCAGGGAAGGCTTACTCAAAACGTGCCCAAATTGTTACCACACCCTAGAGGGGCCATGTGATGACACCGTGCCAGCTCTCGAGAAATTCCGGCGTCATATGATTTTCCGAGGATTGTTCTTCGCATGTCTACGAGTGTGGTCGGGGGCCTTCGGGGGGTAACTATGTCACCAAATCTTGCATTGAGCCCTCATACATGTCTGGAAGAGTGTGCTGGCATGTCTGAAGAGTCAATACGCATCTCCGTAGTGTGGCACCCATCCAGTTGCCCCGGCGGTCTAGGGCGTTGACCAGCACCGAGATGGGGTAGGCCACGGTGAATACCTGCTTCTCTGTGTTACGGCGGGTCATCATGATATGCCAGGCCAAGTCTAAGCCCATTCTGTCGCAGGATCGTCCGCCGTCGGCTCATTCTCGGGAACGAATGCACCCGGTCCTCGACGTTCCCGCCCGTATGTGCGGTTTGTGAGGCATCTGCCACGTCAAGGATATGCGTTGGGTATTCAAACACCACACCACCCTTTCATGCATATGCACGGCCCACACGCATGTACGAGTGGTTCCCGTCCCCGCCCCCTCTCGGGCAGTTTCCAGATCGAGCACCCATCCGGTGGCCCGGGCGGTCTACGGCGTTGACCGGCACCAAGAGGCGGTAGGCCACGGCGAATACATGCTTCTCCGTGTTATGGAAGGTCCCCGTTCTCATCTTTTTTATTTTACATTGCTTAGAAGTTGGGATTTCAAAAAAATCTAGCCTGAAACATAAGTCACTAAAAGTGATGGAATTTTGATACTTTAGCCATAAAAAGATATGAAATATCAGACACAAAAAGAGAGTGCCAAACAAAAACACAAAAGGAGGGAAAATAAAGAAGTGGTGCAACTGTTACTGAGCGTCGATATACGGCTCTCGGTAATGCCCACCTTTTCGGAGAGGCTCTCTCGGTAAAGGACCTAAACCTTGATCATGTTTCTTCCCCGTGGTAGCCCTGCTCGGTAATATGTGTTATTCTTTTTTGTTGTTGTTTTCATCTCCTTTGTTTTCTTACATGATTGGCAAACCACCTTACCATTATAGTTACACTCTGTTTTCCGAGTATTTAAACGGTTGTATCAGGCATGCCGCTTCCCGTGAACGCGGGTCCGAAAAATGAGGGGGCGTGGCACGTGTCATGCAATGGCCTTCTTTGAGAGCACGGGAAGTTTTGAGGCCAACGGAGCAACATGACTCGCGCTTCCTACACAAACCGGACACGTCCCCTCTCGATACCCAGAGACTAGCTCGGAGATGGTGCGGTTTACAAGCGGCCTCAGGGGAGGCTTACTCGAAACGTGCCCAAATTTTTACCACACCCTAGAGGGGCCATGTGATGACACCGTGCCAGCTCTCGAGAAATTCCGGCATCGTATGATTTTCCGAGGATTGTTCTTCGCATGTCTACGAGTGTGGTCGGGGGCCTTTGGGGGGTAGCTATGTCACCAAATCTTGTGTTGAGCCCTCATACATGTCTGGAAGAGTGTGGTGGCATGTCTGAAGAGTTAATATGCATCTCTATAGTGTGGCACCCATCCGGTGGCCCCGGCTGTCTACAGCGTTGACCGGCACCGAGATGGGGTAGGCCACGGTGAATACCTTCTTCTCCATGTTACGATGGGTCATCGTGAGATGCCAGGCCAAGTCTAGACCCGTTCTATCATAGGATCGTCCGTCGTTGTCTCGATCTCGCGGACGAACGCTCCCGGTCCTCAACGTTCCCACCCGTATGTGCGCTTTGTGAGGCATCTGCCACGTCAAGGATGTGGGTTGGGTATTCAAACACCACACCACCCTTTCATGCATATGCATGTCTCACACGCATGTACAGGTGGTTCCCGCCCCTGCCCCCCCCCGGGCGTTTTCCAGATCGAGCACCCATCCGGTGGCCCGGGCGGTCTACGCCGTTGACCGGTACCGAGAGGGGGTAGGCCACGGTGAATACATGCTTCTCCGTGTTATGGAAGGTCCCCGTTCTCATCTTTTTTATTTTACAGTGCTTAGAAGTTGGGATTTCAAAAAAATCAAGCCCGAAACATAAGTCACTAAAAGTGATGAAATTTTGAAACTTTAGCCATAAAAAGATATGAAATATCTGACACAAAAAGAGAGTGCCAAACAAAAACACAAAAGGAAGGAAAATAAAGAAGTGGTGCAGCTATTACCGAGCGTCGATATACGGCTCTTGGTAATGCCCACCTTTTCTGAGAGGCCCTCTCGGTAAAGGACCTAAACGTAGATCTTAGCCAACCCCCTTTCTTTCTTTCACTCACTTCGCCGCCACCGCTACCAACTACCGCCTCCGCCACCTCCACCAACAGCCACCGCTGCCACCGCAACCTCTTCCACTTCTGTCGTCTTCTTCATGGCTGGCGCCCGGCATGGCGGTTCTTCGTTGCTGCCTAAGGACGGCGGCCGCCACGGAGCACCACCGGTGGCAAGGCAGCTCGCCATGCCTTCAGGTACTCCCCTGGCCTCCTCTCCCACCCCCTCCCACCCCACCTCTCAACCCCATCCCTCTCCCCTGGATGAAGGAAGATTGTTGGGAGGCCCTGGTTGACATGTGGTGTGACCCGGCATGGCAGGCGCAACATGTGGAGAAGGGAAACATTCGCGCCAAAATGCCAGGCCCTGCGCATGTCCAGGGGAGCCGGAACCTAACCACCCTGCAACAACACATGGTATGTGGATTAAGATGTTAACTTTTTCGCCAGGTCCACATCCTGGAGGCCTGGAAAGAAGGCCACAAGGGGAAGGATGGCACCGAGTTCTACAGCCTGTCGGCGTAGGAGAAGTACGGGACCTTCAAAGAGGTCTTCTAGGAGGTGCACGGGCAGGACGCCGAACCTACGTGCAAGCCCCTTGATCCTGAGCTACTCATCATTGCTGGCGACGGGAAGGGCCATGGCCGCCACCTCCTTTGCAACGGGGCGATCGCCACCTCCTCGCATCGCAAGCTCCACGAGATACGCGCGTCGAGCACAAGCTCAACTCCGTCCATACGGAGTCGCCCAACCGCCGCGTCACGTGAGATCGCGTGTCTCAAGGTTAGCATCATAACCACTCATTTATGTCCATGCCTCGAGATAGCACCCTTGCAACCTATGTGAGCTAATGTCTACTATGCAACCTTTCTTCTTGTAGACGTTGTTGGGCCTCCAAGTGCAGAGATTTGTAGGACAGTAGCAAATTTCCCTCAAGTGGATGACCTAAGGTTTATTAATCCATGGGAGGCGTAGGATGAAGATGGTCTCTCTCAAACAACCCTGCAACCATATAACAAAGAGTCTCTTGTGTCCCCAACACACCCAATACAATGGTAAATTGTATAGGTGCACTACTTCGGCGAAGAGATGGTGATACAAGTGTAGTATGGATAGTAGATATAGGTTTTTGTAATCTGAAAATATAAAAACAGCAAGGTAACTAATAACAAAAGTGAGCACAAACGGTATTGCAATGCTTAGGAACAAGGCCTAGGGTTCATACTTTCACTAGTGCAAGTTCTCTCAACAATGATAACATAATTGGATCATATAACAATCCCTCAACATGCAACAAAGAATCACTCCAAAGTTCCTATCACAGAGAACATAAGATGAAATTGCTTGTAGGGTACGAAACCACCTCAAAGTTATTCCTTCTGATCAATCTATTGGGCTATTCCTATAAGTGTCAAAAATAGACCTAGAGTTCGTACTAAAATAACACCACATGACACACATCAACCAACCCTAATGTCACCTAGATACTCCAATGTCATGACAAGTATCCGTGGGTCAATTATACGATATGCATCACACAATTTCAGATTCATAATAATCAATCCAACACAAAGAACTTCAAAGAGTACCCCCAAGATTTCTATCGGAGAAAGGAATATGAAAACACGTACCAACCCCTATGCATAGATTACCCCAATGTCACCACGGGAATCCGCAAGTTGATAACCAAAACATACATCAAGTGGATCAATAGAACATCCCATTGTCACCACGGATATGCCATCGCAAGACATACATCAAGTGCTCTCACATCCAAAGATTCAATCCGACATAAAAAAACCTCAAAGGAAAAGATTCAATTCATCACAAGAATAGAGAGGGAAGATCACCATAAGATCCAACTATAATAACAAAGCTCACGGTACATCAAGATCGTGCCAAATCAAGAACACGAGGGAGAGAGATCAAACACATAGCTACTGGTACATACCCTCAGCCCCGAGGGTGAACTACTCCCTCCTCATCATGGAGAACGCCGGGATGATGAAGATGGCCACTGGTGATGGTTTCCCCCTCTGGCTGGGTGCCGGAATGGGCTCCCGATTGGTTTTTCGTGGCTACAGAGGCTTGCGGCGGTGGAACTTCCGATCTAGGTTTCTTTATGGAGGTTACTGTATTTATAGGATTTTTTTGCGTCGGAAACAAGTCAGCGGGGTCCACGAGGCAGCGGCAAGACAGGGGGGCACGCCCTCCACCCTTCTCGACACCTCGTGGCTCTTCTGGCCCAACTTCGATGCCCCGTGGGCTTCTTCTGGTCCATAAAAAATCACCGTAAATTTTCAGCTCGTTTGGACTCCGTTTGATATTCCTTTTCTGTAAAACTCAAAAACAAGGAAAAAACAGAAACTGGCACTGGGCTCTGGGTTAATAGGTTAGTCCAAAAATAATATAAAATAGCATATTAATGCATATAAAACATCCAAAATAGATAATATAATAGCATGGAACAATCAAAAATTATAGATACGTTGGAGACGTATCAAGCATCCCCAAGCTTAATTCCTGCTCGTCCTCGAGTAGGTAAATGATAAAAACAGAATTTTTGATGTGGAATGCTACCCAACATATTTATCCATGTAATTTTATTTATTGTGGCAAGAATATTCAGATCCATAAGATTCAAAACAAGAGTTTAATATTGACATAAAAACAATAATACTTCAAGCATACTAATAAAGCAATCATGTCTTCTCAAAATATCATGGCCAAAGAAAGTTATCCCTACAAAATCATATAGTCTGGCTATGCTCCATCTTCATCACACAAAGTATTAAATCATGCACAACCCCGGTTTTAGCCAAGCAATTGTTTCATACTTTAGTAGTCTCAAACTTTTTCAACTTTCACGCAATACATGAGCATGAGCCATGGATATAGCACTATAGGTGGAATAGAATATGGTGGTTGTGGAGAAGACAAAAAGAAGGAGATAGTCTCACATCAACTAGACGTATCAACGGGCTATGGAGATGCCCATCAATAGATATCAATGTGAGTGAGTAGGGATTGCCATGCAACGGATGCACTAGAGCAATAAGTGTATGAAAGCTCAAAAAGAAACTAGGTGGGTGTGCATCCAACTCGCTTGCTCACGAAGACCTAGGGCAATTTCAGGAAGCCCATCATTAAAATATACAAGCCAAGTTCTATAATGAAAAATTCCCACTAGTATATGAAAGTGACAATATAGGAGACTCTCTATCATGAAGAAAATGGTGCTACTTTGAAGCACAAGTGTGGACAAAGATAGTAGCATTGCCCCTTCTCTCTTTTTCTCTCATTTTTTTATGGGCTTCTTTGGCCTCTTTTTTTGGGGGGCTTCTTTGGCCTCTTTTATTTTTTTGTAAAGTCGGGAGACTCATCCCAACTTGTGAGGGAATCATAGCTTCCATCATCCTTTCCTCACATGGGACAATGCTCTAATAATGATGATCATCACACTTTTATTTATTTACAACTCAAGAATTACAACTCGATACTAGAACAAAATATGACTCTATATGAATGGCTCCGGCAGTGTACCAGGATGTGCAATGACTCAAGAGTGACATGTATGAAAAATATGAATGGTGGCCTTGCCACAAATACGATGTCAACTACATGATCATGCAACACAATATGACAATGATGATGCGTGTCATAATAAACGGAACGGTGGAAGTTGCATGGCAATATATCTCAGAATGGCTATGGAAATGCCATAATAGGTAGGTATGGTGGCTGTTTTGAGGAAGGATATATGGTGGGTGTAATGCACCGGTGAAAGTTGCGCGGTACTAGAGAGGCTAGCAATGGTGGAAGGGTGAGAGTGCGTATAATCCATGGACTCAACATTAGTCATAAAGAACTCACATACTTATTGCAAAAGTCTATTAGCTATCGAAACAAAGTACTACACACATGCTCCTAGGGGAAGGGTTGGTAGGAGTTAACCATCGCGTGATCCCGACCTCCACACAAAGGAAGACAATCAATAAATAAATCATGCTCCGACTTCATCACATAACGGTTCACCATACGTGCATGCTACGGGAATCACAAACTTTAACACAAGTATTTCTACCAATCCACAATTATTCACTAGCATGTTTCTAATATCACCATCTTTATATCTCAAAACAATGAGAAGGAATCAAACTTCTCATAGTATTCAATGCACTTTATATGAAAGTTTTTATTATATCCCTCTTGGATGCCCATCATATTAGGACTAAATTCATAACCTAAGCAAATTACCATGCTGTTTAGAGACTCTCAAAATAATATAAGTTAAGCATGAGAGTTCATCAATTTTCTATAAAATGAAACCACCGCCGTGCTCTACAAAGATATAAGTGAAGCACTAGAGCAAAAGACAAACTACTCTAAAAAGATATAAGTGAAGATCAATGAGTAGTCAAAAATTAAATAACTATGTGAAGACTCTCTCATATAAGAATTTCAGATCTTAAGTATTTTATTCAATCAGCAAAACAAAATAAAATGACATTCCAAGGATAGCACATATCATGTGAAGAAGCAAAAACTTAGGTTCAACCGATACTAACCGATAATTGTTCATGAAGAAAGGTGGGATGCCTACCGGGGCATCCCCAAGCTTAGATGCTTGAGACTTCTTGAAATATTAATTAGGGATGCCTTGGGCAACCCCAAGCTTGAGCTTTTGTGTCTCCTTAATTCCTCTCATATCACGGTTTCCCTAAATCTTAAAAACTTCATCCACACAAAACTCAACAAGAACTCGTGAGATAAGTTAGTATATATCAATGCAAAACCTTGTCATTCTCTACTGTAGCAAATCACTAAAATTATTATTTAACATTGCATAATAAATTCCTATGCATATTTAACACTTCCATCCTCAAATAGAATCACTAAACAAGCCAACATATGCAAACAATGCAAAGATAACAGCAATCTGCCTAGACAGAACAGTCTGTAAAGAATGCAGCAAGATCCATACTTAGTTAACTCCAAAAATTCTGAAAATTTACCACACTGTAGAGAATTTATAATAGCATGCTGTGTCAAAATTTCAATATTTTATGACATACTTACTATTCTAGGGAATTTTTGCACTAACAGCAAACTTTCTGTTTGGAAACAGCAACTCATATACTTGCAAATTGAGCATGGTGAAGGCTACCCTTGACACTTTTATTGAAATAAAAGATGCAAAAAATGAATCTAAATAACATCAAGAAAATCCTAACAAAATAAAATGACGCTCCAAGCAAAACACATATCATGTGACGAATAAAAATATAGCTCCAAGTGAGGTTACCGATAATGTTGAAGACGAAAGAGGGGATGCCTTCCGGGGCATCCCCAAGCTTAGTTGCTTGGATCTTCCTTGAATATTACCTTGGGGTGCCTTGGGCATCCCCAATATTAGTGTATTGCCACTCCTTATTCTCCTCATATCGATATCTCACCCAAAAACTTGAAAACTTCAATCACACAAAACTTAACGGAACTTCGTGAGATGCGTTAGTATAATAAAGCAAATCATTCACTTGGGTACTGTCAAAGATAAGATTCATAATTGTTCTCACACAATGCCTACTGTAACTTATCATTTCCACAATTTATATCACTTAATATAATCTATGGAAACACTAAAACAAGCAAACTATGCATTGAAAACAGAATCTGTCAAAAACAGAACAGTCTGTAATGATATGAACAACCACCATATTTCTGCAACTCCAAAAATTATGAAAAATTAGGAAAACGTAGGAATTTTCTATATTAACCATGTGAAAAAAATTCAGAATTTTATGACACACCAGTTATTTATGGTAATTCCAGAACTGGGCACAAAAATTTCTGTTTTTGCCCAGAATCAAGTCAACCATCATCCACACTATCCCGAAGGCTTTACTTGGCACTTTATTGAAACAAAAGCTATAAAACATGATTACTACAGTAGCTTAATCATTTGAACACACAAAAACAGCAGGTATAAATATTGGGTTGTCTCCCAACAAGCACTTTTCTTTAATGCCTTTTTAGCTGGGCATGATGATTTCAATGATGCTCACATAAAAGATAAGAATTGAAACATATTGGGAGCATCATGAAGCATATGACTAGCACATTTAAGTCTAACCCACTTCCTATGCATAGGGATTTTGTGAACAAACAATTTATGGGAGCAAGAATCAACTAGCATAGGAAGGCAAAACAAGCATGACTTCAAAACTTTCAACACATAGAGAGGAAACTTGATATTATTGCAATATGTAAAAGCATAAGTTCCTCTCTCATAATAATTTTCAGTGGCATCATGAATGAATTCAACAATGTAACTATCACAAAAAGCATTCTTTTCATGATCCACAAGCATAGAAAATTTATTACTCTCCACATAAGCAAATTTCTTCTCATCAATAGTAGTGGGTGCCAACTCAACAAAATAACTATCATGTGAGGCATAATCCAATTGAAAATTAAAATCATGATAACAAGTTTCATGGTTATCATTATTCTTTATAGCATACATGTCATCACAATAATCATCATAAATAGGAAGCATGCTTTCATCATAATAAATTTGCTCATGAAAACTTGGGGGACTAAACATATCATCTTCATCAAACATAGCGTCCCCAAGCTTGTAGCTTTGCATATCATTAGCATACTAACAACATTGCAATCATGCTCATCATTCAATGATTTAGTGCCAAACATTTTATTAACTTCTTCTTCTAACACTTGAGCAAAATTTTCCTTTCCATCATTTTCACAAAAGACATTAAAAAGATGAAGCATATGAGGCAACCTCAATTCCATTTTTTAGTTTTCTTTTATAGACTAAACTAGTGATAAAACAAGAAACTAAAAGATTCAATTGCAAGATCGAAAGATATACCTTCAAGCACTCACCTCCCCGGCAACGGCGCCAGAAAAGAGCTTGATGTCTACTACCCAACCTTTCTTCTTGTAGACATTGTTGGGCCTCCAAGTGCAGAGTTTTGTAGGATAGTAGCAAATTTCCCTCAAGTGGATGACCTAAGGTTTATCAATCCATGGGAGGCGTAGGATGAAGAGGGTCTCTCTCAAACAACACTGCAATCAAATAACAAAGAGTCTCTTGTGTCCCCAACACACCCAATACAATGGTAAATTCTATAGGTGCACTAGTTCGGCGAAGAGATGTTGATACAAGTGTAGTATGGATAGTAGATATAGGTTTTTGTAATCTGAAAATATAAAAACAGCAAGGTAACTAATAAGAAAAGTGAGCACTGATACATCTCCAACGTATCTATAATTTTTTATTGTTCCATGCTATTATATTATCTATTTTGGATGTTTTATATGCATTAATATGCTATTTTATATTATTTTTGGGACTGGCCTATTAACCTAGAGCCCAGTGCCAGTTTCTGTTTTTTCTTGTTTTTGAGTTTTACAGAAAAGGAATATCAAACGGAGTCCAAACGGAATAAAACTTTCGCGATGATTTTTGTTGGACCAGAAGACACCTACGAGACTTGGAGAGGAGGTCAGAAGAACTACGAGGAGACGACAAGCCGTAGGGGCGCGCCCTAGGGGGGGGCGCCCTCCTGGCTTGTGGGCCCCCTGTAGATCTTCCAACCCTAATTCTTGGCCTATATATTCCCAAATATTCCCAAACCAGCAGAAGCGTCCACAAAAATACTTTTCCGCCGCCGCAAGCCTCTGTTCCCGTGAGATCCCATCTTGGGGCCTTTTTCGGTGATCTGCCGAAGGGGGATTCGATCACGAAGAGCATCTACATCAACTCTATTGCCCTTCCGATGAAGCATTAGTAGTTTACCTCAGACCTTCGGGACCATAGCTAGTAGCTAGATGGCTTCTTCTCTCTCTATGTTCTTCAATACCATGTTCTCCTTGATCTTCATGGAGATCTATCCGATGTAATACTCTTTTGCGGTGTGTTTGTCGAGATCCGATGAATTGTAGATTTATGATCAGATTATCTATGAATATTATTTGAATCTCCTCTGAATTCTTATATGCATGATTTGATATCTTTGTATTACTCTTCGAGTTATCGGTTTGGTTTGGCCAACTTGATTGGTAGTTCTTGCAATGGGAGAGGTGCTTAGTTTTGGATTCAATCTTGCGATGTCCTCACCCGGTGACAAAGTAGGGGTAGCGAGGCACGTATTTGTATTGTTGCCATCAAGGATAAAAAGATGGGGTTTTCATCATATTGCTTGAGTTTATCCCTCTACATCATGTCATCTTACTTAAGGCGTTACTCCATTCTTTATGAACTTAATACTCTAGATGCATGCTGGATAGCGGTCGATGTGTCGAGTAATAGTAGTAGATGCAGAATCGTTTCGGTCTACTTGACATGGACGTGATGCCTATATTCATAATCATTGCCTTGGATATCGTCATAACTATGCGCTTTTTTATCAATTGCTCGATAGTAATTTGTTCACCCACTGTATTATTTTCCTTCATGAGAGAAGCCTCTAGTGAAACCTATGGCCCCCGGGTCTATTTTCCATTATATATTTTCAGATCTATAAACAAAAAATACCTTGCTGCAATTTATTTGCTTTTACATTGTTTTTCATTTTAGTAATCTGTTATATCTATCTCTATCAGATCTCATCCTTGCAAGTGACCATGAAGGGATTGACAACCCCTTTATCGCGTTGGGTGCAAGTGTTTGATTGTTTGTGCAGGTGCGTAGATTGGGGACTTGCTTGTACCTCCTACTGGATTGATACCTTGGTTATCAAAACTGAGGGAAATACTTATCTCTACTTTGTTGCATCACCCTTTCCTCTTCAAGGGAAAAACCAATGCAAGCTCAAGAAGTAGCAGGAAGAATTTCTGGCGCCGTTGCCGGGGAGGTCTACATCAAGCCTACCAAATACTCATCATAAACTCTCATCTCTTGCATTAGATTATTTGCCATTTGCCTCTCGTTTTCGTCTCCCCCACTTCTAAAATGATTTTCAGAAAAAACCAAAAAGATTTGCCTTTTTATTCGCCCTTCTTCCGTTCGTCTTTTCGTTTGCTTTTTGTTTGCTTGTGTGCTAGATCGATTTGTTGCTACCATGTCTGAATCTGCGGAGGTTTTCATTGAAATGATAGTAATAATCTTGAGGGAAATTTTGATGACTTTGCTAACGATCCCCATGAAGAACCTACTATCATGCATACAAAAAAATTCCATATAGGTAGCGGTAATATTATTGGAAAAGGTGTTATTCAAGATTTCTTTACTTGTGCTGGTACGCTACCTACGTTAGGAGGGTCTATTCTCAATAAAACTAATAGTCTTGCGGATGCAATAACTTTGCTCATAATTGAACTTGAGAGGCAATTCGTTCATATGCACCCTTGCATACAAAGGATTTTTCTAGAGTTCTCTAATATTCAACATTCTTCCGTTAAGCGTGTCGCCACTATATTTCTAGCCCACGAGTTTAGATTCATCATGAAAGAGGCTAGCAAAATTTTTGCTCATTACAAAATTAATGGTGGTTGTCCTCCTATAGAGGAGGTCCTTTTTAATCAAGAAGAAATAATGAGATTGCAATCTCCGGATTATGTTGCCTATAATGAAAATTTGAGAAAAAGGGTCCCTACCGAGGTTTTGGTTGATAAGATCTCTGAACTCAATGATAATTTTGCTATACAAAACAATGGATTAGGGTTCATATTAAGAGATAGGCTTATGACGTTCCACCAAAGGAAAGCTTACAATGATGAGTTAATTATACACTATAGGGGGCAGGAGGAGGAACCTATTCCTCCCGCACTCGATCTTAGGGATCCTTATCCTATTAAATTTAGCCCTTTTGATTATTTTTGCTTACCACAAAGGAAACTTGCCTCTGAAAGAAGGGGGTATGACATGAGCATGGATGATCTCCCTTACTATTATGATAATACTTAGATCTATTGCGTTATGCCTAGCTAGGGGCGTTAAACAATAGCGCTTGTTGGGAGGCAACCCAATTTTATTTTTCTGTTTTTTGTTTTTGCTTCTGTTCTTGAATAAATTACACATTATTACCTCTGTAGTAATTGTGTTTTAGTACTTTAATTAGTGTTTGTGCCAAGTAAGACCTTTGGGATGGTCTACGGTGATAGTTGACTTGCTCTTGCTGAAAACAGAAACTTTTGCGCCCAGTAAAGTAATTTTAATAAATCACAGAAGCGTGCATTAGATCTGAATTGTTTACACAAGATTGATATACAAATTTCGCAGACTGTCCTCATTTTTCAGAATTTTTAGGGTTACAGTAGTATTCGAAGTTTACAGATTGCTACAGACTGTCCTGTTTTTGACAGATTTCTATTTTCTGTGTGTTGTTTGCTTATTTTGATGTATCTATGGGTAGTATCGGGGGGTATGAACCATAGAGAAGTTGGAATACAATAGATATTACACCAATATAAATAAAGATTGAGTTCACAACAGTACCAAAAGTCGTGATTTATTTTCTTATACTAACGGATCTCATGAGTTTTCTGTTGTGAAGTTTTCAAGTTTTGGGTAAAGATTTGATGGACTATGGAATAAGGAGTGGCAAGAGCCTAAGCTTGGGGATGACCAAGGCACCCCAAGGTAATATTCAAGGACAACCAAGAGCCTAAGCTTGGGGATGCCCCGGAAGGCATCCCCTCTTTCGTCTTCAATCCATCGGTAAATTTACTTGAGGCTATATTTTTTTTTATTCTCCACATGATATGTGTTTTGCTTGGAGTGTCTTGTATGATATGAGTCTTTGCTTTTTAGTTTGCCACAATCATCCTTGCTGCACACATCTTTTTGAGAGGGACATGCATGAATCGTGAATTTATTAGAATACTCTTTGTGCTTCACTTATATCTTTTGAGCTAGGCAATATGCTCTAGTGCTTCACTTATATCTTTTTAGAGCATGGCGGTGGTTTTATTTTATAGAAATTGTTGAACTCTCTTGCTTCACTTATATTATTTTGAGAGTCTCTAAACAGCATGGTAATTTGCTTAGGTTATGAATTTAGTCCTAATATAATGGGCATGCAAGAGGGATATAATAAAAACTTTCATATAAAGTGCATTGAATACTATGAGAAGTTTGATTTCTTATGATTGTTTTGAGATATAAAGATGGTGATATTAGAGTCGTGCTAGTGAGTAATTGTGGATTGGTAGAAATACTTGTGTTAAAGTTTGTGATTCCCGTAGCATGCACGTATGGTGAACCGTTATGTGATGAAGTCGGAGCATGATTTATTTATTGATTGCCATCCTTTGTGTGAGGGTCGGGAGCGCGCGATGGTTAACTCCTACCAACCTCTCCCCTAGGGGCATGCGTCTAGTACTTTGTTTCGATAGCTAATAGACTTTTGCAAAAATCATGTGAGTTCTTTATGACTAATGTTTAGTCCATGGATTATACACACTCTCACCCTTCCACCTTTGCTAGCCTCTCTAGTACAGCACAACTTTCGCCGGTGCATTAAACCCACCATATACCTTCCTTAAAACAGCCACCATATACCTTCCTCAAAACAGCCACCATACGTACCTATTATGGCATTTCCATAGCCATTCTGAGATATATTGCCATGCAACTTCCACCATTCCGTTTATTATGACACACACCATCATTGTCATATTGCTTTGCAAGATCGTAAGAAAGCTAGCATGATGTTTTCATGGCTACGCTAGATCGTTGCATATCCCGGTACACCGCCGGAGGCATTCATATAGAGTCATATTTTGTTCTAAGTATCGAGTTGTAATTCTTGAGTTGTAAGTAAATAAAAGTGTGATGATCATCATTATTAGAGCATTGTCCCATGTGAGGAAATGATGATGGAAGCTATGATTCCCTCACAAATTGGGATGAGTCTCCAAAATTTACAAAAAAATAAAAGAGGCCAGAGAAGCCCAAATAAAAAAAAGAGGCCAAAGAAGCCCACCAAAAAAAAAAGAGAAAAAAATGAGAGAAAAGAGAGAAGGGACATTGCTACTATTCCTTTTTCCACACTTGTGCTTCAAAGTAGCACCATGGTCTTCATGATAGAGAGTCTCCTATGTTGTCACTTTCATATACTAGTGGGAATTTTTCATTATAGAACTTGGCTTGTATATTCCAATGATGGGCTTCCTCAAATTGCCCTAGGTCTTCATGAGCAAGCGAGTTGGATGTACACCCACTTAGTTTCTTTTTGATCTTTCATACACTTATAGCTCTAGTGCATCCGTTGCATGGCAATCCCTACTCACTCATATTGATATCTATTGATGGACATCTCCATAGCCCGTTGATACACCTAGTTGGCGTGAGACTATCTCCTTCTTTTTGTCTTCTCCACAACCACCATATTCTATTCCACCCATAGTGCTATATCAATGGCTCACGCTCATGTATTGCGTGAAAGTTGAATAGGTTTGAGAACATCAAAAGTATGAAACAATTGCTTGGCTTGTCATCGGGGTTGTGCATGATTTAATACTTTGTGTGATAAAGATGGAGCATAGCCAGACTATATGATTTTGTAGGGCTAGCTTTCTTTGGCCATGTTATTTTGAGAAGACATGATTGCTTTGTTAGTATGCTTGAAGTATTATTGTTTTTATGTCAATATTAAACTTTTGTTTTGAATCTTATGGATCTGAACATTCATGCCACAATAAAGAAAATTACATGGATAAATATGATTGGTAGCATTCCACATCAAAAATTCTGTTTTTATCATTTACCTACTCGAGGATGAGCAGGAATTAAGCTTGGGGATGCTTGATACGTCTCCAACATATCTATAATTTTTTATTGTACCATGCTATTATATTATCTGTTTTGGATGTTTTATATGCATTAATATGCTATTTTATATTATTTTTGGGACTAACCTATTAACCTAGAGCCCAGTGCCAATTTATGTTTTTTTTTTCTGTTTTTGAGTTTTACAGAAAAGGAATATCAAACGGAGTCCAAATGGAATAAAACTTTCGTGATGATTTTTCTTGGACCAGAAGACACCTACGAGACTTGGAGAGGAGGTCAGAAGACCTACGAGGAGACGACAAGCCGTAGGGGCGCGCCCTAGGGGGGCGCCCCCCTGGCTTGTGGGCCCCCTGTAGATCTTCCAACCCTAATTCTTGGCCTATATATTCCCAAATATTCCTAAACCACCAGAAGCGTCCACAAAAATACTTTTCCGCCGCCGCAAGCCTCTGTTCCCGTGAGATCCCATCTTGGGGCCTTTTCCGGTGATCTGCTGGAGGGGGATTCAATCACGGAGGGCATCTACATCAACTCTATTGCCCTTCCGATGAAGCGTGAGTAGTTTACCTCATTCCTTCGGGTCCATAGCTAGTAGCCAGATGGCTTCTTCTCTCTCTATGTTCTTCAATACCATGTTCTCCTTGATCTTCATGGAGATCTATCCGATGTAATACTCTTTTGCGGTGTGTTTGTCGAGATCCGATGAATTGTGGATTTATGATCAGATTATCTATGAATATTATTTGAATCTCCTCTAAATTCTTATACGCATGATTTGATATCTTTGTATTTCTCTTCGAGTTATCGGTTTGGTTTGGCCAACTAGATTGGTAGTTCTTGCAATGGGAGAGGTGCTTAGTTTTGGGTTCAATCTTGCGGTGTCCTCACCTAGTGACAAAGTAGGGGTAGCGAGGCACGTATTTGTATTGCTGCCATCAAGGATAAAAAGATGGGGTTTCCATCATATTGCTTGAGTTTATCCCTCTACATCATGTCATCTTACTTAAGGCGTTACTCCGGTCTTTATGAACTTAATACTCTAGATGCATGCTGGATAGCGGTCGATGTGTGGAGTAATAGTAGTAGATGCAGAATCGTTTCGGTCTACTTGACACGGACGTGATGCCTATATGCATAATCATTGCCTTGGATATCGTCATAACTATGCGCTTTTCTATCAATTGCTCGACGGTTATTTGTTCACCCACCGTATTATTTTCCTTCATGACAGAAGCCTCTAGTGAAACCTATGGCCCCCGGGTCTATTTTCCATTATATATTTTCAGATCTATAAACCAAAAATACCAAAAATACCTTGCTTCAATTTATTTACTTTTACTTTATTTTTCATTTTAGTAATCTTTTATATCTATCTCTATCAGATCTCATCCTTGCAAGTGACCGTGAAGGGATTGACAACCCCTTTATCGTGTTGGGCACAAGTGTTTGATTGTTTGTGCAGGTGCATAGATTGGGGACTTGCTTGTACCTCCTACTGGATTGAAACCTTGGTTTTCAAAACAGAGGGAAATACTTATCTCTACTTTGCTGCATCACCCTTTCCTCTTCAAGGGAAAAACCAACGCAAGCTCAAGAAGTAGCAAGCGCAAACGGTATTGCAATGCTTAGGAACAAGGCCTAGGGTTCATACTTTCACTAGTGCAAGTTCTCTCAACAATGATAACATAATTGGATCATATAACAATCCCTCAACATGCAACAAAGAATCACTCCAAAGTTCCTATCGCGGAGAACATAAGATGAAATTCCTTGTAGGGTACGAAACCACCTCAAAGTTATTCTTTCTGATCAATCTATTGGTCTATTCCTGTAAGTGTCACAAATAGCCCTAGAGTTCGTACTAAAATAACACCACATGACACACATCAATCAACCCTAATGTCACCTAGATACTCCAATGTCACCACAAGTATCCGTGGGTCAATTATACGATATGCATCACAAAATTTCAGATTCATAATATTCAACCCAACACAAAGAACTTCAAAGAGTACCCCAAGATTTCTATCGGAGAAAATATTATGAAAATGCGTACCAACCCCTATGCATAGATTACCCCAATGTCACCACGGGAATCCGCAAGTTGATAACCAAAACATACATCAAGTGGATCAATAGAACATCCCATTGTCACCACGGATATCGCATCGCAAGACATACATCAAGTGCTCTCACATCCAAAGATTCAATCTGACATAACAAAACCTCAAAGGAAACGATTCAATTCATCACAAGAATAGAGAGGGAAGAACACCATAAGATCCAACTATAATAACAAAGCTCGCAGAACATCAAGATCGTGCCAAATCAAGAACACGAGGGAGAGAGATCAAACACATAGCTACTGGTACATACCCTCAGCCCCAAGGGTGAACTACTCCCTCCTCATCATGGAGACCACCGGGATGATGAAGATGGCCACCGGTGATGGTTTGCCCCTTCGGGAGGGTGCCGAAATGGGCTCCCGATTGGTTTTTCGTGGCTACAGAGGCTTGCGGCGGTGGAACTTCCGATCTAGGTTTCTTTCTGGAGGTTACTGTATTTATAGGAATTTTTGGCGTCAGAAACAAGTCAGGGGGGTCCATGAGGCAGCGGCAAGACAGGGGGTGCGCCCTAGGGGGGTGCGCCCTCCACCCTTGTCATCGCCTCGTGGCTCTTCTGGCCCAACTCCGATGCTCCGTGGGCTTCTTCTGGTCCATAAAAAATCACCGTAAATTTTCAGCTCGTTTGGACTCCGTTTGATATTCCTTTTCTGTAAAACTCAAAAACAAGGAAAAAACAGAAACTGGCACTGGGCTCTGGGTTAATAGGTTAGTCCCAAAAATAATATAAAATAGCATATTAATGCATATGAAACATCCAAAATAGATAATATAATAGCATGGAACAATAAAAAATTATAGATACGTTGGAGACGTATCATGAGCCTAATGCCATATTACAGGCTTTAATGGAGCAGCGGGCTGCTGAAGAGGAGCAAAGGTGGCAGGAGGAGGAGCAAAGGCGGCAGGCTGAGCAGGAGAGCAGAGAGAAGGAACGAGCAGAAATGAACGAAAGGTTCAAGCTGCTCGAGAAACAACTACAGGTAGAACATTCTCTAAACTAGAGATAGAACATTCATTATATAGCGACGTACAATGCTCACGTTACTCTACTCTTATAGGCTCTTATGCAATCTCAAGGCGGTGGAAATGATGCCCCTCCTCCTCCTCCTCCTCCAGAAGCTTAACCCGATGAAATGATGCCCCTCCATAAGTTAACCCTATGTATGAATATCTTAACTTGTGTATGATGTGATCGAGCATTTGTTTTGCTCCATGAACTTGTATGACACAATGGCCTATGTGAACTAGCTATTGTTACCTTATGTCAACTAGTTTAAATTATGCCTATGTGTGTGATGTGTTGCTCGAGGAATTTCTAGGGAGCTCCTAGGTCCCACATTCATTGATATGATAACATCAGCTGCACTGAAGATATAGACAGAATATGTACCTAGTAGTTTTCAGTTGCAGGGATTAGATAACAAAAAGCTTCACAAAAAGAAGCAATATGACATATTACCGAGAGCAACACTCGGAACCTCACACTTTGCCGAGAGTGGCTCTCGGAAAAGGGGTCGCCTGAGCACTTTGGCTACTGTACTGGCATTCTTTTTCGAGGGTGGCTCTCGGAAAAGACTGGCTCTTCAGTATCTGTAGTGGCATTCTTTTCCCAGGGTGGCTCTCAGAAACGAATGGCTCTTGAGCACTCCACCCGTGGCATTCTTTTCCGAGGCCAGAAACACTCGGTAAAAGTACCTCTGTGATGTGGCCTACCAGGGACCACATGTCAGGTTCAAAGCTATCAGCCAATGGTGGTATGCCAAGGGCGGCTCTCGGCAAAGGTATCAGTTAATTGAGTGCCATATTTTTCTTTTTGGAAGTTTAAACAAAATTTTGAAATGTTTCACTAATAACTGGGTCCAGCGGGTCCACATGTCAGGTCAGAATGTTTGTGTGACTGGTTTTTGCCGAGAGCTAACGGACGGCTCTTGGTATAGATAAAATAAGCTGATGGAGCTGTGTGTTGCCAACAGGCAGGCCACGTGGCTACTCGTTGCCGTGTGCGGCTCTCGGCGTCTATGATGTTTGCGAGCATCTTTGTTCGCCATGATTCTGTGTCGGCAATGTTATCTAGTTGCCCACTTTGGTGCCAAGTGCCACGCTCAGCGTATTTGAGTTTGCCGAGTGCCCGTGATTTGGCTCTCGGTGAAGACCCTGACACCCGGCATATAAGAAAATTCCAGTAGTGAATTATCAT
This sequence comes from Thinopyrum elongatum, assembly GCA_011799875.1. Taxonomy (NCBI): domain Eukaryota; kingdom Viridiplantae; phylum Streptophyta; class Magnoliopsida; order Poales; family Poaceae; genus Thinopyrum; species Thinopyrum elongatum. The sequence goes on along the minus strand of CM022303.1, from coordinate 715,052,301 downwards.
GTGGTACGTACATAGCACAGTGCCAGTCCACCGGTTCAGAGATTTCATCATAAGCAAATTTCTGTGTCTAAAAAAACTAAAAAAAGAGAGAGAAAGGCTAGCTGGTTATCTTTTTGAATTGTTTGAATTGCTTACCACATATGTCACGTGCTGGCTAGTTGGTTATCTTATAACACAACTAATGTGCGGAAACTGAATGCAGCTAGGCGTGGCAAGTGTGCTGGAGACGCTTTGCGGGCAGTCGTACGGGGCGAAGCAGTATCACATGATGGGCATCTACCTATCACGCTCCTGGATCATCCTAAGTGGTTGCGCCATGCTCATGCTCCCCATCTTCATATTCACCGAGCCTCTCCTTGTCTTTATTGGCCAGGACCCCATGATCAGCGCTGTTGCTGGGACCATCTCACTCTGGTACATCCCTGTCATGTTTGCGAGTGTCTTCAGCTTCACGCTCCAGATGTACCTGTAGGCGCAGAGCAAGAACATGATCAACACCTACCTTGCGTTCGTCAACCTCAGCCTCCATCTGTTCCTGTCATGGCTCTTGACCATCAAGCTGCACCTTGGACTCGCCGGGGTCAAGACCTCCATGATCATCACCCTATGGATTCCTGCGGTTGGGCAGCTTATCTTCGTTTTCTGCGGTGGCTTCCCTCTCACATGGGCGGGGTTTTCGTCCACAGCACTCACATACCTCATCCCTATCCTCAAGCTCTCTCTATCCTCTGGTGTGATGCTCTGATATGGACAAACTTGAGTGTTAGATGGGAAAGTAGGGATTGCATGCATCGACAATTGATTGATCATGTGCATGAGCACATATATAGGTACAGGGGGGCCGGCCTCTACTTGTCTCCCAAGAAGTACAAATATACGGGGGAGAGAGGAGGCATGACAATACAAAATACATAGACCCTAGTACTATACATGTGCATGGATAACGTATGTTCAACACCCCCCGCGGTCGAAGAGTCACTGGAGATGCAGAGACTGGACCGAAACTCCTCGAAGACGGAAGTCGGTAGCCCCTTAGTCATGACATTGGTGAACTGTTGGGCGGTGGGGACATGAAGAACCCGAACACGCCCAAGTGCAACCTGTTCACGAACGAAGTGGATGTCGAGCTCAATGTGCTTCGTTCGGCAATGATGAACAGGGTTGGCGGAGAGGTAGATGGCGGAGACGTTATCACAGTAGACAAGCGTGGCCTTGTGAATGTCACAAAGCAACTCCTGGAGCAACTGACGGAGCCAAGAGCAATCGGCGACGGCATTAGCCACCGCCCGATACTCCGCCTCAGCACTCGAGCGAGAGACCGTGGGTTGTCGCTTGGACGACCATGAGATCAGTGAGGGCCCGAGGTAGACACAATAGCCTGATGTAGAGCATCGAGTGTCAGGGTAGCCAGCCCAGTCTGCATCGGAGTAGGAGACAATGTTGGTGGAGGCGGAAGCCGTCAACGTAAGACCCAAGGACATAGTGCCGCGTATGTACCGGAGAATACGCTTCACCAAGGTCTAGTGGGAATCACGCGGGGAGTGCATATGGAGGCACAACTGCTGAATAGCATACTGCAAGTCCGGGCGTGTGAGTGTGTGGTAATGCAAGGCAACAACAATGGAGCGATAAAACGCCGCATCGGGTGCAGGGGAGCCCTCCTTAGCAGAGACCTTGGCCTTCGTGTTGATAGGCGTGGCGGCGGGCTTGCAGTTAAGCATGCCGGCTCGCTCAAGAAGCTCATGGGCGTACTTCTGCTGATGCAGAAAGAAGCCATCGGCACGTCGGACCACCACGATGCCAAGAAAGTAATGCGGTGGCCCCAAATCCTTGAGCGCGAACTCATGACGAAGATGAGCAGTGAGCTGCTGGAGAAGTTCTGGGGAAGACGCCGCCAGGATGATGTCATCAACATAGAGCAGAAGGTACCCGGTGGCAGCGCCCTGATGATAAACGAAGAGTGAAGCATCGAAGCGGGTGGACCGAAAGCCAAGCCGCTGGAGGAAGGCCACGATATGCTGGTACCATGTCCGTGGCACCTGCTTCAACCCATAGAGAGAACGGGAGAGCAAGCACACATGATCCGGATGCTCGGCATTGACGAAACCTGTGGGATGCTGACAGTCCACCTGCTCTGCAAGGTGCCCATGCAGAAAGGCGTTGGAAACGTCCAACTGATGCACAGGCCAAGTGCGTGAGACCGCCAACTGAAAGACGATGCGGATCGTGCCCGGTTTGACAACCGGGGCGAAAGTGTCGGTGAAGTCCACACCGGCAAGCTGGCGAAATCCGCGAACCACCCAACGAGCTTTGTAGTGCTCGAGAGAACTTTCAGGACGTGTCTTGTGGCGGAACACCCACTTGCCACTGATGATGTTAGCATGGGGAGGCCGCGGAACAAGATTCCACGTACAGTTGCGCTGCAACGCGTCGAACTCCTCCCGCATCGCCGCAAGCCAATGAGGATCGCGAAGGGCTGCGCGAGCGGAGGAGGGAATGGGTGATGGTGTCGATGTCGAAGCGGCACACACATACTCGTCCGAAGTGTAGCGCGTACTCGGGCGGTGCACACCAGCCCGGGCCCGTGTCATCACGCCAAGAGGCGGTACGGTAGCCGGGGCGGGCTGTGCGACGGACGAGGGTGGAGTCGAGGCCATCACAGGGGGCTGGCAGGCGAGCCAGCAACGGAGGCAGCAGCAGCGGAGCCAGCAGCGGCGCCGACAGAGGCGGCTGCCGCGATGTCGTCGTCCTCCGGTCCCGAGGAAGGGGCGCCAGCCAAGGCACCCAAGGGAGACGCCTGGTCTGACTCGACCACGGCAGTGGGACCTGAAGAGGCTGCGGAGGGAGTCACGACTGGTGGTGGAGGAGGGAGCAGCCGCCGAACCGAAGAGGTGGTGGTGGGCCACGACCGGGACCCACGCCATGTTGGGGGTACGGTGAGCGGCTCCACCGAAGGCGCTGCAGACGGTGGTACCTGGTGAAAAGGAAAGACCCTCTCGTCAAAGTACACGTGCCGTGAGGTGTGCACACGGTGGGAAATAGGGTCATAACACCGGTAACCTTTGGTGTTGGAGGGGTAGCCAAGGAAGATGCTAGGAAGTGACCGTGGTGCGAGTTTGTGGGGGGCGGTAGACGTGATGCTTGGATAGCAGAGACACCCAAATGTGCGAAGGCCATCATACGATGGAGGCGCACCGAAGAGGAGTTGGTGAGGGGCGTAGTTCCAATGGGGATGACACGGTCTAATGTTAAGAAGAAGAGTGGCGGTGACGAGAGCATGAGGCCAGAACCTGGGAGGGACATTAGAGTGAAAGAGTAATGTGCGAACGCAATTATTGAGAGTGGGTAGGATGCGCTCAGCGCGGCCATTCTGCTGTGAAGTGTAAGGGCAGGTCAGGCGGAAAATGGTGCCGTGAGAGGCAAGAAGATCTCGAACAGCGACATTGTCAAATTCTTTTCTGTTATCGGTTTGGAGTGCAAGTATGGGGCGACCGAACAGTGTGGTGACATAGGAATAAAAGGCCGTGAGTGTGGCTAAGATATCGGATTTGCAACGAATAGGAAATGTCCACACATAATGAGAAAAATCATCTAAAATCACCAAATAATAGAGATAGCCCGTGTTACTTGCAACTGGAGATGTCCAAACATCACTATGAAGTAATTAAAACGGAAAAGTAGAAATAGTGGTGGACGCACGAAAAGGAAGACGAACATGCTTGCCGAGACGGCAAGCCTCACATGTATGGTCGTCGATCTTATTACATGAGAATGAAAAACTCGTAAGAATTTGACGCAAAACGGTGGAATTCGGGTGTCCCAAACGAGCATGCCAAAGGTCAACACCGGCGGCGAGGGCGACTGGAGTGGTGGAGGTGGTGGCGGAGGAGTGCACCGGGTAGAGCTCGTCAGGACTATCACATCGGTGGAGAACCATCCGGGTACGGGCGTCCTTCACAGAAAAACCAACATCATCGAATTCAACGGTAATGGGATTCTCACGAGCAAGACGACGAACAGAAACAAGGTTCTTGACTAAATCAGGGGAAACAAGAACATTAGACTTGGTGAGTGGCATAGATGTGGAAGGAAAAGAAGTACGACTAACATGGGTGATAGGTAAAGAGGAACCGTCACCGATGGTGATGTGAGTCGAATTATGAACCGGTGTGTATAGGGTAACGCAGCAGAAAACAAAAATTTTCCGACCTACGCACCAGCCCAGGACCACTATGGAGACTGCATACAAGGTTTGATCATTTCGTTACCGACTCGTAGCGCAGCGGAAGTAGAGTCGATGACGATCGGCGGTGCAGATCCCCACAGCTAGGATTTACAACCTCCCAACCGCGAGGATGTATACCCTCATCCACCACCCGGACAGCCCTCCGGGAGGTGGTCGGACAGTCCCCCGGACGGTGTCGCGGACAGCCCTTCAGGAGGACCTTCGAAACTCGGACGGTCACTCGGACAGCCCTTCGGGAGGCACTCTCGAACAGCCCCTCGGGCACTAAGATCGAAACTACGACCTCTCTACAGAGTTGCACACATACGGTGTCATCTATCCGGCAGGGCTTCGCCGTCCAGAACTAGTTCCCACCGGAACCCAGACAGCCTTTCGGCTCTACGAAACTATTTCGCGGGGAGGGAGAGAAGAAGCCAGATCATTGCAATGGCATGTATATGTGAGAAAGAGTGAGTCTTTAGGCAGCCCCCTCCACCCCTATTTATAGGCCAAGCCCAAGGGTGGCTTCTCCAAGAAGCCAAGGGGAAAAATACCAAAGGACCCTCAAGGTGGCTTCTCCAAGAAGCCACCCAAAAAGCACTTTCACTATTCATGACGACATTTTTCAGCGTCCGTTCGAACTGAAAATATTTATGTGGGCTTAGAACATTTCCAGTACCCACTAAAATAATTTTCAACGCGTTCTGGAATAATTCCAGATTAGTGATTTTCATCTGCGAAAAGCATCTGAAGTGGTTCCGGCAGCTCCGGAACATTTCCGGTTTTTCTTCCAGAAAATTCCCAAAAGTTTCCAGAATGATTCTGGCACCCTCCAAGAATTATCGGGCATGTGCCGAAACCAATTTAACTTTATGGTATCCTCTGAAACAACTTTTCAGTTTCACCGGAACTCATCCAGTGACCTCTCTCTGCGGAACTTTTCCGCTGTCCGAAACTTTTTCGGTGTCCGAAACTTTTTCGGTGATTTTCTCTCAGACTCCCTGTCTAGTATTCAGCAGATAGATGACCCTTAAGCGTGTGACCCTATAGGTTCGGTGAAGTATAGACATGACCTGGAACCCCTTCCGATCAATGATCAACATCGGAGCCGTGGACACCCATATTGACCCCTATACCCACACGAATGAATATTCGAGTGAACCTCCAGTTGCCGTGTGCTATTCCTGTTGCTTCGCGATATGTTACAAATACCCGAGGTGAGACATGTTGGCATTCCCGTGGATCAACAACTTGTCCACTATGCTAGTTACCTCGTTAACCGTATTGTTCTCTTTTCTCGTTACCGTGTTCCGGCATCCCCGTGATCAAATCACGAAGTGTCTGGCCAGATGATGATGGATACCGTAACACCGAGAGGGCCCAGAGATATCTCTCCATCGTCGGAGGAGCAAATCTCAATCTCGAGCTATCAAGTTACTTGACATACTTTTCCATGAACCCGTAAGCCGCCGTAATAGCCACCCATTTACGGATGACATTTAACAAACCCCAAAGTTCATGAAGCAAGTATGAAGAAACTCGATACTCTCATGGTCTAAGGAATTATGCAAACATTAACCATCTCTGTGTTATTAACCATTAACTCATGACGAATGTATCTCATAGCATAACATCAATCGGGTCGATTCAACACAAATGTTCTTATAACATTGTGCCCTCAAAGTTGCTGGCATAGACATGCCCATGATCAGGAAAACAGAACCATCATGCAACACTTGAGCCAGTCATAGAGGCTTGACTAGGAATACATTTTATCGTTTATTATCCCACACGTGCATATGAGTCTTCCTCCAAGCCTCGTTTTATTTGCAGACTCGAGAACCATAGCAGTTATAGCATGGAACATAAACCTAATTATGAACAGGGAGATAATCAATAATATTTATTATTGCCTCTAGGGCATATCTCCTACAGACTCCCACTTGCACTAGAGTCAATAATCTAGTTTAATGCTAATGCACATTGCACCTGTGGCACACCGGTGTAAATATGATTCGCTTGTGGTATAGCCTGAATGTCCAACGGATCTGACGACTTCAGCTCCGTGTGTATCTTTGCATATCCTCGCGTTTTCACGCTTTCACAAAATTCATATTTTGTGTGGACTTGGCTTGGTATATATGCGAATCACAGGTCGAACCTGGATTCCTCAGACTGAGTTATGGAGCAACTACTTGCAGTAGTGTCCCATTTACAAAAGCCATCTTGGAACCATACTAAGTTCATGAATGAACTATATGATTCAACATCTTGTTTGTCGCTTCGAAAGCGGCAATATACTTTGCCTCTGTTATAGAATTCGCCACAGTAACTTGTTTGGAACAATTTCCAACTAACTGTGCCACCATATTGTGTGTTACACAAAACCCTCAATTTAAATTGAAAATCGCATGGAGAAATGATGAAGACTGCTTCGATGTAACCTTTTACATCGAACTCTTCATGATCTCCACTTGCGAGAAAACATGTCATCAGTGCTACTATAGTACTCAATGACCCTTTTTCACTGTTGTCCCATGATCAGTACTTTTGATCACTTTGGTATCTATACTCGCAACAACTTTGGAGTATTGGACATATCTGGTTGTTTTACATACCATGGAATACATGATTAATCCAAACACAAGAGTGTGGAATCTCCATCATGTATTTTGCTCATCAGTGTTTTGGGACACCAAGTCTTGCAAAAACTCCTTCCATGTGACTTCGGCAAGAATCACTCCTTGACGTTTTTAATGCTAAAAGGTTTTAGCATTTTGTCAATATGTATCTTTGCTCAGCCCCATTAGGTAAATCTATCACCATAGATCATCATGCCTAATATAAAGGCTATTTAGCCCAAGCACTTCATCAAAAAACTATTTTTAAATGAAGTCCTAATTCGTGTCAAGAAATTTATTTCCAATTAACAATGTGTCAAGCACACAACGTTTCTAGAAATATTATTATGCTCCCACTTACTTTCTTGAATCACAAGCATCTTCGTTACCCATTGATGAAGTCAAAACCCTTTTAACCATTTCATCAAAACACGAAGATTCCAACTCCATTTTGCTCTCTTCTGTCCATCGCTGGAACTCTGAAGTTTGCATACTTACTAGCATCCTCTGGACTGACAAAATACCTTGGACTGTAACACATGCAAGTCCTTGGTTTTATTTCCATCATATGGAAATCCTATTGTCATCCATGTTTCATATCTCATGACTGAAATATGTATTAATTGCTAGTTCAACCCGAACCGACTTTAAGCAACGCTACGGTGAAACAACCTCATCGTAGTCAACTCCTTGAACTTGTTATTTCAACAAGTCGAGCTTTATGGATAAAACATTTTTATCCGTATCAGTTTTAAATTCCACAAAATTCGTTAGACTAAGTCTTTCGAAAGGTGTATCAAGATTTTAATCTTGAAACATTTATATGGAAACTATCTCGGATTGTATTGGCATTTAGCCAATTCCGGAGTCAGGGCCCATCAACGCTTCCTTGTGTATCGTAGGTATACTGTTGTCTAACAACAATGTCTCGTCTGCGCACCTGAGAGGTTTGCACGAGCCTTGCCTACGTGGTTCAGCTGCAAGTTTGACCGAAGTCCGTACATTTTATTGTAGAGACTTCCGTATCAGTCGTAGTAGGAAACTCTGGAATTACTTCCAAGGTCTCTTTCCTTTGACCTGATGATAGAGATACTGGTTATCTCGTCGACTTGCATTATTCTCCCACTCACCTTTTTGAAAGAACCATTTTCTTCAAAAAGCATACCGTTCTTTGTGGCAAACCTATTTGCCTCGGTATAGTGAGGGAGGAATACCCAATTGCTTGGGATAACCTACAAAGTAGCACTTGTCTGATTTGGAATAGGTTTGTAACCTTTTACACAAGGCCCGTATTCCAAATGTTTAAGAAAAGATATAACATGGTTGGGCGTACCATACCATGGCGTCATTTCAACAGACCTGATGGAGCTCTTTTCAGTGTAAAAGCCGTAGTCTCTAAAGCATCACTCGTTAAAAGGGATAATGGCAAATTTATATATGTCATCTTTGATCTTACCATGTCATAAATGGTTTGATGACATCTTCACGGACTTTCCACATGCAATGGTGTTCCGGGAGGTGCAAGTTATGAAACTACTTTCACAACTCATCAGACATTCGCTAAACTTGTAACTCAAATATTCCTTTCTGCAATCGAATTGTAGAAACATAATTTTCTTGTTACAATAACCATCTACTTCATTTTTGAAAACCTTTCGAATGAATTCAAAAGATCCAGACTTACGTCTCATCAAGTAAATATCCACATATCTACTTGAGTCATTTCTGAAGATAGATAAATCCACTACTAACAACATTTATCGGACTACACCCATCAAATGTATGATCACCAATAAGTTTGTTGTCCGTTCCTTATGGCCTGTGAACGGTATTTCAGTCACTTCACTTTTCGGAGGAAAGTTGCAAGTGTCAGATGATTCAAAATCAAAGGACTTCAAAAATCCATCATAATGGAATTTATCCATGCAGGTTTCTCCAATGTGACCAAATGTAGTGCCACACTTGTGTGGTATTCTCTTAGTCTTGCGACATTTAGCGTCAGTGTTATGGATGTATCATATTACTATCAATATTCATAACATACATCCCATCTGGATGGAAGCATGGCTCTAAATGTTATTCATAACACTGAACAACAATTGTTCTTTTATGAACAACCCTTTTGCAACAACATTGTGCAAGGGGCTAGAGTGTAAAACTCTAAAATGAATTATGAAAGTAAATCCAGAGGTAATATATTAATATCATTATTCATAACATACATCTCATTCTCAATGAAAGTATGGCCCTTATGTTATTCATAACTTCGAACATAAAAAGTTCTCTTATGAACAACCTTCTTGCAAGATACCTTATGCAATGGGCTAGAGTTTAAAACTCTAAATGAATTATGAAAATAAATATAGACAGTAATACACCGATGGAAGGTATAGTAACATTTACTATGTTCCCTGTGTATACCTAAACCTCATTCCTGGCTAGTCTTTCAGGCCATAGTAGTTCTTACATCGAGTTGCAACAGAAAGCAATCGAGCGGGTATCTTTGTGATTAACTCACAATACCCAAGAATTAGTGATTAACAATTTAATCATAATTCCCAAGAGCTATATCTTTGACCAGCCTTCTATACATCAAAAACTTGTATGACATTCATACATGAGCTGGATATTCCAGTCTTCTTTCTTTTTGCCTTTATACTTCTAACAGTTTAACTTTTAGTATTTCTCCTACTTCCAGAAGAAGCACCCAACTTAAGAGTGGCGTTAGCCCCGGGCTTCCTAGGCGTGAAAGTTTCACTAACACCCTTCGGACACTTCCTTTCTCTTTAAGTTGTTGTTTTCTTCACCTTTCATCATATGACAGGCGTTCTTCTGGATCCCTCTCTTATCAGTCTAATGCATAGTAAACTCCTTTACTAATAGTTTGCTAACAAACATTGCTTTGGATATCTCATATCTTTTAGCCTTTGTCTGTCTCTGAAAATGATTTTCAGATTCCATGAATATCACATAACTATCCAAACTTTTGAAGTTCGGGTCTCATGGAAGTAAACATATTGCACTTGACTGAAAACGGAATTCTAGCTTTTGGGTCGAAGGACGTGAGTCACATGATCCATAGCATAAGCGAGAGAATACCGAAAGTATGCGATAGGACAAAGTCCTTCTCAGCACTTTTGAGGACAATCCTCACATTACGTTACCAACCGTAAAGTTTTAACCAGATATTTAACAGCTATTCAATATTAATAGGGAAGGTGGAAACGCGAGCCATTATTCTATAACTGTTAAGCAAACCACACTTAGACAGTGTTCATACTTAATTGCACTGAGAATTAAACAAGTTAATTCAACAGTGCGCTCCCACTCAAATCAATATCTCTCATAATTGATTGTGAGTGATTCAAGATCCGCATATCAATTCAACGCCATTGACGGGTTCATCACTGATGACGTGAATTTCAATCGGTAGGCCAACTTGCCAATCACATCTCTATGTGACTCTTGTTCATCTTTCGATGCGTGTGTTCCGAGCTCAGGACTGTCCTGCCTGAACGTCAAGACAACCAAGTGATCACGCAGTGAGGTCTGACCTTCACCCGCCTTACACCTCTCTAATCATTCGTGCTCATGTGTACATGGCGCACCCCGAAAAGATACGTGTTGTAGACGGTGCTACACTTGGGAGAACACTAACTACTTGATATTTTTGTGAGAGATCACCCTAATAAAAGCGACTACCGCGCAATCAAGAAGGGTGCATCATAAGGGATAAACATCTCAGGCAATTCATAATTAGCATGATATGGTATAGCCCTTTCTGACGGAGAAGTTTTGTATTTCTTCGTCTTCGGCATTCACGTCGGTGTTCACCTTCGCGAAGATTGCCACCACCTTGTCGATGCACCAGATATTATTGCTATCTCCATAGCAGATAAAATAAATGCAATACTTAAGGTTGACTCGCAGGTCATTAAAGTGCAATCATATGGCTCCAGCCATCATGCCGAATCATGACACGCAGGTCATGTTAATTTTACATCATATAGACATCTCATACATAATCAAATTATTATGAGCACTGCTATACCACATCATATGCACATGCAAACCCTCCTGCAAAACCAAGTTAGACGCCTCTAATCGGTTCATGCAAAAACTTGTTTTACGTGGCTTCTAAGGTTTCGAAACAAACCGAAGCTACCAACGTCCATCATCAAGTATGATAATTCAAGTCGCTAGATTAACTTTCCAGGGTGTACGAAAACCGAGATAATAAAATCTCGAGCCCCATACTAAACTTCGTCATACGCATGACCCCCGTGCAGATCATATCTGCATTGCCCTTTCGTCTGCGAAATTTCATCTTTCTTTTTAACTACGGTGGAATTCAATGAACTGTTAGCACTTCGTTGATCAATCAGGATCGCGGATTGCCAGAACATTGAAACTCCACCATGCTGTTATCAAGATCAGAAATATGCGCATTCCAGGGAAGCAACAAGAACATCGGGTAACAGATTTCATCTGCTACCCGCACAAATAATTTTTAGTAATAGAACTCATCTACTACCTAATTATTTTGTGCAACACCCATACATCTCCATGTATTCTAGATCGCAACCTGCATCTACGCATAGCACGGCTCATGATGCCACTATAGGGTAACGCAGCAGAAAACAAAAATTTTCCGACCTACGCACCAGCCCAGGACCACTATGGAGACTGCATACAAGGTTTGATCATTTCGTTACCGACTCGTAGCGCAGCGGAAGTAGAGTCGATGACGATCGGCGGTGCAGATCCCCACAGCTAGGATTTACAACCTCCCAACCGCGAGGATGTATACCCTCATCCACCACCCGGACAGCCCTCCGGGAGGTGGTCGGACAGTCCCCCGGACGGTGTCGCGGACAGCCCTTCGGGAGGACCTTCGAAACTCGGACGGTCACTCGGACAGCCCTTCGGGAGGCACTCTCGAACAGCCCCTCGGGCACTAAGATCCAAACTACGACCTCTCTACAGAGTTGCACACATACGGTGTCATCTATCCGGCAGGGCTTCGCCGTCCAGAACTAGTTCCCACCGGAACCCAGACAGCCTTTCGGCTCTACGAAACTATTTCGCGGGGAGGGAGAGAAGAAGCCAGATCATTGCAATGGCATGTATATGTGAGAAAGAGTGAGTCTTTAGGCAGCCCCCTCCACCCCTATTTATAGGCCAAGCCCAAGGGTGGCTTCTCCAAGAAGCCAAGGGGAAAAATACCAAAGGACCCTCAAGGTGGCTTCTCCAAGAAGCCACCCAAAAAGCACTTTCACTATTCATGACGACATTTTTCAGCGTCCGTTCGAACTGAAAATATTTATGTGGGCTTAGAACATTTCCAGTACCCACTAAAATAATTTTCAACGCGTTCTGGAACAATTCCAGATTAGTGATTTTCATCTGCGAAAAGCATCTGAAGTGGTTCCGGCAGCTCCAGAACATTTCCAGTTTTTCTTCCAGAAAATTCCCAAAAGTTTCCAGAATGATTCTGGCACCCTCCAAGAATTATCGGGCATGTGCCGAAACCAATTTGACTTTATGGTATCCTCTGAAACAACTTTTCAGTTTCACCGGAACTCATCCGGTGACCTCTCTCTGCGGAACTTTTCCGCTGTCCGAAACTTTTTTGGTGTCCGAAACTTTTTCGGTGATTTTCTCTCAGACTCCCTGTCTAGTATTCAGCAGATAGATGACCCTTAAGCGTGTGACCCTATAGGTTCGGTGAAGTATAGACATGACACGGAACCCCTTCCGATCAATGATCAACATCGGAGCCGTGGACACCCATATTGACCCCTATACCCACACGAATGAATATTCGAGTGAACCTGCAGTTGCCGTGTGCTATTCCTGTTGCTTCCCGATATGTTACAAATACCCGAGGTGAGACATGTTGGCATCCCTGTGGGTCAACAACTTGTCCACTATGCCAGTTAACTCGTTACCGGTATTGTTCTCTTTTCTCGTTCCGTGTTCCGGCATCCCCGTGATCAAATCACAAAGTGTCTGGCCAGACGATGATGGATACCGTAACACTGAGAGGGCCCAGAGATATCTCTCCATCGTCGGAGGAGCAAATCCCAATCTTGAGCTATGAAGTTACTTGACATACTTTTCCATGAACCCGTAAGCCGCCGTAATAGCCACCCATTTACGGATGACGTTTAACAAACCCCAAAGTTCATGAAGCAAGCATGAAGAAACTCGATACTCTCATGGTCTAAGGAACCATGCAAACATTAACCATCTCTGTGTTATTAACCATTAACTTGTGACGAATGAATCTCATAGCTTAACATCAATCGGGTCGATTCAACACAAATGTTCTTCTAACACTGTGCCCTCAAAGTTGCTGGCATAGACATGCCCATGATCAGGAAAACAGAACCATCATGCAACACTTGAGCTAGTCTTAGAGGCCAGACTAGGAATACATTTTACTGTTTATTATCCCACACGTGCATATGAGTCTTCCTCCGAGCCTCGTTTTATTTGCAGACTCGAGAATCATTGCAGTTATAGCATGGAACATAAACCTAATTATGAACAGGGAGATAATCAATAACATTTATTATTGCCTCTAGGGCATATCTCCTACAGTGTGGAGGAAGTTAGGTTACCGGGATGAGATGTCATGTGGGCGGTGGCTGATGTCTACTACACAACTTGTTGTTGTAGACTCGTAATGGGCCTCCAAGCGCAGAGGTTTGTAGGACAGTAGCAATTTTCCCTCAAGTGGATGACCTAAGGTTTATCAATCCGTGGGAGGCATAGGTTGAAGATGGTATCTCTCAAGAAACCCTGCAACCAAATACAAGAAATCTCTTGTGTCCCCAACACACCCAATACAATGGTAAATTGTATAGGTGCACTAGTTTGGTGAAGAGATGGTGATAAAAGTGCAGTATGGATAGTAGATATAGGTTTTTGTAACGTGAAAATATAAAAACAGCAAGGCAGCAAAAAGTAAACAGGCATAAAAACTGTATTGCAATGCTTAGAAACAGGGCCAAGGGTTCATACTTTCACTAGTGCGATCTCCCAACATTGTTGACATAGTTGAATCATATGTAAATCCCTCACGTGTGACAAAGAGTTCACTCCAAAGTCACAAATAGCGGAGAACAAACGAAGAAATTGTTGTAGGGTACGAAACCACCTCAAAATTATCCTTCCCGATCAATCTTATGAGCCATCCCCATTAATTGTCACGATCAGCCCTAGAGTTCGTACTAGAATAACACCTTAAGCTACACATCAACCAAAACCCTAATGTCAGCTAGGCACTCCAATGTCACCATGAGTACCCACGGGTTTGATTATATGATATGCATCACACAATCTCAGATTCATCTATTCAAACCAACACAAAGAACTTCAAAGAGTGCCCCAAAGTTTCTACCGGAAAGTCAAGACGAAAACGTGTGCCAACCCTTATGCATAAATCCCCAAGGTCACGGAACCCGCAAGTTGATCACCAAAACATACATCAAGTGACTCAAGTGAATATCCCATTGTCACCACAGATATCCATATGCAAGACATACATCAAGTGTTCTCAAATCCTTAAAGACTCAATCCGATAAGAAAACTTCAAAGGGAAAACTCAATTCATCACAAGAAGATAGAGAGGGGAACACTCCATATGATTCATCTATATCAACAAAGCTCGCGATACATCAAGGTCATGCCATCTCAAGAACACAAGAGAGAGAGAGATCAAACACATAGCTACTGGTACAAACCCTCAGCCCCGAGGGTGAACTACTCCCTCCTCGTCATGGAGACCGCTGGAATGATGAAGATGGCCTCCGGTGATGCCTTCCCCTCTCTGGCAGGGTGCCAGAAAAGGGCTGTAGATGAGATCGGGGAGGTACAGAGGCTTGCGGCGGCGTAAAATCTCATCTAGGTTAACTTTCGGGGGTTTCTGAATATATATATGATTTTTTGGCGTTGGAATCACGCGAAGAAGGGCCACAGGGGGCCCACGAGGCACCAGGGCGTGCCTGGGGGGGAGGCGCGCCCTGGTGGCTCGTGGAGCCCCTGTGCGTCTTCTGGCCTCCTCCCGAAGCTTCTAGTACTTGTTATGTCCAATAAAAAATCTCCAAAAAGTTTCATGGCATTTGGACTTCGTTTGATATTGATGTTCTGTAAAACAAAAACAGGGCAGAAAATAGCAACTGGCACTGGGCACTAGGTCAATATGTTAGTCCATGAAAATCATATAAAAGTGCACCAAAATCATACAAAACTATAATAAACATGGCATGAATACTTCATAAATTATAGATATGTTGGAGACGTATCAGCATCCCCAAGCTTAATTCCTGCTCGTCCTCGAGTAGGTAAATGATAAAAGAAATAATTTATGAAGTGTGAATGCTAGCATAGTGCATAAGTTTGATCAATGATAATTTCAATCACTTTTCCTAGCATCATAACAGGAACTTGTTCTCATAAAACTCATAGTGATAAAGTAGCAATTAAAAACAGAAATTTTTGATGTGGAATGCTACCCATCATAATCATCATATAATCTTTTCTTTTGTTGCATGGGCATTGGACTTGAATGATTCAAAGCAAGATCATTATTATAACAGCAATATTTATTATCATAAAAATTCTCATGAGCAAGTAACAATTCATCACAACAATGAAGTATAAGGCATAAACTTTCCTGGAAACTAACAAACTATTCTAGTCAACAATGCAATTGCAATTCATCATATTTTCAGGAAGGGTCTAATGTAGTAGCTTTTTAGCAAGTCCACATACTCAACCATCATTTAGTCTTCTATGATTGCTAACACTCACGACATATATATGGAGCAAAAGTTTCAGCCAGACACATAGAAAGATAGGGGCTTGTGATTTCGCCTCCCAACTTATTCACCTCAAGGGTGATGTCAACAATAATAACTCATGATCACTCATATCCAACTGGATATATGTGCCTAGATCTTTCCCCACCACATGATGCTTGCAAAAGAGAAAAATAAAAAGGAAGTAGAGGAGAACACTATTGACTCTTGCATAAAAAATAAATACATAAAAGTAAGTGCATAAAAGTAAAAGATAGGCCCTTCGCAGAGGGAAGCAGAGGTTGTCATGCGCTTTTTATTTTTGGATGCACAAGCCCTTGATGCAAAGGAACGTCATGTTATATTGCCCCTTGTGATAGCAACCTTTATTATGCAGTCCATCGCTTTTATTTCTTTACCATCACAAGTTCGTACAACGTTTATTTCCCTGCCAGACTCGCACCCGGCAAGATCCCGCCACCCTGCCACCGCTCCAGCGCAGCGACCAGCCTACCATTTGGGTTTTGTCCTCCTGGATGCATGTCATGGCACTAGCGGCGGACGGACTTAAGTGGTGCTGATGGGACGGGCTCTTTTCTCGTCCCCAAGAAAGTATGGGACACCTAAGCGAAGCATTTAATGTGTTTGTCCTAAGTCGTCAGGGATAAGCATGTTAACACTGTAGCAACTTTACACCTCTTGTATGTACTGTGCGCCACTGTTGGTGACCCCTTCGACATATAAAAGGAGGCCCAAGGCGTAGCTACAAGAGGGAGAACCTTTCTGACCCACTCTGCATGCGTAGCTGCTTCTTGAACGTGCTGTTCATAGCAAGCGCTCCTGTGGAGGACCTTCTGGCCCAGATTGCAGGCGTAGCGTCTGTGTACTGTTCATCACATAGCGCTCCTGGAGCCAGAGCTCAAACACTCTCAATACACCAAAGCAGGAGTAGGGTTTTACGCTACACAGCGGCCCGAACCTGGGTAAAAATCCCTCGCGTTGATCGTTGGATCTGCTCCTTGTGCACACCTTTTTCCCTGCCGAACCGTAAAAGGGATCCACGCGATCCCATTGGTGTCGTACACCGACATCTTTGGCGCGCCAGGTAGGGGGAAGGGTTGCGCGAACCTAATCTAGCGATCAGCGCGTCAGTTCCAGATCACTTTCGTCGCCATGGCTCCCAAGAAGAAGGGCGCTACGGCGGAAAGAGCTAAGTTCTAACGCTCCAGTTACTTTCTATTATTTGGTCTTATCCTCAAATGGCATTTTCGTGCATAACCTGTGCGCGGAGGAGCACTTTCGAAACATCTTGCGCTCTTGGTTGTTCTGGGTCCACCCAGCGACACCGATGCAGCTGCATTTGTTTCTAGAGTGTTAAGCTTCCGAGAAGGCGGCGTTCTCGATAGGCTGCTAAACAGGACCTGATCCTAAGCGCTGTCGACCTGATCGTGCACAGTCAGAAAGCATTCCGGCAAGCGTAGGGAATAATTGCGCAAAAATGCAATCGTTTCAGGAAAAGACTTAACAGTTTTTATTCTTTTTAAGATTTCTGTGACCCATACGCTAAGGAGCCCTTTCGGGACTAGTTGCGCTCCTAGCTGCCTCGAGTCCGCTCGGCAACATGAGCAGCTGCATCAGGACCAACGAGGTAAACCTTTTCGGGAGGCGGCATTCCCGACAAGCTGCTAAGGACCCGTTCCTCAAGCGCTACCGACTGGAGCGTGCGCACCGGGAAGCACTCCGACAAGCGAGGGGAATTTTCAGCAGAAGTCAAGTTTTCATGTGAGTTAAGTGCGAATCAGACGCTAATTAGCTTCTTGTGTTAAAACACTGTTGTGGAGTTTTTACGCCCGAATCAGTGTTGCAGATAAATGAGTGGAAGATAGCTTCACGGTAGCACCAGCTTTGGTACTTCTGGAAGCTACCATTGAGCATCGAGAACCTCCGAGTTCTCTGCTGAAATCAAAAGCCTTGCCGGGGGCTGGCCCTCACGGCAAGCCGGCATCGAGAACCTCCAAGTTCTCTGCTGAAACCAAAAGCCTTGCCGGGGGCTGGCCCTCCCGGCGAGCCGGCATCGAGAACCTCCGAGTTCTCTGCTGAAATCAAAAGCCTTGCTGGGGGCTGGCCCTCCCGGCAAGCCGGCATCGAGAACCTCCGAGTTCTCTGCTGAAATCAAAAGCCTTGCCGGGGGCTGGCCCTCCCGGCGAGCCGGCATCGAGAACCTCTGAGTTCTCTACTAAAATCAAAAGCCTTGCCGGGGGCCGGCCCTCTAGGCGAGCCGGCATCGAGAAACTCCGAGTTCTCTGCTGAAACCAAAAGCCTTGCCGGGGGCTGGCCCTCCCGGCAAGCCAGCGTCGAGAATTGCCGAGTTCTCCGCTGAAATCACAAACTGGCATCGAGGACCTCCAAGTTCTCTGCTGGGAATTAAAAACCTTCTCCGGAAGTCGACATCGAGAATCACAGGAGATGGTGGAATACACTAAGGACGAACGGCAGGAAAAGCTAAGTTACAAAGATTTGTGACAATTACATTTCTCTTGCTGTTCTCACTTGTTTCTTACACCTACACGCGAAAGAGCCTTCCCGAGGCCTATAGCGCCCCTAGTTGTCTCGAGTCCGCTCGACCACTTAGGCGGCTACACAGGCACCGGGAAGGTAAACCTTTCCGGGAGGCGGCGTTCCCGGCAAGCTGCTAAGGACCCGTTCCTCAAGCGCTGCCGACTGGAGCGTGTGCACCGGAAAGCTTTCTGGCAAGCGTGGGTCGTCTTGATTAATTTTTTCGTCCTTGTACACTAATCTGCACGCGAAGGAACCTTATCGTGGTTAGCCCGCGCTCTAGTTTCGCCTCGAGTCCGCTCGGCAAACTTAGCAGCTGCGTTCTGGCCCGGCAAGTCGCCTTGCCGGTGGCGGCATTTCCAGCAGGCTGCTAAGGACCTGTTCCTCAAAGTGCTCGTGGCAAGTGTGCGAACCGGCAAGGTTTCCAAACAGCGTAGGATATAAGATATATGCAAGGACGGAATTAATCAAGAGGGAAGCAAACATTCATTTAGCATAAAGAAACATGTCTTGCATACATAAAGATTGGCCTGACTAAGATAAATTGTTTCTTTGTTTCTTTACATGTGCCATTGCAGCAACAGGTATGCAAAAAGTACTTCAGTCCCGGTGGCTGCTTTGTTCTTGGCGGCGCGCGGCAGCCAAGGAGGACAACACCGGCAACAATCAAGCATTTGCTGTTAAGCAGTAGGCTTTGGCAAATTATCGAACCTTGCCGTTGAGCCATGCGCTCCGGCAAGGAGACTTTTCACTCTTGTCGTCGAGCCAAGCACTCTGACGAGCGCAGAAGCATAGCGAGAACCTTGTCGTTGAGCCATGCGCTCCGGCAAGGAGACTTTTCGCTCTTGTCGTCGAGCAAGCGCTCTGACGAGGGCAGAAGCATAGCGAGAATCTTGTCGTTGAGCCATGCGCTCCTACAAGGGAGATTTTTGCTCTTGTCGTTGAGCCAAGCGCTCAAACGAGGGTAGAAGCATATAAAATCTTTGGCATGGCAGTCATGACCCATGCCGAATTTGGCCCCACCTCCAGCATCGAGGTCTTAGAGTTCTGTGCTGTAGGCGGGCCCGGGGGCTCCTGTCGGTGTAATGAGAACCAGGGTCTCATCAACCTTCTTAGCATGGGTCATACCCGTCAAAGGACCGTTGCCCGACAACCCCGGCAAAGGCCAAGTTTCCCGGCAAAGAACCAACCTTGCCGGCAAGCAAGACATCCGGCAAACATCTTAACACAGAGCACGAAGAAGGAACCAAGCCGAGCTACGAAGAAGAGCGCGGCTTGGGATACAAGACGAAGACAGCGCTCGCCGGCAAGGCACGAGCCGGCAAGCCAAGGGCCCGGCAAGGCTTGTCGGAGGCCAGATGCGCACAAGTGCAAAACTACCGAAAACGGCGTTCAAGCCAATAGCCAGAAGACAGAAGACCGAAGGCTTGGCTCCCGGCAAGCTGCTTGCCGGGAGGCTTGCAAAGATCCAGCCAGACTCGCACCCGGCAAGATCCCACCACCCTGCCACCGCTCCGGCGCACCGACCAGCCTACCATTTGGGTTTTGTCCTCCTGGATACGTGTCATGGCACTAGCGGCGGACGGACTTAAGCGGTGCTTATGGGACGGGCACTTTTCTCGTCCCCAAGAAAGTATGGGACACCTAAGCGAAGCATTTAATGTGTTTGTCCTAAGTCGTCAGGGATAAGCATGTTAACACTGTAGCAACTTTACACCTCTTGTATGTACTGTGCGCCACTATTGGTGACCCCTTCGACATATAAAAGGAGGCCCAAGGCGTAGCTACAAGAGGGAGGACCTTTCTGACCCACACTGCATGCGTAGCTGCTTCTTGAACGTGCTGTTCATAGAAAGCGCTCCTGTGGAGGACCTTCTGGCCCAGATTGCAGGCGTAGCGGCTGTGTACTGTTCATCACATAGCGCTCTTGGAGCCAGAGCTCAAACACTCTCAATACACCAAAGCAGGAGTAGGGTTTTACGCTACATAGCGGCCCGAACCTGGGTAAAAATCCCTCGCGTTGATCATTGGATCTGCTCTTTGTGTACACCTTTTTCCCTGCGAAACCATAAAAGGGATCCACGCGATCCGATACGTGTCGTACGCCGACAGGTTGCCTCCCAACAAGCGCTTTTCTTTAAAGCCTTTTAGCTAGGCATGATAATTTTGAATGATGCTCACATAGAAGTAAAGAATTGAAACGTAAAGGGAGCATCATGAGAAATATATCAAACACATTTAAGCCTAACCCAATTCCTATGCATAGGGATTTTATGAGCAAATAGTTTATGGGAGGAAGAATCAACTAGCATAGGAAGGCAAAACAATCATAACTTCAAAGCTTTCAACACATAGAGAGGAAACTTGATATTATTGCAACACCTACAAGCATATGATCCTCTCTCATAATAATTTTCAGTAGCATCATGAATGAATTCAACAATATAGCTATCACATAAAGAATTCTTTTCATGATCCACAAGCATAGAATTTTTATTACTCTTCACATATGCAAATTTCTTCTCATTCATAATAGTGGGAGCAAACTCAACAAAATAACTATCATGAGATACTTGATTGGCATAATCCAATTGAAAATTAAAATCATGATGACAAGTTTCATATTTATCATTATTCTTTATAGCATACATGTCATCATAATAATCATCATAGATAGCAACTTAGTTTTCATAATCAATTGAAACCTCTTTCAAAATAGTGGAATCATCATTAAATAAAGTCATGGCCTCTCCAAATCCATTTTCATCAATATAATCATCATAAATAGGAGGCATGCAATCATCATAATAAAAATTTCTCATCAAAACTTGAGGGAGTAAAAATATCATCTTCATAAAATATAGCATCCCCAAGCTTGTAGCTTTGCATATCATTAGCATCATGGATATTCATTGAATTCATACTAGCAACATTGCGATCAATCTCATCATTCAAAGATTTTATGCCAAACATTTTATAGAATTCTTCTTCTATCAATTGAGCACAATTTTCCTTTCCATCATTTTCACGAAAGACATGTAAAGATGAATAATATGAGGCAACCTCAATTCCATTTGTTTATAGTTTTCTTTTATAAACCAAACTAGTGATAAATCAAGAAACTAAAAGATTAGATTGCAAGATCTAAAGATATACCTTCAAGCACTCACCTCCCCGGCAACGGCGCCAGAAAAGAGCTTAATGTCTACTACACAACTTGTTCTTGTAGACTCGTGTTGGGCCTCCAAGCGCAGAGGTTTGTAGGACAGTAGCAATTTTCCCTCAAGTGGATGACCTAAGGTTTATCAATCCGTGGGAGGCATAGGTTGAAGATGGTATCTCTCAAACAACCCTGCAACCAAATACAAGAAATCTCTTGTGTCCCCAACACACCCAATACAATGGTAAATTGTATAGGTGCACTAGTTTGGCGAAGAGATGGTGATAAAAGTGTAGTATGGATAGTAGATATAGGTTTTTGTAGTGTGAAAATATAAAAACAGCAAGGTAGCAAAAAGTAAACAGGCATAAAAACGGTATTGCAATGCTTAGAAACAGGGCCTAGGGTTCATACTTTCACCAGTGCGATCTCCCAACATTGTTGACATAGTTGAATCATATGTAAATCCCTCACGTGCGACAAAGAGTTCACTCCAAAGTCACAAATAGCGGAGAACAAATGACTAAATTGTTGTAGGGTATGAAACCACCTCAAAGTTATCCTTCCCAATCAATCTTATGAGCCATCCCCTTTAATTGTCACGAACAGCCCTAGAGTTCGTACTAGAATAACACCTTAAGATACACATCAACCAAAACCCTAATGTCACCTAGGCTCTCCAATGTCACCACGAGTACCCACGGGTTTGATTATATGATATGCATCACACAATCTCAGATTCATCTATTCAAACCAACACAAAGAACTTCAAAGAGTGCCCCAAAGTTTCTACCGGAAAGTCAAGACAAAAATGTGTGCCAACCCTTATGCATAAATCCCCAAGGTCACGGAACCCGTAAGTTGATCACCAAAACATACATCAAGTGACTCAAGTGAATATCCCATTGTCACCACAGATATCCATATGCAAGACATACATCAAGTGTTCTCAAATCCTTAAAGACTCAATCCGAGAAGAAAACTTCAAAGGGAAAACTCAATTCATCACAAGAAGATAGAGAGGGGAAAACGTCATATGATTCATCTATATCAACAAAGCTCGCGATACATCAAGATCGTGCCATCTCAAGAACACGAGAGAGAGAGAGAGAGAGAGAGAGAGAGAGAGAGATCAAACACATAGCTACTGGTACAAACCCTCAGCCCCGAGGGTGAACTACTCCCTCCTCATCATGGAGACCGCCGGGATGATGAACATGGCCTCCGGTGATGCCTTCCCCCCTCCGGCAGGGTGCCGGAAAAGGGCTGTAGATGAGATCGTGGAGGTACAGAGGCTTGCGGCGGCATAAAAACTCATCTAGGTTAACTTTCGGGGGTTTCTTAATATATATATATATATATATATATATATATATATATATATATATATATATATATATATATATATATATATATATATATATATGTGTGTGTGTGTGTGTGTGTGTGATTTTTTGGCGTTGGAATCACGCGAAGAAGGGCCACAAGGGGCCTACGAGATACCAGGGCGCGCCTAGAGGGGGGGTTGGCGCGCCCTGGTGGCTCGTGGAGCCCCTGTGGGTCTTCTGGCCTCCTCCTGAAGCTTCTAGTACTTGTTATGTCCAATAAAAAATCTCCAAAAAGTTTCGTGGCATTTGGTCTTCGTTTGGTATTGATTTTCTGTAAAACAAAAACAGGGCAGAAAACAGCAACTGGCACTGGGCACTAGGTCAATATGTTAGTCCATGAAAATCATATAAAAGCCATATAAAAGTGCATCAAAATCATACAAAACTATAATAAACATGGCATGAATACTTCATAAATTATAGATAGGTTGGAGACGTAGCAGCATCCCCAAGCTTAATTCCTGCTCGTCCTCGAGTAGGTAAATGATAAAAGAAATAATTTATGAAACGTGAATGCTAGCATAGTGCATAATTTTGATCAATGATAATTTCAATCACTTTTCCTAGCATCATAACAGGAACTAGTTCTCATAAAACTCGTCGTGATAAAGTAGCAATTAAAAACAGAAAATTTTGATGTGGAATGATACCCATCATAATCATCATATAATCTTTTCTTTTGTTGCATGGGCATTGGACTTGAATGATTCAAAGCAAAATCATTATTATAACAACAATATTTATTATCATAAAACTTCTCATGAGCAAGTAATAATTCATCACAACAATGAAGTATAAGGCATAAACTTTCTTGGAAACTAACAAACTATTCTAGTCAACAATGCAATTGCAATTCATCATATTTTCAGGAAGGGTCTCATGTAGGAGCTTTTTAGCAAGTCCACATACTCAACCATCATTTAGTCTTCTATGATTGCTAACACTCACGATATATATATGGAGCAAAAGTTTCAGCCAGACACATAGAAAGATAGGGGCTTGTGATTTCGCCTCCCAACTTATTCACCTCAAGGGTGATGTCAACAATAATAACTCATGATCACTCATATCCAACTGGATATATGTGCCTAGATCTTTCCCCACCACATGATGCTTGCAAAAGAGAAAAATAAAAAGGAAGTAGAGGAGAACACTATTGACTCTTGCATATAAAATAAATACATAAAAGTAAATGCATAAAAGTAAAAGGGGACCCACGAGGGGGTGGTGCGCCCTGGTGGCTCGTGGAGCCCCTGTGGGTCTTCTGGCCTCCTCCCGAAGCTTCTAGTACTTGTTATGTCCAATAAAAAATTTCCAAAAAGTTTCATGGCATTTGGACTTCGTTTGGTATTGATTTTCTGTAAAATAAAAACAGGGCAGAAAATAGCAACTGGCACTGGGCACTAGGTTAATATGTTAGTCCACGAAAATCATATTAAAGCCATATAAAATTGCACCAAAATTATACAAAACTATAATAAATATGGCATGAATACTTCATAAATTATAGATACGTTGGAGACGTATCAGTGGCGCCCGAGTCCATGTACCAATCTCCGCCGGTGGGCGGGGCCGAGTGCAGCGCAGCCAAAGGAGTAGGGTCCCATGGCAGGGGTACCTGCGGCGTGGTGAAGCCGCCGTAGGGCTAAACCGGGGCGGGCGGAGCGTAGCCGCCGGCCATCGGCGGGGCGGGCAGAGCCGCGTAGCCGGCACCGAAGAAGGTGGTGAAGCCGCCGTAGGGCTGAACCGGGGCAGGCGGAGCATAGCCGCTGGCCATCGGCGGGGCAGGCAGAGCCATGTAGCCGGCACCGGCCGGCTGCTGCGGCGCGGCGAGGTAGGCCTGATGACCCGTCGGTCATGGCCCAAGTAGACTCGGCGCCGGGGCCCTCGGGATGGGCATGGGGATGTAGCTCGGCGGCGCGGGGTGCCGCGGCTGGGGTGGTGGTGGCGCCGGCGGCGCGGGTCCGGCGAACGGGTTGGAGGCGCCGGAGAAGGTGGACGCGGGGAGGCCATGGCAGCGGCGTGAGGAGGGGGTTTGGTGGCGGCAGCGGCTAGGGTAGATGGCGGCTAGGGTGTAGGGTAGGGAGAGGAAAAGGCAACAGCAGGAGAGGAAGGGGCGGTTGCGGGGTGGGGAAAGAGGTGCGGCGGCGACAGGTTGCGGCGGCGGCGGCTCTGGCAAAGACCAGCGGCGGCGGCGGCAAGGTGCGGCAGTGGCAGCGGCAAGGGTGCAGCAGCGGTAGGAGAGGGAGGGGCGGCAGCGGGGTGGGGAAAGAGGTGCGGCGGCGCCAGGTTGCGGCGGCGGCGGCAAGGGGCAGCGGCGGCGCCAGGAGATGGGCGGAAGCGATGAGGATCGCGTGCTAAACTGATACCATGTTAGATGGGAAAGTAGGGATTGCATGCATCAACAATTAATTGATCGTGTGCATGAGCACATATATAGGTACAGGAGGGCCGGCCTCTACATGTCTCCCATGAAGTACAAATATACGGGGGAGAGAGGAGGCACGGCAGTACAAAATACACAGACCCTAGTACTATATATGTGCATGGATAACGTATGTTCAACATTGAGTTTTCACTATACGCAATTTCCGCTGCCTAAGTCCACTTACCGACCAAGTGTGCGCCTCCCTACAGTTTATATCAACGACTTTACTGTCCTTTATAGAAATTTGGATGCACCTAGCAATGATGCATATATATTTTTTCCCCTTGTTTGCCTTTTCAGTTTGGAATTATGGTACAACACCATACTGGTTCTCCTAACCGGGTACATGAAGAATGCAGAGATTGCACTTGACGCTCTTTGAATATGGTAATACATACTCCTTCACTTCAGAATTCACTATTTCTTTGTTTTTGAAGCTTTAAGCTCTGGTTTTCCCTCGATATTGCTATTATAGTTCATATAATGGTAGGTACTCACTGGTGCATATATATATGTCATTTCGTTATTTCATATCGCTGCCTTGCCATTGCATATGAACTAATTAAGTATAAGCTCCCTGTGGTCCGCATGGCTGCGTAACGACCACATATCTATCTATCTATCTATCTATACCTCTACTAATTTGACACTCTCTAAAAATTTCCACATTAATCAGTAATCAGAAACCGTTAATCTTGTGGGACCAAATTATTACGGTGTAGATCTACCCAAATTTTCCCACATCAATCTGAAAAAATAAAAAAGATGAGCTGTCCACTTATGAGACCAAGAGTTATAACGGCTGAGATTAACTTACATGAAAAACTAGGAAAGTCACAACAACCTTTTGAAAACGTACAAGAGACAAATTCTATTTAGCCGATCTATCTTTTATTTTTTCACAGGTGCCTTCTATCTTTTTCCTGCAATTAGTTTAACCGTTGTGGAAACAAGAAACGGCCCAGTAACCTGCCCACATGCACGTAACATTCTTTTTTTTTTTAACACAGTACAGACGCAAGCGCTCATACATACGCGCATACACTCACCCTTATGAACGCACACACGTACACCCTACCTCTACGAGCACCTTCGGAAGACTGAGCCGGCATATCATCTTGAGATTTACGAAGTCACCATAGGCGCAACTTAAACCCTGGTAGGCTGGGGATACCACTGTTCATCTAACCATCCAACCACAGACGTCTTTCATTGATGTCTTTCATTTTTTTTACTAGCAAACATGCCCGTGCGTTGCAACGGGAGTAAAAAAAGTCACATGACCGTGGCGAAATAAGACCCCCACGTCCACGTCCTCTTTCAACACAATGTGCAACCCGTGTCGCCGCTTGATTGATTCGTGGGTTGAACAACACCAACTTTAAATTGTTAGTTTATACTAAAATTTAATTAAAAATAGAATAGTAAAAAACAGCATTGTCACCAAATCTAAAGGAACAACAACTACAAGCAGGGCATCAACAACAGCAAGTAGAACATGTGTGTTTGTGTCCGATGAGACCAAGAGTGCCGTTCATGTGGTGAGATTAGAAATTATTCGTGTCCGGCGAGAGCCACGCCGGTCGATGGAAATTTGGCTTGAGAAATGAAAAATTCATCGTCATGGTAAGAAGGATAAAACCTCTATAAAAATCTTGTGATGCACCTCATCTTCTCCATTGCATGCCATGGATGGAGTAGCCCATTAATTGAAATAGCATAGATGAGCAGTTCCATCGTGAAGTAGGCGATCTGGAGTACGGATAATTTTTTGAAGATTCCTGCAAGAGGACACGTTAGAAGTTGAACAATGAGAAGGAACACAGACCATAGTTGAAGGTATGATGGACACATGGAGCTGCAGGAGGTCTGGAAGCATGTCAATTTCGTTCCCTGAATCCATTTGTCTTGTCCGGATGCGGCGGCGGAAACTGAAGGAAGTGGCCCAGAGAAAGTTTGGGATGATAGACGTCTGGGCTGAGAGTCGACCTATGTCTTGTGGCCCAAAGAAAGTTAAAGGAAAGATAGTTCTGGTAACAAAATTGCTCATCTTTTCCACATGTGACAAAGAAAATCGACTAACAATCAGCTGCAATTTTGGAAGAAAGTCAAAATTCATAGTAGCGAACGTAAACACTTGAGAATAGCAATTTTCCAGTTGAATTGATATTTTATAATCCACTTTGAAAGCATGTTACCTGGTCCTTTCTGAACTATAGGCTTTTCAGGTATATCATCAGACATGTTGCTGTTGTTCTTAAAGGAGTCAAGACAGCAGCTCGAAATCTTATAGACCGTCCACATGATCCAGTCACAAGCTACAGCAAGTTCCCTAAAAAATACTGAGTTGCAAGGCTCCTGGAGCCAAACCACTCGCTCTCTAAGCTGCTATATACATCCCGAACTGATAAGGGATAAACATGCAACATGATCTGATACCGGACACGACTGAAACTGACTGACATGTCCCGGCTCTGCTTCATCTACAGCGAGGGAATTGGAGCTTACTTGTGTATTTGCCTGTTGGTGCTGATGTAAGGTTAAGCGAGATTGTAACTCCATTGCCCACTTGTTAGCTTTCTTGCGCCTGTACAGGGGATAGTTGGAGTCTGGCTGAACTTCACTACAGATCACATTGCTAAAGCTGTACACAATTCCAATTGATCTGTATTCAACTTGCATACATCCTGCACTAAATTCGTCAAGGCATCCGTCTGCAATAGTGCAATTTGCGTTTCAAAGATGCGGCACATCTACCCGGGTCCAAGATCACCGCCTGCCACCCACAAACCAGAGACCATCTAGCGATTCCGCCAGTGATGCAGAGAGAAGAGCACAAGCTCGACGGAGAGGAACGGCAGCCGCCGCCGCGTCCATGCCGAGTCACAACAGGTCGGGAGAAGCAGCTATGGGCGTGGGGGTGGGAACACCGCTGCCACAGAGACACTGCAGAGGAGGAGCGGCGACATCTACTACAGGAGATGTGGATGTGGCGCATAGCCGGGCAGCCGGTTCAGCGGCGACGATGGCCGATGGGTACGGCTTCCACCGAGGTCCTTCGCGCCTTTCTCGATGGCGCCGCCGCCGCCCACTACCACCTCACCTAGCGCCTCAGGTGGCCCCGTTGCCGTCGCTGTGGCACCCGAAGCCCAGCAGCAGCAGGAGTCGTCGATGTCGGCCTCCTCGATGTTCAGTGTTGATTCAAATTGGATTTTTTTCTGCGGATGCAACAGGAAATTTGGGGACGCGACGACCACTGCCCCAGCACCCCTCCTACTCTTCCCAGAGCAGGTACCGGCACGAGGAGCGCCCAGCCCGCCGGCGCGAGGCTCGCGGTGCGACACTCCCCTCCCCCATCAGGCACCACGTCGATGCCGCCAGCCCACCACCTGCCCCGACGACGACGGTTGCCTCCGCCTCCTCGCCACCACCACCGTCGCGTCCCCCGTGCCAGGTGGGGCCGGCGGCGCGCGGCGGATGGGGGGTGGCCGGCGGTGGCGGCGCGCGGCGGATGGACGGGGGCCGGTGGTGGCGGCGCGCTGGAGGTGGGGATGGGGAGGCAAGGTCGTGGGTCGTCCGGGTGGTTTTTTATTCTTTTCTGTTGCCCGAGTAAATTGCACTTACCGTCCTCATACTTTTTTTTTTTTGAAGGGTACCGTCCTTATACTTGCTGGCTAGGACCAAAACGGTCCTCAAACTTGGAAACTACATGGCTACGTCCCGGTATATGCTAATAAGGTCCATCTACGGTCCTGGCAGGGCCGTCGACAAGGGTGGCCAAGGTGGGCGACCGCACAGGGCCCCAAAAAAATCTAGGGGCCCAGATCGCACTAATCTAGAGCTAATTAATTCTCAAAAGAAAATTAACACTAATTATATGGCACGTCCTGCATGAGTGGCGAGCAATTTATTTCCTTGTCTGCGCACGATCCCGCAATCTGCTTGATTATCTTCAGTGCATGCACGGGATTTCTTCATCTCAAGCCAGCAGTTTTTCCGGGCGCAACTGCCTAATCCATACGCCGTTTTATTTCCGGATCTGTTGGCTGGCATGTAATTGCATGCATGAAGATTAGGGAGGAAAGGAAATCATCAGGGAGGAAAAGAGATCCCCCCATCCGTGGGGACTTTTTACTGTAGACTTCATCAAATGGAAACAACCCACTAGCAAATTAGGGAATCAAAGAATAAACCAAATACGCTTACTATTTTACCCAACAAAAATGTACACTTACTATTTTGAAATTCCATCAAAAGTTAATGCACCTAATAAGTAAAACAAAATAAAGGAAGTATGATTTTTCTAAATTTGGGACCCTATTTTAAATTCGTTGTTCATATCACACAAATGTGCACCTTAAATACTCCAGTGCGATTTGATTCACGTGATTGGTTGCTCAGCAGTGCAACCAAGCGCGGATCATAGAGTGAGATCATCTTGGATGATATGGGAATTAGTCAGCCATAGGACAAACTTTTTTTTTATTTCGCACCGGGCCCCCAAATTCCCGGAGACGGCCCTGCTGGCATGGGTTCCTATACGTACAGGGTATTATCTATCGCTTATGGTCTGAGAGCTAACGTGTCACTAGTGCAGAATTGGGCTTTAGTCCCGGTTCGTAAGGCCCTTTAGTGCCGGTTCTAGAACCGGCACTAAAGGAGGGGCCTAAGCCCCCCCCCCCCCCTAGTGTCGATTCAACACGAACCGGCACCAAAGGCCCACCACGTGGCACGAGCCCACACCAGGGGCTGGGAGACCTTTAGTCCCGGTTGGTTACACCAACCGGGACTAAAAGGTTTAGGGGTTTATGGGTTTATGATTTATTTTTCATTTTAGTTTTGTGTTTTGCATTTAATTATTTTTCATTTCAAACATATTTTATGCTACATATATTCCTATATATTCAACTTGGTCACTTGGATACATCCACTTTAATCTAATATGTGTTTCTTCCACCCTAATGATATACAACTCATATCATCATCATAATTATAATATATATATATATATATATAATATATATATATATATATATATATATATATATATAATATATATATATAACAACTCATCATCATCGTAGTCATATATACAACTCATCTTGATCGTAGTGATATAACAATCTCACCATTATGATCATCATAAGTTAACCACTACTAGGTAAGGTGCTAGTGATATAACAATCTCACCAATATGATCATCATAAGTTAACCAACTACACTAGGTAAGGTAGTAGGACCTACTACTCTCTCTCAGGTAGCATAGCATAAAACAGAAAAAACCCCTCCTTCTCCGTTATGCAACATAGAGATCCAACTGTCTC
Organism: Thinopyrum elongatum; assembly: GCA_011799875.1. NCBI lineage: Eukaryota > Viridiplantae > Streptophyta > Magnoliopsida > Poales > Poaceae > Thinopyrum > Thinopyrum elongatum. The sequence continues at coordinate 715,021,792 of CM022303.1, read as the reverse complement.
CATTTCTGGCCTTCGCTCAGCCACTATTTTTCTCCAAGCCTTGATTTTGAGGCCTCCATCTGTTTTAGAGGTCGAGTATGCATATTTGAGACCTTCGACAAACATAAATGGAGGCACAACCACATCCGGGAGCTTCTGTTGAAAAGCATAATAGTAACATATATAGTTAGCAATGAAGTTTACTTCAGAAGAATGTATGAAAAAGATGGACTAAATAGTGACACAATAGTAAAAATCTTACCATGATACTAGCACAAATGTTAGCATTGCACAACTCGTGGACTAGTGGCACGTATTTGAAGGAAATATGCCCTAGAGGCAATAATAAAGTTGTTATTTTATATTTCCTTATATCATGATAAATGTTTATTATTCATGCTAGAATTGTATTAACCAGAAACTTGATACATGTGTGGATACATAGACAAAACACCATGTCCCTAGTAAGCATCTACTAGACTAGCTCGTTAATCAAAGATGGTTAAGTTTCCTAACCATAGACATGTGTTGTCATTTGATGAACGGGATCACATCATTAGGAGAATGATGTGATGGACAAGACCCATCCGTTAGCTTAGCATATTGATCGTTCAGTTTTACTGCTATTGCTTTCTTCATGTCAAATACATATTCCTTCGACTATGAGATTATGCAACTCCCAGATACCGGAGGAATACCTTGTGTGCTATCAAATGTCACAACGTAACTGGGTGATTATAAAGATGCTCTATAGGTATCTCCGAAGGTGTTTGTTGGGTTGGCATAGATCAAGATTAGGATTTGTCACTTTGAGCATCGGAGAGGAGGTATCTCTGGGCCCTCTCGGTAATACACATCGAAGCCTTGCAAGCAAGGTGACTAATGAGTTAGTTGCGGGATGATGTATTACGGAATGAGTAAAGAGACTTGCCGGTAACGAGATTGAACTAGGTATGAAGATACCGACGATCGAATCTCGGGCAACAAACATATCGATGACAAAGGGAATAACGTATATTGTCGTAACGGTTCGACCGATAAAGATCTTCGTAGAATATGTAGGAGCCAATATGAGCATCCAGGTTCCGCTATTGGTTATTGACCGAAGAGGTGTCTCGGTCATGTCTACATAGTTCTCGAACCTGTAGGGTCCGTACGCTTAACGTTCGATGACGATTTTGTATTATATGAGTTATGTGATTTGGTGACCGAAGGTTGTTCGGAGTCCCAGATGAATTCACGGACATGACGAGGAGTCTCGAAATGGTCGAGAGGTAAAGATTCATATATAGGACGATGATATTAGGACACCGGAAGTGTTCCGGGGGTACCGGGTACATATCGGGTCACCGGAAGGGGTTCCGGGCACCCCCCGGCAAAGATATGGGCCTAATGGGCCAAGAGGGGAAACGCAGCATCCAGCAGGGGCTGCTGCGCCCCCCATATGGGCCGCACCCGAGGGAAAGGAAAGGGGAGAAGAGAGAAGGAAGGGGAGGGATTCGGCCTCCCCCTTCCTTCCCTCCTCCGTCCTCTTTCCTTCCCCCTCCGGTGGATATGGTAAGGGGGGAGGCCAAATTGGGAGGCGCCCAAGTAGGATTCCTCCTACTTGGGGCGCCCCCTTGGCTGCCTCTCCTCCCCTCCAACCTATATATATGAAGGGGGGCACCGCTAGAACACACACCAACAATTGTTAGCCGTGTGCGGCGCCCCCCTCCACAGTTTATGCCTCCGGTCATATTCTCGTAGTACTTAGGCGAAGCCCTACGCAGATCACTTCACCATCACCGTCACCACGCCGTCGTGCTGACAGAACTCATCTCCCTCGACACTTTGCTGGATCAAGAGTTCGAGGGACGTCATCGAGCTGAACGTGTGCAGAACTCGGAGGTGCCGTACGTTCGGTGCTTGATCGGTCGGAACGAGAAGAAGTTCGACTACATCAACCGCGTTAACAAACGCTTCCGCTTTCGGTCTACGAGGGTACGTGGACACACTCTCCCCTTCTCGTTGCTATGCATCTCCTAGATAGATCTTGCATGAGCGTAGGAAATTTTTTGAAATTGCATGCTACGTTTCCCAATAGTGGCATCCGAGCCAGGTCTATGCGTAGATGATATGCACGAGTAGAACACAAAGAGTTGTGGGCGGTGATAGTCATACTCCTTACCCCCAACGTCTTATTTTGATTCGGCGGTATTGTTGGATGAAGCGGCTCGGACCAACCTTACATGACCATGTTCATGAGACCGGTTCCACCGACAGACATGCAACTAGTTTTGCATAAAGGTGGCTGGCGGGTGTCTGTTTCTCCAACTTTAGTTGAATCGAATTTGACTACGGCCGGTCCTTGTTGAAGGTTAAAATAGCAAACTTGACGAAACACCGTCGTGGTTTTGATGCGTAGGTAAGAACGATTCTTGCTAGAAGCCCGTAGCAGCCACGTAAAACTTGCAACAACAAAGTAGAGGACGTCTAACTTGTTTTTGCAGGGCATGTTGTGATGTGATATGGTCAACACATGATGTGATATACATTGTTGTATGAGATGATCATGTTTTGTAAAAGTTATCAGCAACTGGCAGGAGCCTTATGGTTGTCGCTTTATTGTATGAAATGAAAACGCCATGTAATTGATTTACTTTATCACTATGCGTTAGCGATAGTTGTAGAAGCAATAGTTGGCGAGACGACCACGATGCTACGATGGAGATCAAGGTGTCAAGCCGGTGACGATGGAGATCATGACGGTGCTTTGGAGATGGAGATCAAACGCACAAGATGATGATGGCCATATCATGTCACATATTTTGATTGCATGTGATGTTTATCTTTTGTGCATCTTATTTTGCTTAGTACGGCGGTAGAATTATAAGATGATCCCTTACTAAAAATTTCAAGGTATAAGTGTTCTCATTGAGTATGCACCGTTGCGACAGTTCGTCGTGCTGAGACACCACGTGATGATCGGGTGTGATAGGCTCTACGTTCACATACAACGGGTGCAAGATAGTTTTGCACATGCGGAATACTCAGGTTAAACTTCACGATCCTAGCATGTACAGACATGGCCTCGGAACACTGGAGACCGAAAGGTTGAACATGAGTCATATAGTAGATATGATCAACATAGAGATGTTCACCATTGATGACTACTCCATCTCACGTGATGATCGGACATGGTTTAGTTGATTTGTGTCACGTATCATTTAGATGACTTGAGGGATGTCTATCTAAGTGGGAGTTCTTAAGTAATATGATTAATTGAACTTAATTTATCATGAACTTAGTCCTGATAGTATTTGCATATCTATGTTGTAGATCAATAGCTCGCGATATAGCTCCCCTATGTTTTTATATATGTTCCTAGAGAAAACTAAGTTAAAAGATGATACACTACTGGAATCCACTTCTTTGCCGTCTGCTGGCTGACGGCAAAGAAGGTCTTTGCCGTCCGCTTACGAAAAATGGACGGCAAAGAACTGGCTGATGGCAAAGAAGGTATTTGCCATCAGCCAGTTCTTTGCTGTTGGCTAGCGGACGGCAAAGAATCTTTGCCGTCAGTTGGCGGACGGCAAAGAGAGAGGTGGGCCCCACTAATGAGCTGCTTAGAAAAAAACTAACGGCCCCCTCTTTGCCGTCTGCTAGCGGACGGCAAAGAGAAAAAAAGCGGACGGCAAAGAGATAACCTAACTAACGGATCCCCACCCCTCCTTCCCTCTCTCTCTCTTTCTGTCTCTCTCTCCCCGACGAGACCACGGCCGCCCCCACCACCCGCCGCCGCCCCTCGCCCCGTCGCGCCGACCACCCGCCACCCCCCTTGCCCCGTCGCCCCACCACCCGCCG